>CM052704.1:68860867-68877155 GCA_028551405.1 Uromys caudimaculatus | reverse complement strand
GATTGAAGAGTATTGGTATTAGGTCTTCTTTGAAGGTCTGATAGAATTCTGCAGTGAACCCATCTGGTCCTGGGCTTTTTTTGGTTGGGAGATTTTAATGACTGCTTCTATTTCTTTAGGCATTATGGAACTGTTTAGATGGTTTATCTGATCTTGACTTAACTTTGGTATTTGGTATCTGTCTAGAAAATTGTCCATTTCATCCAGATTTTGCAGTTTTGTTGAGTATAGGCTTTTATAGTACGATCTGATGATTTTTTGAGTTTCCTCAGAATCTGTTTTTATGTCTCTCTTTTCATTTCTAATTTTGTTAATTTGGATCCTGTCTCTGTACCCTCTGGTTAGTCTGGCTAAGGGTTTATCTACCTTGTTGATTTTCTCAAAGAACCAGCTCCTGGTTTTGTTGATTCTTTGTATAGTTCTTTTTGTTTCTACTTGGTTGATTTCAGCCCTGAGTTTGATTATTTCCTGACTTCGACTCCTCTTGGGTTTATTAGCTTCTTTTTGTTGTAGAGCTTTTAGGTGTGTTGTTAAGCTGCTAGTGTATTCTCTCTCCAGTTTCTTTTTGGAGGCACTCAAAGGTATAAGTTTTCCTCTTAACACTGCTTTCAATGTGTCCCATAAGTTTGGGTATGTTGTATTTTCATTTTCATTAAATTCTAGGAAGTCTTTAATTTCTTTCTTTATTTCTTCCTTGACCCAGTTGTCACTGAGTAGAGCATTGTTCAGCTTCCATGTGTATGTGGGCTTTCTGTTGTTAATGTTGCCATTGAAGACCAGCCTTAATTCGTCGTGATCTGATAGGAGGAATGGGATTATTTCAATCTTTTTGTATCTGTGGAGGTTTGTTTTGTGACCGATTATATGGTCAATTTTGGAGAAGGTACCATGAGGTGCTGAGAAGAAGGTATATTCTTTTGATTTAGGATGAAATGTTCTATAGATATCTGTTAAATCCATTTGGTTCATAAGATCTGTTAGTTTCACTGTGTCTCTGTTCAGTTTGTGTTTCCAAGATCTGTCCATTGATGATAATGGGGTGTTGAAGTCTCCTACTATTATTGTGTGAGGTGCGATGTGTGCTTTGAGCTTTAGTAAAGTTTCTTTTATGAATATGGTTGCCCTTGCATTTGGAGCATAGATGTTCAGAATTGAGAGTTCTTGGTAGATTTTTCCTTTGATGAGTATGAAGAGTCCTTCCTTATCTTTTTTGATGACTTTTGGGTGAAAGTCAACTTTATCCGATATTAGAATGGCTACTCCAGCCTGTTTCTTGGGACCATTTGCCTGGAAAATTGTTTTCCAGCCCTTTACTCTGAGGTAGTGTTTGTCTTTATCACAGAGTTGCATTTCCTGAATGCAACAAAATGCTGGTTTCTCTTTATGGATTCAGTCTGTCAGTCTATGTCTTTTTTGGGGGAATTGAGTCCATTGATGTTAAGAGATATTAAGGAATAGTGACTGTTGGTTCCTGTTATTTTCGATGTTATTTTTATGTTTGTGTGCCTATCTTCTTTTGAGTTTTTTCAAAGATTACTTTCTTGCTTTTTCTAGGGTGTATTTTCCCTCCTTGACTTGACGTTTTCCATCTATTATACTTTGTAGGGCTGGAAACATATTGCGTAAATTTGGTTTTGTCATAGAATGTTTTGGTTTCACCATGTATGGTAATTGAGAGTTTTGCTGGATATAGCATCCTGGGCTGGAATTTGTGTTTTCTTAGGGTCTGTATGAGTTCTGCCCAGGATCTTCTAGCTTTCATAGTCTCTGGTGAGAAGTCTAGTGTAATTCTGATAGGTCTGCCTTTATATGTTAATTGACCTTTTTCCCTTACTGCTCTTAATATTCTTTCCTTGTTTTGTGTATTTGGTGTTTTCACTATAATGTGAGGGGACGAATTTCTTTTCTGGTTCAATCTATTTGGCGTTCGGTAGGCTTCTTGTTCATTTATGTTCATCTCTTTCCTTAGGTTAGGGAAGTTTCTTCTATAATTTTGTTGAAGATATTTACTGGTCCTTTAAGTTGGGAATCTTCACTCTCTTCTATACCTATTATCCTTAGGTTCTGTCTTCTCATTGTGTCCTGGATTTCATGGATATTTTGGGTTAGGAGCTTTTTGCATTTTGCATTTTCTTTGATTGTTGTGTTAATGTTTTCTATGGTATCTTCCGCACCTGAGATTCTGTCTTCTATCTCTTGTATTCTGTTGGTGATGCTTACATCAATGACTCCTGATCTCTTTCCTAGGTTTTCTAACTCCAGGGTTGTCTCCCTTTGTGATTTCTTTATTGTTTCTATTTCCATTTTTAGTTCCTGGATGGTTTTCTTCATTTCCTTCATCTGTTTGATTGTGTTTTCCTGTAATTCTGCCTGTTTGATTGTGTTTTCCTGTAATTCTTTAATGGATTTTTTTCTTTCCTCTTTAAGGGCTTCTAGTTGTTTACCTGTGTTCTCTTGTTTTTCTTTAAGCGAGTTATTTATTTCCTTCTTAAAGTCTTTTATCAACATCATGAGAAATGATTTTAAATCCGAGTCTTGCATTTCTGGTGTGTTGGGGTATCCAGGGCTTACTGTTGTGGGAGAGCTGGTTTCTGTTCCTTATATTCTTGCCCTTGCCTTTCGCCATCTGGTTAAGTCTGATGTTAGCTGGTGTTACTCTCTATGGCTGTGGCTTGTCCCTCCTGCAAGCCTCTGTGTCAGTACTCTTTGAAGACCAGCTCTCTCTGAGAGGTATTTGGGATTGGAGAGCTGTGGCACAGGGTCAGCTCTGGGGTTCAGACAGAAACCAGAGGGATCTTGTCCCCAGATGTTCCTTGGTTCCTGTGTCCTGATGGCTCTGCAAGGGTCCTTGTTGATCCAGTTAATTTGAACAGAAGTGGTGGTCTTGCCTGTGCTCAAAGGTGTGTCGGCACTCCTGGGATACCAGCTCTCTCCTGGCACTATTTGAATATGGAGCCCTGTGTCTCAGGATCAGCTCCCCAGTTGCCAGAAGAAACCAGAAGACAACTCCTCAGTCACTGTGTATTGGGATTCCAGGTAGTCCCTCTGAGCAGACAGGATTGTCCACACTCCTGGGAGTCTAGCTTTCTTCTGTCACTGTTTGACTATGGAGCCCTGTGGCACAGGCTGAGGTTCCCATCCACAGATGGAAACCGAAAGGTTCCTGTCCCAGGCTTTTCCTTAGTACCTGTATCCCGAGGGCCTGGAAGGCTAGCTTTTTCCCTGCGCTATTTGGCTATGGAGTCCTGGTCGCCCAGGTAGGTCTCCTGCCACAGATGGAAACCAGAAGGCTCCTGTCCCCAATTCTTCCTCAGTCACTGTGTTCTGAGGGTTCCAGGTGGATCCCGCTGAGCAGTGGTGCTCGTCTTACCCCCACTCACAGCTTTGCACACTCCTGGGAGGCTAGCTTTCTCCTGGCACTATTTGGCTATCTACTTTTACAGTTTTAAATAAAAAAAAATCTAACAGTTCTATAAAGTGTCTGAAATTTTATTCATGTTTAACTTACTATAAAAGATAAATAAGGTTAAAATATAGATATTTCCTTGCTATTGGCAATAATGCGTATAATCCTTGTATGCTTTGCTTCTGCAATTTATCATATCTAGACCTACCTTTTCCTGCTCTTTCCTAATTCATAACACATTTCTTATTCAAATTATTTAAAAATTTGTTGTGACTAAGATATTCCCCTTAACAATAGAAATGTGCACAAAATAAAATAATTCAATCAATAAAGGAGAAACCTATAAAATCAGTGTTTCAAAGTTACTTTTATTTGATCCAGAGGAATTTTCTAGCGTTGGATAAATCAGTTTAGATTTGGAATGAATAGTGAACAAGATTTTCTATGATTTATGATAACGTAGGCCTGTTTCAAATGTATCCTGTGATGTTAGAAACACAGTAGGAGGTTTCAGGCAGACACTGAGGATTTGGGAGATTGTTTTTAGATTACCCATGTCTTCCCAATGATTGAGTGAACCCAGCTTTAATATTGGGGAGACATTCAGATATCATGTAAACTCAGTATCTAGTCCAAAGTGAGACTGCAACTACTCTCTTCTAGCCCAGCATGTCTGTATATCATCTTCCAATTTCTTAACTTTGTTGAAGTGTTCATTTAAATTAATTCATTTAACTGATTTCAATAGTTCATTAATTCTATTAATCTTAAAGGAGTTTATTGATGCATAGCCCCATTCGTTATAGCTAGAAATCTAGCAGATCACTTTAGATACCTTCTTTTCATTCCATTTCTGCATACCATATAATCTTAATTATTTTGAAAAAAATATGTTCAACATCCTGTCTCATTTTGATTCCATGTAACTTCTGTAATTTTCCATCCAGGTTTTTTTCGTAGTCTATGAGTTGTCTTGACAAATCTGCTCTTGTTTTTCTGCCATAAAGTGTTTTCAAAGTGAAAATATGATCACGTGACATTAAGAATCTATTTGACAATTGTTCATTGTTCATAACAGCTTAAGTTCTTAGCAAGGCTTAGCTGTACAGTTCATTGTAATCCAACCCTGGCCTAGTGCCCCGACATCTCTTCTTGTTTTGCTACAGTGTAACATATATCATTGCTATACTGGATTATTTTCATGTTCCTTTCTGTCACTGTGAACTTTCTTACTTAGGGCGGTTACATGCACTTCAAGACATTCTTAGAGTTGTGGAACATGTAAGCCTGGGCTGCAAATTTCTAGAGACCTGCTGTACATGTTACTTTTTTTCTTGAGATTTAAAAAATTTCATCACTTTAATCAGGACTACCTTTGATCACCTTATAGCAAAGTCAGTCCCATTAGCATTGCTATTATAGGGCTCACTGGTATGCATATCTGATGTTTTATCACGTTTTGGTGTCCTGGATATATATTAACTTTGAAAGGACAACACAGCATCTTTCTCATATTTGTAACTTCAATACCAAGGATGATGCCTGCCAATTAAGTTGTTATTAACTTCTTCCCAATGAGTAGATGAGTGAATGAATGACCCTAATGTCACATTGGCAACACCCACATTATCTAGATCATCTGGATTCTGTCATTAAAGTAATCAGAGAGGGATTACTGATCAGCCTAGCCCACATTCTTGGGTTTCTAGTCGGAAGGAGACTGTAGGAATGAATACTTTGTCACACATAGGTGGAGCTCAACCACCTGTTCTTTCAGGCTTGGCTAGCTAAGCCTGACAAAACTTGTCAGGAACGTATTAATAAGGATGAAGCAAGGATTCAGAAGGAAACTAACAGTAAAGCTGTTGTAAATCAAGGTTATTGATTATTTCCCTAATCTCCAAATATACAATAGAATGTGTACATAATAACCCTTGTCCATCCTCTGAAATTATACCAATTAGAAATAATTTCAGCTTGTCATACACTCTTAAAAGTTACTTGGCATAAATTAGTTTGAATTAGATGTGACTTTGTTTATTGGTTGATTGGTTCCTTAACAAATCCATAGAGCTCAGCAATGCAGCAAACAACATTAGATCTGACAAAAATCTCATCTTGAGAATTTGAGGAAGATGAGTTGAACTACTGTCTTATTATAACTCCTTTGACAAAAAGGAAAGAGTGATACCAATAAATGAGATATGAAGAAGATTTTAATATTTAAAAATATAAAACTCTACCAGGTGTCTGTCTGTCTGTCTGTCTGTCTGTCTCTATCTATCTATCTATCTATCCATCTACAAATCTACTTTATCTATCTATCATCTATCTATATTTCATAGTGACTTACTTATTATGTATCTATGTATTCTAAAAGGGGAAATGTAAACTGATGCTTGGGAAGGTAAGAAAAACCAGCAATTAATTGTATGCTCTCTGGGTGTTAGAGTTCTTTGTCAAGTAGTGTGATAATATAGAACACAACTGAGCTTTTGAGTGACCAGGGTCTGACTTCAGATTTCTACTTTGTGCTTATTTGGGTTAAATTTTAATCTTTAAGACTGTCAGTTTTGTCTATAGGGTGAGTATATACAATATTTGACATGGAAGGTTTTTGTTTTGTTTTGATTTGTTTTTTGGAGAAAGTGACTAAAATAATGAATTGGCATTGAATATATTTTGGTTTTCCTTTTATCTATAGTGGAATAAATAACACAATACTGAAAATTTTTCCTGAGTCTAAGAAGCTGCATGTCATGGCATTTATGGCTATGTTCTTATTAAGGCTTGACAGTCAGTCATTCCTTAAAGATTTTATTTTGTAAAGATCCATTGAAGGCAAAATTTACTGGAGTGATTTGGAAAGAGAAGGTGATTTCCCCATTCACCCTCACCCTGATATTTTTATTTGTAGGCAAAAGGACACAAGATTTTTTGTCTGCATATTCTATAGAAGAACAAAAAACCAACATGAGACAATTTCATGTAGCTAAATAATCTTTAGAGCATAGACACCATTTTCCCTTTCAGTTCTACACTCCCTTGTGCTAGATGCCTTTATAATAATACAAACCTCAAGCCTGTGAGCTTTTAATGGTTACTATATACTGTGATTGTAAATAGAGCTATTCTCACATTCTTTTGCTGTCCCTGAATATCATTTTAGATGTTCCTTAAAACAAACTCAACTAGCCTAATTTTGTCAAACAAGTTAATTGTGCAGAAAGCTGCTTTCTCTTTGATGGCTTGATGAATTTCTAGTCTAATCCACCGTGTCTCTCCTTATTCCTAGTTTTCTACTTTCTCTTCACATTTTCCTCATAGCCTACGTGCTCACCTTTGGTTATGTTAGCATATGCAACATAGGTTGCACTCCAAAGCCCTTAGACACAGGGAACAAACTTAAACTGAGTTGATTGTATAAAGGTGGTGTTAAAAATTTTTTACAAAAACATTTTACAAAAATTTCAAAATATTTATGAAAAGTTTTTTTTTTTTTTTTTTTTTTTTTTTTTTTTTTTTTTTTACAAAACAAAGAAATTTTGTAGTGGGTTGGTCTGATATTGCTTATAATGTAATGCTAAATATTGATCCCTAAGGCCTGATTGCCCCCAGCAAGGAGAGAATATGCACATACAATATGAATTTGCTCCTTAATTAAAACTATGGTTAAATAAAGATGCTGACAGTCAGTAGCTGGGCAGAAGAAACATAAATGGGATTTGGGGTTCCTGACTTTGGGTCAGAGGAGACTGTGAAGAGGAGAAGCTGGAGAGAGGAGAAGATACCATAGGGTAAAGCGCTGACTGCTCTTCCGAAGGTCATGAGTTCAAATCCCAGCAACCACATGATGGCTCACAAACATCCATAATGATATCTGATGCCCTCTTCTGGGTGTCTGAAGACAGCTACAGTGTAGCTTACATAATAAGTACAGTGAGTTCAAATCCCAGCAACCAGGTTGTGAGGATGGCTCACAACCATCTGTAATGAGATCTTATAATAAGTAAATAAATATATAGTAAGCTTACATATAATAAGTACAGTGTTCTTACATATAATAAATAAATCTTTAAAAAATGCAAAAACAAACAAACAAACAAACAAAAAAACCGGGCGGTGGTGGCACATGCCTTTAATCCCAGCACTTGGGAGGCAGAGGCAGGTGGATTTTTGAGTTCGAGGCCAGCCTGGTCTACAGAGTGAGTTCCAGGACAGCCAGAGCTACACAGAGAAGACCTGTCTCGAAAAACCAAAAAACAAAACAAAACAAAACAAAAACCCCAAAAAACCCAAAACCACCACCACCACAACAAAAACAATCGCCATGGGGGCTGGCTAATTGGAGTTAAGAACAGCCCAAACAAAGCATGGGGTGTCACATAGTGGAGTTGTTGACAGGGAAGTAGACATAATAGCACAGAGGGTAGATATCTGCGCAGCTCAAGTGCTGTTAATGGCTTATCATAAATACAAAAGTTGTAGGTATCTTTTATTTGGGAACTGAATATTCAAAGGCAGGGTAGAAGCTTCTGATTGAGATTAAATTTATTTCTCAACAATTTTTTACAAAAGATTTCCTTATCTAAGGTCATGTCAGGAAGAAGATGGTTAATTTTTTGTTTCCATAAATTTGGCCACTCAAGATCAGTTCAGTGCTTTCTCTTTTCTGAGTCCCAGAAGTCTGGGAAGAGTATGTTGACAGCACTGAGTATTCTTGGACATAGACATATTTTAGCTATAGTTTGCTGCCCAAGCTATAGGTGTACGTGTAGGGTAGCTTCTATAATTCCATATTGTTGTGACTCATCCCTCTTCCTTGCAGAAGAACACATATGAATTCAATTGTGCTCGGTAATTACATACAGGGACCCTACTTTCTAATCTTTTGTCTTGTAGTCAGTACCTGCTGTCTCACTTCTAGCTTCCCTTTTATTTTAGAAGTGAGGTGTATAGCTCTGTAAGATATTACTTCTGTTATTACTATTTTGGTGTGTGTTTGTGTGTGTGTGTGTGTGTGTGTGTGTTTGTGTGTGTGTGTATATTTGAGACAAGGTCTCACTATGTCTTGGAATTTTTAAATGAAAACAATTTTGCTTTGAACTCATCAAGATCTATCTGCCCTTGCCTCCCTGCTGGGATTAAAGGTGAGTGTTATGGTATGTCTATTCATATCATCCTTGTTTAGCTCATGTTTAGGCAGTCATGTTGGTGAGACTTTATGTGTATAGCACCTAACATTCCCAATAAACACAATCTCACAGTAAACCACCTTATCCTCTGACTCCTAGCAATCTTTCCACCCCTCCTCCCACAATGACTCTTAAGGCTTAGGTTCTGGAGTGTCTTGTAGGTGTATCCACTGGGACTGGACTCCACAACTCTGCATTTTGATTGATTGTGGGTTTTTGTATGTTCTCCATATGTTGTAAAAAAAAAACATTTCCTAGATGAGGGATGGATGGAAAAAACATATAAGGCCTCAGTTCTACACAAAGAATGGCAAGCAACTATGGAATGCTGAGAGCTGGAGAAATAGTCTTACCTAGGGAAGGGCACACCAATTAGTTGTCCAATACCAAATTGTCAGCCCTGAAAAGAAACATACAAGTGACATTATACAGATTGAGCATATATATATATGTATATATACACACACACATATATGTACACACACACACACACACACACACACACACACACCAAGTAATGAAAAAAGAGGCCATGATTTGAGAGGATATAAAAGGGGTTGGCAGAAAGAAGGGTAAGGGTGAATGTTGTAATTATAATCTCAAACATAAAAGAAGTGTTTTTCAAGAATACAATAAGTAAATAAAATGAAAAAATGCTGTGTGCTACTACACTGAGCTTATTTATTTTTTGAGACAATGGATTACTACTTAGCTCATGCTGGCCTTGAACTTGTGATCTTAGGGTTGTAACATCAAAAGTTCTTATTTTAAAGTACTTTTGTTGCAATTTGTTAGAAAAGATTGTTTTCAATTTGATTAAAAGACATTATCAAAGGACTCTTTTATTAAAACACATTATCAAGTATCTTAGTATCCGGAATATATTAAAGTTTTAGAAATATGCTTAAACTTCAAGTTGTGGTCAGAGGCTTATAGGAGATGCCCGTGTAGTCATACATTGTCACATACAGGCAAATAACATTGATTTATGGAACCAAATGAGTTTCAGGCACTCTTAGATTTTTTTTTTTGTGATTTTTTTAATTGGATATTTTATTATTTACATTTCAAATGGTATGTTTATGTACAAACTTAAGAACATCCTTTGACTTGAGAATTAGAAAACTATACCCTGGTTCCAGCAGCATTTTTGAGTCATTGTATAGTGTGGGCAGGTCAATCTCTTTGACTTTTATTCACTTCACCTACAATAGAAAGTCGTTGAGGTATCTATAGAATTTAAATTTCTGTTTTTAAAATACTTATATCAAATGTGTACTTTGTCATATATGTATGTAGTGCATTCTAGTTAACGTCACCCTGACCCTGTCTGAACAACCCCAGTCCCTTTCAACACACCTTCCTTCCTACAAGTCCCTTTCCTCATTTCATGTTTTTCATTTCACACTGTATCTTGCTGAGTTTAACCAGAGCCATCTGTATAATGATGGGTTTAGAGGTATGCGTTGGAGTGTGGTGGGTACTAACTGAAGTCATACCTGCTCCTCTCCAAGGATCCATCTATAGCCAATAGTTATGAATGCCATAGTTCCACAGGGAGGGGTAAGGCCCTATGAGCACCTCCCAGATCTGTGGTTGCCTGCTGACAGGCCCAGTCTTATGCAGGCGTATTGCAGGCAGCTACAACTGCTGTGAGAGCGTGATTGCATTGGTTGTGTCATGCTCAGAAGATAGCATTTCCCAACCCTTCTTCCCATATCTGCACCTTACATTTTTTCTCCTCTTCTGCAGTATCCCCCAAGCTTTGGAAGCTTCCTTTAAGCAATGTATGCCCAGGTCACCTGTCTGTTTATTGACTAGAATAGTTTTTCTTTTAAGGGGCTTAAGTTTCTTTAGTTCTTTTTATATTTTAGTTATTAATTTAACTGGATGAATAACTGACAAATAGTTATCTTCTGCTTTGTAGGCCGATTTTATTTCTTCTGATAATTACTTCCTTTTCTATATAGAAGTTTTTTAGTTTGATGCAGTTCTATTTGTCAGTTCTTACTATTAGTTCCTGAGCAAATAGAATTCTGTTCATGAGGTCATTGCATGCACATTTATCTTAAAATGTTTCCTGTATGTTTTCTTCTAGTAGTTTCAAAGTTTCAGATTTTCATTAGGATTTTTGATCAATTTTTAAAATGTGCTAGCATAATTAAGTGTATGTTATGCTTAACTGTATCATTTCCATACATGTATGTAATGTACTGTGTGAGTTTTTGTTAACTTGACACAAACTAAAGTTATCTAGAAAGAGGGAGTTTCAATTGAAGAATTGCCTCCATCACATTGGCCTATGGACATGTGTGTAGGCATTATCTTGCATAATGAATGCTGAGGAAGGAAGGCCCAGCCCACTGTGGGTGGTGCTGCACTTGGGTTATATAAGAAAGCAAGCTGAGCAAGCCATGGAGAGCAAGTCAAGGTGGAGCATTCCTCCCTGGTCTCTGCTTCAGTTCCTGTCTCAGGTTCCTGTCTTGTATTCCTGCCAAAGCTTCCCTTGATGATGGACTGTAATCTGTAAGCCAAACAACCTCTTTTCCCCTTCAGGTTTCTTTTGACTAATGTTTTGTCACAGCAACAGCCAAGTAAACTAGGACAGAAATTGGTACAGGAGAATAAGATATTACTGTGATGAACTTGAATATGGTGGTCTAGGAAAAGACTGTGGCAGGATTTTGTACTTTTTAGTAACAAAAGGCCAAGAATGCTCACAGAATGTTGGAAGCAGTATAGACAATGGACGCCTGGCTTATGAAGTTTCAGAGGGAAACAAAAGACTGTCAGAACTACTTATGTGATATTTTGGATTAAGAATTTATGGAAATTAAAGCTTTGTTACTGAGGAAGTTGATGCTGGTTAGCTGAGGCTGAACAATCTGCTGTGATTATGAGACCAGCATCCCTGGGGTGAAATCTTCTGGAAAATATTTTCTTGGGGTCAGCACATAAAATCCATGGTCCCAAGGGGGCCACAGCTGCTCATCAAGCTGGCTGCATAACTGGTCAAATAATGTATAAGACTCCCCCAGATGGTAGTGGGTTTGAAGGAGAATAGGAATTATTTGGCTTACAAGTCACCTAGTCCATCATCAGGGGAAAACAAAGCATTAACCTGGAAGAGAGAAGCAGAGATCATGGAGGACTACTGCTTACAGACTTGTTCTCTGTGGCTTACTCAGCTTACTTTCTCGTACAGCCTAGGAACCATGCCCTATGGTGGCACCACCCATACTGGGCTGAGCCCTCTCATATTGTATCAATCCATCCATCCATCCATCAATCAGTCAGTCAGATGCCCTACATACTTATCTATAGGCAATCCACTGGAAGTAGCTTCTCAGTTGAGATTCCTTCTTCTCAGATGACTGTAGTAGTTGTATCAAGTTGACAGAAAACAGCCAGCACATGTACTTTATGCATATTTCCCCCATTGCCCTCTGATCCCTGCTCCTTCCTCCTGGTACTGGTCCTCTTCTTTCTAGTTTCTCAGCACTACTGCATATTACCATATTTCCCTAAATTTGGACTTTTCTGGTACAATTTGAATGAATAGGTTTTCTGTGTCTACAGTAAACATCCCAGCTTCCACCCAGACACTACAATGAGGTAGGCACTCTGAGATATGCAATGACAAAGTGGATTTCTTATTTGATTCTGTCATTCCATACAGGAGAACTCATTGTCATATCAAATCTCACCACTAGACTTAAAGCTTAGGAGAACTTTGGGCGTCTCTGAGGCTGTGACTGACAATCTGCTTTCAACATGGATGCCTAGCTTATGTTATATTTGTGGCTTTGGCTTTATCTTTTCACCAGGCAACTTTGAACTGTTTCCTACTTCCCCTTGCATAACCTTTCTGTTTACCATACTTCAAGCTGTCGTGTGACCTCATTTGTGCTTCTCAACACCCTTCTCTTTCTCATTCAAATAATGTTTGTCATTTGTTGTTCTGACTCTTCTAATTACATAGAATGTAAATATGGAGCTTTTTAGAACATGACTTCATCCCAAGAGTCTTTAACTTTTGACTTAGTGTCTTCCCTCCATTGTAATAGTAACCTTTCAACATTTAGTGCATCCTGACCTTTCCAGAGATGGGGAAATGTAGGTGCCTTTAACTCCCAAAGACTTTGCTGAGATCTTCTCAAGATGGCTCTTGGGCACTGGCCCACAGTTATACATTGGAAAGAGAAGCTCCCTGCTGCCAATGTGCTATGCAGATTCCAGGTGTCCTGCAACTCTGTGGGGTTTTAGTTTTTTGTTTTTTGGGTTTTTTTAGTTTCCTTCCTTCCTTCCTTCCTTCCTTCCTTCCTTCCTTCCTTCCTTCCTTCCTTCCTTCTTTCCTTCCTTCCTTCTTTCCTTCCTTCCTTCTTTCCTTCTCTCAATTTCCATCTCTGCATTCTGCAGATACACCATGTGCTTCCACAATAATTTGGGGATTTTTTTCTAGTTATATGAGGAGTATCTTTGGCATTTTTATAGGAATAGCATTGAGTTTATAATTATATTAATACTATTAACATTTTAATAATCTTGATTCTCCAAATTCATGAATATTAGATGTTTTTCACATTTTTATAATTTTCTTTAAATTTTATTTTTTTTGTTTATTTTTGAGAATATATTTTGATTACAACATTTCTCTTCCCTTTCCTCCTTCCAAACCCTTCCATATCCTCTACTCACTTTCCTTCAAGTTCATGGTCTCTTTATTTTAATAGAAATTGTTATTGCATGCATAAATGTATTTCTATATACATATATCTTTAAATATAAATATAACATGTTAAGTCTAGTGTTACTTGCAGGTATGTTTTCAGGGTTGGTCATTGGACACTGGACAAACAATTTGAGTGTTCTTTCCTGGGGAAGACCACCTGTCCCACTTCTACTCCTAGCTTTTCTCAGTTGCCTGTTGTTCTTTGTGTAGGGCTGAGGCCTCATGGACTTTTCCTCATCCAGTTTGGCATATTCGTTGCTATCCTCCTTGTTCAACACTCGTGTGGGCAGTCATGTTGGTGAGACTTTTTCAGGTATAGTTTTGAAGTTACTAGGAGACAATCTCACAGAAAAAACCCTGATCCTCTGACTCTTAAAATCTTCCTGCCCTCTGTTCTACAATGTTCCTGACCTTTAGGTATGTGAGTGTTTTGTAGATGTATCCATTGGTACTAGGCTCTATATATCTGCATATTGATTGGTTGTGCTTATCTGTAATTGTCTGTCTGTTGCACATTTCTTAAGGAAGTGTGAAGACTACACTTATCTGTAGATATAAGGACATCATTAACTAATTTTTTGGAAATTTCATCCATGAGTGTAATGCATTTTGATCATATTTCACTCCCTGTCAAATCCATGTTTTTTAATTCTAAAACTATTATTGTTATGTATCATATATTATCTGCATAAAGTATTAGTGTTGTCTGTCTGAAAAATGTATTTGATTTTTGCCTGTAAGTTTTTAAATTGTTGTTTTTCTGGTTTTGACTCTTGTTTTTCTTCTTGTTTCTTTCTTTTTCTAAAAAGAAGAGTGGATATAGAGTTGGGTGGTATAAAGGTGGAGCATCTGGAAAGAATTGGGAGAGGGAGAAATATGATCCCCCTCTGTTTAGACTGTTAGCAATTTTCATTGTAGAGTTCTTTAACTTTTTTAGTTAATTTTATTCATAGGTATGTTTTGGGTTTCTTATCAAAGCTTATTGACATATAGAAAACCTAATCTTTGTATGCTAAACTTGTGATTGCAAATTTACTGAATTAATCAGTTCTAGTAGTCTTTTGGTGAACTCTAGGTATGTTCAGTATGTAGAGTGTTATTATCTACAAACTGTCTTCTTATTCATATTCCTTTTGTTTTGCTTTTAAAAGCAATCTTTCTTGATCTCACATTTCCTTTCCCACATGATGTTGTTTGTTTCATTTGGCCAGGCACAGCCCTTCTCCTTTATGCAATCTCTGATATCTTATGCTTTTTTATTTTTAATATTTTTTCATACAATATATTTTGATCATATTATCCTCCTTTCTCAATTTCTTCCAGATCCCACCTCCATGCCCACCCAACTCTATATACTCTCTCTCTTTTAGAAAAGAAACAAAAGTGAAAACAAAACAAGAATCAAAGCTAGAAAAAACACAATTAAAAAAATACGGACAAAAGAGAAAATAAAAATGCCAAAACAAATAAAAACAAAACAAAATGTCTACCAAAATACCATTGAGTTTATTTACTGTTGGTCAGCCACTCCTGGGGTTGAGGCCTACCCTAGAGTCTATCTGGTTGGTATACTCCATTGGAGAAAGCTGATTTTTTTTTTTTATTAGCAGTTACCAGTTTATTGGTTAGGGGTGGGACACTGTCTGGCTTGAAACTGTGTAGGTCTTGTAGGTCTAGATGGCGCAGTGTCTCCTCCATTATTTGATGACTTCATTTATATTTCATACACATACACACACACACACACACACACACACACACACACACACATTTTGCTAATAATCACATATAAGAAAAGACAGGATATTTTAGAGCCTGGATTACATCAGGACAATCTTTCCTAGCTCCATCCATTTATCTGAAAATTTTATTTTTTAAGACAAGTGAATAATGTTTCATCATGTAAGTGTACACATTTTCATCATTCATTAGTTGATGGACATCAGTTGATGGACAATTTCTGCCTATGATGAATAATAGATCAGCAACAAATATGGATGAGCAAATACCTCTATCGTAAGATTTCAAGTTTTCAGGTGTATGCCCAACACTTGTATAGCTGAGTCTTGAGGCAGATCAGTTTCCAGCATCCTGAGCAAGATTTCCATAGTGGCAGCACCAGTTTGGGCTCCCACAGGCAATGAATAAAGATGATTATGTATGTGCATTGATCTATGCTTGTGAGCACAGGTGTCCTCAGAGGCTAAGAATGTATCAGATCTCTGAGAGCTGGAATTAGACGTCGTGAGCTACCTTGTATGGTGCTGGAAACAGAAATCTGGTCCTTTAGAAAAGCAGTGCACCTTTTCACTACTGAGCCATCTCTCGATCCCCATTCTGCCCCTTGCTTAACCACTCTGGCGAAAATTTCTAATAATGTTTAATAATGGTAAAGTGGACACCTTTGTGTTGCTTTTGATCTTAGATACTTTTCTTTATCATTTGACGCTTATTGTGGGTTTATTACATACCATGTTTACATGTTGAGTTATAATAATTTCATAGTTAATTTATTCAGGGATTATATCCTGAAGGGATTTTGAATTGATTGAATGTTTTTTTATCCTTCATCCATTGAAATGATTGAATAGTTTTTTTTTTTTTTTTTTTGTTTGTTTGTTTTTTTGTATTGGGAGATTTTTGAAATAGGTTACACCATTTGTCTGTTGATGACTTAGACTCCTTGTCCATTTTTTTTATTTACATTTCCAATGTTTCCCCTTTTCTGGGTCTCCTCTTTGGAAGCCCCCTATTCCCTCCCCATCCCTGCCTCTATGAGGGAATTCCTCCTCCCACCCACCCGCCCACCCATCCCCCTATTCCCACCTTGACATTCCCCTTTACTGGGGCCTCTAACACCCTCAGGCCCAAGGACCTCTCCTCTCTCCCTGATGGCCATCGAGGTCATCCTCTGCCTCATATGTGGTCCGAACCATGGGTCCATAGATGTGTATT
>CM052704.1:68844286-68860367 GCA_028551405.1 Uromys caudimaculatus | reverse complement strand
CCAAAGCCAGATGACTGACCTGAGCCAGTCCCATGCTGCCAAGAGCTAGATGATGGACCTGAGCCTGATTCATGATGCCTAGAAATAGATGACTGATGAGAACCTGACTCATGCTGCCCAAAGCCAGATGACTGACCTGAGCTAGTCCCATGCTGCTCAGACCTGGATGACTGACCTGTGCTAGATTCATGTTGACCAGACCTAGGCAATTGATGAGAACCAGACCCATGCTTCCCAAAGCCAGGTGACTGACCTGAGCCTGACCTGTGATGCCTAGAGCTAGATGACTGACCTGAGCCAGATCCATGATGCCCAGAAATAGATGACTGACCAGAACTGGACTCATGCTGCCCAAAGTGACATGACTGACTTGAGCCAACCCCGTGTTGACTATAACCCGAGGATTGACCGTGTTGGCCACAGCATGACTGACCTGATTCATGTCCATGTTGTTTAAAGCCAGAGGACTGACTTGAGTTTGTTCCATGTTGTTCACTGCAGGATGAGTGCCGTGAACCACACTCATGCTGACCACCTTTGGAAAATTCATTTGAACTACATCCCCTTTGATGAGAGCTTGAAGGATATCCACAGGAACTCATTCCCTGTTGACCACAACCAGAAGATTGAGTTGTTCCAGACCCATATTGTCCACAGCAAGAAGAGTGACTTGAACCCATTCTCTGTTGTCTTCCACAGTTCTGTGGTTGACCACATTGTTTAGATTCATACCCTCTCTGACTAGAAGACTGGGTACAGGATCTAGGTTTAGGTTGACAACATCTAGAGGACTGATCTTCTGAGATACATCCATATCCCTGTTGTCTACTAGTTCCTGATTGACAGTTTGACTGAGTACAGCAAGACTGATTTCCTTGCCTCCCTGATCTACTTGCCTGACAAGAACTTGAATCATTTTGTGGTCTGCAACATCCACTAGAATTGCTGAAACCACATACATGACTTTGTATCTTACTGTTTCTTGAACTTGCAGAACTATACCCAAGCTTTTGTTCTCCACTCTTTCTTGACTGAGTATAATTTGATTCATGTTTGTTCTTCTCCAATCCATGTGACAATCCACTATGGCCTTTCCTTCCCTGATGGTTTAACCTAGATCCAGACTCATACTCTTCCCCAGATTCTCTAGAGGGGCTACCATGTGACTTGTCTCTTTTTTCTTCTAGCTTTTCAGATCTGTAACCATGTTTCTCTTTGTTACTACTCCAAGAGTGACCAAAGATAGACCCATGGTGTTTTTTCCTAGATTCCTCTGAGCTGGATAATTCATCTTGCCTTTCCAACCTCCTCGAGTTGGACCCACGTCTACATTTGGAAGGCCCCCAAGGGTCCCCATAACTATGTTCATGCTCCTCTCCCTCACTCCAACTTGAATATCTGAAACCTGATTTCTGTCTTGGTGTGTCCTCTTCCTCTTCTGTTTCACTTTCTTCTTTTTGGTGTCGATAGCCATGCCTATGCTTCTTTGACCCTGAAGCTTTACAGTATTCTTTTCCAAGAACCTTGTTGCAGGCCAGAGCCAGTTTGAATATCATCAGAATAAACTCGGTAAAGTCTAGTCTTCGATCATGATCTCGATCTAGCATATGCATGATGATATCCACTGTGTCTGGATCATCTGGATTCTGTATATGAAAGACACACCAAAAAAGACATGTTCGGCCACATTCTCAGCTAAAATAACCTAGTAGCACCTAGTATATTTGTGTACTGTGTGTTACATGATTTTAATTAATTTGAATATTACTTTAGGTTAATAGGACCTAGCATTTATGAAAGGTTATTAAAAAACAAAGACTATTGTGATCCATGAAAAACAGATAACTTAAGGAGCTAAACCAGAAAGTTATGTACCCAGTTAGGACATATGGAAAGCAGTGGGACAAACCAACTTCAGTAACTGGTATATTTTAGTTTCATGTGAACACGTTAACACATCTGCCTTCAACTATGTTAAAGGCACTAATTAAGTCTTTGCTAAGTATTTGAAAATAATTTATGCCATTTCTTTTCAAATTTTATATCATCTTGGCCACTTTGTTAACTTCCCTTTGGATGACATTCCTCTATAACATTGTTCCCCATCTGTTAAGACTAGTCAATCAATCAACCAATTAATTGATCAATTGATCAATTTGTTAGCACAGATTTATCTATTTATATTAGATGGGAAACTTGAGTGCATGAGGAAGTTGGGGTATAGGTGGAAGAGCACAGGAAAGTGTGGAAGAAACATCTGATTTTAAAAAATATAGACCAAAAGACTATTACTGGGGTTTTTTCAAAGTCAGCTAGGGCAGTGCATGTTCCAGCTAATCTGGTCTTAAAAGCCTGACAGCCTTCAGACTTAACACATACCTTCAGAATTGGCCGGAACTCCATCTCCAGCAGTTCCTTTAGCTCATCCTTGCTCAGTGTGCTACATTCTTCATCTTGTTTGGTGTATTTGTAGAATATATCAATGATTGTGACAACACTTCTTAAGAGATGTGACATCTTTGTTTTTATCAAGTTTAAATGAACCTAGAGTGAGAAGGAAACAGAGATATGGATGGAACTACAGAAAGAGGCCTCATTTTCTTTTAATTTACCAACAGGTCTTATTTTAATATAATGTAGTGGTTCTCAACTTTCCTAATGCTGTTACCTTTTATTACAGTTACTCATGTTGCAGTGACCTCCCCAGTCCATTGCTACTTCTTAACTGTATCTTTGCTACTGTTATGAATCATAACATAACTATCTTAATGCAGGATATCTGATATGAAACCCCTGTGACAGCGTTGTTGGACACTCAAAGGGATTTAGACCTACAGGTTGAGAACTACTGATAAAATAACTTTTCAAACCACTTTTCTTTCTTCCACCTCAACATATAAGTATGGGTCAGGTGTTTTGTAACATTAATCAACACAAATGAAACTTTGGGCATGTTACTGACTCAACTGAGATTATCTCAGGCTTCCATGTTATTTGTCTTTGATGACCATATTCTTTATATAACCTCTCTTTGGTACTTTGATGTCCTGGGGGTTATTACTCTGGGCTTCCAAAGTTCCTAGTACTCTGTATACACCACGACTCTATCCGTCTTGTCTCTTCTGTCCTATTCTTTGTATTCTTTTCTCCTCCACTTTATCCCTGTCCTTACCTCTGATTTTCTTTACTCTTCCTTTTCATTTCTTTCCTGGCATGAGTGTGATACATGTATGTGTTTGTGTGGATGTGTATTCATATGTGTGTTTTGGAACTTTTGCACATATGCGGGCTTATGTGTGGAAATCAGAGTCAGCATTTGGTATCTTCTTCAAATAGCCTCTACATTGTTTTTATATCTGTTCTTTCTGTATGAGGGAATTATGTAAGTGCATGTAAATGTGTGTCTAATTTATGAATGTGTGTAAGTGTTTGTATTTGTGCCTGAGTACAGGCACATGTGTACCATGGTGCATGTGTGGAAATCAGAGTACAAGCTCAGGTGTGGCTCATCACCGTCTACATTGTTCAAATCATGGTTTCCTGTTTGTGTGCTGTT
Organism: Uromys caudimaculatus; assembly: GCA_028551405.1. Classification (NCBI taxonomy): domain Eukaryota; kingdom Metazoa; phylum Chordata; class Mammalia; order Rodentia; family Muridae; genus Uromys; species Uromys caudimaculatus. The sequence continues at coordinate 68,856,811 of CM052704.1, read as the reverse complement.
CATCACTGCAGACTAGCTGCAGGAACACTGGAATTTCAGATGTTCACCCACTATGCCCAGCTTTATGTTGGTTCTAGGCATTGCACCCAGGTCCTCACATGTGTAGCATAAGTTCTGTAGACAATGAGTGCTTTTTCCAAGCCCTCTGCCTTGTATTTTGAGACATCTCTCAATGAACCTGGAGCTCATTGATTTGGCTAAATTGGCTAGCAAATGAGATCTAGAGAGCCACTTTTGTCAGTCCATCCCCCAGCACAAAGGTTACAAACACATGCTACCATACCTAGCTTTTACATAGGTGCTATGCATCTAAACTCAGGTCCTCATGCTTGTGTGGCAGGCACTTCACCTATTAAATTATTTGCCCAGGTTCATCCTTTCTTTCTTCCTTCCTTCCCTTCTTTCTCTTTCTTTTTCATTTCTTCTTCCTATGTATGTATGTATGCATGTATGTATGTTTGTATCTATCTATCTATCTATCTATCTATCTATCTATCTATCTATCTGTCATCTATCATCTATCTATTTTTGAGACAGGATTTCCTGCAGCTCAGGCTGGCCTCAAAAAAAAACTGCTTTGTAGCCAAATCTGGCCATGGACCCCTGATCTTTCCACCCAAGTGGCAGAATTACATGCATGCTCCACCATTCCCAGCTGAGGCAAAAGTGGCAGATACCTTAACATTTAAATCCTTTTTGTTTAAGCAAGTTAGACCCAAAATTCCTTCAGAAAATTAAAAAATGCATCAAGTGTGTAAATGAAATTCCAGTACTGTAGAACCTAGAGATAGTCCTTATCATAAGCCAGAAACTTTCACAATCTTAGCACTCAACTAAACATCCTTTCTTTTTAAAGTTAGCAATGCAGACAAGAATTTGAATGTAGAGAATTCGACTTCAAAGCTCTAGGAAACAACAATGAACAACAAAGACACACCACCCTTTCAAATGCCCAAAAAAGATGGCCTGTGAGAAAACTAAGCCTCTGAGATGGCACGGAACAGTGATTCTCAACCTTCCTAGTGCTGTGACCCCCTTACCACAGTTCCTCGTGCTATGGTAACCTCCAACCACAAAAGTATCTTCATGGACACTTCTTAATTGTAATTTTGTATGAGTTATATGTAAATGTCTGATATGGGGGATATCTGATAAATGATCCCGGTTGAAGGGGTCCTGACCAAAGGTTGAGAATCACTGGCCTAGATGAAGACAGACTTCTATTGGCTTTTTTCCTCAATAAAGACATTTATTTCTAAACATTCAAGGTTAAACTAAATTAACCAAAGTAAACAGCAAGCCCAAAAATAAAAGAATCAACAACAAAAGAAAAAGTAGCAAAATGTGGTACTCTGTATGTTTGAGCTTAGACTCATCTCAGGATATCGGGCACAAGAGCACCAAATGCCATTGATTTTGATTCCTCTCACCTGGTTCACCAAAGGAACAAGTAGGATAAGGCCTGATGCAGCTTGCAGGGTGTTGATGGATTGGGACAGTGACCCTTATATAGCTTCTAGCTTGGGTGCTGTCTTCTGTGGGATGGGCTGATTCATTTCTCATCAAACTTAACCCCACCCCTTGCATGTTTATCTTCCTTCTTTACATTCTCATCTCTAAGATGATTGCAGAAAGGGTGGTAATGGCCCCACCTTCCACAATGGAGACATGCTTTGGGACTCTCCTATAGGGTCATATATAGTGAAAAACAGAGACTTTGTTGTAGAGGAGTTTTTGTGCAATTGGTTTTCTTTATCATAGCATTCAAAGGAGGTAGCAGAGTGTACAATGAAGGTTTTTTTTAATTGCAAATGAACCCAGGCCACTAAGCTTATCCAATTCATGTCTTTTGAACTCATAGTTACCATTTATTGAGAACTTACTGTGTTCAGATAAGTGTGTTGAATATACCTCTCTTATCATGTTGTCTCATAACATTAAATATGTATGTTTGTCCCACATTACAGATAAAGACATAGGTTTAAGAGAATTCAAAGTCATAGCTGTATGATACAAGAACCAAGATTTGAACATATAACTATCTTATTGCAATGCTGATGCTGTAATCATTATTTCAGCTTACCCTTATTCTATAACCATTATGAAAAAAAAATTGAATCTGGGATTTATACCACATATACATTTTAAGAATGCCATGTATTCTAAAATAGGAATAATATGAAAGGGCAATGTTTGGAATGCTGGCAGCCATGAGAAGAAGAAATAATCTCTGATCATGTGTAAGCTAGGTTTTTTGTGACTCAGTATAAGGGCTACAAATAAAAGTAATATTTTCAGAAGTGTTTTAGATGAATTTACAGTGAGATTTTTCTTCCAATGCCCTGCTATTCACTATTAGTCTGGCATCTTTGGGCCTAGCCTTTTGGGAAAATATGTCTCTTGGGAAATAATATGTATATAACATATATAATGTTTTGATGTGTAGCAAAATAATCAGAAAACTGCATTAGGCATGATGAATCAACTCTTCTATATTCACCACCAAGCAATGGTGGCAGCAGCTGTCATTAACTGATTACTGTCTTCTGTTTTGTCTAATTTGCTACTTTATTTCTCAGATAATTTGTGAAGTTAGTATCACGAAATGAAAGTATAAAGAAATTTTAAAATGTGACTAAAATCACAGCAGTGTCAGAAGGAAAAGTGACTCGCTGTACTGGATGCTGAAGCCTGTCCTAGAATTGCAGGCTCACCGTGTGTTTGGGGTCAGCCATCTCCTGTATGGGTATTACTTCGGGGTGGTTATCATCAAGGGAGTTCCTAGATCTTAGCAACTACTCAGAATGAGTATGTATCTGTTCATAAACATGCTAATGGATAGTTCCTGAGATACAGCACTGCCCCTATTTCCCAGGGAGTCCTAAACTAATACAACTACAGAAAGTTAGGCTTTTCCTGTGGCTCTTCTAGCTCTCAGTTGTTGACTCTTTTGAAGTTGTTTCTTTTTCTGAAAGTGGCCGTGTCAGGAATGTGGGGCCTCACACCCATACTGAAGTAAAAGTTTGAAGTCAGCCTTGCACTGAATTTCAGCATTTATTTAGAACTTGGAACCTCTACCATAACCTTCTGACTGTCAGAACTTCACCAATTCAATATTTTGAATTCTTTTTGTTGAGTCTGTCTTTCTTAGTTGCTTAGCATAATGGTTACAATTATAGTCTTGTAGTCAGATACACCTGAGTTTAACTTTCAGCGCTGCCTCCTACTAGCTGTGTTTCTTGAGTAATCAAGAATTCCCTTGGCTTCTGCTTCTCAACTTAAAGAGTCAGAATAAGAGCAGTCACCTCATGTGATGGAGATATGTGCGGCTATACTAATGACCCAGTGAACTGTACAAGTTCATGTGGGGTGTTTTGTGCCATCTGAAGTGTTTTATATGTAATAATTAATTCTAAAAAATGAGGTAGGGGCCAATAATAGGACTTGAAAAGGCAAAACAAAACAAAACAAAACAAAAAACTACTTGTCAAAAGCATTGTCCAGAAGATAATTCCTTTTAAAAACAAAATGTATCTATTGAGATATGTTTCATATGCTATGAAACCTGGACTTTAAAAAGTACACTATTTGGTGGCTCATAATTTTGCTGGGTTGTGAAATAAGTAATGGCTCTTATGATGTCAGTATCTTTAGGGAAGCCCCCATGAAATTCTTAGTGCTTCAGTTTCTCTCTTTGATATTTACCAAATGCTGTTATTGTCAGGGTACAAGTGGACATGTCAGGCCATCTGAGTAACAATCTGGAGAAAGTATTATTCCTGCCTATGAGGGGCTTAGGTGCCTTCTGACAAAGAAAACATTTTATGGCGTTTTAGGATGTAAAGATTGCCATGATACAATCTGCAGAGACTTTTACTTACCTTACTTCAAAAAGGTTATAGTCCAAGGAAGCTGTGTACTTGGGCACCAAGCAGGTATGCTGTTCCTCTGTACCCAGGCCTCCTTCCTCCCCATTTTCTCATTACTCTCTTGCTTATCCACCCACATCCATCCTGCTCTGGGTTCCCAGTGGCCATTTGGTGAAGCTCATGTGTTATTGGCCACAGCATACCTTATACTGTTAATGCAAACTTTAGCTGCATATGTGAAAGTCCGAACTTCAGTTCTACTGAATGCCAGATAAAAAAATTTCCCCACATATAATGCTGTACATGGTGTGGCTTTATCAGAGTCAAAGTCATTTGCTTTGTTTTCTGTCATGTTGTCATGTTCAAATTAAGATTTTTGCCTTAGGATCCAAGTGAATATTGCTTTATCATAAGAACCAAACATTTCCACCCACTGTGGTTCTTTGGAGTCCCTATTCCAGGAGTGCTTAGTGAGTCAACTGAAAGCCTGAGTCTTCATCCAGGTCCATTGGCATGAATAAAATGTTTCTTTTCTGGGGGTGGTTTAAAGGTCTGTTCTTGGAGTGTAGAATGATAGACTAGTAAAAAGAAAAAAGCATTAGTTTTTACATCAGGACACAGATATTACTTTTGTATTAGATCTCAGCATATACTACCAGCAAAGTTTGGGAATATCTCTAGATCTGAGTGTGATTGCCCACTTGGGAAGTGGGGAAAATTATACAGTTCTGAGAATAGCTTGGCGTAGCATTCAGATAATGCTTAGGACACACCAGAAATTCAGTGTATTTTCTTCTTCCTGTCAAGTTTAATCTAGCTTAGAAATGAGTAGAGTTGATGGTTCCTAGAAATGATTCTCAACTTCATTCTCTTATGGTGTGGCCTCTCTAGATAAAATCAGACGCCAGCATTTGGAACTTGGTTTTTAAAGATGATCAAAAATTTCATTATGAAAAGTTTATGAGGAAGATGGGAACTACTAGCTACACTGCCTAATACTGCCTTTCATTTCCAGAGTTCATTTTTAGTTTTCCACATGATTATAGATATCTGGAGTTTCATGTGCCAGACAAATAGAATCTAGTGGAGAACCCCACCAGCAAACCCAGGCTTCTGGAATGCAGCATGGGACTTTTGTAACTTGCTTAGTTCAGATTTAACCCACATGTCTTATTTGGAACCTTCTGGTGCTTACTGAAGTCAACATAGCTGCACATCTCAAGACATCTGAAGTTCTGATGGTCCTTGCAGCCACAAAAACACTAACATGTGGCAGCAGGGTAGAAATAAATGACTTCATGATGGATTTGGAACCTTACTGAAAGTCAAATCTGACTGAAGGAGAAGGAATCCAATTAATGCTGACACTTTAGATTTTACTAAGTGAGCTAAGACTTTTATTTTGACAAGTTGCAAGGACTTGCTATTAAGTAAAGGTATTGATTTTGTTTGTTTGTTTCTTTGTTTATACAGTCTAGAAACACTGCAATCAATATGAAGTCATCTGAAATTTTGTGTGATGAAATGTTGGAGCATTCCAGATATTGCATTTTTTAAAATGTCACTTGGTGGGTGACATTGGCCTTTTAATTATGGATGTAAATTTTGGAGGCATTTGTAAGTATTTGGTGCTGGGTTTGTAAGAGAAAAAATCCAATTAATATTGATTATTACAGTTGGATTTGACAATGCTATTTGTTCTCCCTTTAAAAAATTAATTATGTTTTTGTAGCCAAGTATAAATAAAGTAATCCACCCACATATTCATACCTTCGTTCTGACACTAATTAAGCCAAGTGCTTAAGTCTTCTCTGCTCAGTTTAAGTTACCTGTGAATATACAGACTCTAAGAAATGTGATAAAAGTCGGATGTGTGCAAAGCTCATCTCCAGTGTCTCATTTTTTCCTTGGTGAAAAATTTCTTCATTAGTGATTTGAGTCTTAGAAAAAGGACACTAGATCACTAGTTTAGAAAGATAATTGCAAGATTCAGATAGAGTAATTATTTTACTATGATAGGGTGATTCATGTCTCAGGGATTCCCTGACTCCCCAATCCATTTGCCCCACCTTACATCACCAGTTTTGATCTAGTGATACTTGATCCAGAATCCCTGTCCTAGGGAGACTGGTACTTAACATGTAAGATGTTAAAACTCTGGGGTAGATATGGCTTAAAAGGGGGGAATCCACATAAAGAAAGAGAGTGGGCCTTTGCTTCAATGGGGATAGTTTTGAGCTTTGGTGCCCACCAGGCCCACCCTAATACTTGCTTCCTGAATTTGCTCCAACCAGAAGACTTGACGGCAGATATAGAATTCTTAAATTTGTGATTCTTGGGGTCTGTCTAAAGAACCAAGTTAAATCCCATTGCAAGTGATTAAGCCCAGTGATAAGATTTATATACTTTGAAATCTGACAGCATTAGGAAGCCTGTCTTGCCCTTTCATTAGCTATGTAGACTTGTATTTGTGAATGCCTAACATTTACTTCATTGTGCTGTTTTAAAGCTGAAAAGTTTAAGTGTCTAAAACAAAATGTAGTTAAATAACAGAAATCATAGTTTTAACTCAAAATTTTAAAATACTATCTTGTTTTATATGTTTTGTGAAAATTATATTTTCTCTACTTTAGTGATAATATTTCTATCACGCAAAGTACTTTTACCAGTTTTATTTTGAAAGCTAAAAACCATATGTCAGATACTGCACTTGGAATTAATCATCATTTTAGAACATTAATTATTAGAAAAATCTGTCTTAAGATTGGTCCGCTCCAAAGTGGCTTGTAGTTTTGGCTCAGTTGGCTGATAACTCCTTCATTAAAGATGACTATTATGCCAGTAATTTTGATGCCTCTTGGTTATGATGATGAGGAGAACTCACCTCTCAAAAGGAGATGAAATCCTCAGACCAGAAGGACTTATTCTGTGGGTATCAGCTCGGGTCATATTCCTGATCTTCCCCTTGGTCTATACTGATTCACTGGGGCAGGTATATATGAGCTAACTTATCCTGTTTCTTTAAACTTCAATCTGTTTGAACTCTGCCTCCTGGAAGCTCCTTCATGGCTGGTGTGTTCTTTGCCACCTCATCTTCTCCATGAAGCCTTACTCATCAAACATTGAAGTCACGGATTCTTCTGTGGTTTTCTACATAGAAAATTATATATTTTCTCTTCAAAAATATAGCTAGATAACAAGTATTCTCTAGTGGACTATAGATTTCTGGACATCTCTACTTTTTTCTTCTACTTTTCCACCCCATAGGATTCAGATGGATGGATGGCGTAGAGCAAATCAGATTAGTCTAACTGGAAGGGGGACATTTCCCAAATATGGGCCATGTATGAGTGTGTATTTTGCAACTTTTAAATGTTGTTCTTTGTAAATATAAATTGACTTATTAAACTTATTTATTTCTCCAGCAAACTACTCAAGGTTGTCAGCTGGAGTTCATTTGAGGCAAAGCCCAACCCTTTTGGGTCTCAGAAGTCAGAGGCAAGTTGAGTCAGGTACATACCAGCCAGGTGCAGGATCTACCTCCTGTAGATCTGGTTCCCTTAACTATTATTTCCATACCTGGCATTCTAGAACCTGGGGTTAACTATTTGTTGGACAGGGGCTCTGTCTTTTGAGATGATAGTGAAGAGAGGGTAGTATAGGGTCTGTTGCTCTTACACTAACAACATGAATGTTGGTGATTTTGAACCTTATCCCTATTCATCCTATTTTAGTGGTAGCCACCTGAAAATAGAGTCCTATATGCTTTGGTTATTATACCTAGGAAATTGTAACTAAGAACAGACTGGCATTTTACCGTTGTGAAAGACAAGGAAAAGCCTTAAATGCATACACATTTATTGCTTATTTGGTAGACATAACAGGAGGGTTAATGTATAAAATGATCTCTCAGACATAAAACACTATTACAATTCAAAAAATGCAAAATACTGCATTTCTTTGTACAACTCCATCATTTGGTGCTAGTACTGTTGGCCTTCGAACTGATTTGCTTGCTTCTATTTTTATTCTCTATAGACCCAGCACAGTAATTTTTCATAGTAGAACATGTTAAAACATGAGTGTGAACATGTCACACTTCTGTTTAAAACCACTGCTAGTGTCCGCTGTCCTTTTCAGAGTAATCCACGGTTCTGATATGACTTGACTTTCTCTGCTTTTATCTCTTGCTCTGCCTGTTAAGTCTTTGTTATGGCCACCTTGGCCTCCTTGTGGTCTAGGGGCTTTCTCCTCTCAGTTTCCTGTCTTGGAAGTGCCATTTTAAAATATTGCTCTTTCTTCTCCTTTCTTTCTCTGCCCATTTATTGCCTTCAAGATTTTTGGAAAGATGGAGTAACATGGATTAGATTAACTCTTAACTTTTGACAATTAATATCCAGAAAGAATGGAAAGTTCTACAGCAGTTTTCACTTCGTGAAAGACAAGGAAGGTAAATGAAGTAAGACCAATGATTGGCCAACCTTAAAGCCTGTTGCGATTTCCCGACCCACAGGACAATAGAGGAAACCAGACAGGGTCTGTGTGTCAATAGGACAGTACAGTGAGTGACATGTTAACTGGCAGAAATGCAAAGAAGAAATAGTTACTGCCAGAGATTAAGAAATTCATAATAATTAATAAAACAATCAGAACATTGGTGTGGATATAGAAGTCATAAAGAACACTATCAACCAGCTTGGTCTAATCAATATTTATGGAATAATTCATTCAGCAATATCAGAATGCAATTCTTTACAGTGAACATTGAACAGTTATTAAGTATACTCACTTTGAACCATAAAACAAGCCCCCAATAAAGTTATTTGAATCTTACAGAGTATATTCTCTGATCACAGTGAAATACAGATATACAACATAGTGACACATATCTATTTTTCTAGCACTTTAGAGACTGTGGCAGGAGGATCATAATAAGTTCAAGGTGAGCTTAGGCAAAATAGCAAAACCCCTTTCTCAACAAGTAAACAAGCAACACTGGGAAGGAAGCCAGTGAGATGGCTCTGTAGATAAAGCACTTGCTACCAATTTTGATGAACAGAGTTCAATCCCGAGGTCCCATATGATAGAACTGACTCCTGCAAGTTGTCCTCTGACTTCCACATGTTTACATGTATACACAAACACATAATATGCAAATAAATATATCAATAATAAAAAGCCCAAGGAAAAGATAGAAATTAATAGTAAATTCCACAAAACTAAAATACTTAGAAATAAATTGTGGCTCAAAAAAAAAAAAACCCCAAAAGAATATTTGTCTGAACTAGATAGAAATAAATATATATATTTCAAAATTTTGGAGTTGCAATCAAACCAAGATTAGAGGAAAATTCTTACAACTAATACTATTGGTATCAGAAAACAAGAAATTTCCATTAAGTTCTAGTGGGTAAGCAATAGCTTGTATTGTTTGCAGTTCTTTGCGTACTCACCGGCCAACAACTGCATAAAAGAAAACACATTTGAGGCACCCAGAAATTTATTCCTTAGTCTGTGGTGTCTATGAGGGTCATTGTTGTCTATTATTGGTTAACAACATTTTAGCTCTTTGTGAGTGTGTGTGTGTGTGTGTGTGTGTGTGTGTGTGTGTGTGTGTGTGTGTGTATGTGTGTAAGCTTCTACTGTAGTTGGTAGGTTTCAATATGACACTTTCAAAAGGTCTTATCCATCACTATATTCCTTCCTGTACTTTGCTCTCCCATTTCTCATTCCAATTTAACCTCTCCTGTTCTGTTAATCTTTCTTTAAGCCTTTGTGCCACTGTTTTATCCCCTCTTCTTGAAAGCCCCAGACCCTGACCTCTATGGTTATTCCAAATGAAGTGTATCTGAAGATACAAAACTAACATCAACAAATGAGAGAAAAAAATATGTGTCATTTGTCTTTCAGGGTTTAAGTTACTTCACTTAGATCCTGTTTCTGAGCACATCTATTTCTGGGATCACACAGAGCTTGCTGGCACTGACATGGAAGCTTCATACCTCTGGCTAGGTTTCATAGTGCTGGAAGATGCTGTAAATGCTGCCAGAGAAAACCAATCATCAGTCATACCCAGCTGTGAATGATTTGAAGCTCACTAACAACTGGCCTGGTAGGACATGGCCACTGGTGCAGTAATGGCATGAAGGTCATGGGAGTAGGCTGTTGCCAAGACTATATAGGTCACTCTCTCCATTACAAGGCCCCATTGCTGATGATAGCATCTGCATGATTAATTAAACATGGAGATGTGAAACTGGTGCCTATATAGAACCTTTACTCCTATATACTAGCATCCTTGGTACAGGAAGGTCTTTGCATGCTGTCAAAACAGAAACATAAACCCCAAAGCCAGCTACAACTCCTTGATCTATAATTGCCCTGCCCTCAAGATGTGTTAGAGCAATGGTGGCACTTAGTTTGTGGGAGTAACCAACCAATATCTGATTTGACTTAAGGCCCACTCCATGAGATGGAATCCATACCTGACACTGCTTGAGTGACCAAGAACCTAAGACTAGCTTGCCTAGGAACATGGGGTAAAACCAATCACTACTGTTCTTAAAACAACAACGATGATGACAATGATGATGACGATGACAACAACAAAACACATAGTAATAAAATTACTCCTGATGACATTCTGTTATACTTATTGATCAGTGCCTTGCTCAGCTATCATCAGAGAATATTCCTCCTGCAGTAAATGAGAACAAATACAGATACCAACAGCTGGATATTATGCAGAGAGACTTTGGAACACTCTGCCCAAAACAGGTAGTCGCTATTAAATCCCTCTCCTCTGGGCTCAGGTAACCCAGTGGAAGAGAAGGCTGAAAGAGTGTAAGAGCCAGAGAGGATAGAGGACACCAAGAAAACAAGACCTTCTAAGTCAACATGATCAAAAGACATATGAACTCATGGAAACCGAGGCAGCATGCACAGGGCTTGCGCAAGTCTGCACCAGGTCCTCTCTATATACTATGGCTTCCAGTTTAGTGTTTTTATGGGATTCCTGAATGTGTGAATGAGTGGGTCTCTGTATCTGGTTTTCTTTTGGGCTCTTTTCCTTCTATTTGCCTTGTCCAATTCTGATGAGTTAGTTTTTGGTTTATATTGTCTTATTTTATTATTGTCTCATAGAAGCCTATTTGCTTTTTAATGAGAGACAGAAAGGGAGTGGATCTGAATGGGAGGTGAAATAGAGAGGAATTAGGAGGAGTAGAGGAGGGAGAAATCATAATCAGTATATATTATGTGAAAAAATCTATTTTTCAATAAAATGAAAACAATGAAAAAATACTATTTATGTAAATACATTTGTATGCAAAAAGAATTAGCTAAAAACAAAGCTATGAGTTCGAAGGAGAGTGGGAATGGGTTTATAGGAGGGTTTGGAAGGATGAAAGGAAAGGCAGAAACATCTGATTATATCATAATCTCAAAATAAAATTAAAAATTTTTCTTGTTTTTTAAAAGAAAGATGATACAGTCTATATGTTGCTTTAATTTAAAACTTATTATCAGAAACTGGTGTTTAATATTAATAGTTTTGTACTTTTAAAAAAAAGACTTTCTGATTAGATTTATGTCCCCCTGCACAAGAAAACCCATATTTGGCACCATTGTTGTATCAAGAACCTGTGGCTGGACAATTTATAGGTCCCAGGGGGAGACCCTATTACTTTATTCTTCTAAATGGACATTGTTTTAAACCTACTTCTAAAGACTTGTTATTCACATAGATCAGAGCATCTCTCAACCCTCATTAGAAAAGCTTCTGTTTCCAGTAGATAGTGGTTAAGACAGAGACCCACAATTGACCAGGGTGCAGAGAATAGGAGCCTACAGGATGGTTTGCCCTAAATGGATCATACATACTCAACCCTATCCTTCCAAGGTTCATATATCATTGTTAAAGAAGGAATAGTGAATGAATACAAGGAAATGGTGTCCTCTAGGTACAACAGAGCAGCTATGCATATGAACTCACAGAGATTATGACAGCCTGCACAAGTTTTGTGTAGACTCAAGCCAGACTAAGTCTGAGCATAGAGATCAGAATTAGATATGAAATGTCACAGGATCCAAGGATCTAGTGGGAACTGATGACTGCTGGGAATGTGAAAGTCTGTTTTTAAATTTCTCTACTTGTAGGTCAACCACAGTTCAATAGAATACAGCACATTCATGAATAGACAGATAGCACCAATTGGACTTTATGCATGGAAAACACCAAGAGAGAGAACACAAAGTTGGATGTGGAAAGGGCTGGATACGAGAGAAGTTGAGGCAGGGGTAAATATGACCAAAACATGGACAAAGTTCTCAAATAATGAGAGGGCAGAGGTCAACAACATACACTTTAAATCTAAGAAACTAGAAATAAAGAACAGCACAGTGAATATAATGTAAAAATAAAAGAACTAGTAAAGATAAAAGAATAATCCTTGAAAATATAAAAGCAGTGGAGAAAAGAATTCAGACTAGGATTTGGTCCTGGTCAGAGATAAATAAAAACTCAGGTGACAGCAGATGCTGGCGAGGATGTGGAGAAAGAGGAACACTCCTCCATTGTTGGTGGGACTGCAAGTTGGTACAACCACTCTGGAAATCAGTATGGCGGACCCTCAGAAAAATGGACATAATACTACCT
>CM052704.1:68814051-68843786 GCA_028551405.1 Uromys caudimaculatus | reverse complement strand
AGGAGGAATTCCCTCACAGAGGCGGGGAGGGGGAGGGGACACGGGGTTTCCAAAGAAAAGGGGAATCATCGGAAATGTAAATAAAAATAAATAAATAAATAAATAAAAATAAAATAAAATAAAATAAAAATTGAAAGACCAGCTAGACTTACTAGGGATAAAAATAAAGTGACAAATGTCTAATATCAAGGATGAAAGAGAGATATCATAAATTCTGTATACCTTAAAAAGATAAAAAAGTAAAACTATGAATAACTTTTTTCCAGTAGTCTTCCCAGGTTAGATGAAGTGTTTAAATTCCTTGAAAGACACTTACTTCTAAAGATTACTATAAAAGAAAAGATATATGCAACTAGGATTTTTCAATGTGCATTAAAATCAAGTGCAAAAAATTACTAGACTGAATAGCCTCATGTTTATTAAATTAGTTAAATATATAATTATTTGTTGCCACATAAGGAGACTTCTGGCCCAGAAGACTTCATTGGTGAATATTTCCCGACATTTAGGAAAGAAATAATACAAATCATACATAGAAACTCTTCCATAAGGACGAAGGGGATGTAAAACTTCTCAACCCATTTACAAGTCCAGTGTGAAAGCCAAGACAAAAGAAAAGAGATCTGTTGTCTAATATTTTTCATAAATATAGTAGATAAATTTTCATGTAGCTCAGCCTGGCCTCAGATTCACTGGGTAGCAGAGACTGGCCTTGAATTACTGCTCATCCTGTTTCTACCTCTTGCAGGCTAGGATTATAAGTGTGTACTACACTACCACAAGTGGTAAGGTGACAGAATTCCTAATGAAAATTTATTAAATCCTATATAATAATTTATTAGATGTGCAATGTGTTATGATCAACCGAGTTTATTCTTGGAATGCCAGGATGGGTGTACACCCCAAATCTATTAAGGTAGTATAGATTAACTACATATTATCTCAGTAGATGCAAAAAGAGACTTTAATTAAATTTAACATCCATTTGTGAGAAAACTCTCTAGGCTAAATGGAATAGAAAAAGTCTTTCTCAACCTGAAAGTAGACATCTACAACATTCCTATAGCTGGTATCTTACTGAAAGAAAGAAGACTGAGTGTTCTCCTTTTAAATTGAAAACATACATCTCCCTTGCCAATGGCCAGCATTCTCATGGAGATGGTAGCTAGTGTAGCAAGGCTCTAGGCTAGAAAATCATGTACGTAGTATGATCACTGATGTGAAAAATCCCAAAGAAACTACCACACAAAAGCAACAAAAAGACTTATTAGAACCAATGATAAGTGCATTTATCTAAGTCCTGGCATATAAGATCAGTACCCCAAATTTAATCATTTCTACATACTATCAATAATTACACTTTTAATTTAAAATACCACTTATAATACTAAAATTATAATATGTTGTGGGAAGTATCAAAAAAAAGATGGAATGTATCACATGTTCCCACATTATGCCCTGGTTCTCTCATCCCCGGCAGGCTGGCTGGCCATGCACTGGCAGGCAATGGTGAACATGCTTTCATCTCAGAGCTCCACAATCTCTCCACCCAGCTCCCTAGGCTCCCACTGGCAGGTCACTACCACGCCAGTCCCATGCTTCAGTATCCCCATGGCCTCTGTGGTGCACACATCAGGCAAACCCACACTTTGCTGCTGTACCTTTCTCTCTTGAACCCAGATGAGCCGCCACATGAAGGAAAACACAACACACACTTAGTTCAGAAACAATGCTAACTCAGTCTCTGGGTGCATCAACTGAAACCTAATCTTGTAAACCTTATCAAAGTCTGATTCCTCTGGTGGCGAATCCTTGCGGATCCGTCATACCAGGAGACTCTAGTAGCTACATCTTACCCGTAGCTCTCCCTCTCTTCCTTCTCTCTTCTCCTCTCCATCCCAGAAGTCTCCCTATGCACCCAGTGATTGGCTCTTTTATTCATTAGGGGATTGGTTCACAAGAAGTCACAGGTGTAACTCACTCCTTGTCTGAAGCCCCTTCCAGGAGGGCAGAATTAGCAGAATTCCAATCAGCCCAGGGCTATCCACAACAATAATATGAAAGTATGAAATACTTAGTTATAATTTTGAAAAATATGTGTAGGATGTGTATGCTAAAAACTATAAAGATGAAATAAAAACTTGAATAAATGAGGAATTATACATGTTCATGAAGTGAAGGCAGTATTGTTTTCATTTCCCCTTCAGATTATTTTATAGATACAACAGCATCACAATAAAAGTCTCAATGGTATTATTTCCATTGAGTCATGGTATGACTCTGAGTCCACATAGATCTGAGTCCAAAGAATCTGCTGGGATTTCCAACTCTTATGTCCCAAGAATTGGACCATGGGAGTCATAGAAATAGAGGTGATTTATTAAGGAAGAGAAAGGCGTTCCTGAGAAGGGAAGTGGGCTGGGGTGTGGGTAGGAACTATGTCATGACACTCTGTAGATCATTTACAGTACTTCCAGTTCTCTTTCACACTCTTACACTCATGGGGCTGGGCTTCCAATATTTCTGCCAACTGGCTTCTTTCATCTCTTGCATTTGATACCCCTCTCTCTTCACACTCTACTCTCTTGCCACTGCATGTTTTTATTTTTCTTTTTATGTAAATAGGCAATTTGATTTTAAAATCTATGCAAAGGAACTGAACTAACCAAAACAAACTGAAAACAATGTGGAAAATTGACGCTGGTTGACTTGAGGATGCATTATGAAGCTGCATTAATCAAGAAAATTTTATTTTCTGTATTATCAAATGTTATTTACTTAGGAAATTAAGTGCCCCCATCTCTCAGTTCTCATATATCCCAGGCTAGAATTGAACTAATTCCTGTGTCTCCATTTCTCAAGTGCTGGGATTAAAGGTATGCATGACCACACTCAGTTTCATAGATATCACACTGAAAGCACAGTCCATTAAAAAAAAATACAGATTGGTAAAATGTATTTGAAAATCACATATCTAATAAGATGTATATATCTGGTTTGTGAAAAGATGTGGTCTTGGGAGATGGTTTCATGGATGAAGTACTTGCTGTGCAGAGGTGATGCCACCCCCACTTGCCACCTGCGCCAGTCAGGAAATGTCTTCACAGAGTTGCGACCATGGGTAAGCTAGTCCTGCACCTCACCAGCTGTAGCACTCAGGAGAGCAGGCCTCGCACCTTGCCTGAACAACACAGCAGGGCTGACCCTGGTGGTGGGGGTGCAGATGAGCTGGCACCAATGGTGAGATCTTGTAATGTCACTGCCTTGAAGTATATTGGGTGTGTGGGAAGGGGTGATGACCTCTCCTGCTTGCCCGCTCACCACCCATGGCAGTCAAAAAAGATGGCCTAAGGGTCAAAAGATCATGAGAGCTGGCCCTATACTTCACTATCTGGAGCACTTGGGAAAGCAGTCCTACACCTCACCTAGGCAGCAAAGTAGTGCTGGCCCTGGTTGACAAGACATGGGTGGGCCAGTCCTGAGGGTGTGAGTATGGGAGAGCACTTGTAGACTGGAGCACTTGGGAGAATGGTCCCATACCTGGACTGGGCAGCACAGTGGAGCTGTGAGTGTTGGTCAGCCGGCACTGAGGGCATAAAAGCAGAATTGCTGAACCTGCTTCCTGCCAACGGTAGTATCAGGTGGCCTAGTAGCCAGAGAAGTTCTGGAGAGCTTGCCCTAGTAGTGTGGATAAGTGAAAGCTGATACCCTGACCAGCTCAGCTACCAGCCAGGCCAGGTGCAGAGCCCTGAGTTGGCCCACCCCCCAAAATCTATATCATTTATGAATGGTTGGGATGCATGAAAGGGCCAGTCCTGCTAATCCAAAGCTGCAGGGTCTCCATGACACAGGGCAACAATGGGATATCCAGGAGGAGACCAGGTGCGGATCCAGTATTGATGGCGTCACAGAAGCCAGAGGCCTCGAACCAGATCAGTGACTCATTGCAATGAACATTCGCAAGTGAAGACGTGTGGATGAATGGATAGACTATGAGACACCCTTGGGTCAGACTATAGCATCCATGATGAAATGTTTTCTATATTTAATTTTTGGTGTGTGTGTGTGTGTGTGTGTGTGTATTTGGATGGGTTGCAAGGGGAAAGGTGGATATAAGCAGACAGGTGTGCAGGACTGGTGTGCATGATGTGAAGTTCACAAAGAATCAATAAAAATCTTTAAAAAGATATGCTAATGCTAAATGAGCTTGTGAAAGGGTGCCTAACATTATTAACCTCTAGGAAAAATGCAAACTAAAACCAAAAGGAGATAGCATTAACACACCCAGAATAAATTTAAAATTTGTTATTAGTACTACCAAGTACAAAGGAGATGCAGGAGACCTATGCTTTGGGAATGAAGGAAAGTGCATCTACTTTGGTAAACTGACTTCTTTTAAAATTAAATATATTTATAACCTAACTAGAAATTACATTCTAGTCACACAAGTGAACTGAAAAACTACATTTAAACAAAGATCTGCAAGAAAATGTTTATAGCAGCTTTTCTTGTAATAACCAGTGACCAGGAAACTACCCATTATCCTTCACCTGGTAAATAGATAAACAAAATGTATGTTATATTATAAGGATATGCAAGAAAATGAGTCTCAGATAAATTATGCTCAGTGAAAATTCAGATAAAGATTTTTCTCTATACAATTTCATGCTTGTGACATCTGGAAAAGACAGGGCCACATGAACAAATAAGAAAAGAACAAATAAGAACAAATAAGATTTTGGACTTAAGGATGACGATAAACACTGACTGTGAAGGGCATGGAGATATGCTAGGGTGACATGTAGATAGCTACTTATTTGCCCAGATTGCAGAACTATGCTAAAAAGGTTGAATTCCAATTTAAATAAGTATCACATTAAGAGAAAGATGTTGAAATTTAAAATATCACCTTCATAGTAATAATATCTCTGGCTTAATATCACATATTCTTTCTAGAACCCAAATTTTCTCTATCCCTTGCTGTTTGCTGCCCAAAGCACTTACTAACACATAATATAATTTATTATATGTTCTGATATTATCTCCACCCTAAATCAGCATGTACATTTATGAGTCTCTGCTCATTTCATTTTCTGCTGTCTTCCAAATACATATAGCAGTATTTGACACATGGTAGGCACTAAAAATACTTGTTGAATTAGAGAATAAATAAATGAGTGAAAGATTTGTTTTGAGAAAACTCTGAGTGAATCACAACTTCATCTACCTCATCTATGAATGGGGTTTTTACTCAACTTGGGGGAAGCTATTATGGAGGTAAAATAGGAACAAAATTCCAAAACTTTGCTATAAACTCTATAGTACTGTATAAATCAGTATCCTTTTGAAAGTCACACAACCTTTAACTTATGCTGTTCCCTTTACTATATTTACATAGTGACATTTATATTCACAGACTGCATTCATCACATTTCTCATTGCTGTGAAAAAATACCTGACTACAGTCACCATAAGCTTTATCTGCTGAGCCATCCCAGTAGCTCTTACTGACTCTTAAGTTGAGAGTAGATTGTGAGTGAACTGGAAGATTTGGTGAGAGTAGATATGAAACTTTGCAATGAGGCAAGAAAGATGTGATCTGTTGAATATACAATTATAAAATGTATCCTCATTTCTATAAATTAACACGTTAAGAAATTATTTGTCAAATATTTTGTTTTCCAGCTTTGAAAGTGTGGTCATTTTACCATATTGTCTCAGTGTCTAACATCGTAGACATAGGTGCAGAAGAGGTGCTTCTTAATTGGTGGATTTGAATTGTTACATTAAAGAGATTAAAAGCTGCTTAGCCTTCCTGGAGAGCCTAAATACGGTCATCTCATTTAGCTTTTTGAGCTTGTGAATAGTGACACAACTGGGACCTTTTCCAGCTGGCAGTTTTACTTATGAGAAGATCAACCATGTGACAGCAGTACATAAGTCTGCTATAACTGAGATGTGCTCCTCATCTCATGCCAACACTAGTCATGAGTACTTGTTCCAGAACAAAGAGCTAGCTTCCAGCTGCTTTTGTGAGTGTGCTGAGGATAGTCCTAGCTCCAGTGGAGTATAACTGGATTCTCTATTATTATTTAACTCCTGGAGTTTGGAGAAATTCAAGCTTGTCTTTTGAGGCAATGTAAGTTTTCAGAGTAGCAGGGAGGTCCTCATCAGAAGCAAGTTTTTCCCAATAGAGATCACAAGGTCTGATGTGGCCTAGGTTTGGATTTAATTCTTTGATGTTACCTGACCGTGTCACTTTTGAGAAAATGAATGATTCTTTATGACCCCAATTGCTTCAAACATAAAATTGAAATTCATTCCATTAAATCACCTAGTTATATAAAATGTACTTGTTAAGCATGTTCTGGATGTTGGAGGAGGGGGTGCAATGAGAAGGGTTGGAGGTGGAAAGGGAAGAAGAAAATGATGTAAGTATGTTTTCATTACCAAAAAAAAAAATAAAACAAATGTGGTGGTAACCAAGTTGGCCTGGTTTCTTTTGAGAAAGACTTTATGATCTCAAGTATAGTAATAATAACTCACAGAATTCTTCTAATGATAAATAGTTTTGAGAGTGGTGAATACTTTGTCCTATTTTCCTGAATGCTTTTTTCCATGAGAGCAAAGACGATGGCATCCTTTAAATTCAGTTGTTAGTGTGGTTGCCTTGTTAGTCTTAGCTTGGTGTTCTCAATGGGGAAAAGAGTGAGTCTCAGCACAAACAGCTATGTGAACAGCCATGGAGCCATGGGAGCAGGAAAACATTTCTCATAAGAAAGAACATTGAGGCAAGGAACAGGCAGAAGGACTACTACTATGAAGAAGAACCTAATATGTCTTGAGCTCCCTACCTCCTTTGCTCTTGGGTTTATGATATATCCATGTGTCTTTTTCAGTGTAGTAATTTAAACTAGCCCAAGCGAGCTACTACACTGACAGCACTCAGTAAATCTCAGTCCGTCACTTTTGACCCCACTCATCCAGTTACTCTACATCCTTAGGATTATCCTTGACTTCTCCTTCTTCACTTTCTGCACCCAGTCACTCAATATAGATTTTCCTTTCTCAATACTTCACAAACCCTTCCTCCTGACTTCCTCTCCAGTAGGGCCTTATCTTTCCCCAGAACCATACCCACAAAAGTTATCAGTTTCCTTTCTTCTTGACATTTTGTTGTTTTCAGTTTGCCCTCCTTATGTCACGTGCAGTGCATTATGTAGAAAGTAAGTCAATAAAGTCATCTCTCCTACAGAGGGAACAACTCTTTGGATCTGATTTTCCTTTCAGAGGACATTTCCTGGGCCCGAGGACCATCCTTGCTACATCCAGGATGACTGCAAGGCAAAGTGAAATGGTTAGCTAGTAATATTAAGCTGTCAATTGATTTTCACTACATGCAGAATCCATATTCTTAGAACACCATGGGAATGCATACTTGTTTTGGTAATTATACCACATATGCTCTTTACCTTGTGAAAAAGTTGTATTTGGATAATCCATCAATGGGGGAAATACAGTAAGTTTAAAATGTATTTAGTATTCCCAAACTACTGAGCACACTAGATTACAAAGCAGCTCATTGAAGCATATTTGTTGTTCACTCTTGAAATGCCTGACTTATTACCACTATCCAGTGAATTAATATTATACCACATAGTGCTAGCTTGGTGAAACATCAAAGCTTAAAGTCCAATTTCTACTAAATTAATATTGTTCTTATACAATCTTAAAGTCAAAATGCCCTAAGTCAGCCTAACATGAATTGGGACTAGCTATAAAGAATGAGAATTTTGGTTACGGGTTTTGTAGAAAATTACTTGACAGTGGTATTCCAACATTTACACGTGCTAGGATCATAGTATGAGATAAGGAAATATTTGTTAAGCAAAACCAATTCAAGTTTTAATAACTTTTAGTTGACAAAGCATGTTTATATAATTAGTTCATTTGGTTCTCATGATAGTATTAGGAATATTATCTTCATTTTATCTTGGGAAATGGGATAAAAGAGGCCAGATGAATTACCTAAGATCACATAAGAATAGTCCAATCTAGGACTTCTGACTTGAAGTACCTCGTTATCAGAACTGTATACTTATTTATCTTATATTAGGCCATTATGGTAGAAAGAATAATGGCCTTTCAGAGATGCCTACTTCTTAATTACTGGACCTTGTGAATTATAGTACTTAACATGGGTAGAACATGTGTGTTAAGAATCTATAACTGCAGTAGTTATCAGGATTATTTGCATAGGTTCACTGAAATCATAAAGGGCCTTATAAAAGTATTTAAGAGGGTCAAAGTCAGAGAGGAGATGTGATTATGGGAGCTGATATTGAGGAGAAAGTTCACAGACAAGGATATGGGCTGCCCCTAAAATCTGGAGAAGGCAGAGAAGTAGGATTTACCCTAGGGCCTTCAAAGATCACAGTCCTGGCAGTGCTGTTGACCTTGTTCAAGTGGTAGAACTTTACCTAGCATGTGTAGGCCCTGAGTTTGATTCATAGCTTTTGTCCCTTCCCCCAATGGCTCACCTGTTAAATCACATTTCAAACATCTAACCTTCATAACTAAAAGAGAAAGATCTATATTGTTTCTGAACCACTTTAAATTTCTGACAAATTTTATAGTAGGAATTGGAATTAATATTGTAATTTTTCATTGTTTGTGTCTGTTCCTGTTGTACGTCTTTACATACTCCCAGATTGTATGGTTCCTATCTCTTAAATTCTCAGGTACCATGTTGAGAGCCACTACATGACTGTTTTAGTCAATTTTAGGGTAGTACTAAATGCCTACTAATATATTTTTAGCAATATTGATGTAGACACTAAGATATCTATTGGCTGATTGACATATAGTCTATATTATGTAAACATGTTTCCAGATTCAGATACTGAGCAACTCACAATCAGCAGGCCTTCCTGAACTCTGAGATAGTATTTGTCATTTTCCACTAGTGAGATTAACTCACTATGAGATGAATCATTAGTAGGAGTGTAGAAAAACCATTAGAAGGAGTTCTAAGGGACTATCATATTTTTATGCAGTTTAGGTCAACAACATTAAATTTGGCCTACATGACATTATTGATCATCCCAACTTCCACCATCTGCCTGTCAGTATTGCTTATTCTTATAACTTCACATTTCATTACAAAGCAATGACTGTGTTTTATTTTCATATGACTGCAAATACTGTTTTGCCATACTTGGGAAGAATATACGACCTCACTACTTTAAAAAGTGATATTTGATGTTTTGCAGTGGGAGAAGAGTCAAGAGTTGAGGGTATGACTCCATGCTAGAACATTTACCTAGTATGTACAAGTCTCTAGGCTTGTTCTACAGCAAACCCCCTCGTGTGTGAGTGTGTGTGTGTGCGTGTGTGTGTGTGTGCGCGTGTGTACGTACTGAGAGAAAGAATCAGAAAAGTCCAGAGAACTGTGTCTGATTGCATTGTATGATTATGCATTAGGTAGGTGGCTTCCTCCCCATCAATATACATAAACAGAACTTCCCTTAGGGATGGAAATGAGTAAATGTATGTTTTTTAAAAGCCTGCAGACATGATAATCACTGTAAGCAGCATAAGGAAGGTAGGAGCTGGAGGGGAGGCTGTTTTCTAAGGGGTCAGGATCAGGGAAGCTCTAAATGGGAGTGTGACATTTGGGCAAAGAGACTCTGGTACTGAGGGCTCAAACAGAAAAAGAAAACATCAAGGGCCCCATGGTAAGGTGTGTTTGGTGCAGGCAAAGGATAACAAGAAATCATTGTACCTGCAAGGAGGAGATGATATAAGTTCGTATGAAGTGCAGCTTGGGTATGAAAGTTTAGGAATGTGTGTCAGCCCAAAGGGTAAGTTTACTTAAGCACAAGTGAGAGCTGCTTTGCAGTGTTTCATATACACTGCATGGAGGTCAGGGTGGGGAATGTATCTGATAAACGTAGAATAAAATATCTGTATTTCCTCTTTGCCGAGAGGAAGCAGAATGTCAAGAGAATGACCAAGGATGGAAACTAGGTTTTAATACAGAGCCATTAAAGGTTTTATTTGAAAGTAGAGATGTAAATAGCACTTTACATTATCTCTTTAACTTCCTATTATTATCTCTATTTTACAAGTAAGAGAGCTGACTCTGAGTCAAACCAAGACTTAACTTCTGGTAGCCTGGCAATAGAGTTTATACAATTGGTCACAAGAACTGGTTGCTAAAGAGAATTCAGAAGCCCAGGTTCTATACAACCCAGGTAAATCAGGTATCTACTGTATGGCCCAGACTGAATAGGGTTTGCCGGTTAAACTAGATAAAGTTGACTCTCTAAATTCTGTCACATTCTACCATCACACAAACTTACTCTGTGTACATAGCTGCCTTGGCGCTTTATTTTGTCTTCTAAGCAATGGTTAAGTCATAGTGAATCATGACTTAGGAAGGTGCTAACAAGGATCCAGGCCAGCTATGATGTGCCAAATGCTATATCCATGGCCTGGTGTCCTATTGATGAGTTGTGCCAAGAATGCAGAGGTTTAGTCTGAATAACAGTACCCAATTATGTGGGATACTGGGGGAATGATGACATCTAAGAAGCCTACTCACAAGAATGCAGGAAGCATTGTATGTGGCAGGACCCAAGAATCCAAAGCAGTAGTGTCTGTCTTTTAGGCAAAACTGCCAAGGAAAATAGACTTGAGTGGAAGTCAGTATAAATAGATTTTGTTTATTTTTTCTTCAATGTTACCACAAAGCTAGTGTATCAAGTTTGGATTCAGTCAAGAAATGAGCATCGTTGGAATAAGAGATATGATGTAGGAAATCAGAGCTCACATGAGTATAGAGGAACTGAAAGAATGAAGGTCAGGATGGCTCCAGAACATTTATAGGAAATAATCATTGTTGAAAAGTTCTAGAAACCACCATGTCCAGAAAAATGACTTCTCTGCTTTCAACGTCTAAATCTCACATAAATTTCTTTCATTAGTAAAATATATCAATCCAAAAAGGGAGCAAGATTTGAAAGGCATGGTGGACCTAGTATAGATGCCTACTAGTCCAATGATCAAAGTAGTAAAGACTGGAACCTCAGAACTTTTCTTACTTCTGACTTCCAAATTTTCACTCGTACCTTTACACTACACTTACTATACAGAATCTCCCTTTTGAATCTGATAGTATCTGCTTTTATTGCCTTCACTAGAGGAAATTATTCAACTTTAGCTTCAGCCCAAAGGTTTTCCCATCCTTGTAATTTTTCTAAACTATCACCACTCTCCAAAAGCTGTGCCAAACACCAACCTTACTGTATATTCAGAAGAAACAGTGATACTCTCTTAATCACCAGGGACACCTTTAGAAACTTACCCTTTCCGTACTTCTTGTTTTCTCACATTCTCTTGCAATGGGAAGAGGTTAGAATTCGGGGCTTGACCTCAGTGTTTTGGGTCCCATTATTTTTCATTCTTATGAAAGTTCACTTCTGATAGCTTTATTCACAGCTTCGATTCTCTCCATTTGTGCAATAGCAATTCTGATATTATTCTCAGAATTGTATTCTGATAGCTCTTCTTTCCATTATGCACACCTTTAAAGACTGCATTTCCTATGCATCATCTGAAGTCCTCTTTTTTTCTTTTTTTGAATAGGTTTTATAAGAGACTTCTTCATACCCATGGCTTTGTCCTTAGTGCAATGTACCAGGTAAATCTTCTCCTTTCCTGAACATTAAACTAATATATTGGATTGTCCATATCTCTATTTAGATATTGTATGAGGCAGACTAAGTTGCTTTAACAAAGGACTCTAAACTTTGATAGCATGAAAATAAGCATATTGATCTGTCAGGTAAACACCCAAGATGCATGTTGAAGTAAGTGGATAGCTCTGGGGTATTAGGGACCCGAACTCATGGAGGCTTTGCTGTTCTCAAGAACATTATGATTATAAGGAAGAAGTAACAAAGAGCGAGGCTTTGGTGTTTTCTTAAGAAGTCAGAAGTTGTACATGCTGTTCTTTGTCATAGCCCACCAGCAACATCTTAAGAATATGCCACTTCCCCATTACATGGAAGGCTGGGAAATACAGTTATAATGTGTCCCGCGCACCTCTCGCCAGCAAGAAGATACGCGACACACAGGCTTCGTCTGCAGTTCAGCTTTATTCAGCCGTTGGTGGAGGAAGAACCCGGGGCCTCAGAATGGCGCTGCTTATATAGCGCTGAGGCAGCGTGTCCTCCATTGATTGGCGCGCCCCGGGAGTGGGCGGTGATTAGTCATGTACACCCTTAATGCGCAGGCGCTTCGGGCGAGCCACCCTGTGCTATCCACAAGTTTCCTCAGAGCGACAGCGGAAGTCAGCGCCATCTTGTAATGGCGAATACTCTAACCGCTCCCTACAATAATGGAGAATTGGTTAACCATGTCTTAGCTCCCATATACAAGAAGGAGAAGTAGATTCTAATAGACAACTAGCAGTTTCTTCTACAGGTTAAAAAAACAAGTCCTTTCTCATGTCAGGGTTTTTTTCTCCAAGTCCCTTTCTATGTTCATTATAATTTACCCTTGTTGCACTGAACAAGCTAAGAATCACCCTGAAATCCATTCTTCCATGCTTCCCTAGTCAACATGTCATAACATCCTGTTAACATTATGTCTGATTACTTCCTTGATACACATCCTTTCTCTTCCCACCCTGCATTTCGGGAATAAGTGACCTGCACTTGCTTTCATCCTTGCCATTCTCTATATAATCCAGTGCCCAACCTCCAAAATGATCTTTCTAAAACACAAATAGGGACAAAGGGCTTTCAAGTCTGCTGCTACTTGCTCAATATTTTAGATTAAACCAAAATTGTTTCAATTGATTTTTTTTCATTCAATATATTCTGATCATGCTTGTCCATCCCTCCTCTTCTCACATATCCACCCCACCCTTCCAACTCCTTGATTTTCTTTTTTCTTTAGAAAAAAATACACAGGTAAAGAAAATAAGCCGGGCAGTGGTGGCTCATGCCTTTAATCCCAGCACTTGGGAGGCAGAGGCAGGTGGATTTCTGAGTTTGAGGCCAGCCTGGTCTATACAGTGAGTTCCAGGACAGCCAGGGCTACACAGAGAAACCCTGTCTCAAAAAAAAAAAATAGATGAAAAACAACGAAAGAAAAAATACAAAGAGAGCACACACACACACACACACACACACACACACACACACACACTATAAAAACACAAAATTAGAAACCATGCATCACAGTCAAAAGACCAGTAAGACTTTTAAAAGGCCTCAGCAAAACAATATGAAACAAAAAAGTTTCCAAAGATATTATTGAGTTTAGTTTGTATTGGTTATCTACAGTTGGACATGGAACCTGCTCTTAAATGTAGTTTGTATACCTGGTGAGAGTTCATTAGAGAAAACTAATTTTTCCTTTGCAAGTGATAGTCAGCTGGAGATAGCTTCTTGTTTAGGGATGGAAGCTCATGTCCATTTCCTCCTCTTAGTAGTGAGACCCATCTGGCTTAGACTCAAGGAGGTCCTGTGCACACTGACACAGTCTCTGTGAATTTTTATGTGCCTTGTTGTGTCTGGAAGACCATGTTTCATTTGGCTATCAACCCACTCTGGCTCTTAAAAGCTTTATACCTCCTCTTATGCATAGTCCCTGAGCCCTGAAAGAAGGAGTTTAATGAAGACATCCCATATAGGACTGAGTATTTCAAGGTCTCTCACTCTTTGTACTTTGTTCAGTTGTGGGTCTCTATCAGTTCCTATACTAATGGGAAGCTTCCCTGATGGTAGCTGAGTGAGACATTGATCTATGGTTTTAGTAGAATTGTCACTAGGAGTCATTTTGCTGGCATCTTCCTTTATCAGGACAATAGTATTTGGTTTTCCCCTAGGTTCATGGCTTATCTATTCTCAGGATTTTGGTCGCCCAAGCAGTGTCACACATGGATTCCATCTCATGGAGTGGACCTTAAATTAAATCAACTAGTGGTTGGTTACTCCCATACTGTTTATGCCATTTTGTACCAGTGTATCATGAAGGCAGGTCACTGTTGTAAATTTCAGGGAAACTTAAACTTCTTAAAGCCTGGGTTAGGAATCTCTTGTGAGTGTCTGTTCAATACATATTCATAAACAAAGGATTTAGTTCTTGTCTGCTGTTTGAGTCATAATGGTGACCACACCCTTACATTTACCAATGTTATTGTACAAACACATGGAAGTTCCTTAAGTTATTTCCATCTGTTGTGTATTTCAACCACCATGCTTTTACTGGGCCTGTTCATCTACTTTTAACATATTGGTTCATATGCTTATACAAACACATGTACATAAATATGAACAACAAACTATGAATCTTAGAATAAGTGTAGATCACTAGGAGATGGCATAGTAGAGCATATACTTTAGACTGAGAGTTTGAGGCCAGGAAAAGCATCTCTGGAGAAATGACTTTTAGGCAGAAACTTGGAGTTTAGCTGTGTACTTGTCTTTACTGATTCATCTTCTGTATCCTATTTGACCTGCTGCTTTAACTCCTGGCTAGAGGTTTATGTGTGTGGTTCCCTGTACTTCAAAAGACCTGTTCTGCTGGTTGTTGAAATCTTACCTGTTCTTTGAGATGCAGTTATAGCTTTGTTTCTTTTATGAAAACACCCTAGCTATGCCAGGCAAAAATAATCATTTATTACCAATTAAACACCTGCTCCTAAACACCTTGACTGCATGCTCTTTGAGATGAGGACCTAACTATATTTCTTATGCTTAGCTGATGTCCTGTTCCCTTTGAATCTTATGAACTTTTTTCTCAGTCCAAATATCCTTCTTTATTTAAAGCACTCTTTTTATGATCTGAGCTATAATCACAAAGATTTGGTTTGTTGTTGTTGTTGTTGTGGTTTTGTTTGGGGTACAGTCTTACTATGTAGTCCAGACTGGACTCCAATTCACAACACTCCTACCTCAATTTTCTGAGTGCTAGATTTAACCATTCTTAAAATGTGTCAGCTGAAACTCAGCTTTGTCCTAATGGTCTGCATACTAAGAGGAATAGCACTAGCTCTTTTACTCTAAAGCTAGATTTTTAACTTTTCCTAGGCTTGTACTGAATTTTGTTGGCAATTGTATGAAATCTGAAATCACACTGTGTTGAGAATGGGAACTACTCTCTCAGTTCAACCCTGCCCTAGAGTTATTGCTGGTTTTGTCTGACTCAAAGAACTTTATATTTGTTCCCTTTAAAATTTCTTGCTTTACTCAGTTCATCAATTCAATCTACTGTGAATTTTTAACAAAGTGTTGAAAGTATTTGTTATTCTTTTCAGCTTTATGTCATCAGCATCCAAGACATTAATAAAGGATTAACAATAATAGTTGTGGTTTTAACTCTAGCATGGCACAGCATACTTTCTTAAGAACATTGATTCATTAGTCAGCACCTTTATTTAGTTTGGGCAATTATATAATTGCTATGCACTCAAGAGTTCTTACTTTTCTACAAGGATAAGTAGCTTGTCATCCCTGTCAACATTCGATAACATGCCTATTCAGCATAATATTGTGTTGTAAATTTAAGTTGGGAATGAGAATACTTCCTAAAATTATAATTTATTTATTTTCTATGTTTGGATATTTTATTTGTATGTATGCATGAGAACCTGGTTGTCTGAGGAGGCCAGAGAAGGGAATTGAATCCATGGCTGGAGTTACAAATGGTTGTGAGCTGATGTATGTGTTGGGCAAGTGGACCTTTCCACCAGCCAGAAGAACTTGTAAGGCTGAGCCAGCCTAAATCCCTAGAAATCTCAGAATTGAGAACAGTAGGCATAAAGCCGGCCCCCTGCCAAACTGAAACATGTAACCATGACACCCCACTGAAAGAACCATGACAATCAGTCATGTAGTATAAACACCTGGAATGTCCATGCTAATGAGGGATCTAGATAGTCCCAAGAGTTCAGCCAATGAGCTTGCCTTCCTGGGCATGCCTTCCTGCAAAAGGTGTTTAATTCCTGGTTCACCCCGAGTAAGATGTGTACATTTACATCCACCTTCTAATAAAGCAGTTTGGACAGGCAAGGACCATCTCCTTTATCAAGGATCACTGTGGGGGAGGTCTTCATCATAAAGAGCCACACCTAAATCTCCTGGAGAAGGCCTTCTCTCTTCCAGCCCCTCTGTACTCTTGGCACTCACTCAGACTGCCAAACCAAACTGGATTCCAACCCATCCCGGGCTCAGCTCTTACCTTCCTGCCTGGTACATAAGGGAAACACAGATCCTTGTACCCGGGTCTCAACTCCCCGTGGTATCCCAGCAGTATCTGGGTACACAGGAGACTGAGAACCACAGCATCTGTCCCAACCTCACCGGTTCTCACCCAGGGAAGCTCGGACTGAGACCCCTACGCCAACTGTGTTCTGCCTCCCCTGAGCAGCTTGCCAGTAGTACTCCAGCAGCCCAGCGGCGAGGCAGACACGCAGCCTGACACATATGGGTGCTAGGTACTGAACTGGAGTTGTAAGTATGCACACACTTACTTATTTGCTCACCACACCAAAGCAACCTGATATGGCTTCAAGGAATTAAACCAAGCTAGTTGGAACAAAACTGTGGCAATTTTATTTAGACTAATAAGACTTTTTATACGCTTATCAGAAACAGAATATAGTAGCAATTTCCAGGATCAATACAGCGGTAGTTGCCAGGATTCGATGTTCACAAGCTATACAGGGTACGCAACATTAATGTCTAAGATGGATTGTCCTGTCAGGCTTCCATACTTCCTTGACTTTGAAGGGAACATACAGAGAAATAGAAAGTGCTATGAATGCTTTACTGCCTGAGAGAGTACCTTGGTCTCTCAGGAACTGGAAGGCACATTGTGCCTCAGGAGCCATGTACTCTAACCTGAAAAACCTATGACACATGCCTCTCAAGGCAGTGAGGCCAGGCCAACTCGCTGGTTCCATGCACCGAGTCCTCTGGAAGAATAGCTGGTGATCTTAACCAGTGAGCCATCTCTCCAGTCCAGGAATGAGGATACGTTTATTTAGCAAAGATGGAATGAACAGTAAATATGGCTTTTATTCAGAGTAAGACCAAGGAGTTAATTACCAGAAAGCCAGGAGTATAACTCTTAGAAGGCAAGACATGTATTTAAAAGAAAAAATTGGAAGTATAGAAATTACGATAATGGGTAGTAATATGAGAGGCTGTAAATATGACAGTCAGAAGAGATTTCAAAATGAGAACTCAGAAAATAATAGGTACAAACTAAAGGAAGAGATCTGATAGTCTTACATTTCCTGCTCAATATTGGAATAACAGAAGAATAATGCATTTAGAGGATCCAGGATTTAAGCAGCATCAGAAGGAACAATTCAGAACATCTTCAGGATGGTTTGTTTCTGATTCAGTGGAGAAGAAAACTAAGCCTGGAATTGCAAGGGGCTAACCTACGAAACAGACAAAGTGGGGAAGAGCAAGAAGGTGCTCAATACACTCAGTCTATAATGAAAAGAATAATCCTTCTAATCAGCAGAAGAGGCTGGAGATGAGGCTTGGGCCTGAGATCGACGGTTCCTTGAAGCACAGTGAGCTAAGAATATAGATTATGCTGGGATAAAACCCAGATGAATCCGCTATAGACGAACCCTGGAGACTTGCTGGCCATTTTCTTTATTTACTAAATGTACAAGGGTGTTGTAGAAATTTTTAATCCCAACCCAGGGTTTCTACTCCACCTTTGACCAGTCAATTCCCAGATAAAAGACACATAACTTTTACTATTTACAGTAAACCTTAAATAGCTGGATCTCTGGTGCTTTTGAAGACCATTTATCTATTTATAGCATATCTGAATTTTTAAACATTGTTTATTTCTAGCTATTACTATTTGAATAACTTTGAAAACATTTTATTGTAATTAACAAAATTAGTATCTAATATGTCCATGAGTTTGACTATCTATTAACTTGCATTATTTAATTATTTTAAACAGTATGTAATAGCAACTATTAAAAAGATTGGGACTAAACCTTGTATTTTAAATGAATTACATAGGTACAATGCCTATCTAAAAGTAACAAAATTAATCTTAAATTTTGTATCAATGTACAAAGACTTATACCAATGAAAACCTTAAATCTGTATCAATATACAAAATTTTGTATCAATGTAAGAAAATATAACTTTAATTCTGCATCAAAATATGAAGATCTCTGCCAATGTAAGATTATGGCTATAAAATGCTTTTGTTTAAGAGTGGATTTAATAATCCATGCATATTTGTCTAATTTCATATAATATTACTATATACCCCTTTTTTCTTTTCAACCCCTTTCCCTTTACCTAAGAAAGAAATAAATCCCTGAATCTAAGCTCCCTATTTTATTTCCTCCCCATTTTATTTCCTCCCCATTCCAAAGCATAATTATTTGCAAGTTATCTCTTAAAATGACAACATATCTATAATTTATAAAGTAATCCAAACCATCCATCCCTACTTAACAGATTGAGACAACAGTTTTCTTATAATTGCTTCCTGCTGAATTGGGGTGAAGAATTCATGTTTGGGTCCAAAAAAGAAATTGGAAAAATGGTTAAGTCAAAATAAAGCTAGTTGGCATTATTTGTTACCCTGTCATTATGTGTTGAGAAAGTTCAGGGCTTCACTAAAGTACTAATTGGATCCATCTGAAAGACTGAATGAACCGAGGTCATTGGACATTAGTAGTCCTTTCTGAAGCTGTTCTTGAAGCAAGTCTCTGGAAACAGCATCAGTTCAGGCAGGATCAGGCAGGGAGCTGGAACAGCAGGTCATTTCAGCATCCCTGGGGGTGAATCTTGTCAGGGCTGCACTCTTGGTGCTTCATTCTGTAATAAATCAACTTTACAGCCTTAGTTCTATAGAGATATTTGTATGGAATGTGCAAGGTACAAAGATCAGTTAATGATGAATTTTTGTTTCTTGTTTGAGCAGGTTAAAGACTTTTTTATGAGTTAGTTTGATCAATAAGCAAGCTGTGATATAAATCTTTATTCTCATCATATGAGAGATGGCATGAAAGAGCTGAGGGGGTTTGCAGCCCCATGGAGGAAGCAACAGTATCAACTGGCCAGACCCCTGGAACTCCCGGAGACTGGACCATCAACCAAAGAATACACATGGAGGGACCCATGGTGCTGGCCACATATTTGGCAGAGGAGGGCTTTGTTGGACATCAGTGGGAGGAGAGGCCCTTGGGCCTGAGGCTGTTAGGTGCCCCAGTGTAGGAGAATGCTAGGGAGGGAAAGACGGGGGTGGGTGGGTGTGTGTGGGAGCATCATCATAGAGGCAGGGGAGGGGGGATGGGATAGGGGGCTTCCAAAGGGGAGACCTGGAAAGGGGAAAACATTTGAATTGTAAATAAAGTAAATACGAAAGAAAGAAAGAAAGAAAGAAAGAAAGAAAGAAAGAAAGAAAGAAAGAAAGAAAGAAAGAAGAGAGAGAGAAAGAAAAAGAAAATATCTACTCTAGACAAGCCTCAAGGAGCATCACCAGGGTCTTGAGGATGATCTGTGATGAAGGAAATATTTTAAGGAACTCTTTCAATGTTGGTGCTGTCCTCGTGGCAGAGAGTAATTCTGGACCTGGTCAGAATACTGGCTGTGGACATACTGTGTGATCTTTGTACTCCCTTAGTCCTTCAGTCTTAGTCTTATAAAGTGAAAAACAAACCAACGTACATCATGGAACACTTGTATACATGAAAATAAAAACTCAAATTACAAAAGAAAAAGAAGCCGGAAGTGGTGGCGCACGCCTTTAATCCCAGCACTTGGGAGGCAGAGGCAGGTGGATTTCTGAGTTCGAGGCCAGCCTGGTCTACAGAGTGAGTTCCAGGACAGTCAGGGCTACACAGAGAAACCCTGTCTCGAAAAAAACCAAAAAAAAAAAAAAGAAAGAAAGAAAGATGACATGATGAATTCTGAGTACTCTGCTGTAGCAAACAAGATCCATTAGCTATGTGTAGTCCAAGTCTAGCTAGAAACATTTTTATATCTCTGTTTCAGGGCTGTTCCCACATAGAAGGATCAGCAAGTCATGTTACCTGCCCTGTTTGGTCATTTTGATTTTTTTCCTGTCTGCAGCCAAGATCTTCAGGGGTCTTCCTCTATCAAATTTAATCCTTATTACTTTAGAAGGAGTCTAAAGCCTTTTTTTTTTCTTTCCTGTTAACACAAATACAGAGTCTCTCTTCCAAAATAGCATGTCCTTGTT
The DNA here is from genome assembly GCA_028551405.1 of Uromys caudimaculatus. NCBI lineage: Eukaryota > Metazoa > Chordata > Mammalia > Rodentia > Muridae > Uromys > Uromys caudimaculatus. The sequence continues at coordinate 68,823,515 of CM052704.1, read as the reverse complement.
CCAACAACCCAAAGTCATCAAAAGTGTAGCAGCTTCTTTTTTATTTAGGTTTGTTTTACTTTGATCTCTCTCATAGAGGATTTTTAATACCATCATAATCACTGAACTTATAACCACATTCATTTTGATAGTTAAAACAATTTTTAAAATTATTATTTATTATTATTATTAATTTTTATTATTATTTGTTAAGATAGACTTTCTCTGTGTAGCCTGAGCTGACCTGGATTTGTTTGTAGAAGATTGGGTTGGCGTCACACTCATAAAAAAATCTAAGTATTCTTTCTTTTGTCTCCTAACCATTGAGATCAAAGACCTGGATTTTAAAAGGTTTGCAGAATCAACCAGAAAGCTAAAAAGTGCTGCTAAAGTGTGAACAGGAAACCAGAGCTCTAAGGCAGCAGCACAAACAAAACAAAAAGGAATGGTTACAAAACCTGTTCAGCACTTGGTTAAGAAAAGATAAAAATTAGTTACTACTTGGAAGACGCTTAAAAGAATGTGTCATGTTGTAATGTACGAATATTATCATATCATCTGGGTCTGGAAGAATACCAAATTTGTCATCTGGAGGAGGACAAACCACCATATGTGCAAAGGCATCTGCCCAACAGGCCATGGTGTGCTAAGGGAGTCTCTGGAGCTTGAGCTTGACTAACAGGAGGTAGAGCGTGACACACCTGAGCATGAACTGAGGACAGAGGGCAGCTGGGTGGTGCTCTGGAGAGCTTTTCCAGAATGAAGTGCTTGCTTAGAGTACACTCTGATTGGTGATGGCATCTAAACAGGTGAAGTGATATGCACAGTGCACAAAGGATCTGCGGGGTTGCCTGAGGTCCATTTAATCACAAATGGTTGGGATGTCCTCCTGGGAACAGGCCAGACAGAACAAAAGGCACTAGGAAAGCCTGCTGAATACTGTTGAGGCAATTGCTGAAAGGTTCAAATCTTCACTGCCACCTTGTAAGGATGCATGGGATTATGGGGCTGACTTGACTTCTCAAAATCCAGAGGAGGCCTTTGGGAAGGTTCCCTAAGGGGAGTGAATCCTGAGCCCAGATTCAGAAGTAGGGTCTTGTTTATATTGAGTCCCTCATCCTGACAATGCTTGATCAAAAGCCCAGAGAAGGAATCACTGAGCTATGGACAGATTGCAGAATTGTGATGGCAGGTTTCTGCTGTGACTGCTCCCTCGATTGCATTCTGCTGCTGCTACAGGAAGCCTCAGCTTGACCTGCCTGGCTCCAGTAAAAGCCCAAATATAGCTCATGGGACTGTAGAGAGGCGTCCCTCATTACAACAGCCATAAACTCATATATGAGATTCAGAGAGCTTGTAAATATTCTTCAGCAGTGCCAGTGTGCCAGTGAGAGGCTTTTTATGATGACCACAGGGCTGAAATTCCCTTGTGAAAATCGAGGGCAGGTCTTGAAAAGAAGTCAGTCCCGCTTTGGACCTCATACCTATCAGCTAACCAGCCTATCCATTAAAGGAAACGGACAGTTGATGGGGACTGGAGGTTTTAAAGAAGCACGTCCCTTTCTGCACTATAGAGTGATATGTTTGTAGGAGAAATATTGCAAAGTGTAGGAAAATAAAAATAATGAAGTACAAGGATAACTTCCCTATCCAGGTTTCACAAGTCACTGGCAATCCGGGCTAATAGTCTTTCAGTGTTTCGTGTATGTATGGATTACAAAAATATATTGTGTGTGTGTGTGTGTGTGTATCATGTGTTTTTATTGAATCATCGACTGCGTGAAATTTAACATTTTAACCTCTTTTAGATTCTTTGACAGGACTTTAATTGTTTTTATGCGAAAAATCTTTATAGACAATTGTTTGTGAGCTGGGCTCAGTGGGGTGCATCCATAATTCCAGTATTTGGAAGGTTGAGGCAGGGAGATTGCTTTGAGTTTGAGGATAGTTTGAAGGAAGGAAGGAAGGAAGGAAGGAAGGAAGGAAGGAAGGAAGGAAGGAAGGAAGGAAGGAAGGAAGGAAGGAAGGAAGGAAGGAACGAATGGCTCTGTTTCGTGAGCAGGTGCTGCTGAGCTCTGAGGGAGTTGGCCTTCTTTTGTGGTACCTGATCTTTCTTCCAAGCAAGGGACATTTGGTGAAGACTTGTCTCTTCTTGTTGACTTCTCCCTGGGGATGCTGTAGGCTGGGTTCTCTTTTGGAAACCTGGTGATCTCCTTTATACATCTCTTCCTTGCCTGAGAGCCTGTACTGTCCTCTATGTGCGGAGAGAATTGTTTCTTTGCATGTCTTCACCTTCTTCCATCAGGTAGCACCTACCATGTCTATGTCCTAACCAATATGTGCTTAGAGTATAGTTCTGCTAAACTCTTTGTTTTCCTAGTTGTAACCAGGGAATTGGTCAGTATCAACAAGCCTCTATCTGCAACTCTCTTCATGGTCCCCAGAACTATCAGTAGTAGCTCTGTCAAGGCTGCATCCAAATGCTAGATGAAGCCCCCAGTCTGACAATCAGTGCTGTCTGATAATGCACTTCAGCATAATGTGTCTAGATTTCATCCACTTTGCAGAAAGTTTTAGAATTTTCTTCCTTTTAAAGCCTGGATACTACTCTGTTTTATTAGTACACAATATATTTTATTGTATTTATAGTTCAATATATTTTACCCATTGATGGAGACTTCAGCTGCTTCCATCACCGTGTTACAAATAATGCTGCTATGAATGGAGGTATGCACATATCTGACCTGGTCTCTGCACACATACATTCTGCATCCATACACTCAAATGCAAACTGCTGGATCTCCTGTATGAAATACTTTTAAAGATGATATACTCAGAATTTTGAATCAAGTTGCATTTTCAATGTTATTAAAGATGGTTAAACAAAATTTTTGATAATTGCCTATTGTTTATTACACAGTTATGGCATTTTGATTGCTTTCAAATTTTCACTACTTTAATATAATAAACATCATATATGCAAACCTTTGAAGATTTATTTCCTAAATATGATAAATTATTAGAGAAGTTATTGTGTCAAAAGCATAAGTAATTTTAAAGTTCTTGCCACGCATTCATGAATTTCTTTTTCATGAAGTTTGGTTTGACATTTAACCTCATATTCCCCAAGAAAAAGTTGATCATTTGCCATCTTGGGTCCCAACTTGGTCCTGATCCACCAACACGTTTATGGTTCTGAGTTTCTGTGATATAAGAGTTAGTTATAAGGAGTATTTAAGAAATTTTATTAATGTAAATGAGTAGAAATTGGCAATTTCTTGTCTGAGAAGGTCAGAATACAATGGTGAGGATGGTGGGGCTGGGTGAAGACTGCAGAAGAGCCAGCACAGGGCACCAGGATCTCTTGAGCACCCTTTGCGAAAGTTGCTTTATATCTATCAATCTTCCAAGTACTCTAAAAGAGAGATATGTTGATCCTCATCACCCAGTAAGAAAAACCGAAACTTGGAAATATGCAGAGGTTCAGAATGACACCCAGTCAGGTGGCCCAGGCAGGTCTCTGACACTGGCTTTGACATCTGTCCCCTATATCATCATGTTCATAGGAGATGATCTGTACCCTGGGATACAGGGAAGACAGAAATGTTCCAAAGTCAAGACTGAATTTTATCGTTAGTTCCTGGATTTGGGGAGATGTAAAGGTTGCCATGCTGTGTGTGGGGTTGCTACAAACTGTGCCTTCATCTTGTGGATAATCAAACTCACCTGGGAAGAGGTGTGGGCTTGGAACTCAGGGCATGTCATTGGACTAGATAAGCTGACTGACTTCAACAGATGCCACAGCCCCAGCTGAGCCACCAGCAGCCCTCACATCTACCTTGATGAAGTATGTGCACAAGGGCCTACAGCAGGAAAAACCAACAAAGAAATCTGATATGAATATCCAGGGGGAGGCAGGAAACCAGAACCAGTTAAGTGAGAAAGACCAGGTCATGGATGGAAAACACATAAATCTGTGGTTTGCTTTAATTCCTGTCTTGTTGTTTAATTTGGGGATAACTAATACCCCATGCATGTGAAGGTGTGACTTAATTTTTCCATGCTTGTGGATGAGGTGGTGTAATTAAATTTTATGACACCCACTCATAAGACAAACAAATACTTCAGCAGTAGGTACGGCTACCGATCTTATCAGGGAATAATAGATGGCAACTGGAGCAGTGAGTTCCTGGCTGGTGTGTCATGGAATAGGTAGATTTTAGTTATGTAGTTTAAAAGGGCAGCTATGTGTTTGTTGTGAGTAGCAAGCAGTGGAAAAAGGTCCCTGATGAATTGACAGGTGTTTGGGGAGAGATGTTCATGGCTGTGGTGAGCAGAGTCCCTTTAGCAACCCTTCTCTGTATCAGGAGAGGTGGCTCAAACAGTCACTTGCAGGATCAATGGTGGCTATTCTATAGCCATGGAATTTTATCAAGCCAGGGTTAGTCTAGGGAGTTCTATAGGCACAGGGCATGGGGGCTATCCCAGGTCAGGGTCTTTGGTTACCTCAAGGTGCTTCTTAGTGTGTCTATTAGTTACATCTAGCTCCTTGACAGAACAGTAGATCTGGCTCATGTTATAATAAACCCACTGCATGTGTGTGTGTGTGTGTGTGTGTGTGTGTGTATAGATAGAGAGTTCATAGTCACATACAAACCAGTGGATAGCAGCACTTTTTTTATTCTGGGGTGGAAATCAAGAAATTAGGTAGGTATCAGCTCATGTGCAGGAATTTTCTTCAACATGTGATGACATTGCCTTTGAAGAAAACATAAATAAAAGTTAAATGATGAAATGTATTATGAAGCAAAAAGAGAAAAATGAATTTTCTTGTCCATGTGACCCAGATTGTTTTGCTTTGTTAAATATTTGAAGTCAGATGACGTCAATGCAAATGGTTTACTGGCCTCTTCAGCTGGCCACACCCTCCTTTCATCACCTTGTACCCTGTGGAAAAGTAAGCCAACTAGAGTCACTGCCCAGCTTCTTCTTGTCTAACAGCCTATGGTTCTTGAGAAAGATAAAGACAGAGCAGTGAAAACCCATTTGGACTCAGTGGTCAGGACAGAGGCCTGGGATTGAAACAGGAAAAGTTGGAGTTGCACCTAGTTACAGATAATATAATTTATATGTAATAGTATAAATAAATATACTATTTAAAATAGTACTGATTCATCCCTAATTCTTGGGTTTTCTGTTCCTTTTAAAGCCCCCAGTTGTCCCAGATGGAGGAGTTGGAGAAGGGACTGAAGGAGCTGAGGGAGTCTGCAGCCCCATGGAGGGAGCAACAGTGTCAGCTGGCCTGATCCCCCCCACCCCCCCGGTGCTCCCAGAGACTGGACCACCAACCAAAGAATACACATGAAGGGACCTATGGTGCTGGCCACATATGTGGCAGAGGAGGGCCTTGTTGGACATCAGTGGGAGGAGAGGCCCTTGGGCCTGAGGGTGTTAGAGGCCCCAGTATAGGGGAATGCCAGGGAGGGAAGACAGGAGTGGGTGGGCAGGTGGGTGGGTGGGGGAATTCCCTCATAGAGGCAAGGGGAGGGGGTTTCCCAAGGGGAGACCTGGAAAGGGAAACATTTGAAATGTAAAAGAAGTATCAAAAAAATAAAGCCCCCAGTTAACTATAGTCATCACAATTGCTAAAAGTCAAAACTCTCTTTGTGAGAAGGAATTGTAATCTGGGAGGATCTTTCGTATTGGCCAGAGGTTATCTGATTAGACTTTTGTCTTCTTAAAACTTTTTTTTTCTTTATGAATGGCTGGCCTGAATGCTTCACTCAGTTCTTAGCATGTGTTGAGGACTTACTGTGCCTTTGCTAGGAACTAAGTATATGACTTTATTTATTCTCACACTCTACCCATGTAGAGTGGGCGCCATTGTTTTCTCCACAGTAGAGACAATGCTATTAAGGCAAATGCCTTGATCAGAGGCACACCTCTTGTGAGAAACTGAACTGGGCATAACCTTTCACCATAATGCATAATCCTAACCAAAAAACCCTGCTGACATGGCCTGCCCTAAGTCACTGGACATAGCCTGTGGAAGTTACTCTGTTACAAATTATGAGCATACGTGTTTATATTTTGTGTATGTGTTTAGATATGGCAGTGTAATTTGCATGCAGATATAACTTATATAGTTGACATATAAATGTATCACTAAAGGTATTCATATATATCACATATAGATATATTTTTGTGGTGATTTTTATAGAGGAGAGTCTGGAAGGGTAAAATAACAATGGCTGTCTTTTGCGTAATAGTGTATTTTTTGTGTTTTTTTCTCTTTTGGGTCTTTTATGATTTTCCTGAAATAAATATATAATCATTTGTAGCTAAATCTGTGTCTCATTGTTTAGAGCAATTAAAATCATGCAATGACTGAGTTCCTGTGTATTTCATACAAGGTGACACAAAGCTCAATCGGTGTCTAGTGAAGTGTCTGGCTGCCTCATTACTGAATAGTATGCTTTGCTTTTCCAGACAGAGTAGCAGAGATTGCTAATGGCATGTGTGGCCATTTCATCTTACCATCCCCAAGCTATAACTCTTTTCCTGGGGAGATGATCTCTGCCACGAGACGAAGGTTCAGAGCAGCAGCCACGATGGACAAGGACTGGTGCTGACATTCCTTGATGGGCAAGAGGATGTAGTTCTGTTTTAGCATGTTCCACAGCTCAGTCCACAGCCTTCCCGTAAGAACTTGGAGATCTATAAGCCCCTGGCCACTTGTGCAGACACTAGGACCGTGTTTCTCAATATTCCTAATGCTGCGGCCCTTTAATACAGTTTCTTATATTGAGGTAAACCTGCCTAACTGTAAAAATTGTTTCATTACTACCTTATAGCTATAATTTTGCTACTGTTATTGAATCATAATGTAAGCATCTGGTATGCAGGAAATCTGATATTCGACCCTAATGGAGTCACAACCCACAGGCTAAGTACCAGTGCACTAGAAGAAATCCATCTGGTCGCTTTAGTGTTTTCCTCCTCTTAATTAGAAATGTGGAGGTATAGGGTGTTCCCTCTCCAGCTCCAACACTCTCACTGTATGCAGCTTCTAGCAAAGGGAGCTGGCATTCATTTACTTGCAGCTCATATATAAACAAGGAATGCTGAAGAGTGCCACACTGCACTGTGTTGCCTACGTCAGTGCTAGGAAACAAATTTATAGTATTCGTATAAACATGACGTAAATAGGACAGAGCTTTGATCTCAAGACCTCTGAGAAAAACATACAGATCACCACTTTCCACCTCATGGAAGGGAATCTGTAGAATGCTTACCTTCCTGCTCATTAAAGAAGCCTCACTAATCACATGTTCTCTAAGTGAGAAAAATCAGTCACTCTCACAACCGTATCTATGCAGTGGTACTAAGGTCCTTGCAGGTGCTATGGCTGTACAGATACTGGGAACAATTTGGTGGTGGGAATGGCTGCATGAAAGGCAGAGGAACACAGTAGAAATCCCACTGCTCAGAAAACCTGGGAGTAGAGATGCCTGAGGCTTCCAGGCTAGTCCTTCTGGTGCTGCAGTTAAAGGCTGTACTGCTGAGCTTCTCCTCTTCCTGTTCCAGAAAAAAGGCACATTTTCTTCAGGATCTATTTAGTGGTGCTATTCCTAAGTGTCACTAGGGGGCAGAAATACAATGTCTTCCCTCTTTAGCCTTGAGAAGTTACATGGCTTGCTGGACTTTCAAAGGCTTGAGTCTGAGTATGCCCAAGGATAGGGCCACTTTCTATACTGTGGCCAATGCAACTGGAGCTTATAAGCTTTAGAACACCCACAAACGTGCAGAACAGAAATCATTGACTGCCTTTCTAAAAGTATGCAAAAGTTGTTGCTGTATATATGTAAAATACGCACGTGTTCATGTGCTGTGTGTATGCATTTGTGCACATGCATGTGAAAGCTAGAAGTGGACATCAAATACCTTCCTCAATTGTTGTGCATCTTAGTTTTTGAGACAGGACTTCTCACTGAATCTGGTGTTCACTGACTGGCTAGATTGGCTGGTTAGCAAGCTCTGGGGATCCACCCGTCTCTATCCTGCCCAGATGCCCAGCTCCAGGATTGAAGGTGTAAACTATCACGCTTGTATTTTTTATGTGAGTACTGGGGATTTGAACTCAGGTCCTCATGCTTGCATGGCTGGCATTTTACTATTGGGGCCATCTTCCATGCACCATTTTAATTGTTAGATATGCAAAATGGACATAAACAAGCATTTGAACATTTAGAAATAAAACTTTATGAATCTCATTCACTGTTAAACTTAGCATTAAGAAACTTTTGATGTAGTTTTTTTTTTTTTTTTTTTTTTTTAAAGATTGTGTCCTGTAGTTTCAAAGTTAAAGCTAGAATCAGGTAAATGTACTATGTATATCTAAATAACTTAAAAACAAAGTTATAGGAGAGTTAGAAACATGCCGGAATTATATCTTAGTGGCATGAAGGTGTGTTTTCTCATGCTTGAGATGATGTGGGGGAATGTGTCTGTCCTTCAAAAGAAATTTTAGAGTTCATCTCACTTGCTTCAAGTAAACTTCACATTCCCATCAAGTCTGTATATTTTGCACAGTTTACTCCCTTTGTCCCTAAAATAACAGGTACATTTTTTGAAAAAAAATCTATATGGAAACTTGAAAGTTCTAGAAAGACCAGTGAACCCTCAAAAGAAACCGTTAGCATGACCTGGGACTGAGCAAGCTAGTTACTCTGAAAGCAGGACTTTGGGGACACCCCAGCCATGAGCTGCATAAGAGCAAATCCTTCTGAGAAGCAATCTCACAAGTCTGGAGAGCCCAGAGCCTGGGACTGGCATTCAAAACTCCATTCTTCCAGTTGCAGCAGTAAACAGTTGTCAGGTCTCTCTGGCTTATAACCCCTTCCTCTTTTGGAAGCTCCATGGGAGCATTTATCCTGAGACCAGTGCTTCTCAGCAACAACTGTGATCTGGATTGTGTTCAGTTTTGCAGTCACTGGTCTGTGTAGGAATTCTTGTAACTGGTTTATGATAAAAGAAGGATCAAGTAAGTTTCTTTAATAAATAGTTACTGACTGTGGCTGTATGCCACGTCCCCTACAGAGAACAGAGCAGGAACAAGACAGGCATTCACAGTGTTGAACTGTGCTGACCTCTCCTCTCTCAAGGCTGGATCGTTTTCTATTCCAACCAGGAGGTGTGAGACCTTCTCACTATCCCTAAATATTTAGGTTTTTTGTGATGCTGATGGTGAAAAATAGTTTCTCAATATAGTATTAAACAAGCTATTCTGTTGTTAATATATATAAGGGCTATATTTTAATGATTTTGATTTGTGTGTTTGTGTGTATATGTGTACATCTGTGTGTGCAGGTCCCCATAGAGGCCAGAAGTGGATTTCAGATGCCTTCCACAGGTATTTGTGAGCCATATAATGTGGGTGCTGGGATCTGAACATCAGTCCTTAAGCCGTCTGAACCATAACTGAG
>CM052704.1:68779304-68813551 GCA_028551405.1 Uromys caudimaculatus | reverse complement strand
CCAGATGTCCCTCATCAGAGGAATGGATACAGAAAATGTGGTACATCTACACAATGGAGTACTACTCAGCTATTAAAAACAATGACTTAATGAAATTTGCAGGCAAATGGATGGAACTTGAAAATATCATCCTGAGCGAGGTAACTCAGTCACAAAAGAAGGAACATGGTATGTACTCACTGATAAGCGGATATTAACCGAAAAGTTCAGAATGCCCAAGTTTCACTTAACAGTAACCGCTGGACTGAGAGTGAGGTCCCAGATGGAGGAGTTGGAGGAAGGTCTGAAGGAGCTGAGGGAATCTGCAGCTCCATGGAGGGAGCAAGAGAATCAATGGGCCTGACGGGTCCTCCTGGAGTTTGGACCACCAACCAAAGAATACACATTGATGGACTTATGGTTTGGACCACATATGTGGCAGAGGATGATCTCGATGACCATCAGGGAGAGATGAAAGTCCCTTGGGCCTGAGGATGTTAGAGGCTCCAGTAAAGGGGAATGTCAAGGCGGGAATATGGGGATGGGTGGACGGGGAGGGGGGTAGGAGGTGGAATTCCCTCCTAGAGGTGGGTTGGGGAGGGAACAGGGGGTATCCAAAGAGGAGACCCAGAAAAGGGGAAACATTGGAAATGTACATAAAGTATCAAAGATAAAAAAAGGAAAAAAAAATACTGTATGTGTCACTTCTAATTTTCAGCAATAGCATGCGTTGATAATATTTATCAATATTTCATTCATCTGTAGGAATCATATTTGTATTATTTCTATTTTTAATAATAGTGAATTAGTATTGTCTTTCCTAATAACAAATTGTGTTTTTTGAGCACTTACTAAGCACCAGGCATTTCTCCCAAGTACCTTCTTTTCTTGTATTTTTGAGATTATAATATAATTGCAACATTTCTCCTTTTCCTTTCTCCCTGTAAACTCTCCCCCACCTGTCCCTGCTCTCTTTCAAATTCATGGCCTCTTTTTCCATTAATTGCTGTTTCATGCATATATGTACATAAATATACATATATATCACATTAATATACACAATTTGCATATACCTATATATTCCTAAATACAACCAGATCAATCTGTATACTATTACTTCTATGTATGTTTTCAAGTTTGACCATTTGTTATTGCATAGCCAGTTGATGTGCTCTTCTCTGGGGAAGACTCTCTCACCTGCTCTCAGCATTCCTTAGTTGCGTGTTCTTCATTCAGGGTTGAGGCCTCATGGCTTTTCCCATCCACTTTGGTGTGTCTATTTGGGTCATCCTTGTTCAGTTCATGGTTAGGCATTCATATTGGTGAATAGTTTTGTGGCCTGTTTTTGACTAGCCCATGTGACATTTTATTGTTTGGTTATGAAATAAAAATTTGACTCATATAAAAACTTATTTTAAAAATTAGTTCTTTATACAGGGTCCGGGTAGATAGCTTAGTCATTAAGGCATTTGTTGTGCAAACGTAAGGACTTGATTCAGATCCTCAGCACCTATTGTTTTTTAAAGTCTAGCACTTTGGCACGCCTCTGCAGCTCCACTGCTAGGAGGTCAAGGCAGGAGGCTCTTTGAAGCTTGCGGACAAGTCACCCTAACTGAATCTGAGAGCTTCAGACTCAATGAAAGACTCTGTCTCAAAAAGTAAGGTAAAAAACAATGGAGGAAGACATCTTATATTAGTCTGGCCTCTACATGGACATACACATACACATGCATGAGCATAAACATATACATACACATGTATGTGACTCTGTGCACATGAATTCACACACTCTCAGAAAGTTCCTCATTTCAAACCATAGTAAGGGATGAGAGGTGGTTCAGGGCTTAAGGATGGTTTTGAATTTCCCATAGGACCCAATTTTGGTTCCCAGCACCTATATTGGGTGGGTCACAACCACCTGTAACTCCGGCTTTTGCACACAGGTCACACACACAGGTCACACACAAACACACACACACACACACACACACACACACTATTTAAGATAAGTATATGTGTACCATATGGATCAGACTACTCTTTCTGTGCATTTACTGTGTTGAACTGAGACAATTAAAGGCTTTATACTTACAGCGTTGTTTTCTTTCTTTCTTTTCCTTCCTGTCTCCTGAAGTTTCTACTTTTCTCCTGTAGTTTCTACTTTATTAGAGTTGGTCATTATCAAATGCACAGATACTAAAAGTGTGTGTTTATTTGGTATTTTCAAGTGTCTTCTTATTTCCAAGGTCAGATCATTTATTTGTAACCCTGAAAGATCTTGCGTTTTGACTGAACTCAGAAGTAGAAGACCTCTGTGAGGATGGATGACATCTCTTGGCAGTCTGTTCCTGGCTTGGGGGGGGGTGGTCCTTAATTCTCTTGGCCAAAAATATGGCATATTATACTGCTTCCTTTTTATTTTCCTTTGTGTGTTATTTCTTCATTAGTGTTTTTGTTGTAGAACACATGGAATAGCAAGATGCTGGATCCCGAGTGCTTTGGTCTTGGGCCTCTTACCTTCTTTGCTTAAGGGCTTTTGGACATCTTGGTGGCCAACATGTTCTTTAGAGAGACTAGAAACATGTTTATGGATTCCGCTAACTCTTTTGGATCCCAACAACTGAGGCACAGTACTATTGGTCAGTTGAGAAATATTCCCCCTCTTTGCTCAGATTGACATCCACAGTGTATCCCCAAACAGACTTAGCTTTCTCTTTCTAGTTCTCCTTGATCTATAACAAGAATTATACTCAACACTCTGCCATGAGTCAAGACCTCCTGCTTCATGGGGAACCCTTGCTTGTCATCCCCATCACTGATTTGGACAGCACACATAACTCTTCCATTCTTCACCCTGAGCATCAGAAGCGACTTCTGCAGCCACGCACTTCTCATAGAAAGTTTGAAAGTTCGCGTTTATCAGTCACTTCAGTGAGTTTTTCATAGCCAGTAGTTTGGAAGAAGATATTCAGCTTCTTTTTGACGTACCAGTCTAGGAGGCATCAGGAAAAAGGAGTTAAAGTACTCTTTTTTGTTTTATGACCTAATATGGAATCAAGATCTTGGCCTTTGCTTTTAAAATTTTGTTTCAATCTGTTTAAAAGAGTTTTTTAAGCCCCCTTCTCCCTCTATCCATCATGTTCTCTCTCTCTCTCTCTCTCTCTCTCTCTCTCTCTCTCTCTCTCTCTCTCTCTCATTTTTCCTCAGATAAAGCTAACATGTCAATAGTGGAACGAACCCTTTACATTATTATAAGTGATACCAGACTCCTTTTCTTTCCTGTTATTTTGTTTCATGTTCATAGAAACATGTCATATGTACAAGCAACATAGTTCTCTGTGTTTCTGTTTGACTTGCTGTATTTCCGAACTGTCTTCTGGTGATGCAGACCCCTCCCTCACTTACTCCAGCACCACTGTTACAATGTATCATTGCACACTACATATTCTCTGTCCCCCTCGCCTATTGTCTGTCCATTCCCTAGTCTAAATAGTAGGATTTTCTAGAACTTCATAATTCTTTTCCTATACTCCTTCTCTTCTCCTCACTGTATAATTTGAAGTGAAATTTTTTTACTCCTAGTTTCTCCTTATGTGTACTTACATGAGACAACCAGCTACTAAGTCTGCTTTCCATAGGCTCTCTCAGAACTTTTTTTTTTTTTTTTTTGGTTAGCTGATTATATTTAGATTTTCAGAGCATATAGCATTAAATGCTGCTCTGTCACTTGTCCACATCCGTTTGTCTTAGTCTGCAGTTAGATGTATTTAAACATACATTATCAGATTGTAAGTCAAATGTTTCTGTGATTCCGGCTTTGACTTGTTTTTCTTCTCTAGCAAATTATACTAAGAAGAATTAGTGTCAGTGACATTTCCTGGGTCCTTGCAAGTTCATTGCTGTCTATATTTAGCATTTATACTCGAAGTCCTGTGTGCATGGAAAGGAATTCAAGTTGTCCTCACAAAGACGAGCCCTGCCTTCCCCATGAGCTTACCCTTAGCCTTGGTGCTGGGTTTTTGTTTTGTGTGTTCATGTTTTATTTCTGCCTTCACAAATGCACACAAACTTAATGACTTAAAATATAGAACTTTAATTCCTACCTCACTGGAGGTCAGAAGTCTACAGTCAAGGCTCTGGAAGGACTCCTTTTCTTCTGAGGAGCACTTGGGAGATTTCTTTTCTAGCTTCAGGAATCTTTTTGCATTCCTTGCTCCTTGACCAAGGTTCTAACTGTTGGTCCCATGATCAAATCTCTTACTGACCTTTGACCCCCATTGTTTCACTCTTATAGGGACCTTTATGATTATATTGAGCTCACCCAGATAAGCCAGAATCAACCCCCATCTCTGTGTCCTGCAAAGCCCCCTTGGAGATATAATCTGGTACCTTCCTGAGCTGGAAAGATGGCTCAGTAATTAAGAGCTCCAACTACTCTTGCAGAAGCACAGTTTCTATTTCCAACACCCCCATGGCAGTTCACTACTATCTATAACCCCAGAATTGGGGATATCTAATGCCTACTTCTAGTCTCTACAATTATGTCCATTGACCCAGGTACACACACATACCAATAAAAACAAAACAAAAAAACCTCTTACCTCCCTGGTGATTTTTAAAGTAAAGAATAGTTGAGAGTTTCTCCTGTACAGGTTGTTGATACCCAGCAAGTGGGCAACATGGAGGGGAAGTTTTGGCACAGAGTGGGAGGGGAAGATCAGGGCCTCTTACTCATGACTAAGCCCCTGGTAATGCATGCCCTCATCCCTTCCCTCTGGAAGGTCTTCCGCCATTTAGTAGTAATCTCAAGTCACTGTCCTTTGTGACCTTGCATAGGAATAGAGTCTTAACATTCTATAATTATAGGAAATGAATGGCAGTAATTATATCTGTGTTTCTATCTTAGTGGTCCTTTGAGGGCTATTACAAATAAGCATCTTATGGAAAAGGCATCCCTGACCCATCTCTACCAAGTATAAAATGTGCTCTCTCCTCTATTCAGCATTTTCTAACTCTAGAGTCACATACATTTCCTCAATTCAGTGTTCCTTGAGAGATGGGGCTATGTTCAGTTCAACATCAGGACTCTAGAGCTCTTAGTTTGTCACGTCAGTAGAAACTATTGAATAATACACTTCGGACAGCTGCTAAGCCTTTATTGATGCAATGGACAGATAGCAGAGATAAATCAGCTTTGGAACCCCCTGAAAGCTGGGGGGAAATTCAGTGCAATGAGATGACCTCCTCCATGTCTTCTGTTTTTGAGAGTAGCAGGTAAGAGAGGTGAGTTTCTGAGAGTAGCAAGAGAGGTGAGTTTAGACAAGAAATCACCTTGAAGAAATGATCACTGAGAAAGAACCAAATGAGAAGAACCATGACTCTCCAGGGAAGTGCTGTGGCAGGACAGGGCAGGGCAGAGCAGGGCAGGCCAACCTCACTCCAGCTGTCTTTTGGTACTAGGCACTAAAGTCAGGAAAAGTCATGACTGCTCTGTCTTCAAGTAGGAATATAGTCCCTTGGCTGTGATTCCTTTCTTCTCCATTTGTGGTGTATCCTGGCCCTGAACTGAAGGAGCACCAGAGTGCAGACTGCTTGGATCCTGGCTTCGGATCACTATTTCCCTTGTGTGGTCATTGACCCACTCCTCTCTAACCACTGTGGGTACTTTCTCTACCTGCCCTTCTGTCTGTCTTGGGTGATTGCTGTTCCATTGTTGTCTCTCTTTAACAGTGTTTGTCTCAGTCTGGACCTGTCCTCCTAGCACTGGCTCTCCTGTCTCATAGTTGCTTACTGGTGTCCAGCTTTGCCCCATGCATGACTGTGTCTGGGTCTGTCCCTTTTCTTGAGCCACTACTTGATGTGCAGACTGGCTCCTGTCATGCTCCAAAGTCTGAGTATATGATCCTGCCTGTGTCTGGTAGTGTCCTGTCCCCACCTGTTCTTCCTGATTGCTTTCTTGCCCATGGAACTCAGTCTCTCTGTTTTGGCCATAGATGGACCCATGAGTCTGGATGCTGCTATTTTCTACCTGCTGGCTCCTGCCTTGACCCACTGTCTGAGTGTGTGTCTGAGTATATGACTCTGCCGGTGCCTGATGGTGTTCTTTAGGAGTCTGGCTTGCCTGGTACCTGTCTTGGCCACGAATCTCAGTCTCTCTGCCCTGGTCATAGATGGATCCCTGTGTCTGGATGCTGCCACTTCCTGTCTGCTGCCCCCAGCCCTGTTCTGCCATCTGGGTGTGTATCTGAGTCTGAGACCCTGCCTGTGTCTGGTTGTGTTGGGTAGAAGCTCTATCTGCCTGGCTCCAGTCTTGGCTGTGGCTATTAATCCTTCTGTTCTGGTCACAGGTAGACCCCTGTGTGTAGAAGGTGCCTGCTTGGGTCTGAGTTGTGGATCCAGTTGTGATCTCATCTGTCTGTTGGCTAATCTGTGGTTGCCTCTCTGACCTTTTCTGTCTGGTCCAACTCTTGTCTTCTATTCTTGGGGTCTGCTCCACCTGTCTTGTCACTTGTGTTTGCTGGCTTATCATCTCCTGTGTCTGAGACTCAGCCTGCCTGTCATGACTGCTGACCTGTGTAGGGTAGCTGTCCTGATTCTGGATATGTGTCTCTACCCTGTCCTGTCCTCTAGAAGCCTGAACTCTCTGTCCACAGCTGCTGTCTTCACAGTGCTGTGCTGCTCCATCTTTTGCCATTTCAGCATCACCTCTCTGTCTTTGCTCCAGCTCTTTTGAAGATCCAGGATAGCAGCTTTCAGACTCGTCAGACAAGCAAGCACCCTTAGGACTCTCATTCAGAGTCTTAAAGCAGGCCCGAGCAACTTTAAACACCAACACGAGGAATTCCTTGAACTCTACAGTCCCTGTGTTATCTTCATCCAACAGGCGCAGGACTTCATCCACAGTTGCAGGATCATGGGGCTTCTGGGGGAGACATGAGGCCAAGTCAGCACTGTTCCTCTAAGGAGAATCTGGTCAGATCAATTGCACTCAGCATCCAGGATGGGAGCTCTCAGACCCACTGCACTGCCTACAGCATCACATGTTAATATTTCATGACTTGTGTCTTTTGTTGTAGCATCTCTCTTACTCAAGAGTAGCTAGCACCTTTTGTTATACATATCCTTGATTTCAGATCCACAAGATGATCGACTAGGTAAAGACATATTGAAGGAACGCATGTGCTCGTTATGCAACTGTCTGGGCTTCTGGCTCCTTCTTTTGGCTGCCCTTGGCACTTTGCCTCTGGCACAACCCCACAGGAGCCTGGCCCCATGAGATTCCAGAAAGCTCCCATGATGGGAAGTCCCAGCAGGACAGCAGGCTGTGCTAAGCATGCATGCACCATCCTAGTATGCCAGTGTTCGCACATAGGCTTTCATTACCTGGTCTGCTTTGGATGTCAGATGAAGGCAGAAAAGTGCTACAGCCCTGGAGCTGGCTTGCTGGGTGGGGTGAGTGGCCCAGTGTTGCTGGCACCCACAGCTATTTGGAAGTAGAGCTCCAAAATCTCATTTTTGACTTGACTAATATTGAGCTAATGTTTTGTAGCAACAGCTTTGTGCAAGGCAAAAGCAAGCTTTTAAAGAATGCTAAAAGGCAATCACATTTCAGACAGATATAGGAAATGCGTACTGTGTAAGATTTGAGAAGCACCAGAAAGCAGTGATGGCTTTTCTTTTTAGGCCATTTGAAGAATCTTTTCTTGCCCAAACTGTTTCTTAGAGTCTATTTACTTTGTCTTGAAATTAACATGAATTAAAGCAGAGGATCAGATCCAAGAATCTGCCCTTTCTGTAAGAATCTGGATCTGTCGCCTATCGTGACCTTTGCCCTCCATGTTTTCTTCTTTGCTGGCACAACTGCTAACAGGCAGGACATTTGAATTTGGCTGCTTGCTCTCTACATTCCCCAGGTAAGAGCCCATGCAGGTAAACACGCTTGGCTGTCCTTATCATGTCTTTCTCTTTCACCCGCACATATCATACCACTATGACGTCGGCAAACTCATGTTCCAGGAGCCTCTTCAGCTCCTGCCGCGTGAGCACTTTGCAGCCACCCTCTGACCTGGCATAGCACCCGAAGGCTTCGATGATCCCGTGGATGTTTTGCAGCAACTGAGGCATCTTTGAAGCTATACTGAAAAATATGAAAAGGCCTTTAATGGGCACCATAGTTAGCCCCTGCTGTTTCCACACAGTACTCCAAGGCTCGGTCCTTTCATTGTGTCTTCAGCTGTGTTTTGGGTTTCTTCACCTTCCTTGGGCTTTCCCTCAAAGTGTAATTTATGATGAGAAGAGGAAGCACTCAGGCCGTGGACATTTCTGAGTCAACATTTAATGTCATGTTCCACCACCAACCTGCTTTGCTTGTCCGTGCCTCAGTTTATTCACTGTGAATGGAGCTGATACTAGCACTTACTTCAGAGAGGTATCATAAAGGCTTTAGGAGATAATTCATAAAAAGCACCCAGCTGATGCCTGGCTTATGCTAAGTGGCAGCTATTAAATATCATCATCATCATTACCATTATGTGCATATGCACACATATAATTTGTGTACAACTATAGACATGCACTGCTCACAAAGCAGTTTCCTGTGTAACATAGCTTATGGTTCTTATTATCACTATTATTTTCATAGGTGGGAGAAAATGCTGAGAGGAGATAGATTTGTGAAGGCCACACATTATTTTCTTTAAACCCAAATGCAAATATTTCTTTAGAATATACTTGTGGACAATATTTTTTGCCTGCCTCTAGGGTGTTAGTGTCCTACTTGGAACATCAGAAACCACTAAGTACACACAGGGGTTAGACCCTCCAAGGGTCCAGCCCTGCCTTCTCAATTTTCCTGGAGAAGGGACTCAGGAAGGAAAAGAAGGTGGGTTGCACCTGTTGGAGAAAATAGGGTTAGAGGTGCCATGCTGGGGTAGGAGGCCTTTTAACTGAGAGTCCAAGATGCTCTCTGCCTTCTGTCCTAGAATCTGTCGGAGAGGTCAGCTTCTGAAGAGACAAGTGGTCCATTACATCTAAAGCACTGGTGACATGTGATGGATGGTATCCAGTCAAAAAAGAAAGTTTTATTTCCATTATGCAGGAATTTGGAGGTAGGCGAAGGGGAAGATGGGAGTGACTGAATGGGCAAGAGACATATGTGTGCTAAATAGAAGACCTAGAGAGACCAGAAAGAGGAGAGGTGCCAAAGGCGACAAGGTTCAAGGAGAAAGGAAGACAGAAGCTTGTAGGATCTAGAAAACCAGGGAAGGGGCCTTGGAGAAGAAGAAGAAGACGATTGTGGGGAGAGGATGTATGGGTAGAGAAGCAAGGAGTGGGGGAAGGAAGGAGCATGGTTCGTGAGAAAGCAAGTCAGTGTGGTCAGAGGATTGAGGAAGTCTACACCCCGTGTGGACTGTGCAGGAACAATGTTTCTACTAATCCAGGAGTCAATAACTCTTCCCCCATGTGCCTCGGGGCACAGAACTTCAAATACCTCTCCATGTTTTAAAAATACATGACAATCTTTAGTCACTGACCTATCCAGTGAAAAGGGAAAAAAAATGTCCTTTTAGTGATGATTCAGATTCTTAGAATAAATCTACAAATTCATTTTGCCTATATATCAACTTAGGGTAGGAAGGATGGAAGGAAGGAAGGAAGGAAGGAAGGAAGGAAGGAAGGAAGGAAGGAAGGAAGGAAGGAAGGAAGGAAGTGCATAGCCCCTTCCTCCATAAGGCAACTTGAGCTTATTATCTGGGTTGGCAGAAACAAACCTTCTAGAACCTTAGGAAGGAAAAAAAAAGTTATGTTGATCCAGGAAGGTGCATGGGTGGTGAGCGGCTCCATTGCTGCTGCCCATGTCATCTAGTGAGAAGAACTGCAGGCTAGACCCATTGAGAGGAGAAAGCTGTGTTGCTTCAGAAGAGCAGCATTTCCCAAGCGCTCTGGCTTTAGCCTGCCTGAGGCTCTGGGGGCTCTTCCTACCTCCAGCTAAGCACTGAGACCTGACAATTCAGATCTGACAGCCCTGGATTCATGAGCTGAGCTTGCCAAGACACTGAGAATGAGCAAGAAATTCTTCTGGAGGGAACTTACCTAATGCTCAGGCAGGATAGGACAAGTTTCTGTTAAGCAGTGTGTAGAGTACTTGTCAGAGGGACAAGAACCTTTTATAGAGGATTTAATGGCCCTCATATGTATTTTAGACAGGATGTCTCCACCCTGCAAGCAGGCTTGATTCATCCAAGGCTCAGCCCAGGCCAGCTCCACCTCCTTTCTTCTTCAGCTCACCTTCTGACCCAAGACTGCTTTCCTCTAATTACAAGCCCTTTCTACCACATTTAGAACTGTTTCTTGCTGTGTCTGTCCCCCTTATGACTAGGAGGTCCCTTTCCAATGAGCTGGACCCAGCAGTAATTTGCACAGGCCTAAGATCCTGGGGAATACGATTCATCACCTACAAAGTCATAGAAGTCTTTTTTTCTTTATTCAAGCGTTCAAGAACATATTCGTTTATTGAAGATTATTCTTTTCAGAGTATTTTTTATTCTTCTGATACTGCTGCTGCTACTTATACAGGTTCTTCATTCTTGTTTTGGAATTACTCTTCATACCTAGTTTATGAGCTCCTAAAAGGTCTCAGTATGTCTCTGTGTATCTCTCTATGTGTGTATGCACACAGGCACAGAGGCTAGAGTTAAACCTCTGATGCTATTTCTCAGGCACCTTTTATACTCTGATTTCTTTTTCCGAGACAAAGTCTTTCACTGACCTAAAACTCAACAATTATGCTAGGCTGGCTGGCCAGCAATCCTCAGGAATCTGCCTGTCTCCCATTCCCTGGTGCTGGGATTTCAAGCACACACCACCACACCCATCATTTCTTATTCTGGATTCTGGGGATTGAATTCAGGTCCTATGCTTATAAGTTAAATACTTTGTAGATTGGGCTATCCCCAATCCCAAGATGTGGTCTCTCTTTTTTTTTTTTTTTTTTTTAAACACAAATGATATATTCAGGTTTGGAGAAATCCAGCAGAGAAACTTGGTTTTCCTGGTAGTCAGCACAGAACATAGGCTAAATCTGTAGCTAGATAAATGTTTGGAACTGTTTGTTTATTTACTTTATATCCCAGTATCACCCCCTCTCTCCCCCAGTCCCTGCCCCAGAGCTCCATCCCTCACCCTGTTCCTCTTCTCCTCTGAAAGGAGGGGGTCTCTTGATATTACCCTGCCCTGCACATCAAATCACTACAGGGCTAGTCACATCCTCACCCATGGAAGCCAGACAAGGCAGCCCAGTTAGGGAGAATGGCATACACAGGCAAATGTCAGAGTCAGAGACAGCCCCCACTCCATTTATTGGGGAACTAACATGAAGACGAAGCTATACATCTGCTTCATATGTGTGTGTGGCCTAGGTCCAACAAGAAACAATCCCCAGCACCATGAATGATACTCGGCTATGCTTGTAGACAGGATCTAGTATAACTGTCCTCTGAGAAGCTCCACCCAAGCACAGCTAAATATTAGATGGAGCTCAGGGAGTCTTGTGGAAGAGTTGCTGGAAGGATTGAGGGATCCTAAGAGGATAGGGACTCCACAAGAACACCAACTAACCTGGATCGTTGGGGGCTCCCAGAGACTGAACCACCAACCAAAGAGTGGTCTCAATTTTTATCCAAATTAAAAACAAAAACAAAAAACCATCACTTTCTGTTCTGAGTAGGTACCATTTTACAGCTGGTAAGAAAAGGGATTAAGGTGGTTATGCATGGTCTCTTTACTGGACAAAAGGAACCAAGTGGCCCTGGGAATGAATATGAAAGGCAAGGCCAAAGGAAAGAATCCTTCTTCATACTGACTCATACAAACCCATTTCCTCAAACTTCACAGCAACGTCCAAGGTGCAAGTATCAGTCAGTTCAGTCTGAGAGAGCATGTGGCTTTCACAATGGGTTACCTTCCTATGGGTTCTCTTCTGCCCTATTTCGTACTCACTGCCTCTGGGCTACAAGAGGAATATACTCATCAACTGTATATCCACGAATACACACACACACACACACACACACACACACACACACACACACACACTGGAGGCCATTGTACACAATTCAGTGGACTCTACACCATCTGTTAGGTCAGGTGTCTCTTCCAACATAGTGACATCTATAATCAGTTGAGAGATCACCATTGGTTAGTGGAAGAGACACCAGAGCTTCTCTTAGGCTGGGTGGCAGAGTACTTCTCACCCTAAAGATTTTTGACTGGTCTGAGTATCTGTCATCATGACAGCAGTCACAAACTCATCCCTTACTGAAAACCTGCTCACCAGCCCTTACCTTCACTGAGGAATCCATAATGATGAAGTGGGGATGGGTAGAGGGTGTCCATTGAGGCTGTACCCTCAAAATAACAAACAGTGTTAATTAATTGAGCTTCTCTAAAAATAGTCACATTTTGAAGATATTCTGAAGACTGGCTGATTATACCTCCATGATTGCAGACTTAAATTACCACAGTGAGAGCCAAAATGACCTCAGGCTATTCTTAGTTCCTTAATAGCCATTTATCCTCCACCCCTGTACCTGGCTTCACCTCATTTTGACTTGTACATTAAACTTGGAATATATTGCTAAGCTTGACATGTATAGCTTGTACCAACTCAGAGGATAAGGCCATCATCAGAGTACGTTAGAAACATGTAGCAGAGCTTTCCCGGTCTTGCTGTCACCCACCTGCATAATGTTCCATCCGTTTGTTCAGGGTGTGGGATTTGTAACTCTCTTTTGTTTTGAGGCTGTATAATGTTTGACTAACTTCCACAATGGAGCACGTTACCTGAAGCACTCTGATTGGTGCCATGGGGTCGTGGCCATTCATGTTTAAGAATAAACTATTTTCTTTGGAGTAAAACTTTTTAAGTCTAAATCCAGAACATTCCATGATTCTTTTCTTTGTAGGAATAAAACATTTCTACAGATCAGAGAGCTGTTTCCAGGAGCAGCTTGCATGAAGAGATGTTTGATGGTAACCGTTGCCAAGACAAGGTGGGAAAGAAAGGGGACAGAGACATGGTTCTTGGAAAGGAAACAAACAAAACAAAATAAAATAGTCAACAGTCTGGGCCTCCATTACCCTCTCTCCAATTGTATCCTTATCTCTCCAAAGCATCCTGTAAAGAGCACCCTGGAAACCCAGTAAGTAGCTCAAGAGTCAGCCCTGAAAATACCAGGGAGGATTAGGTAGATGCCTGAGACATAGACATTAGATGCCTAATCTGATGACAGGAGTCTAGTGACTTAGAATATGTCACTCCTTCTGAGTCTAATCCCTGACTGACGGATATGCTGGCCCTGTTGTTTCAGGCAGCACATGTGGATAAGTCTTTGGCATCTTTTGTTTGATTATGAAAGCAGTAATCTGTCATTTTGGGGGGACTTGAAATCTCTCTGCCTCCATAGAGAAAGCAAACTAGAAATTCCTAATCCCCTTCTTTCTTTTAGTAAAAGAAGAAAACTCACCGCAGGAGCTACTGGGGATAGGGGGAACTTCCTTCTCCCACTGCATCAGAGTGCTTCTCAGAGCTTTAGTGTCCTGGTGATCCAGAAGGTTTGTGACTCACAGGCAGTGGGAACAGATATATTTCCCACTATCTGTCATTTCCAATTCAACAGCCTTCTTGACTTCCTGCAAGTCTTTCTGTTTTAATGCTTCCTCTCTATTACCTATATGCAGAGACCTTCCCCAACAAATGTCACTGCCTCTTCTATAGTGTGATTCCAGATTGCCCCAATCACATGAGATTGTTCCTACACCTGGTAATTGCTCATAGCACTCTTGCTGGTGCATATTTATAGCTTTTGTTTTACAGTATTTTACTTCTTTCCAGAGTATACCTTCCTTTGAAGAACAAAGACAGTCTGTAGTAAATGTGACAACCTGAAATGGAAGCCTGGTCCATTTTTCAGGGAAGGGTTACTGATACATGAAACTAGGTGTCACTGAAATCATGCTGGTCTCCAGGTTTCCGCTGCACTAGAACTACTGGCCCTCATCCCTGTGCTCATGGGGATAGAGCTGAACTATTCTGTATCTGAGACCAAAAGTACACCCCAGGACCAAGCTAAGGAGAATCTCCGAGGCAGATCTGCACCAGGATGGACTGGATTTGTGCTGGTTTGAGTTCTATAAACCCGATGGTGTTGTTCTTTCATAGGGCTGGTCAGCATTTGCTTATTTTCTCTTCCATTAACTAAACACTTATCTCTCCCACAGAAGTATCCAGGATTAAAGGTAATGGCTGATGACAGTTGTCTGAGATACAAAGAAGCATAGAGGGCATGTTAGCCCCTCCTTTTCCCAACTTGTATTTTTCCTAGTTTTATGTCTTTTGTAGAACTCGTGAGGTCATTCTGAGGGCCACTAGGCATTTTCTAAACTTACATATTTATTTTTTGTAGATCGCATTTACCAGGCTGGTACTGGTAAGATGAGAAACACATAGACATTGTTCTTATCCTCAGGGGCAGAGACAGTTCCAACCTGGGCTGGCTACATGGTTTAATAAACCTCAATTTTCTTATCTGTAAATGACACACTCTTTGCTTATACCAGCTGGTTATGATCAGGTTATAATATATATCAAGGGGCTGTGCAGATAGTGTAGCCAGTAAAGATTTTGCCCTGCAAACTCGGGGAGTTTGAACTCCAGAATTCATCTTTTTAAAGTATACTCTAAATGTGGTTCTCTTGGATGCAACTTGGGGTAGAAAGAGTTTATTTCAGATTAGAAATTACAGTCCATCATGGAGAGACCGTCAGGATTGACATTCAAGGCATTGGAAAGGGATGAAAGGCCATCATTGAACAATGTTGTCTATTATCTTGCTCTCATGGCTTGCTCAGCCTGTTTTCTTATACAAGCTAGGACCCCCTGCCCAAGGTGGCTTTGCCCACAGTGGGCAGGGTTCTCCCATATCAATTGTTATTCAAGAAAATTCCCCACAGACTTGCCTACAGGCCAGTTTGATGGACCTTAATTCCTCAGTTTTGGTTCCTTTTCCCCAGGTGACTCCAGTTTACATCAAGTTAACAAAAATTTATATATATATATATATATATACACACACACACACACACACACACACACACACATGCATATACAATAAATGTGAAATTACATTGTAAACTGATGAACCCTAAATCATGCCTAGGCTATTACTGGCATCTAAAGTAATTGCATTTCTGCCTTTTGATTACAGAAATGAAGAATATACATGAGAGTAGTAGTCACATGGATCACACATTCTATACTTTAAAAAGCAACTAACAAGTAATTTGTACAATAGCACAATTTCAGAATAATAAAAATCTAATTTTAATGATAGGTGTCATTATTTGCAAATTAATCTCAAGTGAAATTAATTATTAAAGAGAAAGAAATATTATTCAATGTATACAACGTTTGTGTCTCCATAACTAGACAGGACTTACAATGACCCTGACTCGTGACTTGTGGAGATGGTGTTTGGTCATTTGGGTGCCCGATCCTCCCATCTGAGTGCTTCAGGCTTGTAATTGCCAACATGGGAGTTCCAGACACTTGGAGGCCTTTCCAAGTGTACCAAGTGGCTAAAGATCATGTGCCTGCCAACTACTGCTGTGTATGGAAACATGATACCCGAGTATGCCGAGAGATTTTCAAATGTACACTATGGAGATGGCAGCAGTATCCAAGACCACAGTCATTTATCCCTACACAACCAAGCCCGGGCCTGACTGCTAGCTCTGAGACTGAAGGAAGCTGGTTCCAGACAAGGCCTAGAAGACTGGATGATGCCAATGTGGGGCTCTAGGAACAGTCAAAGAAACCAAGTAGTCCAACCAAGCCTGCACTTTAGAGGCAAAATTCTGGTTGAAATGGATGTCCAGACCATGGGTATTACAAGATCCAGCAAAGGAAGTATGTTTGTTTGCTGGGATCTGGAAGGGACCTGTTTATCTATTATGCTGGAACTGGGGCTCATTGTGAGGCTCAGGAGCTGTTCATTCTGGCTGCCACTGTATTAGTATAACTTTAACACACTGATAACTCACTTCTTAGAGACCAAAGTAGTCTCATATACTGGGAGGTTCTTACTGTCCCCATGTTTCAAAAGAAGGACTTAAGTTCAATAAGAAAAAATGTCATTTCCAAAGTCACTCTGTTGTTTTGGGTAAGAGGTGGAACCAGAACTGCGAATTTGGCTCTATTGGCTTCTCTTGGCATTTGCGTGATGGTAGCTTGTGATTGGAGTGGGTGATGTTGCAAAAGGGTGCTTGTCTACATGTAAGCCTCTTCCACAGCCCCAGGACAGCGTAGAATCAAGGACCTAGATGAGAGATCACACGAGGAGTTGGGTTTGGATCATAAAGGAAAAAACCAGAGGCAGCTGGCAAAGGCCAAGATGTGCGCCCTAAACTATCATGTATTATCTCACACAACAGTGGATTTAAACCTCTTTCTCTGATGTCACTAGCCAAGAACTTGAGACCTTCCTACTTTCTTCTAGATCTTTCTCTTCTCAGTATGTCTGTAGGCAGAAATGGCCTTTTATTATTATTAAACTAGAAACTGAGGCATTGGGGTGGTGGCCCAGTCAGTAGACTACTTGTGTCAAAAGCATAAGGACCCAAGTTCAGACCCCCAACACCCACATAGAAACCAGCTGCAGCAGTGTCCATAATCCTAGCACTGGAGTTGCAGAGCCATGTAGATGCCTCAAGCTCACGGACAAGCCAGTATAGCTGAATTGGTGAGTTTCAGGCTCAGTCAGAGACCCTGTCCCAAAAAGTAATATAAGAGAGACTCAAGAAGAAACCTGATCACAAATGCACATATGTTTACATAAACACGTGCACCCACTGGCTGGCCGCTGGGAGTTTGACTAAGCTCCAGTGGGTATATGAGCAACACAAATTGGACCTTTTTTTCTTCTTGTTGGGGGGGAAGGTCACAAGAAGGGGGATGGACCTGGGAGGACTGGGCAGTGAGTTTGATCAAGGTGCATAATATGAATTTCCCAAATAATCAACGAAAATATTATGTTGGAAAAATTAGAAAATAAAAGATAGTCTTTTTTACAGATCAAAGTCTGTTAATTTATTTATTTTTCTTTTAAAAAAAAATAAGATTTATTTAGCTTTCAGATCATGGTTCCTTGGCTCTACTGCCTTTGGAGGGGCTAAGGTACAAATATTGCTTCCAATGACAAGTTACCAATCACGTATCTTCTTTGTACTGAACCCCCTTTCTTGAAAATTTTACAGCACCAACAGAGGAAATTCCAGCAACAGCATCTTCAGGCTGGCAACTATCCTGGAACACATGTATGTCTAGGATGTACTGATTCAAACCACAGGGCCTCCTATGATTCCGAGTCTCATACTCAGAATCATAAAATTTTCTTTACACACACTCATTCTTCAATCTGGTAGACCTTTAAAGTATGTTAATTTAAATATTAGCCACATCGCCCCAAAATATCTTTCTGGCATGTGTTTGTATCAGAATTAGTTACAATGACACATAAATTTAGATAGCACAGCTTGCAGTTTCCTTCAGACATGACTTTGAACAGTGAAGGGTTTCCACAGATGACTTCTTGTTTGTTTTGTCTTCCTCCTTAAGAAGTCTATGCCAGTATTTTCAAAGAGATTTATTTATTTATTTATTTTAATTTTATGTGTGTGACCATTTTGTCTAGATGTGCATCAACTGGCTATGCAATAACAAATGGCCAACCTTGAGAACATACATAGAAGTAATAGTATACAGACTGATCAGGTTGTATTTAGGAATATATAGGTATATGCAAATTGTGTATATTAATGTGATGTATATGTATATTTATGTACATATATGCATGAAACAGCAATTAATGGAAAAAGAGGCCATGAATTTGAAAGAGAGCAAGAGGGGTGGGGGAGAGTTTACAGGGAGAAAGGAAAAGGAGAAATGTTGCAATTATATTATAATCTCAAAAATACAAGAAAAAAAGGTACTTGGGAGAAACGCCTGGTACTTAGTAAGTGTTAGTAAGTTAGTGTCAGTAAGTTAGTAAGTGTCAGTAAGTTAGTGAGTGTCAGTAAGTTAGTAAGTGTCAGTAAGTTAGTGAGTGTCAGTAAGTTAGTAAGTGTCAGTAAGTTAGTAAGTGTCAGTAAGTTAGTAAGGCTCTGGTTGCTGCCTCAAGGCCTGTTGTCCACCCCTTGGGCTGGAGGCTGCTCTGACCTATAGGGGCCTGTGGGGTGGAGTGCCCTGAACCACTTCCAGGGCCAGCTACTTTCACCTTCTAGCCTCCCTTTGTTGGCATTTCCACCCTTCCTGGGTTCTGAGTGCTCATTAGAAGTTTGGACAGTTTGGCTCCTCCACAGGCTGTAGAGGGATCCAAGTGCAGAAGCATTTGCTGATGGCCATGAGTCATGAAGAAGCAAAGTGATTATCTTTTGAGCTCTAATTGTGCTTCTGGTTTTCAAGGGGAAGTGTTGGGTGGTTCTTCTTTAAACGTGTCATGCTTGCTAGGGGAATGATTGCTCTCATGGATAGAATATGCCAATCACCCTGAATTAGCTTTTCTCTCTCAACTTCAGGCTTAACCTAGGCACCCTGTTGCATCTCCATTTCTGAACCAGTATTGTAAGGATTAAAAACAGTACTTGCAAAAATTAAGTGATTAGTGTGCACCTTAGGTTTTGAAAATAATTAGATTAGTGTTAGAGCCTTGTAAGCTGCTTTCGGAGGTTAACACCTTTAATTATTATGTAATCTAGTAAGTGTAATTTCACTTCTATGAGTGAAGAAACAGCTTGGAGAACTACAGTGGCTAGCCTAAGATTACACAGCTATTAAGTGTAGGGTGTTTGTTTTGAAGGCCACATCTCTATCCACTGTGATACACTCCTGTCCTTTTGTGCTGGGGTGGAAAGGGAAAAGGGAAGTCTGGCCTTTCTTTCACAGATGTCCTAATGACAGTAAGGCTCCTAAAAGGACTTAGTGTCTGCACTTAGCATCGCTTCATACTTGCAGCCTCCGCCAGTCACACCTATTCCAGGGATTCTTCTCAGATGCCCTCCACCTACAAGATCCTTCCTGTTTTCTCTACCCACTTTGACTTTATAATCCTTTGCTTGCTTTGAAAATTTGTGTTCAAGTCAATGGACAATTCAGTTCAATTTCTCAATACCAGACCAGAGATGAACTACTGATACTTGCTGACACACACCTACAGCCTTGCCACAAGACACGGACAAGGCAGTCATGTGAGACACAAGTTAAAATCTGAGTGCTGTAAAAGAAATACAGACACTATTGTGTAATAAGTGCAAGTGTGGGAAAGAGACTTCAATCAAGCTGGCTGAACACCTCACAGCAGGCTTTTTATGCTGAGTATTTGTCTTGAACAGTCTATCATGAAGAGCAATCAAAGAAGAACATGGATAAAGTCTCAGCTGGGAAATATGCCCAGAAACTCTAAGGATTTACTATAGCTGCTTTGCTTTTCCTGTTAGTGGGAACAAGAAAGAATATGTTTGCATTTCCCATAAGTTGTAAGTCTCTGCTCTCTATGCTTAGACTCTCTGGCAGAGGCTAGCTCCTTTTCTAGTTAGTGTTTGGCTGTATTGTTCCATTCCTACCTAGTGTGAAAGAGCAAGCTCTCTGGAGCAATGTAAGAGACAAATTGAAGCCTAGAAGAGAATGAATTTACTCAAGAGTGAAGCTACAAACAGTGTCTTTTGAAACTTTTGAAGTCTTGAAAACAAGACTTTTGAAAGTGGAGATAAAAAAGTGGGTCTAGCCCCTTGGCTGGAGAATGGCCTCTAGTTGGACTGCTTTGTGTTGTTTAGAAGTCCTGGGTCTCAAATGATACATGGTATGTTCTCACTTATAAGAAGATATTAGCCATAAAGTCCAGTATAATCATGCTATAATCCACAGACCCAAAGAAACTAAGTAACACCCAGGTCCCCAGGGGGTATGGGAACATTTTAATCTCACTGAGAAGGGGAAACAGAATAGACACTGGGGGTGGATGAATGGAGAGAACAGGATGGGGAAGTGTTGGAATTGTTTTGGGTGTGGGATATCTCTGAGACGAGCTAGAAACCTAGGACAATGGAAAAATCCCAGGAATCTATGAGGGTGACTCTAGCTACTAGTCCTAGTAATGAGGGATATAGAACCCAAAATGGCCATCTCCTGTAACAAGAAGAGACTTCCAGGGAGAGATTGGGACACCAACCTAGCCAGAAAGCCTTTGACCCACAATTTGTCCTGCCTACAAGATGTGCAGGGGTAAAGGTGGAACAGAAATTGAGGAAATGGTCCACCAATGACTGGCCCAGCTTGAGACCCATGCCATGAGAGAGCCCACCCTGATACTATTAATGGTATTCTGTTATAGTTGCAGATGGGACCTAGCATAACTGTCCTCTGAGAGGCTTCATCCAGCAACTGATGGAAACAGATGCAGAGACCCACAGCCAGACATTAAGTAGAGTTTGGGGAACCCTATGGAAGTTGCAGGGAGGATTGAAGGAGCCAGAGAGATCAAGGACAACACAAGAAAACATGCAGAATCAACTAACCTGGACCCACAGGGGCTCACAGAGACTGAACTGCCAAACAGAGCATGCATGGTACAGTCTTAGGCCCTCTGCACATATGTAACAGTGTTGCAGCTCGGTCTTCATATGGGGCTCCTAACAGCAGGAGCAGGGGCTGTCTCTGAATCTGTTTTCTGCCTTCAGGTCCCTGGGCTGCCTTGTCTAGCCTCCATAAGAGTTGTGCCTAGTTCTACTGCAACTTTATATGCCAAGGTGGGTTGATATCCATTGAAGGCCTCCCTGTTTCTGAGGAGAAAGAGAGGACAGGAGGATGGGGGGAAGAAGAGGTGAGGAGGGACTGGGAGAAGAGGAGGGAGGGAGGGGAAGCCATGATCAGGATATAAAGTAAATACATTAATTAATAAAAAAGAAAGAAAGAAAGGAAAAGTCCTGAGTCTCCATCTCACTCCATGATGGATTCTGGGATATGGTGGAAAAATTCGAGAATACCTCTGTATGAGCAGGGAACTTTCTGGAGCAACTTATCCATCTTCTGTCACCTGGCTACACATTCAGTAATGATCCATGTCACTTCTTCTCCATGGATGGTGCTGGACTTTGTTCAAGGGACCAAAAGAAGAGTTGTTGACCTTAAATTGAGTCTATATCTATGTAATAGTAATGTGTGTATGTATGACCACACAACTGTACTCCCTGTCCATTTGATCAAGGAAACATGGAGAATGGGAGCCTACTTCAAAGCTAGGATTAGAGAGTTGGTTATTCTTGAACTGAACCTCAGTGAACAAAAAGAAGACAGAAAACACGGTTGGATGGAAGGTACAGAAGAGGTAAGGGGATTGGATGCCTGTGGACCCCTCCAGTGGGTGGGAGTTTGAGGAGGAGGAGGAGAAGGTTACCAAGCCATGTGGCAGAGACTGTGGGCCTTGCACCGCTGTTTTGACACCCACTCTGGTGCACAGAAAGACTTCATACATAGAGATAACCCACTTGGCTTTGCATTTTAGAACATTGTCTGTTAGGAGGATGGTACAGTGTGGAGGGGTCAAGAGGGAGTTGATAGCAAAGCCATTTTAGATGCTGTGGCATAGACTGGCTTGGTGCCGCATAGAGGGCCTGGAAGGAGAGATTTTGGATAACTGGGAAGTGGCTATGAAGTGGTTATGGGTTATGGCAGAAAGGAGCCAATGTGGCTTCCACTGCTCTGAACTTTGGCCGCTGCGGGTTCCCTGATGAGGCTTTTTGCCGAGGCAGAAAACAAAGAAGCAGAAACAGGTGTATGAGGCAGAGGGCAGATAGATGAGTTCAGTGCCACATGTTAAGTCAGCAGAAGATCATCCGGGGATAGCTGAGTGTGTCAGTAGAAGTTCTAGCTAAAACACTGAAAAATTTGGGTTTGGAGTGTGCATAGAGAACAGATCAAGAAGAGAGTAAGGGGTGAGGTCAGGTGTGACTAGCAGCAAAGAGCACAGCAAGATGGGAGCCAACATGACCTTGGTCTTGGCAGTAAGATAGCAGCTGGTTCCAGATCTGGGGGATTTGGGCAGCCAGAGAGATTGGAATGCACTTGGTTGAGGCAAGTGGGAGGGCATGAGGACAGAGAGAGTAGATACAACTTTTCAGTCAGTGAGGCTAAGAAAGCAGGTGTGGGGAAGGGAGTCACAAACAGGAGAAATCATTCCAAAGGGAACCCTATAATCCTGTTTGTAACCTGAGGGAAACGGTACTGACAGTGTTGCATGTCGCATGCCTGGGCTCCCTGGGACACCAAGAGTCCTCTTGGTGGCAATCTGTACAGAGTTCCTAGAACAGCAGACAAAGCAATCTTCCGGTCTCACAGCCAGAGGAATGGACTGAACGCCAAACCTGAATCTCCTCTTGCTCTGCAGGCTTCAGCCTGAGCCTGTCAGCAGCGAGCTTTCCTTGGGTCCCTTTACCAACGAGTCTCTTTATGGCAGAAGAGACGAGGGTAAAGTTGGATGAAACAGAAGACGTGCCTGGCACCAGGATAGCTGAAGTTGATGACTTCAGACCTTGCTTCTAAGTCCTGTGGCCTGGCTGCCACCTAGTGTTCAGCTCTGTGTATAACAAGAAAATCTCTGCCTGCCACTGTGGAAGAAGCCAAGAAAGCCTTCAAAGCAGCAGGAGCTTGAGCTCACCAGGCTGAACTAAGGAGAAAATGCATTTCATGTGGTGAAGATGGAGCAAGGCTATGAGTTAGCCTGAGCCAAGAGGCCAGTAATTTGATCGACACACAGCACAGTTGTTTTGTTTGTAAATATACAGTCTTATTCCATTTGTCTAGTTATTATTGTTTCCCCCATTTTATAGATATGGCTTATTCTTGGAAAGTTCAAAAGAATTGGTAAGTCATTTGCCTGTTAAATACAAGAGTTAGAACCTGGAGAGGAGGCTTTAGGTTTGGGAGTGAGCAATCAAAGTCTTAGGCAGAAATAGGCATGAAGCCCGGAGGACTGAGACCAGGGTCTGGCTCTCCTTAAGGTACAGCAAGGGCAAGAGTGGGACATCCTGTATGCATCTATGCAGTACTTCTGGACTTGTGTGGAGCCTTGCCAGGAACACAGGCTCCAGCACATCCTGCACTGAGCCTATATCTCAGCTGCGAGATAGCTCGCAGGAGCATCTGAGGGGGTGGTTGGCAGGATGCTCAGTGAACATTGGAAAGAAGAACTCAAAATCAGAGCCATGTAGAGTAGATGGGCCCTAGGAGCAGACAATGTTGGGGGAATCCAGATCTGGTGATCTCTCTGTTGGATTTCAGGGAGGCAGGAGAAGAGAGCAGTCAGCTCACTTTTCTTCACACCCAACTTTGCAGGGAGATCCAGGGCCTCTTGACATTTGGGATAGGGAAGAGTAGATACAGCTGCCTTCTGCTCCAGGCTCACAGGTGAGACACAGAACTGTGTTTTCTTCCTACCTGCATTGGTGTCTCAGTAAAAGTGTGGAAGCAGCAGCTGCTCTGTTGAGAGTAAGAAGCTGAGGTAAGGCTGGACCCTACATTCCATGTGCCAGCCAAGACCATCTGCATCTGGTCTTCCAGTGGCTCTGTACTTGGTTCGACTCTCTGCTGCTGTCACTGCCTCGGGCTCTTCTTGGCTTTTTCCCTTCTTGTTTATCCAAATAAAGTTTCTTTTTGAAAACAATCCACATTTCTGATTTTTCTAAATAAAAAGGCAGAATCAATCGGTTCTTGTACAGGGCAGGATTGTGGGATATATATGGGGAGAGAGAGAGAGAGAGAGAGAGAGAGAGAGAGAGAGAGAGAGAGAGAGAGAGAGAACATCTCCAGGGGCCCACACTTCTGAGCTAGAGCTAGAGTTTGAAGAGGGATGAGCTATGGTAAGGAGAGAAAGGCCCTGGGGGAGAAGGCTGATGGGGGCTGTTTCCAATGATGCCCCCTTCCACCCCCTCTCCCCTCTCTTCACACACACTGCTCCTCGCCTCCTCATAGACAGTAACCACCTGACTAGATAGTGAATTAGATCTGATTGATGATCAAGAAATCATAGTTTTTATATGCCTTCATCTTTGATACATTCACTCAGTTTTGTTTTAAAACATTATTTTTTTTAAATGTCTGCTTACATGAATAAGACAGAGCCACTATAGGAAAGTCAAAGAAATATAATGAGAATAATATGAATTACATTGTACTTCCAATTAACTAAAACCAAGCAGCTGTATATTATTCCTAGTGACCAGTAAGATACCCCTGCTTCTTTTTCCTTCCAGTAAATGTTCATGGTGCTTTGGTGTCTTGCATACAATGGGTGCACAATCCTTACATGTTGGATGCCTGGCTGTGGACAGGTGCTTGATGAGCTCAGAAGTTTCCTGTAAACATTAGAAGATGCTGTGTGCTGGGGGTAGCCGCTGCTATGTGGCAGAATGGCTGGGGCACTGCCAGATTCCACATCACTTGTTTTTCCCAAGTCAGCAACTGGCTCCTTACCAGGCCAACATGCTGAGCCTTGCAGGGTCACCTGAGTGTGAGTCAGTTCTGGGAGGGTCAGTCTCTCAGCAATTAGATGTTGAGGACCTACTGAGTGCCAAGCCCCATAAGAGCTCCTGGGAGTCCAAAGATTCAGGTTACTGGTCACAGGATATACAAACCACCCAGAATGCAGCTTGCCAAGGGTGGCAATAGAGTCAGATGCAAAGTACAGCAGAGCTGATTGGGGAGCAGGCCACTCTAGAGAAGCTTCATAGAAAAGGTGGCCTGAGAGTTGGGTATTAAAGAGAGAATGCAGTGTGATAGGTGTGTGTTGGGGGGGGAGGGGTGTGTTCAAGACCAGCTGGAGTGACAGTCTGTTGTGAGAAAGAAAATTGAAAAAGTTAGAGCAGTGATCTGGCAGCGGGGAGGGTTAAAATGTGTTTAACCAGAAACATAAGGAGTCTTCTATTGCTCACATTTTCACAACTGAGCTATATGATGAAAATGGTGTCAGTCACCTCAAGGTCCACTGTGAGCAGTGAGCTGCCCTGGCAGCATGGGATCCTCTCTCCTTCGTGCTTAGTTTGGATTTGTCTAGCAATATTCAGGTGTGTTTGGTTGGGCTGTCTGGGCTGAGTTCCAGCGTGCCTTCTTCCAAACCTCTGGGATTCTCTAGAGAGATATGGCTGCTTTCACGGGCCACATCCTTCCTGCTGTGATGGCCCATCACCTTTGGGAGTCTCTGTGCTCTGTATGGGCAACAGATGTTGGGCTCTTACCTGGATTCCTAACACCTAGCTCTAGCCCTCACTCAGAGCATAGATTCATTAGAGGTTCATTTCCTCTTTGAACATCTCACAGTCTCTGTGTAGGTGCAGACTCCGTTTCTCCATTTGAGACCCATTCTAGGGATGCCCCTAAGCAGAGATGATCTGACGTAAGTAAGAAGGTCTGGCGTGGGGTGGGCTCTCAGCAACCTCAATAAGCACTTGATGAGGGTCACGTTCCAGGCTTAGGCAATGAAATCTCACCACTCGATGGAAACTGGTTTTTATTGGCAACTTGACAAGTCGTACTACAAAGCCTTTCCCACTCCACCTACAGCACCGGTAAGTGACAGATTTAGGTGGTAAATGCTTGAAGTGCCTTGAAGATTTTGTTCTAACCAATCAGCAGAGTGCTGCTATGACATGGGTGTGCCTTGATGACAAGTAGTGGCCTGATTATTGAGGTTTATTGTTCCTAAGATAGGTTTTGGGAGGCCACCCAGTGACTGAACCAGGTTTAGAACTGCCTGCAGGGACTGGGAGGCAGTGAGAAGCACGTCTTCTGGGTATCAATCCTGTTGCATCACTGGCCCCATTTAAGAACCTGGAACTTAGCCTTTGGTATTAATAGTCCCCCTGAAGGCTCAGATTATTTTGACCCCCTAATCCTAATTCTTGTAAAGGGATATCCAAAGAAGGGGAGATGGGTGAGTAGATGAACAGAGAGATGAGATTCATGGATGGCAGATAGTAAGTCATCAAGTTCATGACAGATAGCTGATAGAATGCAGGGATGGATGGATGGATGGATGGATGGATGGATGGATGGATGGATGGATGGTGGAATGCAGGAATGGAGGAACGCAGAATCAGGCTGTACCTGGGGATAGTCAACCTAGTGAAATGTGCTTGATGCTAATTCTGGGGTGCTGTTGTGATGGTACCTCTGTTTTCAGTTTCTGACTGCAGTATCTGAAGACTTTCTATGAGTGGCTAATTTCATAGGGGTAAACCCATTTTGTGTATTTTTTTTCAGGAATCAATAACAAATCAAAAGTAAACAACACCTACCTTTTCAAAGACTTGCCATTCACCAAGCTACTTTTTACAAAAATTATAAAGTGTCATT
Organism: Uromys caudimaculatus; assembly: GCA_028551405.1. Taxonomy (NCBI): domain Eukaryota; kingdom Metazoa; phylum Chordata; class Mammalia; order Rodentia; family Muridae; genus Uromys; species Uromys caudimaculatus. The sequence continues at coordinate 68,787,117 of CM052704.1, read as the reverse complement.
TTTATAAACTCCTCACCGAAAAGAGACTTCTTTCAACCAGACTGCAACAAATTTACACTACTTATTCCAAAGGAAAAATTTAATACTAAACACATTTGTTTAAAATCTTTATCCCAAAAACCTTAAGAGGTGGGTTGGGATACTGCGTGCTCAGACTTCAGCCAATTTGTGGCGGTGATATAAAACACGTGTACACATACGTCATCCTCTCATGTGATAGCCGGGTGACTGTATGGAAGAGAATGAAATACCTGCAAACAGAGCACATTAAGAAAAATCACTCCTTTAAAAATACAAAAACAAAACAAAACAAAAATACCGAAAACAAGACAGTAAAATGACATCACATACAGTTTTGGGCAGAGGTACAGGAGCTCCTCGTGGCCCACTACTTTTGAAGCAGCTTGTTGTCTCTGAAACTCTGTACTTGCGCCTGAGCCTTCTCCAGTCATTATCTGCATGCTTCATTCAGTAACCTGATTTCATCACCTAGCATGATGTCATGAACATTTTTTTGTTACTACAGTCCTTATAATTACTTTAAATGACCGTATACTATTTCATTATTTATGGCACTATTGAATATTTAGGATGCTTGTGGTTTAGATTCTTTGATAATTAAAAAAAATAATTAGTGGGTATTTTATTTCTTTTCCTTCTTCTCCTTCATCTGAATGGAAAAAAATAAAGATGCTTACTTGATCCTTTTCAAAGGGTAGATTTCTTAGGGTAACGACTGAATCCTAAAGTTTAAGCAGGTTCTAAACACATGGGAGTTGTACTTTTATCCATCATAGTAATGACTCAGTGAACATCTACAGTTACACATATTATCTAATAAGATCCTGAAAACATTTGCAAACTTTAGATATTATCTCATCCTGGGTGGGAATCCAGAGGCCCCTATGCTGAAGCAACTTGCCCAGGATCTGGACCTGCTGTGTCATCCTTTTGTCCACAAGATCTAGCAATGCTGGGCACTGAATGACTTTGGAAGGCACTTGCTGGTACAGTGTGCAGGTTGGTGGTCATGCATGAGACCTGGGCCTGTTTCACTTCAAAGCCTGCACTGTCTTTTAAGCCTTGCCCATTGACTATGATGTTGGTTGGGATAGGGAGTGGATGTGCAGGTGTTGCTTTGCTTTTCGGGAAGCACCCCGGAGTTGAAACCGCAATATACAGTTTCTCTAGACTTACGCTTGCAAATTATTTTTCAGAGGTCATCACCTAAGTGGAGCTAACACACATTGCTAAGACCAGTCCACAGAGGGAGGTTCTAAGTGCTGAGTGATATGTTAGATTCAGAAACTTTGCTAGGGTTTGTTTGTTTGTTACTGCTGCTGCTGCTGCTGGTGGTGGTTGTGGTAGTGGTGTGTGTGTGTATGTAACCAGATGTTCTGATTATGTATTTCCAGATCACCTACTATTTTTTCAGTGGTGCCCAAAGTACAAACATGGAGAGGAAGGAAGGGGAGGGTCTGCAAAACTTCAAAGAAGGGATGCTGTTTGAACCTCACCTGGAAGCATAGATGAGAGACCCACTGATGCAGAAGGATTGGCAAACCATATAGGTCAGAGGGCAAAGCAAGTCCCAGAGACTCACAAGAACATGTAGTGATCCATCCCTGTGAGAAAGGAGACGTTTCCAATGAAGGGGAAGTCAAAAGCAACAAAGGCTTCTAAGGTTGCAGCCAGAGTTGATGGTGATCTATGCAGTGTGTGTGTAAGAGATGGGTGCCCATGTCTGGCCGTGTGTATCTCCTTGTGTCACTCCCTGTCCATATGTCTGTCTGTCCATCTCTGTCTCTGTCTCTGTCTCTGTCTCTGTCTCTCTCTCTCTCTCTCTCTGTAGATATAGGAGAGTATCTGTGAACACAGAGTGGTCTCAAACAAACACTGCAGTGGGCTAAAAAAAAAAAAAACCTGACAGAAGGATTTATTCTTTTAAGAGAATCCTTGCGAGCACTTATGTCCTGTGCTTGGCAAGTGGGAAAAGAAAGGTGAGTTAGAGAGATAAAGTCCTTGCCAAATGTAACTCACAGTCTAGTGTCTAACAGAAGGTACACCAAGAAAAAAGGAATCATAGACCATTGCAAACATCAGAAATAAAGGAAAGATGGTGGTACAACAGAAAATAACCTTGGGACAGAGTATCCTTCAGGGAACCAGGCAATGCTACCTCAAGGGGTAAACATTTGAACAGAGGCCTGAAGAAGAAAGAACATTCTAGACAGATGAAGTGGAGAAAGGAAACCTGATTGTATCTGAAAAAGAACAGGCCACCTGGTGGTGAGAGAGTGTAGCCAGTGACAACTTTTCTTCTTCTTCTCCTTCCTCTCCTTCTCCTCCATTCTCCTTCTCCCTCTTCCTCTCCTCCTCCTTCTCCTCTTCCTTCTTCCTGCTGCTTCTTCTGCTTCAGCTTCTGCTTTATTGAAACTCCAATGCCAACACCTTAATCTTTATTTTCCCATAATTCACAAATGTTATAAATATGCTATTTTTACAATTTATTTATTTATTTAATTCACTTATGTCCTGATCACAGCTCCCCCTCCTCTCTTCCCAATCCCACCCTTACAAATTCCTCCCTCCATGCCCCCTCCCTTTCTCTTCAGGGAAGTACCCTTTGGTACTACCCTACCCTGGGGCATCTAGTCCCAGTGGGTTTAGGCACCCTCTCCCACTGAGGTCCAACCAGGCAATTGAAGTAGGGGGGATCCAATGGCAGGGAACAGAGACCAAAACAGCTCCCGCTCCACTTGTTATGGGACCCACATGAAGACCAAGCTGCACATTTGCTGCAAATGTGTAGGGAGGGGATCAACACCAACTCCTGCATGTTCCTTGGTTGGTGCTCCAGGCTCTGTGAGCCCTCATGGTCCCAGGTTAGTTCACTCTGTGGGTTTTCTTGTGGTGTCCTTGACAACTCCAGCTCATTCAATCCTATCCCCTACTCTTCCACATGACTCCCCAGGCTCTGTCTGATGTTTGGCTGTGTATCCCTGCATCTCCCTCCATCTTCTGCTGGATGAAGCCTCTCAGGAGACAGTTATGCTAGGTTTCTGTCTGCAAGCATAGCAAAGTATTATTAATAGTGCCAGGGGTTGGCTCTCTCACATGATATGGGTCTCAAGTGGTAGACTTCTAGATTGAAGCTTAAGCCAAACAAGAGTGGTGTTTTAAGAAATATGGATTCTGAGTCTGACTACACAAGTGTCTCTGTTCCTGCCACATGACGTGTGTGTGTGTGTGTGTGTGTGTGTGTGTGTGTGTATGAGGTTTATTGTATATCTCCTTCTGGTTTTGCACAATTAAAGAGGCGATTTGGAGACCATTTCTTCTCAGAGAAGACCAGGAGTTTGAAAAGCTGTCTGGGTAATTGGCCCATTACTTACTTGCTAGAGATAAGTGATATGACTTTCATTTATTCAGTATATTTTTACTAAGCAACCGCATGGCCTAAGCCCTGTTCTGGGTACCAAGGGTAGAGCAGTGAACAAAGTACAAGCATTTCTGCCCTCCTGGAGTTTACTGTAAAGACTGGTAGACTAGTAACAGGAAAGATAGTAAATAAAACATGAGGCATGAGGGAGATTTGCAGGCCTGTGGAGAAAGAGCAGAGGTGATGCTGGGTAATGATGCTGGTGGGTGGAGGGTGGGCTGAGGATGGATGGGTAGTTTAGATGTCAGGCTGTGGAACGTGTATGCAGCCTCCACAGAGGCCATTGTGGGCAATCTATTGCTCCAATGCCACTGCCCCATGGCCTGCAGGCAGACTTGACGCATCTTCCTGTTTGTTTGCTGACTGAGATTTTCCAATCTCACTCCTCCTCTGGGATGATCTTATTACTTGTTTGTTTGTTCTTTCTTTAAATAATGCAGGTGAATGTAGGTGTGATTATAGAAGGTGTGAACTGTGGGAGAAGGAACTGAGAATGGGGTCAGGTCTGTGGCCCTGGAGCAGAGGTGAAGTATAGAAGGAACTAGACTCTGATACTGGGTTTGTAGCCAGACACTTCTGAATTCAAGTTTGGGGGGAGTTTTCTGATTGGGAATAGAAACATATTGAGGTAGAAGGACCTGGGAAAACAATTTGGCTGAATACCTGGAGGTCTGGGTTAGCTGTGTGAGCCGCCCCCTTATTGGTCTGATGGGACATGGGTAGAATTAGACGCCAGTTTTGTTCCTGACTTAGTGCTGAGATATGAAAAGAATTTCAACTGGAGGGACCCTTACCCCTACACTGACCTTAATGCTGTTGTCCCACCTATGGTAAATTGCAAGATATTTCCCCATGGTAGCCTAGGGAGGAGTGTCCTTAATCAGCAACCGAAACTCAGGGCAGGTGTTAATTAGTTCGGCTTGTGGTGATTCTATCTTTCCTTCATTAAGGATGATGACAGAGCAGGGCCCCCTCTTGCTCCTGGATCCTCCCTGTCTTCTACAGGAGGGTGGTGGGGTGGGGAGTTTAAGTGGAAGAGCCATGTGGAATTAAACATCCCAGCTCTGCCATGCCAGTCACAAAGGGAATATTCTATACTAGAGTCACTGCAGGGAGAAGCAGAATGACCTCTAACAGCCTTACTTCCTGGGAGTTGTCTCACATAGCGGAGGCCCTTCTTGCTGGGGTACCACACCAACAAATTGTTCTTATTCTGAGCATTTCCTCACCCTGCTCCTCTTAGCACCAAGGGACAAAGACACTCAGGATATGCTCACCTCAGCCTTCAGAGTTGGTGACTTGTAGCAGGAGAAGTTTAATAGGAGAGCACCAGGTTGAAATTGAGGCATCAAAGTTGTAACCTTTAGTGGTTGCATCTGGATTATGTGACTATGGTCAAGTCACACAAAGTGTGTGAACATTTCTCATGTAAAATGAGTCTGAGCTTTTGTAATAAATCATATTATCAGAGACATTTACATTTGCAGTGGAGAAGTGAAAGAATACTAACAGATATTATGCAGAAGCCCTGAGATATTAGCCTGGTTTAAGATCTGGATGTTAAATCACACCCTTGTGAGAGTGGACCTGTGTAGGAGTGGAAACCCAACAGGGGTTTTAGATGCTTAAATATTCTTTGGAGTCAGATTTTTATTTTTAAATTTTAACATTGTTTTAATCAAGTGATGTAGCTGTTTGAAACAGGAAACTTTTTAAGACGCCTCAATAGAGCAATGAAGGATTACTCTTATCAGGTTAACCTCCATGAATAAAACCCAGATTGTGTGAAATTTAAATCCCACTGGTTTGTCACCAGAATGAACAGAAGCCCCAAACCTTCCTAAATGTCTGGGAAGACCTCTCAGTTCCCTTTAAAGCAACAGCTCGAAGAAATCTTGCCAACCTGAGGCCAGATGTGCTGATCTACTTGAGAATCTCAAAAAATGATGACAAATGGATAGGCTGGCCATGCAACAGAGAATCTGAATCCCAGGAGACAAGTGACTTCCAAGTACCATTTCTTTGGTGTGACACAGCACATTCCCTTGCTACCATTCCAGGTATATGGCTCCTGTTCTACACTTAGACTCTTATCAAGATTTTAATTTTACCAAATGTTTGTATGATTTTAATGCAGAATTTTTTGCATGTTTTTAAAGTCTTATAATCTGTGGATGACACAAAGAATAAGACCCAAATAATCTTTGAGCTAACACACCACACACAAATTAACCACATGGGTTTTTAACTCCCAGAATGCACTTTTGTGGAAAGAAATATGTGCTATGTTTTTAATATTGAAGCCAAATATTCAAATATAGTCAGGACTATAGATAGATAGATAGAGCTTACATCAGCAAGTGGGTAAGAAACTTACTTTTGCGTCTGAAGTCCAAGGCTCTGAATGGGATGGTCAGGCCTTAGCTAGCTGCACCCACTCAGTGGCTATTACCAGACTTCTCAGGTATCCAGCGATATTCAATGCGAAGTAAAAAATATTCCAAGTTTTACACCAAAATACAGGCTCTGTCTCAGAAGTATGAGTTTAACTTTCTCTTCAATAAGACAACTGGCGAAGGGAATCAAGCTTGAAAAACAATAACACTTATTTTGGCAAGATAGCAACCAAAATCTAAAGTACATCCAAAAAGTTATATCCAAATTAAAAGGCATTAAAGAATAAACCATAATATTGGTGGGGGGGGACACATCAAACACAAGATACAATATGTCTAAACATCTTGAAATTGTAATTTAAGGGTAAAAGTTTGAAAAATTATGCTGTTTTAGGTAGAGATTAAGTGCACCTTTTTTCCTGTTTCTCCCAAATAGAATCAGAGTTTATGATGTAATCACACCTCAAAGCTTTTCTCTCAGTGGAAAGCAACCACTAAATACACACAAAATACTTTTTTGTTAATAATTTACCTGGCTTATTCAACATGCAATGCACATGACTCAAAAGACTACAATTTGCGGTGAGTGTACACAAACTGAAAACCACAACTCCCAAGTTTCAAAATTTGTTCTTAAACTATAGGACACATAGGTCATTTTTACAAGTTTCTTTGATTTTTGGGTCTCCATTTTTTTTTAAACCTAAGTTTGGGATAAGTATTTCCATCCCATTTGTGTTGGGTGTTGAAATGAAAAAACAAAACAAGAAACCTGTGTGAAGCGTTTTACACGGTGGTAGGGTCCGGAAAGCACGGACTGCTGAGCCTGTAATTCTTGGGCTGGAGTTCCAGAGTCCAGTTTCCTAGACTTGTTTCTAACTCTCCTTGAGATGAGAAGTCTCCACCTGCACGGCCGCGGAAGGGCCAAGCTGACACACATAGGAAACGACCAAGAAATTATACAGTGCAGGGCCTCTTACGTGACCTGCCTTACCTTTTAATTTGCAAATAAGGGTCCAAGGCTCCGAGAGGTAGGTGCCCAAATGATCTCAAGAGAAGATTACTGAAGGCCGGGTGGTGGTGGCGCACGCCTTTAATCCCAGCACTTGGGAGGCAGAGACAGGCGGATTTCTGAGTTCGAGGCCAGCCTGGTCTACAGAGTGAGTTCCAGGACAGCCAGGGCTACACAGAGAAACCCTGTCTCGAAAACACCAACAAAACAAAACAAAACAAAACAACAAAAAAAAAAAAAAAGAAGAAGATTACTGAAAAGCTGGATAAGGACCCCGGTGATTTGGTACAGGGATTGCAGAGCCTTCCAGAGCTGTTCAGGTTTTCTAATTCATCCCGGAGGTGAGATATCCTACCCATATCACTGCTGTACAGCTCTGAGGTCCAGGGAGCTTTTTCTTTTCTTTCTTTCTTCTTTTTCTTTTTCTTTTTGATACTTTATTTACATTTCAAATGTTTCCCCCTTTCCAGGTCTCCCCTTTGGAACCCCCTATCCACTCCCCCCTCTCCCTGCCTCTATGAGGGTATCCCCCCCCCCCCCCACTCTCATCTTCCCTCCTTGGCATTCCCCTATACTGGAGCATCTAACACCCTCAGGCCCAAGTGCCTCTCCTCCCCCTGATGGCTAACAAGGCCCTCCTCTGCCACATATGTGGCGAGCACCATGGGTCCCTCCATGTGTATTCTTTGGTTGATGATCCAGAGATCCATATAACCCTATCAAAAAAAAAAATGGGGAACAGAGCTAAACAGAGAATTCTCAACAACATAGGGCTGAGAAGCACCTAAAGAAATGCTCAACATCCTTAGTCATCAGGGAAATGCAAATCAAAACAACCCTGAGATTCAACCTCACACCAGTCAGAATGGCTAAGATCAAAAACTCAGGTGACAGTAGATATTGTCGAGGATGTGGAGAAAGAGGAACACTCCTCCATTGCTGGTGAGATTGTAAGCTGGTACA
>CM052704.1:68739196-68769326 GCA_028551405.1 Uromys caudimaculatus | reverse complement strand
ATATTGTGTAAATTTGGTTTTGTCATAGAAAATTTTGGTTTCACCATCTATGTCAATTGAGAGTTTTGCTGGGTATAGCAGCCTGGGCTGGCAGTTGTGTTCTTTTAGGGTCTGTGTGAGTTCTGCCCAGGATCTTCTAGCTTTCATAGTCTCTGGTGAGAAGTCAGGTGTTATTCTGATAGGTCTGCCTTTGTATGTTACTTGAACTTTTCCCCTTACTGCTCTTAATATTCTTTCCTTGTTTTGTGTATTTGGTGTTTTCACTATAATGTGACAGGATGAGTTTCTTTTCTGGTCCAATCTGTTTGGAGTTCTGTAAGCTTCTTGTATATTTATGTTCATATCTTTCTTTAGGTTAGGGAAGTTTTCTTCTATAATTTTGTTGAAGATATTTACTGGTCCTTTAAATTGAGAATCTTCACTCTCTTCGATACTTATTATCCTTAGGTTCTGTCTTCTCATTGTGTTCTGGATTTCATGGATGTTTTGGGTTAGGAGCTGTTTGCATTTTGTATGCTCTTTTACTGTTGTGTCAATGTTGTCTATTGTGTCTTCTGCTTCTGAGATTCTCTCTTCTATCTCTTGTATTTTGTTGGTTATGCTTGCATCTATGACTCATGATCTCTTTCCTAGGTTTTCTAACTCCAGGGTTGTCTCCCTTTGTGATATGTTTATTGTTTCTATTTCTATTTTTAGCTCCTGGATAGTTTTGTTCATTTCCTTTGTCTGTTTGTTTATATTTTCCTGTGCTTCTGCCTGTTTGATTGTGTTTTCCTGCAATTCTTTAATGGATTTTTGTATTTCCTCTTTAAAGGCTTCTAGTTGTTTATCTCTGTTCTCTTGTATTTCTTTAAGGGTGTTCTTTCTTTCTTTCTTAAAGTCTATCATCATCATGAGAACTGATTTTAAATCTGAGTCCTGCTTTTCTGGTGTGTTGGGGTATCCAGGGCTTGCTGTTGTGGGAGAACTGGGTTCTGATGATGCCAAGTAGCCTTGGTTTCTGTTCCTTATGTTCTTGCCCTTGCCTTTTGCCATCTTGCTAACTCTGATGTTAGCTGATCTTACTCTGTCTGGCTGTGGCTTGTCCCTCCTGCAGGCCTCTGTATCAATACTCCTTGAAGACCAGCTCTCTCTGAGAGGTGTTTGGGTTTGGAGAGCTGTGGCACAGGATCAGCTCTGGGTTGAAGACAGAAACCAGTAGGATCTTGTCCCCAGCTGTCCCTTGGTTCCTGTGTCCTGATAACTCTGCAAGGGTCCCTCTTGATCCAATGAGTTTTAACAGAAGTGTTGGTTTTGCCTATGCTCGAAGGTGTGTCAGCAATCCTGGGATACCAGCTCTCTCCTGGAGCCCTGTGGCCCAGGCTCAGGACCTCATGTCCCAGTGAGCAGTGGTCCTTGTCTTAACCCCACTCACAGCTTTTCCACGCTCCTGGGAGGGTAGCTTTCTCCTGGCGCTACTTGGCTATGGAACCCTGGTAGCCCAGGCACAGGTCTCCCGCCACAGATGGAAACCGGAAGGTTCCTGTCCCTGACTTTTCCTCCTCAGTCTTGTGTCCTGAGGGCCTGGGAGAGTAACTTTCTCCTGGTGCTGCTTGGCCATGGAACCCTGGTGGCCCAGGCAGAGGTCTCCTGCCACAGATGGAAACTGGAAGGTTCCTATCTCATGGTTGAATTGTAATCTTTCTTTATAAGTGCTAAACATTTGTGTTTGTGCCTTATGTTATATATGTATGATCTGCAACCATTTCATGTAATTTCAAAGTTAGCTTTTCATTTTCTTATAAGTGTTCTTTGAAGCAAAGATGTTTAAACATTTTCTTTCAGAATTAAAAGGTATTGATAAAATCATTAAAATTTTGCATCTTTCCCATGTTAGAGCAGCACATTTTGGTGGCATATTCCTTGCCATTAATAATATGTTATTGATTTATATAAATAAGCAGAAGTTCCTAATTGTCAAGGAAAAGCAAAATATGATATGATATATTGTCTCTACCAATCACATTTTAAACTTGGATTGAAAGATCATAAGTTTTCATATACCTTTTCAACCCTTCATTTTGGATAAATCTTCACCCATCCCTTGATTTTCTATTCTTTACCCTTCCATATTTGAGTCTTTCTGCTTCTTATATTCTCTATTTCCCTTTTACCTATATTTTACTATCCTCCTTCCTTCAATGAACCTGATACCAATGCTTCATTTTTTTTCTTTTTTTACTTTTCATTGGATATTTTCTTTATTTACATTTCAAATGTTATCTGCTTTCTTGGTTTTCCCTTCTCCAAGAAGCCTCCTATCCCATCTCCCCTGCCCCTGCTTCTATTCAGGTGTTCCCCCACCCACACACCCACCCATTCCTGACTCCCCGCCCTCGATTCCCCTACACTGGGGCATCTATTGAGCCTTCATAGCACCAAGGACCTTTCCTCCCATTAATGCCTGACAAGGCCATCCTCTGCTATATATGCAGCTGGAGCCATGTGTACACCTTGGTTGGTGGCTTAGTCCCTGGGAGCTCTGGAAGGGGGGGGGGTCTGGTTAGTTGGTATTGTTCTTCCTATGGGGTTGCAAACCCCTTCAGCTCCTTCAGTTCTTTCTCTAACTCCTCCACTGGGGACCCTGAGCTCAGACCAATGGTTGGCTGCATGCATCTGCCTCTGTATTTGTAAGGCTCTGGCAGGGCTTCTCAGGAGACAGCTATATCAGGCTCCTTTCGGCAAGCATTTCTTGGCATCTGTAATAGTGTCGGGGTTTAGTGACTGTATATGAATCCCCAGGTGGAACAGTCTCTAGATGGCTTTTCCTTCAGTCTCTGCTCTACATTTTGTCTCTATATTTGCTCCTGTGAGTATTTTCTTCCCATTTCTAAGAAGGACCAAAGCACCCACACTTTGGTTTCCCTTCTTCTTGAGCTTCATGTGGTCTGTGAATTGTATTTTGGGTATTTGGAGTTTTTGGGCTAATATCCACTTATCAGTGAGTGCATACCATGTGTGTTCTTTTGCAATTGGGTTACCTAACTCAGTATGATATTTTCTAGTTCCATCAATTTGGCTAAGAATTTTTCGAATTCATCATTTTTAATAGCTGAATAGTACTCCATTGTGTAAATGTACCACATTTTCTGTATCCATTCCTCTGTTGAAGGACATCTGGGTTCTTTCCAACTTCTGGCTATTATAAGTAAGGCTATTATGAACATAGTAGAGCATGTGTCCTTGTTATATGTTAGGGCATCTTTTGGGTATATGCCCAGGAGGGCTATAGCTGGGTCCTCAGGTAATACTATGCCCAATTGCTTAGAAATTAGCCTTTACTCAGTCTTTAACATTTTAAATCCTAGCTATCACGTAATATTATTTCAGAAAAATAAAGCCACAATAAATTTGCTTTATTGAAGATTCTAATAAATATGTCTAAATTTGGTCTCCAGTGTGGTTATTTGAAGCAAGCAGTGTAGCACCTTTGACATAATGTTTGGATTCTTTTAAAGAGAAGATAGATTTAAACATGACATGCCTGTGATTCAGAATGTGGAATCACAGTGTGTGTGGCAGTAGATGCCTGTGGCAAACAGTATTTGTCTTCTGTGAATGACAATCAAGTTTTTTAAAAACTGGTCATGACTTGACTGCTGAATGCATCAACTCATGATGGCAACTTCACAAAGAAATTAATAATATTGTTATGAATAAAACCAGGTAAAATTAACTAAAAAGAACATTATTATTCTTTATTAACAGTTCAGTATTTCTCCATCTTATGTATCTCAATTATTATGTGTAAAGAAATACATATTTTAAAAACAATGCTTGATGACAGAGCTACAGAGCAGTCACTGTGTGTATAAATTATTGAGCTTTGTTGTTTGTTTAGACAGGACTTCAGGCCAGCCATTAACTTATCGTGTAGCTGAGGATAATATACATATCTGTTTGGAGAGAGCTTAGAAGTAAGCCAGATTTGACAGCTTAGAGTCTTCTGGGGCTTTGCTGAGTTAGTTTGTTATTTTAACTTTACTATTAGTCATCTGTTTGCTATAGCTTTGTCCTACTGTACTACACAGCCTGGAGTTAATCTACTTCCTGAGATGATGTTGAAGATTGTCGCCAATTCCTTGGAAAGAAGACTTTTCCCATTGGATGAACTCTAAATCAAGTTAGCTACAGGCAGCCTTGCTAATGGGGGCTTCTGAAGAACCACCAGTCAGGTCAAGCAATGCTGATATTCTAGAGAGGAAAGTTAGTATCATTCATCTCTGTTCTGTTCCTTCTTTGTTACCAGTTTTTAGCGTGGAAATCGGTTATTATTTTTCAAGGCTACCAGGAAGCTGTAGACCAGTGGTTCTCAACCTTTCTAATGCTGAAACCCTTTAATACGATTTCTCATGTTGTGGTGACCGCCAACCATAAAATTATTTAGTTGCTACTTCATAACTGTAATTTTGCTACTGTTATTAATCATAATGTATATATTTTATATGCAGCATATCTGATAAGCACACCTGTGAAAGGCTTGTTCAACCACCAAATGGGTCCTGACCCACAGGCTGAGAACTGCTGCTGTAGAGGGAGTCGGAGAACCAACATCTCCTGTACTGTGGAGAGAAAATGAGATGTAACCAGTTTCCTAGTTCTTAAAGTGCCAGAGTTTCAAAGCCATCCTCCAGAAGCTGCCTAACCTTACTGCTCCTTTGAGATCTTGGCATAATTTCTATTCACCCAGACCTTTCATGGGCTAAGAATGGTTGCAGGTGTTAACCTACTTATGCTCATTTTCATCTCTGTCCTCCTTTCCAAGGTCCCTGTGGGAATGATTAGTTTTGTTTCCCTGAGTGGACTATCTCTTATCTATTATTGTAGGAGGACTTGTGCCCTCCTAAAATTTGTATGTTCAAATATAAACTTCAGTGCTGCAGAATGTGTCTGTATCTCAAAACAGGGTCACTAAAAGTAATTGAGCTTACATGAAGTTAGTAGTGTGTGCTGCAACCCAATATGACTGTGTGCTTAAAAGAGGTTTGGGATACAAACACAGATAGAAGATCTGCAAAGATAGAGGGAGAAGATGACATCTACAACCCAAGGATAGAAGACCAGGAAGGCATCAGGCCTATTCACTTCCTGGTGCTACAGACTACAGAATGGCGAGAAAACATTTCACAATCTCTGTTATTTAAGCTACTTGGTTGGTGATGGTTGGTTTATAGCAGTCTTTGCAAATGATCTCTCTCACTGTTCCAGAGAGATCTCTACCCAACCTTTCCTCCCACTCTGCTTCTTTCTATTGTTCCTTCTTACTTCACAGTCATGTCGAACAGCCACACACGTCTCTAGGAATTGGTGGTAAGCTTTCGGAATCGGGATTTTAACATCTCTCTCTATGTGGCCAGACATTGAGTACCTCATTTGCTTTGCATATGTAGGGCACTAGGGGGAGACAGAGTCAAAAGCATGAGTCAAAATCAGCACTGCATCTAGGTGAGGGAGATGCACATTAGGGTAGGAAGCTGTTGCTGGCCAGTGCAAAGCTTCTTCTCCAAGGAATCAGAATTCCCTGTGCTTTCCTCTGTGGAAACTGTGGACTGCCTTCTATGTATCATTTTGAAAACAATGAACATTTACAAGATGATTACTATATGCAAGACACTATTTAGAGTGTTTTGCTTAACATACTTCATAGAATTTTTATTGTATTATACTTTATATAAGTATATACACATGTACACACATAAAGCAAAGGTGAAATATATCCTTGTAAAATACTTTATATTCTATCTAATCTATTATCTATTTGTTATCTTCGTATTTACCTACCAACACTCAGGTTAACTGGCTAATAGTTCCATCTTATAGAAACCTTGCCCTAGAGAAATTAAACATCTTACTCAAGGAAGGTTGAATTGGGACTCAAATCCAACCCATTGGCTCTCAAAACAATGACTTTCCACAGCTCCCTTTGTATGTCTTTGTTCCTGCAATAGATTGTCTGTTCATATGCAGCAAAGGTGACAGCTTGTCTATGTTCAAGTTCATTCTTTTGGTGGTTTTCCCTCTCGTTCTACTTCAGTTTGGAAGACACTAGCAGTTTAATAAACAGTTACTGGATTACTGACTTGTCAGTTCAAAGACAATAAATTCAGATGTAGGAACAAGGGCTTAAAGTACAACTCCAGGACCTAAAGCCACCTACTATTAGTTATTATTAGGAGTAACTGGGCAGGTGTCTCAATCCTAAAGCAGAAGGTGGCCAATTCAATAGTTTCCCAGTGGTTCCTTTTCTGATTCCACCTCCAGTGTATCTTGTCTACCTGACACCTTAACTTTTTTTTTTTTAGTAGACCCAATGAACTATCCTGAATCCTTATTATAAAAAACAAGGGTTTGTAGAAGAGAAGGTAACACACTGATTGAATACTTTACTTGTTGGGTACCATGCTGGTAAGTTCAGATTTGAGGTCACATTCTCAAACCAAATTCCAAAGTTGGACAGCATTTTTTTTCTATTATGCAATTAGAAACCTTGGTTTCTGTGTTTGTCCACTCAGTGTCAGCTGTCATGGAATGCTGAGCTGGATTCAGCTCGTATCACAACTCTGCTTGTCTCCCACGAAGATACGGCCTTTGAAAGAAGGGCAAACATCAGAGCAGGTAGAGATGGGGCTCTCTGGCACAGGACCATTACCCACCTTACTAGCCACTCTTTCCTGGTGGGAACTCCCTTTTCTCTTAGCGTCTGCAGGTGACTGTGTCTGTTCTTCCCCAGCTCGCCCAGAAGCTGAGGAGCAGAGTGGGGGTGAAAACACCACCAGTGTTTACTGGGCAGTAGCAGAGAGGCCCCTGTTTGACCTTTGTGTCTGATTCCTGAGCTTATGTGACCTGGGGCTTAGTAGTTAGCCTCTAAACATCCTTGTCCTGGTCTGGTAACATAATATTTACTTTGGAAGAGACTGTGAAGAAGTACCTGTTGTATGACGATATCTGAGTGGTTGCTTGTTTCCCTGTTTATCTTGCTGGTAATCTGACTTTAGTTTTATATGGGAGAGGCAACAGACACGGGATAGATGGGAGAATGCTGTCTATACAGTGCTTTGAGGCTTAAGGAGTACTTTCCCATCCATCTTCCAGATGAATGCCCACAGGGCCTCAGGAGAGATCATGGCTTGCCCACCTCCCTGCAGTTCTTCAGCTCCACAGACTTTGAACACGTGCTATGTCCTTGCTCAATATTTGTCCTGGTGAACCGTCAGTTATGAAGATTAGCAGACATTTCTCTACTTGCTACTGTGCTCTTAAATTGTGTCCCTCAGCCTAGCACACAATTGTTTTCAGAGAAAATTGTTTTATTTTATTAGTGAGAAAATGAAGCACAACTTTGTGGGTGAGAAACCAAGAGTCCTAGAAGCTAAATAATTTGCCTGAGGTAACCTAAATATCTGATGCCAGCACTGAGATTCTAGCTCCTAGCTTAGAAAGCTGGAGGCATAGACAGGCTGCTGGTAAGAAGGCATTTGTTCCCTGGCAAAGCAGTATGGGACTCTGAAAGGAGAACAGAGTATTTTCTGTTATCCCCACGACTGAGATATATTGGGAGCTTCAACAGCAACTTGCACATTGTCTCATAAGTGTGTGCTTAGGCATCCGTCCACTGAAGCCCTGTCTTTACCCAAGTCCTTCACCCAAGGACAGGGGTTATATGTTCTTAACATGTATGTCTTTCAGATTCACACAATGCCTGAAGACAGAGTGATAACCAATCAGCCCATGAGCCTGCCAACAGCAGCTCCAGGTGCCTTTTGTATGTGATGTGACTTGGCAGAAGACATTGCTGGTGTTTGGATCTTAGCCACAGTTCCATGGACCATTGGTTCCCAAGGAGTGAACCTGAGGAAGACCTTAGATATAGTTCTGCCATATCCATTCCAGTGTGGTGGACTTGTAGAATTCATCTCATCAGCTTCTTCCTTGTCCTTATGAGGTTACACTGGTCTTGGGAGGCAGAGTGACTTCCCGAGCCCAGCTTATTGTCTCACCTGACATTCTGGTTCCTGGAGGCCTGCATAACCAGCTAGGGAGACCAAAGTACTCATCCTCCAGCCACCAGAGGAGTCTACCAAGGCTGTCAAAAATTAGCTGTCAGATATATTATTGCTATTTTGTGACCAGGACTGTTTGTCCTTAGTACTGTCTTCTAGGTAGGTACCAGCAAATTCTAGAAGTATCATTGATACCTGTCAGTCCCCTCTAGTAGATGATTTGCTACTCTCTGGCCTCTAGAACCAGGGATCTCACATAAAGCTTCAGGTTATGTGAGGGACATTACCATTCACAAGTTGATTACCACTTCATTACTAGCTGGTTGTGTTTCTGTCATTATTATTTGCTTATATTTTCATAGTACTTTATGGCTCACCAAGTACACTGCTATATGTGAGGTCATTTGATTTGGCAGCATATGATAAACGTTCATTTTGTTGATAAAAAATTGAGGTTCAAAGAAGGAATGAATGATGTCCAATGCTGTAATGTTGACAGGGTAGAGCTGAGACTCAAGGGTAAGTTTCCCTCTTTCCTATTAAATTTTATTTAACTTACTCTGCTAAACTGTTTCAGCCTTAAAGATGAGTAGCTCCACACTGGTCCTCATGTTTTACTCTCCTGACAGAATCCATTCAGTCTCCTGCATCCTGGTTCCCAATGAGAAACAGCACCTTGGTAACTGAGGCACAAAGTGCTTTTGAAGCTGGTGCTTTGGAGACAAAGGTCCATCTGTGGCCTCAAGGGGTGACTATTGGAAGAGATATTCATAGAAAGTCCCAAGAGCAGGAAGACATGGCAACAAAAGGTTTTGGGGCACTGGTTATGTACTACAAAGGGAATGGCATTTTCTAACTCAACAGACTTTCTGCTCAAGTAAATGAGCATTGTGTCCAAGAGTCTTGAGGCTGGTATGAGGTAGCAGCTGTCTGAGAAGTCAGCTTCTGCACCAAGCACAGGCTGCACAGTGTCCAGTCAGGTCAATACTTCTCTCTAGCCAGTCTGATCTCAGCTACTTCAAGTACAGTAGCTGACTTAACTTCTTTTCTCCTTTCCTTCATTCTGTTCCACTTCCTTCTTACTGCAAACATTTACTCAGCTTCTACTATGTTCCAAGTATTTCCTGGGATTTATTAATACATCCTAAATCTAAAACTATCAGATCTATTTGGTATCTGAGGATTGGTCCAGGATCTAAACTCTGTTTGTAACAGAAGACTGTAATCACTAGGATGTTTCAGTGTATGCTAGGAACTGACAGACATCCAGAAGGCTCATCCTAAGGGATTCCACAGAGTAATCTCCTCAGAATAGTAGTGATTAAACCATCAAATTGGAGACCTATTTTCTTTTCACTGAAGAGAGAGAGAGAGTGTGTGTGTGTGGTGGGGGAGAGGATTCATCGACAGAAGTCAATCAGATTTTAATCTTCCCATAAGACTTCCCCAAGTCTTCCTGGCACTCAGTGGGTTGAATGGACATTCCTTTGAACACTGCAAGGTTCCACTTAATCACCATTAGACTCCCTCAATTCTGATGGGGTCATCGAGGTGGGCACTTAAAAGAGTGGCAGTGGAAAAGACATGTTATGGCTAGAGCACCTGTCCTGACTTCTTGCAACAATCTCTGGATAAGAAGAGATATCCTGGATACATGATAGACTTCAGGTGATCTGAAAAATCTAAGAATAGCTCAAGCAGGGACTGACATCATCTAATTTGCCTAGGAATTCAAACACCTGGTGTTTGCCAAGCATCCCTGGGAGACCAAGGCAACATGCTGAGGAGAAGTGACTTCAGTCACAATTTCCAATTGAATCAGACTGAGTCAAGGTCAGAACCTGCTGTGCCACAGCCACACTGGCCCTGTGGGCCCTCCTCCCTCTGTGACAATGATGGCAAACTCTCATTCTTCCACTGGTTCTTTCTTCATCCAAGAACTATTTGCTGAATGCTATGAGCTGTGTCTGGCCTTGAGGAGACTGTGATGAATAAGCTGAGGCACCTGTCCTGGGGGAAGCTGGGGTCAGACTTTCAGAAGATCTTCTTGGAGTTTTAACGATGTGCTGAGCCATGTTAGCCTACCACCCTAAGCTGGGCAGACCCTGTATTCATCAGGAAAGGCTGGCAATCACAAAGCATGACAGTCATTTCTCTAAGGCTCACTCTGTAGCAGGAGTAGCTGGGGTCTGTCTGTGCAGGTTTCCTAGACACAGTCCTTGGCAGGAACCTGAAAAGTACATTAAGAAACAAGGCTGTCCCTAAGGGGCAGGTACATCTGTGCACCTTCAGGGATGGCAAAAATTTGGTCAGGCCACAGCACTTATATGGTATAAGAAGTATAAAGGTAGAAGGTTCTTAGATGTTAAGTTACTAAGAACTAGGGTACTTTTGGGGGAATTTGATTTTTATTTTCCTTTGTGAATAGCATGGGAATCATTAAAGTTTTAAGTAGCTCAGACTCTTCATCTTTTAGAAGGAAGGGAAGAATCTGTTGGAAGGAGGGAGTGGGGCTGGAAGGAAGAAATCCATGTGTGTCATTAGATGTGGGAGCGATGAACAAGGAGAGGCAAGATGGCTCCTAACCCATGTTGGGATCATTTACTGATAGTGTTGAGGCAGCTTTCAGGGAGGCGCTGGTAGTATACACAATGACCGCTGTGAGCAGTTTGCTCCAACCATAGAATGCCTTTTCTACCGTCATTCTTTTAACTGCCTACCTTACTGACCATATTAGAACTGAGGAAGCCTGAAGTTGTGGCATGAAGTTGGAGCCTTTCAGTGCTTAACAGCATACCCACCCAGCTGAGAGTCAGTGGAATGGTTGATGTCATCAGAAGGTAGGGTAAAGGATGGGGACCTGGGAGGAGAGAGGAGACAGTCACATGGCAGCAAGGGGATGCCCTAAGACATAAAGGGAGTGAGAAGATTTGTGAATACTGAGGCAAGGACTTGCATAAGTGTGTGTGTGTGTGTGTGTGTGTGTGTGTGTGTGTGTGTGTGTGTGTGTGTGTCTGTGTGTCTGTGTGTGTGTCTGTGTGTCTGTGTGTTAGAAGAAGAGTAGAGAGGTAGGAAGTAAGGTCTAAGCCCGAGTCCCTTGGATGGAATAGTCTGCAAACCTAGGACAGAGTCAGTTCTCAGATAACTCTACTGGATTTTAATGGAAAGGACTGGCACAAAGGCAGCAGGAAATTCTTGGCCATTTCGTCATTAACCCAGAGCCTTCAGGCATCTGTGAAATTGTCCAGATGCCTGAAACATGACTCAGCCACACATTGCTTGTGCTCCAGAGGCAGAAGGATGGCTGATCAGGCCACAGAAGTCCTGGCATGGCAGGACAGGTTCAGCCTTGATCTGGAGTGAGCATGATGGGTGTGTAGAATCCAACGTTGAAAGAAAAGAGGTGAAGAGAGAGCAGCTCCAACTGCAATTATAAGTCCTGGTGCTAGAATCTATGGGTATTTTTCTGTGTCAAGCAAGAGTCACTTTGGTTCACTGAAATCAACAGACTCTCCATGACCTGAAATAGAATGGAGCGCAATGGAAAAGCTACCTGTCCCGTACATCCCATCTGTTGTTTTCTAGCCTTCTCCCTCTTTCTTCCTTCTTTTCCTCTTTCTCTTCTTCCCTTTAATGGAGTCTGCATTGTGCTCTGGAGCTAGGTTTCGGGCATACAGAGTCAAATTAAATATCTTTAACTTTTGGAATGTAAACATAGTCAATTGAGCTTTGAGATCTCCAAGGGGGAGATGATATCTTTGAATGGATTGAGGTCGAGAACTAACTTTTCTCATTACTGGAGCCAAGACTTTAATTAAATAATAAGTCCCTGGTATTTTCTGGCCATGACTTGACATACAAAGTTGAAACCAACATTCTTAGTTCCCAGTTGGAGCTCAGGGTCAGGTCACACAAGTTATCCTGACTGTGGTACCAACACTGCTCTTCTTGATCCTCCCACCCCACCCTTGAGGCTTCCTTCCTGCAGCACAGTTGCCCTCAGGAGGTGTTCTTAGGACATGTGCTGTATTTTAGCTCTGTATTCTGTATTCTGTACACCTTCAACAGAAGGGCAACACACTAGAGGCCAGATAGGCAGGGAGAGGGGTTCTGAGCCTTAGAGATATGACAACTCCATCCTTGTATTTCCAGTGGCAAGCATGTTGCCTGGTGCTAAAAGAAACTCAAAACAAAAATGAAGTAGAATCCAAAATGTCATTCTGGTGGGAAGTTTTCTAACTTTTTTGTCTGTATGGTATCTTTAAGGTAACTTAAATATTAAGTAAAGAAAATCATTAACAAATCAACTAACTAACTATATAAAATAAGATTAGAAAGTGCATGTACAGAAAAAGAAAAAAGTAAATAAAATATTTGTCATTTCCTACTCAGAGATAATTGCTGTTGGCATGTTGATGTAGCTCCATATAGTACAAATGTATTAATATGCTATATTAAATTATCTAAAAGCTAAAATAAATTTACCCAGTGTACTATTTACACTATTATAACCCACCATACACAACACTTGTCGAATTCACTTTGCCTGGGTTTTGTTCCTTACCCATCAGAGTCTGCTCCTATTACAGTTCTGTGGGAACTCTCCATTGGGATGTTGACTGTTAGGATTCCTAGTGGGTGATGGTGGATGGAGAGTACCATCCTGCTTCTTCTCTGCTTACCCAAGTCTTGGCTTTCTGTGGGTTCTCAGTATGAATTGAGACAATTACATATTTTAAAAAAAATCTCTGCTAGAATAGTTTCTCTAACAGTGGCAAATAAAGACACACAGCTTTGTGCAGTTGTGAGAGTCAGATGAACTCCCCAGAGGAAGTGTCACCTGCTGGACAGTAGAGCCTTTGCAGCTGCCTTGGTGTGCTTGGCCCCTGTGCAGCTAGCCCCTCCCCGCTGCACTTGAGCATGCCACTTCATCTAGCTGGAAAAACAAGATGCCTCAGTGCATGAGCCCGTGGGAGCCTCACTGGCTGTTTTTACTCTTTCTGAGTGCCTACCCAATATATTTATTTATTCTCCAAGAGGAGGGCTCCTCCTTTCCCCAGTTACTCATTCTAGAGGACCCTGGAGCATTTCTGCCTCTGGCTTCAGCTGTGGAAATGTTCCTCATGATGGTGATAACATCACAGCTGGCTATGGGCATCTGAAAGATCAAGTACCAGGTACACATTGCCAGGCTGAGCTGGAGTGGCTCAGTCCCCGGAAATAGGGTTTCCCCAGAAAGCACTCATGCATACACCTCATCTTCAAGCAGCCATGAGTCATCCTCTAGTGTTCCTGCTTTTGTCTGTCTTAAGTATTCTATTATTGGAGACAGCAGTGTCTGAGAAGGAAGAAAATGGGGTTTGCAAATTCATAGCAGAACTTCTAGAAGCCTTCCCCCTAGCATACCCTTTAATTGTAGGAAGAGGAAAGCTGTTGGTGTTTTTTAGCTTCCAGAGGTAATCCACACTCTTGGGCCTATAGACCCTTCCTCCATTTTTAAAATGTCTCATTCCAGCAACAGCTTCCCTTTTCATATCTTGTTTCTCTGACTCCCATCCCTTTACCTGCTTCTTAGGGGATCCCTTATGATGACATTAGGCCCACCTCTATAATCCAAGAAGGTCTTCCCATCTCAAGACCCTTTAGTCAAATATGCCAAGTCCATTTTGCTATATAAGGTAAAACATTCACATTGAGGAATGGAGATGGGCATCACTGACTACCAGAGATTACACCAAGGTAATCATGAGTATTAAAAATAACACAAACAAGCTAGGCTATGGTAGCCCACTCCTTTAATCACAGAACTTGGAAGTCAGAGGCAGGTGGATCTCTCTGAGTTCAAGGCTTGCCTGGTCTACAGAGTGAGTTCTAGGACTTCTATAACTGCACAGAGAAACCTTGTCCAAAAAAGGGGAGTGGTGTCATCTTTAAATGTTAAATCCTGGATTAGCATGTGGAGGGTGAGAATAACACTATACCAAGCCCCTACTCCCTAGGATCAGTTTCCAGGGCAGGATTGGCAGAGAGGAACAGAGAAAGGGAAGCCAGAGGACAGGGTGTCAAGGACCGCCCTCTGTATCTGTCCAAGGATGGAAGTGTTCACATTATGTGACTGGGCTGTCTGGTTTTGGTCACCATCAATCATCTTTATGCAACCTCATGGTCAGATGTCCAGATTGCACTTCCACTTCTTCCGGGAGCTTTCCTACAGGATAAGATTTACATATCAGGCCCATATTTGAATCTCATTGTTGTCGTCAGTGTCTTTGAGTTAGATGCAGTAAGTCAGGTGTGCGCAAGGCCACAGGAGAGGTATCACGGTAGTGCTGCCCCAGGAAGGCTCCTTGGGGCCTGCCAGATAGCCCCTCCCTGGCCATATCTGACAATCCTTTTCAGACAGAGACTTCATTTGTAGTTGTTGAGGAGAGTAGGGGTAACAATGACTTTTCAAGAAGCATGATTCAGGTGATGGATTCACCATGGTTATTACTATTTTCACTCCAAATCAATAGCTATGCTTAGTAAGCAAATTTAGAAATCCCCAGGGATTAGTCCTAGAATTCCTGTGAATCCCAGCATCGAAGTTTCTTATATACAATGAAAATTATTTGCATCAACCTATGTACTTCCTATAATATACTTAAAATTACATCTATATTGCTTAAAATACCACATTGAGTATAAATGCTGTGTATATCATGCTGCATTGATTCAAGAATAGTGATTCAAAGGAAATGTCTATACACATTCTATGGGAATATACCCCTTCCCCCAGGTGTGTCTAAACTTCAGCTAAAGAGCCTACACATTTAGAGGTATGGCCATTTATAAAGTAACTCTTGTTAGGAAAAAAATCACATGAAGAAATTTAATTCATCTAAGAGGCAGAGTGCTGTGATGGAGAGATGGTAGATGAGGGTTCGAAGTCCATCTCTAACCTGGCATGAGTCAGTAGAAGCCACTTTCCATCTCCCAGTCTCAGTTTCCTTGTCTAAAACAGAGGTATTTGATCTAAACCAGTGATTGTCTGACCTGATTTGCATGAGAACCACCCAGTGACCTCCTGGAGAATGCTGTGGTCTCTAGGGTTGGGAATCACCATCTATGAATGGCAGTCAGTAGCCTACCTAGATATTCTATCATTCCATAAACGGTAATGGAAGTTGTTAAAAGAAGTCTTAGTCCAGATTTTTTTGGAGGTATCTGTCCTCTTTTCCAAATGGCAAATCCAACCTGATGAAGAAATGAAAGTTGAGCCTCTACTGCCTACAAAGCAACAAGTTAGACAGATCTCTCAGAGATTTCGAAACTCAAAGACCTAACCTGTGAGGTCAAGTGAGCAGGTGCACATGCAAACAATTGTAAGCAGGTGGGCATTGTCCCTTTTATGCTTTATCACACCCATGTATTAAACATATTCCTTTGCTTCTATTGAGCTTCTTTTTCTAGAAATTCGAGCCATGTTCTGCATTCCTCTTACATTTCTCAGCAAGAGGAGTTGGTTCTTGCTGAGATCTAGTAACTGAAAGAGCATATCTGTTTCCCCGCCGGTAGTCTCTAAGCCCAAGCAGTGCCCTGTGTTATGAATTTTAGAGGTAAAATGGTGTCTGGTATCACTTTTAAAAATATTTATCAAGTACTTCTTATATATGCTAGGTACTATTCTAAGGGGTTTATGAATGTTAATCATTCTGTAAATGACCCTGGGAAATAAATGCTATCTATTTCTTCATTTTGAAAATGAGGATAATGAGGAAGAGGGTTAAAATAATTTGTTCAAGGCAACACCACTGCTAAGTGAGGAGCCAAAACCTGTCTTAGGACTTAGTGCCTCCTGCCACATGGGCATGCTGTCAGTGAAATGATCTGGCTTTCACCCTTAAATGGAGCACATGGAGAATATTCCCATTAAAATCTTAGTTGAAAATTTAATAGGAAAACCCCTTAAGTAAACAGGACGATGACAGTTACGAAGAGTCAATGCAAAACACAGATCACCAAAACTGATACAGAGTAAAAATAAAAGGGAGGAAAATAGTGAAATATTTGAGGATGGGATTACAAGTGACATTATTTTCGTGAGAATGGCCTCTGAATACTCTCATTCACCAATGACACATAAATACTCTTAATCCTTTGTTATCAGAGAACACACGTGACATCAGAGTTGTGTTATGTGCTAGGCATTATTCTGGAAGCTTAATGATGGTTAGCTCAACGTGCAAATGGCCCTTTGAGATCGACTTTCTTCCCTCATCTCACACAGTTTTAGGATACACTTACAGAAGAAATCGGATCTATAGTGATTTTATTATTTTTTACTTCTGAAATTCCATAGCTTTTCATACATTTTTATATTTAAAAACACAAAGATTATGTGTGTTGATGGGTGTCATTTGGCACATCAGCACATTGATGCAGATTCTTTTTAAAGTTGCATTTTATATTCATGGACCTATCTCTGCTTTGAGATCTTTATCCGTATTGCCTTACTTAGGGAGCTAGGACTGTTATTAGCCCGATTTTACAGAGACAATTAAGCAAGTTGCTTGAGAATGCATGGGTGGAGAGAGCAAAGCTGGAAACTGGTCCTGGAATGTGGGCTATTACTGTGCATTGTGCTTCCCACTGCAGCCCATCCACCCCGGAATAGACCCCAGACACTGCTGCTCTCCCCAGCTCCAGTTCTTTCCCTGTGCCTTTCATTATGAACTGTTTGCTTACTGACCACTCTCCCAGCTCAGTCAATGTTGGTGACTTCTCAGGGCATTTAATCTACCCATGGAACATTCTTTTTAGGGAAAATATGTTTTGTATTCGCTCATAGGTGCTCAAAAGCTCTTGCACAATCCCCCAGCCCCCTTCCCCAGCATTGGAAGAAAAGTCTCTATTTCAGGTCATCTTTGAAAAAGATCTCTCAGCTTTTCCCTTTGCGATGATTATAGCTGAAGCTTCCCTTCTGGCAACTTAGCTGAATTTTTTCCTCTTGTTTCACTGTATACACATGGTCCCTCTATCTACATTTGGCTAGCCAGAGGTCTATTCTTTAGTACCATATGTAGAAATAGGGCCCTCAGTGATTTCTGCCTACTTGGAGGAATCTATCAGTGTCAAATGCTCATGGGCTTTTTTGGCATGTCAAATTCAGACAAGAAGAGAATCCTAACCACCTCTATCATCTTCATTAAACCTGCTTGAAACAGCATCAATAGAATATCCAGCATTCTTGGTCAAGGTTATGGCACCATCTAAGAATGAAAAGAACCACATTAGTTCATTGGCTTGGTCCAGGGGTTTATTTTGGGTTCTTGTCCATATTCTAAAAGAGCCATTTAATCTCCTTTATTTTCTATTCTAAAGAACAAACAGATGTTATCTTTACCCTCTGAGCTCAAGAATTGAACTGGTTCAGCTCAGGAAATAGGGAGCATAGCAGAGCTGCTTATGAGATTGACGGACAAGAACTGTATGTAATGTGCTGTGTTCCATCACCATCCTATAGGTTTGCAATTCTCAGAGGCTTTTTCTGGGCATTAATACCTCAGATACTTATAGAGGAAGGAATTAGATCTTTGGGATGTAAAGGGAGGGAGTCATACATACCTCTCATGAAAGATGTTATCAGTATCACACAACTGGGGATCTCAGGTCAGAGCAGGATTCTCATAGCACCTCAATCCATTACTTGCTGAGTGATCTACTCCAGTGCCTGAGGCAGGTAAAACATCTCCCAGAACAGATAGGCTCTGATGCTGGTTTTCTGGGAAGAAAGGGGCTCTGGGTGGAACTGCGGGTAATCTTGAAGATGAGCAAGGTGAAAAGAGGGTTAGGAGGGAAGGGTCTCTCTGGAAGTCAAAGGTAATGGAAGGTTGTACTAGTATCTTTTTGACCTAATAGTGGATTTATCTGAAAGGAAGAAATGCTTATACTGGGATCATTTGTACTTTTTATTCTTGAAATAAATGTAGGAGATTGGGTTTTCAAAGTTCTAATTATTTTAGAGATGAGATATTGTAAATTCATAGTTCAGTCTTCAAAGCAACATTTGAACTTGTTGAACTTATATTTTTGTGTTGTTTTTCACTTTTATCCAGTTCCTTTTGAGATGTCCTGCCAGCAGAGTCATCAACAGTGCCAGCCTCCTCCCAAATGCAAGACCCCAAAGTGCACCCCTGTGTCTTCCTGCTGTAGCTTGGGTTCTGGTGGCTGCTGTGGCTCCAGCTCTGGGGGCTACTGTGGCTCCAGCTCTGGGGGCTCCTGTGGCCCCAGTTCTGGGGACTGCTGCAGCTCTGGAGGCTGCTCCAGCTCTGGAGGTGGTGGCTGCTGCCTGAGCCGCTGCAAGCCCCGATTCTCTTCCTGTCGCAGACATCACAGCTCTGGATGCTGTAGCAGTGGTGGCAGCAGTGGCTGCTGTGGCAGGAGCAGGGGCAGCGGTCGCTGCTGTGGCGGCAGTGGTGGCAGCAGTAGCAGCAGTGGCAGCAGCGGGGGCAGCAGTTGCTGTGGCAGCAGTTGCTGTGGCAGCAGTTGCTGTGGCAGCAGTTGCTGTGGCAGCAGTTGCTGTGGCAGCAGCAGTGCCATCAGTTGCTGTGGCAGCAGCATTGGCAGCAGTAGCAGCAGTGGCAGCAGCGGGGGCAGCAGTTGCTGTGGCAGCAGCACTGCCATCAGTTGCTGTGGCAGCAGCATTGGCAGCAGTAGCAGCAGTGGCAGCAGCGGGGGCAGCAGTTGCTGTGGCAGTAGCAGTGCCATCAGTTGCTGTGGCAGCAGCATTGGCAGCAGTAGCAGCAGTTGCTGTTGCAGCAGCAGCCAGTAGTAGTCTGGGGGCTCTAGCTACTGCTCTGGAGGTTTGCTGATGACCTGGGGATGAAGAACATGGAAAGCAGCATTAGCTGAAGACCTCCCAGCAGAGGGTCTCCTCTTCTTTGGTTTTCCTCCAGAAATACTTCTAGAACTCTCTGCTCTTCTTCATCTCCCTAAAGCTCATCTACCATGAAGTCTTGAGGTCCCAGCTCTGAGATTCATTGGCTTTGCCTTTTTTCTCTGACACAAGTGTTTGAGAATGAAATATTGAAAAATCAGCTTTGAACTCCTTTCTGGGCAATAATAAAGCTTTTGATTCCTGAAAGTATGGCCTCCCATGTGGTTTTGCTTACCTCTTCCAACTCCCTCCCTCCACACCAAGCCATAGTTCCTTTCTTTATCTAAAGTGTATATTTTGTCACTGAATCCACTTAAAACTTAGGACTCTGAATTTGTCAAGTTCAAGGTTGAAAAAAAGACTCACGGCTGAGACTTATGCCCCTTATACCAACTTGCACAGGGGGGACCAGGGATAGGTTAAGATGAGACAGGCAGTACTCAGAAAAGCTTTATTCTGGGAGGGTGACACTCAAAAGGGAGCCACAATTTGGAAAAGCTTATCTCTTAATCATGGAGAAGATTGCCTGGAGTGTACATTGTGGGCTCTAGTGAGTAGACACACTGCTGTCTAACTATTGTCAGCCAGCTGGCCAGGAGAGCGAGTGCAGAGCATTTCTAGAGAAGCTGAGGAGACAGGTGTGAAACATTGGAGTCCATTTTCTTGGAACCCTAGAATTTTAGGTTTGAATGGAGAATAAAGACACCATCTCAGCCAAAGTTTATCCTCATCTGGTGGTAGTGCTGGTAGTGCGTACATGTGTGCATGTGTGCGTGTGCCTCTGTGTGTGTGTGTGTGTGTGTGTGTGTGTGTGTGTGTGTGTGTGTGTGTGTAATGGAGTCAAGGGTACTTAAGCCACTGAGTTTGGGTGTTCATGTAATATTCCTTTGGGATTGGGATGGCTTCCTCAGGAGATACTAAAAATGTTTATGATAGAAGAGATAATTACAAGTCAGCCTTTCTATCCAAGATAAGCAGCTAGGTCCTCAGTTGACAGAGTTAACAGTGATGCACAAAGTCGGTGTAAGAGGTCTATATGGTGAGCATCTGCTTGGCCTCTTCATATTGATTCCTGTCACTCTGGTTTTCTTCACCTTTTGCATAATTTTCCAGAGGAGAGCCCACATCTAACTTATTACTTCATTACTTCCTTCTCTTTTCTAACTTTGATCTCTCTTCTTGGAATGTCTTACCTCTTCTTGCCAGGTGCTCTGGTACAGCAGGCAACCTGTAAATCAGGCTCTAAAGCCATGGTAAATGGAATGGGTATCTTCGATGACTTGTCTTTCCTTGTCTGTTTCCTCATGCCACACCCAGCAATGCACCCCAAAGTCTATCTCACTCTTAATCCCTGAATTCTTAGTCTTAGATTCTCTTATGTCTCATACTCATGGTTGGTGTGATCAGGCAGTTTCAATGATTGAAAAGCAGTTCAGAGGCCGTTGACCTCCAAAGTTTCCTCCAGTTTTAAAAATCAGCTAATCAAAACTCAGCAATTACTGTGGGAACTTTTGAGCCGTTCTCCCTTTTATTTTCCTCCTCTTCCTTCTTTGCTCTTCTATTTTACCCTTTTCATTTTGTTTTGTTTTGTCTTTTTCCTATTTGTCAGTTGTCCTAGGGAAAATCTATCCTCGGGGGAGATGATATCAGAAACAGGAGTTCCATGGGCCAGCCAGTCTGCTATTTTCCAATAGGCCCATACGCCTCACCCATTTTTGTCTGAGATCCATCAGGGTTACTTTTGGAAATATGATAAAATGACTTCTTTTGGTCTTATTGGTCCCTTAACCTTGCTGGGGTTACTCTTCCTGTCAATGGTGATCTGAAGAAATCACCATTGGGATTCTCATCCCCACCATTATCTTCATTCAATGCTCTCTAGAAGCATCTGGACAAAACCCAGAGGGTTCATCACATAGCCAGCAGCCTGCTATGCAAAGACAGGAACTAAGAGCTATAGAGATGCAAATAAGACAATAAATGATAAGGAGATAGCTATACATAAATAAATGTGAGAAAGTGGAACAGTGCAGGTGTCCTCCCCCACCCTGACTGTGTGTGTGTGTGTGTGCACGCACGAGCATGTATGTGTGTACAGTGTTTGAGAGAGAACCCCAGACCTCTCCTCATTTGACCCCCAGGCCTTCTCTGAGCACACATACAGCCCTCCCAGCTATGAACAGTGTCTGGTTTGAAAAGTAAACACACCACAGCAATCCTGGCACCTCTGTGAAGTGACTTGGTTGTCCACGTGCACCACCTACAGTGCTATCTGAGTGATGAATGCCTCTGGGATGTGTCAGCTGAGCATGTCTGTTGAGAAATGGGCTCCTCCCAAGGACCAGGACTTGTTGGAATCTTATAAAAGCTTCTCTGGCCATACACTGTTCAGTCTTCTGCCTAGCAGGTGTCAAGTTCCAGTTGGAGAACTGAGTGAGTCTTCCTGTGGAGCCAAAGTCTGGTAAGTATCTAAGCAGGGTCTGGGGGAGGAAGCTGGGGAGAATGGAAGACAGAAAGAAGGAGGTAGGACTTAGCCAGAATGTAGCTGTTGGAATCCGGCTTCCAGTGAGCCAGCCTTTTGTGTTGCCTATGAAGATGCAAAGGCCTGGTGTGGCGCTGACCTTGGAAAGGTTTTCCAGTCTGTAAAGAGCTTTGAGTAACCCAGGTCTTTAGGTTCCCTGGTTAGGCTATTCCTGTTCTCTGCTGCGACAGGCGAGAAAGAATGTGCAGAACATGCGTTTGTGTTTTCGAATTCTCTATACCCAAGAGGGAGGGAGTCTTTGTGTGTTTTCTGACCGATGTGATGCTTACACAGTATTAACTGGGATTACCACTTGAAAGGCTGTGTGGCCAGAGTACAGTTGGGGAAGGGCTGAAGCCAAGAGATTTTTGATTGAGTCATATAGATAAACTGTAGCCGTATGCTCTTTATTTTCCACCATGGAAATCTTATGATCCTTATGTCTGTCAGGGAAACTGCATTGCTCCTTTTCATATTCTGTTTCCTGTTTTGTGCCTCTTCCACTGGAAACACCTGTCTGAGTTTGTTCTTTGCTTCTCTTCTTTTTCTTTCTTTTTCGTATCCCTCTTGCCCCAAGCCAGACAGACTTTTCTCTAAGCCAAATGCCCAAAGTTCTGTGTTCCACTATAGGAAAGAAAAGGCGGGATTTTTAAAAGGTTGTCTTTCTTTCAGATCCGTCTTGACAAACGCAGAGATGTCTCAACAGGGCGCCAAAGGCTTTTCCAAAGGGTCTTCCCAGAGCTCCGCCCCCTGCCCCGCCCCGACTCCTGCCCCCGCGTCCTCCTCATCCTGCTGCAGAGGCTGCGGAGGCGGCTGCTGCGGCGGTGACTCCGGCTGCTGTGGCGACTCCGGCTGCTGTGGCTCCAGTTCTACCGGATGCTGCTGCTTTCCCAGGAGACGCCGCCGGCAGCGCACTGGCGGCTGCTGCTGCTGCAGAGGAAGCCAAAGGTCTCAAGGCTCCTGCAACAATCAGAGCTCAGGCTGCTGCTCCGGTGGCTGCTGAAAGCTGCTGAGAGCAGCTCCGGAACAGCTGGCATCGCACTTCGTCTTCACTGCTGCTCTCACCCAGTCCTCCATAGTAGTATCAGGCAGGACCGGCCTAGGAGTTTGGTTCCCCTTAAGCTAACTGCACTTTGATGTTCAGAAACCTCACCCTGTTCTTAAATCTGTCCTCTAATGTTGATTTTCCTCCCAGGGACTACAAGTCAGGGGTGGGACCTCAGACCATTCTATGGGCAGGAGGTTGTGCACAGCAGAGTTCAAAACAGGCCTACTGATTTGATTGTCGCGTGGAGACATCATAATAAAGCTTCTACCTCTATGAATGCTTCTTTTTCTATTTATTCCCTCATCCGTGCCTTCATTTTTCTTATTTTATTCCCTTTTATACTACCCCTCAAAGGCTCATGCCTGAAGGGGAACACATCAACTCTGCGAGTTCTAAGGATTTGGGGTTGGCAGTCTTATCTACTTTGTGTAATAACTCACTGAGGTGGCTGATGCCGCGTCCATTTTACGAAGTCAAACTAACGTTAAGTTCAGAGTCACTTCGATATGCCTGCAAGATGAAGATGACTGCAAGATTCCGGAGATCACTTTGCTAATTGTTCTGCTTAGGCATGGTTTGCTCTAAGTGGTCTGGAGCAAGCCCCACTCCCTCCCCAGGCCCAGGCAGCTGAGGGAGTCTGGTTTGAAATGGCAACTTCAGGAATTTGAATTCAGTTCTGCTGAATGTTCTTTCTCTTCATTCATCTTTTCCCTTCCTTCCTTCCTTCCTTCCTTCCTTCCTTCCTTCCTTCCTTCCTTCCTTCCTTCCTTCCTTCCTTCCCTCCCTCCCTCCCTCCCTCCCTCCCTCCCTCCTTCCTTCCTTCCTTCCTTCCTTCCTTCCTTCCTTCCTTCCTATCTACTTCTTCCCTTTTTCCTACCCTTTCCTCATTTTTCTTTTTCTTGTGGAAGTTCACTGACTTTTCCCTGCTGGATGAGAAAATGTTCTATGCCTACTAGGAGCCTAGAACTCACCCTCTTTTAGGTCTGATCTATGCAGCTGAGGCGTGACCAGGAACCACAGGTCTCCCCTGTCTGTGGCAGTTGGAACAAACCGTACTAGTATAGGAGTCTTTGTAAGTATAGAGTTTATCATTCAGGCTAGTAAGTCCCCTTAGCCTGATGTCTTCTAGGTTCAGAAGAGATGGTATAATAGTGGTAAAAAATGGTAGCACAAAACTAGCTAACATTTGTTGAATATTAATTTTGTTCCAGACACAAGGTATTGCACAGAATGTATGCATATATATATTAATTTGATTTTAATAATCTCAAAAATAGGTTGTGATTTCCCTAGTTTTTAAAGTGTGAGTAGATTGGGATTCAGAGACTCTGGGGAACCTGTGCAAAGTTTCACAGGCAGTGAGTGTCCTAGGCCTCTGATGGTGAATGATGGGGATAAGACTTAAACTGAGATCTGCAGGCATCCAAGTCCGTGGAATCCACTCAGTTCCATTGAATCCACTCTACTGCAATCCTGGAAACCACCGCTGCCTGCAAGAAGAGACACTTGGGCTTCTATGGACACACCTAAGCCCTTAGCAAATTGCAGCTTAACTGCATCAGCGACTGCTGAGCTCTGGGTGGCATCTGCCCAACAGCCATCTGCTGAAGTATTTGCTCAGAGGCAAAGTTAGAAATGCACCACTGATTCATCCATACTGCTTAGCTGAGACTAGATGGCAGCCTATGTTGGGGATGGTTGGAAGGACAGTCGACTCTGCCTCTCACTTCAGGTCCTGAGACTCGGTGACTCCATGCTTTGCACTGTTTACAAATAGATGATCTCACTGAGGATCTGCCTCCTCCATACCAGTCAGTGACCTGTAGTGAAGCAACAGCCTCATGACTTGTTGAACAGCAAGCAGGAAGGGTGGGCTCGCCTGACTCAGAACATCCTGGAATGGCAGTGTGAGGAGCAGGGAATGCAAGGACTAAGTTTTGGGAAAAGAGATGGTGACTCATTGCTAGAGATATGCGTCTCTAGCAATACATGTCTTTGACCATGGATACATTGATGTCCATCAATTGGTCAGCTGTGAGGATGGCAGCCCCACTGGTTCCCTCTTATCCCTGAAATAAAGACATGTGGGAGATATGAAAGAAAACACATGGTTATGGGTTCTTCCTTTCCAGGAAGCCCGAGGCTTCAGGCATTTAAGATGCCCTTCTGGTCATTTTGGCAATTGGACATTGTCTTCACCAGAAAAGAAATTTGGGATTCCAGCTGCTTGGCATACAGGCTTGCTACTAAGATCAGTGTTACTCTATGAACTTGGCATGCTTTCATTCACTGTTTAAAACACTGCCACAAGCGAAGTGTTCCCACTGTTTCTTTTTTTTCTTTTCTTTTCTTTTTTGGTTTTTCGAGACAGGGCTTCTTTCTTTAGCCCTGGCTGTCCTGGAACTCACTCTGTAGACCAGGCTGGCCTCGAACTCAGAAATCCACCTGCCTCTGCCTCCCAAGTGCTGGGATTAAAGGCGTGCATCACCATTGCCCAGCTCCCCATTGTTTCTTGATGAAGAAACGGAAGCATAGAGCTATCTTAAGATGTCACAACTTCTAATCAGAGGACAAAGTTTTGAACAGGGTGTTTCTGATGCCAAAATCAACATTATGGATACCTTTTTTTGTACTATGCGATTCTGAGAAGGAGGAAAACTTCTGATAGAAGCAGGAGAAAGAATATAAGGTACTGCTGGGACTACAAATAGATCTCT
This sequence comes from Uromys caudimaculatus, assembly GCA_028551405.1. NCBI lineage: Eukaryota > Metazoa > Chordata > Mammalia > Rodentia > Muridae > Uromys > Uromys caudimaculatus. The sequence continues at coordinate 68,744,083 of CM052704.1, read as the reverse complement.
GAAAACATGTCCTCAGAGGAGAGGGGAGAGGCCAGGCTACAGGTGGCTCCAAGTGCTAGTTATAGGAACTCAACAGTGTTGTGTTTGTGGCATAGAAAAATGGGTCTTAAAGAAGAATTTGGAAAGACCAAAAATTGAGCTACAGGATATCTACAGCAAAGATGAGGATGCTCTGGAAACCTAGAAAGACGATATCAATAGTCAGTAACAGTGACCCAGGCTTGAGATAAGGATCTAAACCTTGACACTGGGCAAGAAAAGGAAATGACAGGCGGGAAAAGCATTTGACTAGAGAAAAGAACAGAGAGAACTGGGTGGAGCATCAGGGTATGTGAAGACAAACCAATTAAGGTGTCATTGGGGCTTTGTGACTGGTCACTAGAAAATGACAGTAACATTGACAGAAAAGTGGAGAATGAAAGAAGAGGTGTAGGAAGAGGCAGAAATCCCACTCACAGGGCAGGTTGGATTTGAGGAGCTGCCAGGGCATGAACGAAAATCAGCGCTGTGTAGCCAAAAGTGCAGATAATCTTTGAAAACTGATTTGACAACATATAGATAAGAGGAATAAACTCTGTGGAGGTAGGAAATCTTGGCAATGGATGTAGCTTCACTTCTGCAATGAAAGTTATGAAGAAGAAGGAGAGGGAGAGGGAGAGAGAGAGGGAGAAGGAGAAGGAGAAGGAGAAGGAGAAGGAGAAGGAGAAGGAGAAGAAGGAGAAGTAGGAGAAGAAGTAGAAGAAGAAAACCCAGACCTGGTCTTACTCATCACAGAAAGCTTTCGTAAAACTAGAAAATTAGACACCGAACACTGGAGATGCCTGATTGATATGCATCGCTTAGTTAACCTTGCCACCATTAGACACTTGAGGTGAGTTGAGGGGAATGAGCAAGAAGAAGCTGAATTCCAAAAGGTCAAACATGAAGGCAGAAAACTCCTTCAGGTTTTACCTGGGCAGCTCATCAGGCTGCTTTCAAGTCTTGGGTTCTAGAAATTCAGGCTAAAGAGAAGCAGGACAGAGCAAGGTTGCAGAAGGTAAAGGTTGTCACCTAGTAAGGTCAGTCACACTGGGGCTTCTTTCCCATTGCTTAGTCAACTTGCCACCATTAGACACAGCAAGAAGTTCCATCTGGAGGGACAGCAGTTCCTTCCTCCTTAATTTGGTAGAACTTGTTAAACAGGCAAATTGGTTACATAGTGAGTAAGGAGAAAAATCCTTTCTGCTGTGGATGACGCTGCAGTAGATTCAAATGATTTGGCTCTGATAAATCTGAGCTATGTCAGCTTGCCCCAGGACAAATGACAGCCCTAGAAAGGTAAGTATCACCTCCTTTCTTATAAATAATGACCAAGGTGAGGACAAAGGCTTCTAATCTATCTTATTCCATGATATATCTTATTAAGAATGTGGTTAGAGGGATTAGAGAGACGGTTCAGTGGGAAAGAGGAACGGTGTTCAAATCCCCAGCACCTGTGTAAAAGAAAACAAAAGCAAAATCTGGGCATGGCTGTGCATGCCTGTAACCCCAGCACTGGGGAGCAGAAACAGGTAGATCCTGGGAGAGCTCGCTAGCCAGCTGGCTTAGGTGAAATGGTAAGCTTCCAGTTCTCAAGGCAGAAGAAGAGAGCAATAGCAGACAGTGGACATCTTGCTCTGACCTCCACATTCATGCACTGACCCATACACCTGCATGCTCATGTGTGTACCATGCAGACACCACAGCACTCACACATCGTGGACAGACAGTGTGTGTCTGTTAGTTTTATTGTCAATGGTGTATTGACAGTAAAGCTGTGTTGAGTCTGCTTATTTCTGAACTTAATTTATAGTGTTCAAAGACCATTTTTCTTGCTTCCAACCCCCAAACCATTTTTTCTGCCTAATCATTGAAGAATGATTAGGTGTACCTGAAAACTAGAAGGAATTAACCTTTTCTTCATGCCTTTTCTGATTTTCAGTTCATTCATCACTGTAATCTTTCATTCATTAAAAATGGATTGATAGCTCACCATACCCTTGGCACATTATGATGTGAAAAAATAGTGTCAATGAGAGAGTTAAATAGTAGTTTGATAAGTGCTTGAAGCCATCACATGAAATCAGGACTACACACAACTGACAGTTCACACTGGTCTCCACAAAAAGAATTGCTTGGACTTAATGCTGGAGATGGTGTTGGTCAAGCTGAGAACGTAGAAAAATATTTAAGTTAAAGAAAATAGCACCAAGGGTGAGGACAGAGAGATAAACATGGGTTTTGTAGCAAATTTTAAATGAATGGACCTCAAGGAGGTCAAAGAAGGTCAAGATTTTACATAGCTGGTCAGGGAACAAATGAGACTAACCCTTATATGGTTTCTAAAGCACCTGGAACTTTATCCTAGAGGCAGGGTGAATCACGGCATTTTAATATATAATATTTATTTATTTATTTATTTATTTATTTATTTATTTATTTATTTATTTATTTATTTATTTATTTATAGAATTTCCCACATGGATACAAAGTATTTTGATTATATCTAGCCACCATTCCCCTCACCTATGTTTCTCATGGGCCTCATCCTCAATCTATTCCCATCTAACATCATGTCACATTTGTTAAAAAATAACCCACTCAGTCCAATTAGTGTTGTTCATAGAAGTACAGGTTTGGGCCATCCACTGGAGCATGAACAACCTACCAGAGGTTATACTCTCCAAGGAAAATGAATTTTCCTCCCTCAGCAACCATCAACTGTCAATAGCTCCTCAGCTAGAGGTGGGGCCTTAAGAGCTCCTCCTGCATCTATGCTGGATTCTGATTGGCTTGATCTTGTGCAGGTGACCACAGGTGCTCTGAGCTCACATGGCCAGGATCATAGCATCTTCAAAACTGTTAGATTCCTAGGCTCTTTTCGAACACATAGACGATGCCTTAAGAAGCCAGAGCCATCCATCCTTCCTTCCTTCCTTCCTTCCTTCCTTCCTTCCTTCCTTCCTTCCTTCCTTCCTTCCTTCCTTCCTTCCTTCCCGTGTCTTCTCCAATTTGCCAATAGTCCTCTAGAAACTCCTTACCACACTTGCCTTTACCGAGTAATTCTTGTCCCCCCAACCATTGTGCAATTCCAGTCACCAAATCATCTCTCAAGCTCCACATCCTGTGACAATCCTTCCTCATTCCCGAGGGTCTTAGGCCTCAGGCAGGCACTGCCCAGTTCTGATCAAAGCTTACCCTTCACTCTGAGCTCTGCTCTTGTATCAGTTTGCCAATTCGTCTGTTCACCCCCGTCCTTCTTTGCCTGTTTCTCTCTTGGTTTCTCTTTTAAGTCTGAACATTACACCTAAAGCTCTGACTTTTTTTCTATGAGAAACCTCACTTACTCATTTATTCATGCATGTACCATGATATCAGGTGTCTTTCTCATTCACCCTCTATCTTATTTTTTGAGACTGGCCTTCTTACTAAACCTGGAACTCACCAATTTGGCTATCCAATTCCAGCTATCTCCAGGAATTCACATGTCTCTGCCTGCCCCAGTGCTGGGGTGAGGCCTGTACTGCACCTGTCTGGGGGATCTAAACTCACATCCTCCTGGTTGTGAAGCAAGCACTTACCACCCTAGCCCTGCTGTGGAATCTTTGACACTTTCCTTCCTGTGTGTTTTATATTTACACAGGCTGCCTTTTCTTCTCCAGTCATTGTTCTTTCTGCTACTTCTTTCCTATATTATATCACCATTATCATCATCACCAACACAATATGGAAAGAATTTGTAAGTCAATGATCTAGGTAAGTCACCTATCATGTGACACCAGAAGGGGCTAGTGTTGGATGTATATCTCTATCTCTATCTATCTATCTATCTATCTATCTATCTATCTGTCTGTCTGTCTGTCTGTCTATCTATCTATCTATCTATATCTTAATTTAAGCCTTTAAAATTTTTTTTTGGGTGGAAACAAGCCATCTACAGAGAGGATGGAGTTCTGTCTAGTACTTTATTACAAGTCTTCTATGCTTTATGCATAAGGTAAAAAAGAAGTGACATATAGCATGTAAAGGACCCTTCTCTCTAGAGCAGTACACATGTGAGAACATGTTAACTGTAAATACCCTCTCCTTGTCTTTCATTTTGTTGTTGTCTATTATCAAAGCTTTGTCCTGACCCCCCCGCCCAGTAGTCGCCCTCACTTATGCTGCTTTTTACTGTCAGCACTTGTTAATTCATCATTTACATTTTTGTTTTTCCTCTCTCTGTGTCTTACTTACTTTCCTTTGGATGTCATAAAATATCATAACCAAGGCAAATTATAAAAGAAAGCATTGAGCCAATGAGCTCCAGGAGAAAGCTACCCTCCCAGGATCATGGAAAAGTCGTGAGTGGGGTTAAGGGGAACAATACTGCTCAATGAGACCCGCCTGGAACCGGCAGGATACAGGGCCTGAGGAGAACTTGGGGAAAGGAAACCTCTGAACCTTCCGGTTTCCATCTGTGGGTGGAGACCTCTGCCTGGGCCACAAGGGGTCTGTGCCTGGGGATCTCAGTCTGGGCCACAGAGCTCCAGGAGAGAGCTGGTATCCCAGGAGTGCTGACACACCTTTGAGCACAGGCAAAACCACCACTTCTGTTCAAACTCACTGGATCAAGAGGGACCCTTGCAGAGCCATCAGGACATAGGAACCAAGGGAGAGCTGGGGACAAGATCCTTCTGGTTTCTGTCTCCACCCCAGAGCTGACCCTGTGCCACAGCTCTCCAAACCCAAACACCTCTCAGAGAGAGCTGGTCTTCAAGGAGTATTGATAAAGAGGCCTGCAGGAGAGGCAGGCCACAACCAGACAGAGTAAGACCAGCTAACATCAGAGTTAACAAGATGGCAAAAGGCAAGGGTAAGAACATAAGG
>CM052704.1:68721823-68738696 GCA_028551405.1 Uromys caudimaculatus | reverse complement strand
AATAGAAGAGAAAGTGGGGAAAAGCCTCGAACACATGGGTACAAGGGAAAAATTCCTGAAGAGAACACCAATGGCTTATGCTATGAGATCAAGAATGGACAAATGGGACCTCATGAAATTGCAAAGCTTCTGTAAGGCAAAGAACACTGTCAATAGGACAAAAGGGCAACCAACAGATTGGGAAAAGATCTTTACCAATCCTAAGTTCGATAGAGGGCTAATATCCAACATATACAAAGAACTCAAGAAGTTATATTCCAGTAAACCAAATAACCCCATCAAAAAATGGGTAACAGAGCTAAACAGAGAATTCTCAACTGAGGAATTTCGCAGGGCTGAGAAGCACCTAAAGAAATGCTAACATCCTTAGTCATCAGGGAAATGGAAATCAAAATAACCCTGAGATTCCACCTCACACCAGTCAGAATGGCTAAGATCAAAAATTCAGGTGACAGCAGATGCTGAAGAGGATGTGGAGAAAGAGGAACACTCCTCCACTGTTGGTGGGATTGCAAGCTGGTACAACCACTCTGGAAATCAGTTTGGCAGACCCTCAGAAAAATGGACATAATACTACCTGAGGATCCAGCTATACCTCTCCTGGGCATATACCCAGAAGATTCTCCAACATGTAATAAAGACACATGCTCCACTATGTTCATAGCAGCCATATTTATAATAGCCAGAAGCTGGAAACAACCCAGATGTCCCTCATCAGAGGAATGGATACAGAAAAAGCGATACATTTACATAATGGAGTACTACTCAGCTATTAAAAACAATGACTTAATGAAATTTGCAGGCAAATGGACTGAACTTGAAAATATCATCCTGAGATAACTCAGTCACAAAAGAATGAACATAGTATGTACTCACTGATAAGCTGATATTAGCTGAAACGTTTGGAATACCCCAGTTTCACTTAACAGTAACCGCTGGACTGAGAGTGAGGTCCCAGATGGAGGAGTTGGAGAAGGGACTGAAGGAGCTGAGGTAGTCTGCAGCCCTATGGAGGGAGCAACAGTGTCAACTGGCCTGACCTCCCCCTCCCATTCCTCCTGGAGGTTGGACTACCAACCAAAGAACATACATGGAGGGATACATGGTTCGGACCACATATGTGGCAGAGGAGGGCCTTGTTGGCCATCAGGGGGAGGAGAGGCCCCAGTAAAGAGGAATGTCAAGGTGGGAATATGGGAGTGGGTGGCGGGTGGGTGGGAGGTGGATTTCCCTCATAGAAGTGGGGTAGGGGGTGGTGATAGGTGGCTTTCAAAGAGGAGACCTAGAAAGGGGGAAACATTGGAAATGTAAATAACATATAAAAAAAAAGAAGTCATTTAATTTGGAGACTCCTCATTTCAGAGGTCGAGTTCACGATCATTAATGATGGCGAGGGACATGACAGCAGGCTGGCAGGCATGATTCTGAAGCAGTAGCTGAGAACTTCCTGAATGGTTTCATATTGTGTCTGGATATACAAACAGGAGGCAGAGAAAGCTCATTGGGAATTGTCTTAGCTTTTGAAACCTTAAAGTCCACCTCCAGTGGCATACCTCCTCCTACAAGGCTACAAAGCCATATGCCCTAATCCTTCCCAGATGGTTCCATTAACCATGGGCCAAGCAATCAAAGACATGAGTCTATGGAGTCGTTCTCATTCAAACAACCAGACCCTGCTCACCATTGCTTTAGATCATTCTTTCCTTTGAAGTTCAGTTTTTATTTTCCTAAATTAAATATTCCGGTAGTAGTTCTTAGCCACATTTAAGGTAAGATGGTTCTTAGCTGAAAATAACTTGGTCCTCAACATTAAGTGACATTTTAGCTTAATATAGAATTCCAAGTTGGAAAATATGACCTTAGATCACTGGTGATAAATGATAACAGTGTGCTATAAGCCTAATTTTCTTTTGTGTAGGTAATTCGTTGCAGTTGCATCTCTTCACACAGTTTTACATTTTTCATTGAGATTTATGTTTTTGAGGATTCATGGCTTCCATTCTGTCTTGAATTTTTTTTTTTTTTTTTTTTTTCCGAGACAGGATTTCTCTTTATAGCCCTGGCTGTCCTGGAACTCTGTAGACCAGGCTGGCCTCGAACTCAGAAGCCCACCTGCCTCTGCTTCCCAAATGCTGGGATTAAAGGCGTGCGCCACCACTGCCCGGCTTATCTGAAATTTTTAAACCGATATCTCTTACACTATCTGCTCCCACTTTGAGGCTTCCTTTTGGAACACTCATCAGATGCATAGAACTTTTGTATTCTGTATTTAGAAAATCAGTACATTCTAAGTTATTTCATTATGGAGACCATCTTCTGTAGGTTTTTTATGTATCCATTCAGCTAACCATGGATTGAAACCATGAGTAAAAGCATCTGTGTACAGAATTTTCCTTTACTTCTTAAACAGTACAGTAAAATATGTATTTGCATTATATTAGTATTGCATTTGTATTGTATTAGGCATCATATTTAACCTAGAGATTACTTAAAGAATTTAAGAGGACATGCATAAGTACATGTTAATACTGTACCATTTTATGAAAAGGTTTGAGCATCCTTGGATTTCAGTATCCTAGAGATCTCAGAACACATCTTCCATGCTGATGGAAGATTATTTTTTAACTTTCAGTTTTTTACTTCTTTTCAAACAATATATATTGTTTAGTCTAGCAAGACTCAAGCATGGCTCAAAGTGTAAGCGCATCTGCTGCCAAGTCTGGTGATCTAAATTCAGTCCCTAGGATACACAGGGTGGATGGAGAGAGCTGATTCCTGTAAGCTGCCTTCTGACTGCTATACATTTTCCATGGCATGCACACATGCGCGTACGCGCGCGCGCACACACACACGCGCACACACACATACACACACACACACACACACACTTGAGTAAATAAATAAATCCAATTTAAAACTTTTAAAAATTGTTACTTAGAAAAAGAATGCTACAAAAAATGTCTGTTTTAGCTTGGGCTTATGTGGAGGGAAGAGAATGAATCATCCCTTAAAACTTATAGGCACAGCCCAAAAGTCAGACCTGGCTGTCATTCTCTCTAAAGACCGCATGTCAAAGTTATGTAATTAACACAAAGTTGCTCTCAGACAAGTGACAGACTACCTGGAATATCCTCAGAAACAAATTTAAATTTAATTTAGAGAGATTACTTTTCAACATAAGCCCTGTATACGGGCTACAAATGAAGTCTCAGTAAGATGCACCTGTGTGGAATAGGTTTTACGGTACGTTTGCAATTTTTATCTATGAATTCAACTTCCAAGACAAGTAATGCTGTAAATGGTAGGGTTAGACTACCAAAAAGGTTCTGATGAAAGACCTATCAGATAAATATTATATTTTATTTTACATGTAATAGTTTCTAGATGACTGTGCTATGTCACTATAACAAATATATGTCAACTATAACAAATGTACTACTGTCGAGTATTGATAATGAGCTAACTATATATGTTTGAGTACAGAGTATGGGACATTCCTCTGCTTTCTTCTCTCTCTCTCTCTCTCTCTTTCTCTCTCTCTCTCTCTGCTTTGCAAAGCACATATTTTATTTATTTATTTTTTATTTAATTCTTTATTTACATTTCAAATGTTTTCCCCTTTCCAGGTCTCCCCTTTGGAAACCCCTATCCCGTCTCCCCTCCCCTTGCCTCTATGAGGGTACTCCCCCCCACTCCCGTCTTCCCTCCCAGGCATTCCTCTATACTGGGGCATCTAACACTCTCAGACCCATGGCCTCTCTTCCCAATGATGGTCAACAAGGCCCTCCTTAGCCACATATGTGGCCAGAACCGTGGGCCCCACCATATGCATTCTTTGGTTGGTGGTCCAGTCTCTGAGAGCACCTGGGGGCCTGACCAGTTGACAAGCTGCTCCCTTCATGGGGCTGCAAACTCCCTCAGTTCCTTCAGTCCCTTCATCAACTCCTCCATCTGGGACCCCACGCTCAGTCCAACAGTTGCTGTGAATTGAATCATGGGTGTTACGATCTTTTGGGCTAATATCCGATTATCAGTGAGTACATATCGTGTTTGTTCTTTTGTGACTGAGTTACCTCACTCAGGATATTTTCAAGTTCCATCCATTTGCCCATGAATTTCATGAAGTCATTGCTTTTAATAGCTGAATAGCATTCCATTGTGTAAATGTACCACATTTTCTGTATCCATTTCTCTGTTGAGGTACATCTGGGTTGTTTCCAGCTTTTGGCTATTATGAATATGGCTGCTATGAACATAGTGGAGCATGTGTCCTTATTAGATGTTGGAGCATCTTCTGGGTATATGCCCAGGAGTGGTATAGCTGGAAGTACTATGTACAATTTTCTGAGGGTCCGCCAAACTGATTTCCAGAGTGATTGTACCAGCTTGCAATCCCACCAACAATGGAGGAGTGTTCCTCTTTCTCCACATCCTCGCCAGCATCTGCTGTCACCTGAGTTTTAGATCTTAGCCATTCTGACTGGTGTGAGGTGGAATCTCAGACTTGTTTTGATTTGCATTCACCTGATGAATAAGAATGTTGAACATTTCTTTAGGTGCTTCTCAGCCCTTCGAGTTTCCTCAGTTGAGAATTCTCTGTTTAGATCTGTTCCCCATTTTTTGATAGGGTTATTTCATTCTCTGGAGTCTAACTTCTTGAGTTCTTTGTATATATCGGATATTAGCCCACTATTGGACATAAGATTGGTAAAGATCTTTTCCCAATCTCTTGGCTGCAGTTTTGTCCTATTGACAATGTCATTTGCCTTACAGAAGCTTTGCAATTTCATGAGGACCCATTTGTCAATTGTTGATCTTAGAGCATAAGTTATTGGTGTTCTGTTCAGTAACTTTTCCCCTGTACCCAGGTGTTCGAGACTTTTCCCCACTTTCTCTTCTATTAGATTCAGTGTATCTGGTTTTATGTGGAGGTCCTTGATCCACTTGGACTTGAGCTTTGTACAGGGAGATAGGAATGGATCAATTCTCATTCTTCTACATGTAGACTGCCAGTTGAACCAGCACTATTTGTTGAAAATGCTGTCTTTTTTCCACTGGATGGTTTTAGCTCCTTTGTCAAAGATCAAGTGACCGTGTGTGGGTTCATTTCTGGGTCTTCAATTCTATTCCATTGATCTACCTGCCTGTCACTGTATCAACACCACACATTTTTACACTACTGCTCTTTAGTACAGCTTGAGGTCAGGGATGCTGATTCCCCCAGAAGTCTTTTTATTGTTGAGAATAGCTTTTGCTCTCCTGGGTTTTTGTTACTCCAAATGAATGTGAGAATTGCTCTTTCTAAGTCTATGAAGAATTGAGTTGGAATTTTGATGGGGATTGCATTGAATTTGTAGATTGCTTTCAGCAAGATGGCAATTTTTACTATATTAATCCTGGAATCCATGAGCATGGCAGATCTTTCCATCTTCTGAGGTCTTCTTCGATTTCTTTCTTCAGAGACTTGAAGTTCTTGTCATACAGATCTTTCACTTGCTTGGTTAGAGTCACACCAAGATACTTTATATTGTTTGTGACAATTGTGAGGGGTGTCATTTCCCTAATTTCTTTCTCAGCCTATTTATCCTTTGAGTATAGGAAAGCTACTGATTTGTTTGAGTTAATCTTGTATCCAGCCATTTTGCTTAAGTTGTTTATCAGCTGAAGGAGTTCTCTGGTGGAGTTTTTCGGGTCACTTAAGTATACGACCATGTCATCTGCAAATAGTGATAGTTTGATTTCTTCCTTTCCAATTTGTATCCCTTTGACTTCCTGTTGTTGTCTAATTGCTCTAGCTGGAACATCAATTACTATATTGAATGGATAGGGAGAGAGTGGACAGCTTTGTCTAGTCCTTGATTTTAGTGGGAATGCTTCAATTTTCTCCCCATTTAGTTTGATGTTGGCTACTGGTTTGCTGAATATTCCTTTTACTATGTTTAGGTATGGTCCTTGAATTTCTGATCTTTCCAAGACTTTTATAATGAAGGGATGTTGAATTTTGTCAAATGCTTTTTCAGCATCTAATGAAATGACCATATGTTTATTTCTTTGAGTTTGTTTATGTAGGGGATTACATTGATGGATTTCCGGGTATTGAACCATCTCTGCATCCCTGGGATGAAGCCTACTTGATCATGATGAATGATCGTTTTGATGTGTTCTTGAATTCGGTTTGTGAGAATTTTATTGAGTATTTTTGCATCGATATTCATAAGGGAAATTGGTCTGAAATTTTCTTTCTTTATGGGTCTTTTTGAGGTTTTGGTATCAGTGTAACTCTGGCCTCATAGACTGAATTAGGTAGTATTCCTTCTGTTTCTATTTTATGGGATAGTTTAATGAGTATTGGTATTAGATCTTCTTTGAAGGTCTGATAGAATTCTGCAGTGAACCCATCTGGACCTGGGCTTTTTTTGGTTGGGAGACTTTTAATGACTGCTTCCATTTCTTTAGGGGTTTTGGGACTGTTTAGATGGTTTATCTGATCCTAACTTAACTTAGATATTTGGTATCTGTCTGGAAAATTGTCCATTTCATCCAGATTTTCCAATTTTGTTGAGTATAGGCTTTTGTAGTAGGATCTGATGATTTTTTAATTTCCTCATATTCTGTTGTTACATCTCCCTTTTCATTTCTGATTTTGTTAATTTGGATCCTGTCTCTGTGCCCTCTGGTTAGTTTGGCTAAGGGTTTATCTATCTTGTTGATTTTCTCAAAGAACCAACTCCTGGTTTGGTTGATTCTTTGTATAGTTCTTTTTGTTTGTACTTGCTTTATTTCAGCCCTGAGTTTGATTATTTCTTGCCTTCTACTCTTCTTGAGTATATTAGCTTCTTTTTGCTCTAGAGCTTTCAGGTGTGTTGTTAAGCTGCTAGTGTATGCTCTCTCCAGTTTCTTTTTGGAGGCACTCAGAGCTATGAGTTTTCTTAACACTGTTTTCCTTGTGTCCCATGAGTTTGGGTATGTTGTACTTTCATTTTCGTTAAATTCTAGGAAGTATTTAATTTCTTTCTTTATTTCTTCATTGACCAAGTATCATAGAGTAGAGCATTGTTCAGCTTCCATGTGTATGTGGGCTTTCTGTTGTTATTGCAGGAATGGAAGACCAGCCTTAATCCGTAGTGATCTGATAGGAGGCATGGGGTTATTTCAATCTTCTTGTATCTGTTGAGGTTTGTTTTGTGACCGATTGTATGGTCAGTTTTGGAGAAGGTAGCATGAGGTGCTGAGAAGAAGGTATATTCTTTTGAATCAGGATGAAATGTTTTATAGATATCTGTTAAATTCATTTGATTCATAACATCTGTTAGTTTCACTGTGTCTCCATTTAGTTTGTGATTCCAAGATCTGTCCATTGATGATAATGGGGTGTTGAAGTCTCCTACTATTATTGTGTGAGGTGCGATGTGTACTTTGAGCTTTAGTAAAGTTTCTTTTATGAATATGGGTGCCCTTGCATTTGGAGTACAGATGTTCAGAATTGAGAGTTGTTCATGATAGATTTTTCCTTTGATGAGTATGAAGTGTCCTTCCTTATCTTTTTTCGATGACTTTTGGTTGACAGTCGATTTTATCTGATATTAGAATGGCTACTCCTGCCTGTTCCTTGGGACCATTTGCCTGGAAAATTGTTTTTCAGCCCTTTACTCTGAGGCAGTTTTTGTCTTTAACCCTGAGGTGCATTTCCTGTATGCAGCAAAATGCTGGGTCATGTTTATCTATCCAGTCTGTTAGTCTGTGTCTTTTTATTGGGGAATTGAGTCCATTGATGTTAAGAGATATTAAGGAATAGTGATTTTTGCTTCCTGTTATTTTGGATGCTATATTTATGTTTGTGTGGCTATCTTCTTTTGGGTTTGTTTAAAGATTACTTTCTTGCTTTTTCTAGGGTGTAGTTTCCCTCCTTGTGTTGGTGTTTTCCATCTATTATCCTTTGTAGGGCTGGGTTTGTGGAAAGATATTGTGTAAATTTGGTTTTGTCATGGAATATCTTGGTTTCACCATCTATGGTAATTGAGAGTTTTGCTGGGTATAGCAGCCTGGGCTGGCACTTGTTTTCTCTTAGGGTCTGTATGAGATCTGCCCAGGATCTTCTAGCTTTCATAGTCTCTGGTGAGAAGTCTGGTGTAATTCTGATAGGTCTGCCTTTATATGTTACTTGACCTTTTTCCCTTACTGCTTTTACTATTCCTTCCTTGTTTTGTGCATTTGGTGTTTTGACTATTATGTGGTGGGAGGAATTTCTTTTTTGGTCCAAACTTCTTGCAGTTCTGAAGGCTTCTTGAATGTTTATCTTCATCTTTTTCTTTAGGTTAGGGAAGTTTTCTTCTATAATTTTGTTGAAGATATTTACTGACCCCTTAATTTGGGAATCTTCACTCTTTTCTATACCTATTATCCTTAGGTTTGGTCTTCTCATTGTGTCCTGGATTTCCTGGATGTTTTGGGTTAGGAGCTTTTTGCATTTTGCATTTTCTTTGATTGTTTTGTCGATGTTTTCTATGGTATCTTCTGCACCTGGGATTCTCTCTTCTATCTCTTATATTCTGTTGGTGGTGCTTGCATCTATGGCTCCTGATCTCTTTCCTAGATTTTCTATCTCCTGGGTTGTCTCCCTTTGTGATTTCTTTATTGTTTCTAGTTCCATTTTTAGATCCTGGATGGTTTTGTTCATTTTCTTCGCCTGTTTGATTGTGTTTTCCTGCATTTCCTCTTTAAGGGCTTTTAGCTGTTTACCTGTGTTCTCTTGTATTTCTTTAAGGGAGTTATTTATTTCCTTCTTAAAGTCTTCTATCATCATCATGAGAAGTGATTTTAAATCTGAGTCTTCCTTTTCTGGTGTGTTGGGGTGTCCAGGGCTCGCTGTGGTGGGAGAACTGGGTTCTGATGATGCCAAGTTGCCTTGGTTTCTGTTCCTTATTTTCTTGCCCTTGCCTTTCGCCATCTGGTTAACTCTTGTGTTAGCTGGTCTTGCTTTCTCTGATTGTGGCTTGTCCCTCCTGCAAGCCTTTTGGTCAGTATTCCTTGGAGACCAGCTCTCTCTGAGAGGAATTTGTGTTTGGAGAGCTGTGGTACAGTGTCAGCTCTGGGGTGCAGACAGAAACCAGAAGTATCCTGTCCCCAGCTATTCCTTGGTTCCTGTGTCCTCATGGCTCTACGAGGCTCCCTCTTGATTGAGAAATTTGAACAGAAGTGGTGGTCTTCCTGTGGTCAAAGGTGTGTTGGCATTCCTGGGAGACCAGCTCTCTCCTGGCACTGAGTATGGAGCCATGTGTCAAGGGATTAGCTCCCAGGCCTCAGAAGGAAATCAGAAGGCCACTCCTCACTCCCTGTGTCCTGAGGGTCCTGGGCGGGTCTCTCTGATCAGAGGTACTGGCCTTACACCCTGATCACAGGCTTGTCTGCAATCTTGGGAGGGTAGCTCTTTACCTTCACTATTTGGGTATGGAGCCATGGGGCACAGACCACAGGTGTAAACCAGAAGTCTCCTGTTCCAGGCTGTTCCTCTGTCCCAGTGTCCTGCAGATTCCAGGCAGGTCCCCCTGACCAGTGGCGCCCATCTTATCTCCACTCACAGGCTTGTCCACACTCCCTGGATGCTAGCCTTCTTCCTGTGCTATTTAGTTATGGAACTCTGTGGCACAGACTGGGGTCCCTGGCCGCAGAAGGAGAACAGAAGACTGCTGTCCCATGCTGCTTGTAGGTCCCTATGTCCTGGAGGTTCTGGCTTTCTTCTCTCTTTTGCTGAACCTAAAAAGAACTTTTTTAAAAGTATGATTTAAATGCCCTAAAGACAGCAAATAAAAATTTAAGTCATAAAATAGAGAGAGATTGAGAAGAACCAAATAGTCCTAAGAAAAGTTATATTAAATTATATTTGAAGAAAAGAATGTGTGGTACAGAGAAAGAATAGCGTTGGCTACAAATAAAAGACATAAAGAGATCATATTACAGTTTGCATGTATAAAAGTAATTTACAATATAAGATTCTGTAGCAATCTGGGACTGGTTCATCTAGCTTTTTATATCAGTTTCTAGTCAGTAACATTTGTACTGTTATAAGTTCTCTGTTTGGAAATGCCACTCTCCTTTAAGAGCATGAAGTTTGGGGTCAGTGAGGCAGGAGGTGGGATACCAGCCTGGCCATCCAGAGCAGCTGAACCAGTCTTGGTGATCAATCGCATGAAAAATCCCACGGACAGATGACCCTTATTTTCAAGATACTAGTTTTTTAATCTCTGTATATATTTACTGTTGGGAGACCCTGTATTAAGGTTGCAGCCCACCAAGTCCAGATAGCTCCTGAGCCTGACCTGATCTGGATAGCATGACCCCCAACATCCTCTACTCCTGGAAAGTCACGTAGTCTATGGCCAAATTACAGGTTCAACTTCCTCTCTCTGGATCAGAACCTGCCTGGCAAGCACCTGGATTTCCTCCTCAGGTAACTAATGCATTATTCCCATCTTATCCACCACAGCCAATAACGTGTTCTCATCTTGAAAATCATTCTCACTCCCCAAGGTTCATATAGCCCTTGTTCACCCCGAATAAAAAGAATAAGCTGCTTCACTGAATATCATCTAAGAGAGCTGTTTCACTGAATAATGTCCTTGACTGGACACCCTGAGGGAGGAAGTGGAATTCAGAACCGCTATTTCCCACCAGTAGTGTATAGTCCAAACCAGGAAAAGAAAGGGATGAAGAAGGAAAGGAACAATGAGTGTGGGTCTGTTCTTTAAAAATGTCTTAGAGGTATGTCTATATTGCCCAGGAGTGAGTCACATGACCACACTCACCTAATACGAGTGGCCATGGAATCTGCTAAGATTTAGCTATTTTGTTGTTGTGGAAGAAGTGGGTTAGAGATACAGAAGTAAATTAATGGCTCAGTGACAAACAAGACTCTTTTCTTCTTTTATTGCCTTTGTGTATCCAGGGCAGAAGCCAGGTCATCAGTTCTGCTGGCAGGCACCTTTACTGGTTAAGCCATCACTTGCTCTCTAATTCATATTTTACTCAGTAAGGATGCCCACCTCATTAGTTTCAAATTTATATCCTGATCTTCATGATCTTGGACCCCAAATTTCTAGGAAATGACAGTCTCCACTTCCAGAAAGCCACTTAGAGGCTTCCTATTTTGGCTTTGGTTTTATTTCTCCCTTCAATTGGAATGTGAGACATTTTCTTACTTTTATGAAAACTTAGATATTCTTTTAGGTACATTTTAAACACATTTGTCCCCTAACATTTGAGATGACTATACATGTAAAAACTTTCCATTAAGCAGTTCTGTCAAAACCAGTAGTTGGCTTTTTGGAAGGCCTAATCTGTCTTCACTGCTAAGGGAAACCAGGGTAAAGGATTTCTGTTGGCTTGTGGGGTGAGGTGGTCAATGAGCAGTTGAGACCACAGTGGAGGAAACAATGATATTGATATGAAAGTCAAAGGAAACCCAAGGCCCTATGGGAAGCTTCTGGATCCTTCTGCTTTGCTACATACTGTATCTCCTACTACCTGACAGTAAGCTTTCTGGGAACAGTGACTGTATCTATACTTCTTGACGTCTCTTTACCATTTTGGCACCATGGCTTGTGTATGGAAGTTACTCAACAGAGCTGTTGATTGATTGTTGACAGCTCAGACTATGCAATTTCATCCTTGCTTTGTACTTTATACTCATCAGAAAATTACATCAAGGTGTGGTGCATTTCAAATACAAAGCAGCACGTTAACCCTCTACTCCACCCAGTCCAGAAACATAGGGAAAATACCTGCACTCATTTCTGGCATTATATCCATTCCATAACTAAGTTACAAGGAATAGAAGACCAGAGATGATTACAAATATTACTTCTTTAGTTCCAAATATGTTTTGAAAATCTTTTGGAGATTTGTAGTCCCAAAGTTCCTACCCTTTAGTTTTTGGTGGGGTTATTACAAAACCTGTAATCTGCTAGTTTCAGTCCCTGTCCATGACCTGGTGAACATTAAATGGATCAGAGATGAGGCATTAACTCTATTGATCTAATGGTTCATTTTATTTTGAAAAAAATAAATTCTAAGAAAATTTATGTAGGTTTGATACTAAAGTAAGCTTTCCATTTTACTGAATGATTGTATCAGTTGTGGACAAGAGCAATTATAAATAAGCAAAAGATAATTTACATCAGCATAACAACTAACTTATGGCTGACTGTGTGCTTCTCCACATCATTCTTTACGCTGTATTTGCTAAATAAACCTATTCATGCTGCAATGGTGTTTTTCACTGGCTTGATTGTGTATTACTCTGTATCCATCTTTATGTTGACTCTTTTTGTTTAATAAAGCATCCAGGCTGTGATTGAGTTTTTCCCACTTGATTTTTGCTCAGTAGTATAAAACTATCTTTTCATTATAGTAAACACATAGCATGTTTTGCATGCCTAACTAGTTTTCTACTTCATGGCTATCTGCTATTTATTTAGCTACCTCCTTATTATTGGGCATTATCTTGCCTCCAATTCTTTACTATAATTAGGTACAGTGTGATTGATGCACATTGTTTATTCATTAAACAAATATTTGTGAAGTATGTTAACTCTGCAGCACTGTGGAAGGGGCTGAAGAAAAAGAAGGCACATTTCCTGTTGAATTCTGCTAAGGATGGAGACAGAAAACAAATACAATCAGACTGCAAATAAGATAACCACAAACACTGAAGAAAACACAGCGGGTTACAAGATAGCGAGTGACAGGGTCCAGCCTGTAATTTAGGCAGGTGAGGCAGACTGTGCATAGAGCCGAAGGATAAGCCTCAGATGAACCTGCAGAGGTGGAACGCTGCATTGGGGATTAGGCAAACTCACACAGTGTGGAAGGTTAGCTGCTTGGCATGCTGACCTGTTCTGGGCCCTATGCTTACCCTGGCATCCACCTTTTGACCCTCCTGCTATGCTCTGAACCATCTTGGCACCATCTACTCCCTGTCTGCCTGTGACAAAACTGTCCCTTCTATATACAGATACTGGCACTTTAAGAAGAGTGTGCACAGGCTAACTTAATGTGATAATCATTTCCAATTAGTTAGCTAATTAATTAATTCATCGAAAAACTTCACATCTGAACAAAGAAAGAGAACGGGACAATGAGCCCTCAGTTACTCTGCCTGTATTTTTTTCTACCCTCTGGAGCTCTACAATGATTTTCCCCTTTGACTACATTAAAACAATGTTCAGAGTAACATCTTTTGCCACCTTCCAACTCTGAAGTACTCTAACAGATGACAGTTTGAATAACTTGTTTGTCATTGCTATTTCTGGGAGGAAAAAAACCCAATACTTCAGTAACACAAAATAATTTGTGCTCATGTTTTTGCAATAATCTTAAAAGTGTGCTTTAAGAGTTGGCTTGTTTGATTCTCTGTGCAAATTAAGCCACACGTTCGGTTGTCATGCCTCTATAGTGTCTTCAGATGTTTTTCTCCCACATCATTTACTCTGTATAGAAGTAGCTTCCTTGACATAAAGAATCATTCACATTTTGATTTAGGCTAATTAATCCTTTTTGGTGCCATTTCTCCTTCTTGTGATGTCCCTACATTCCTCATTAATTCTTAAAAACTGGTAATTATGTTTAGAAGCTTAAGTTAAATTCAGGTTCAAATATATTTCTGGCAAGCATGAATCTGGTATGATCATACACGCTTGCTATTGATTTATACAGAAGACTCATACAGTCTGATATGCCCTGCCCCACTTGAGGGATGTTGCCTGAGATCGACTGTAGACTTGGGTATTGGTAGTACCAGTCATTTATTCATCTTAAAGCTGCCCAGAAACCTTTCACTAGTATAAGTGCTTCGCGGTGATTCCTACTTGAGAAGTTATTTCATTACAGATTAATACGTGGAGCTTTTCTGCCACTGATTTCTCACCTATTACCCGGAATTGCTAAAGAACCTTTTCTCCAACAATTTCATAGCCTGAGCTACAAATTACACAGAAAACATAGTAATATCTATTAAGTTTTTGGTGTGTCCAAATTTGAGGGCAACTAGTTGACAGATCGTCAATTTCTAAAGGTAATTTTAAAAATCACTGCTCTTTCTGGGTCTCTGTTTTGATGTGCATTGATTAGATCTGGGATATTTGTCTTATTTTTCATCCAGTGAGAGTCCTTTAAAATGGCCTCCTATGTGGTTCTGCCAGAACCTCAGTGGGCTCCCACAGCATCCCTGCTTTCTGACACAGCATGACAGTTCACCTTGTGTACTACTGGCCTTACAACTACACAAGCATTTCTCCAAGGACCTCTACATTTTTTAGTGGAAAACAGCATTTGGAGACCTCAATGTAGCCACTATAGATGCAAAATGAAATATTTTTTAAAAAAAAGATTGCTAGATCTTTTCCGTGAACAGCTATAATTATATTTTAAGCAGAAAATTATTAATTATAGTATTAATTTACAATATTTCAGGTTTAAATTTAGTGTTTCAGAACATGTAATTAACTTCTTGGGTTCTCTTCTTATATCATATTATTTTGAAAATTTGGTATTTTTAAGTTCACTCTATAGTGAAGCTGTGTTATTTTCTAAATGATAATAATAATATTATTATTGATATGATCATTCAAAACTTTGTACATTTTCTCCGAGACTTATTTGATCCTTTAAATAAAGATGTGCAGTATAAATAGTTTAAAGTTATTTCTTCTGTATTAACTTGATATAACACTGGTAAACACAGCTGTTTTAGTTTGGTTTGGCATTTAGGGAGTTTAACCATTTTATTTTTGTTTATGTATATAACTTTATATATAGCTTTATAACTAGCAGAAAAGGCACACTCAACAAGGTCTAATTTCTCCTCTTGACTCCTTTTAATTCTGTAGTTATTTGTTTTTTTTATTGAGGTTTAGCTCGTTTCTTTTGTCATTATCCTTTATTCTTATCTCTAACTCTTTTACTTAGGCAGGCAAGCAGCAATTATAATAATGCAGGAAGTAGCACCGCCCACTTTGACCTTAGCTTCCCTGCCTTGAACTGCCCTCCACAGACTGCTCTAGGCATGTCAAGGGGAGGAGACATTACCTAGGTGCCTAATTTCAACTAACTTCTTGCTTCATCGAAGTTCCGCCCACTCTAGGATACAAAATAACTATGAGAGCTATTTTTGGACTCCACGTACTGCTGAGTGTACAGACAAAAATGTGTGACCATACAGGTGCGCCACAGGTGAGCGTTGTCACTTCCTGCGAACACTGCTATGATGAAGAGCTGAGGGATACAAAGATGTTGAGAAACTCCTGAGCCAAGCCTGGGGACAATCCACATGAGGAAAGTGGTTCTGACATTAACGAAAAACATAGTTCAAGGAACAATTGTGGTTTCCTAAAGTCTTAGTTGCCATTTTGGAGCTTTTAAGAGTAAAAATTGGTGAAATGTTCTCCAAGTTTAAAATGAGAACATGCTTGTGTTTTTTCTTTCTAATTTAATTTAATTTAAAATGATATTGGCAACTAGACAGAAGATAGGGGCCCCAACTTCTTTGATGAAAATTTCTAACAGGGTAAGTGTCCATGCAAGGATGTTAGATTCCTAGAATATTAGTAAATATCCTAGGGCTCCTCACTGAAGGGGTTCCTCAGAATTCCCTCAGCTCCTCCGGGTTGCTAGGAAATGATGCTTAACTGGCCATGCCAGTAAAATTCTTCTAAAGCCTATAGAAACTTCATAGTCACCTTTCTGCTTAGGTCTGCCTTCTGAGACAACCTGGAAGCAAAATGTCAATCCCTTCTGGGACCCTCCCTTCTCTCCCCTCCATCCTCTCCCCTCCCTCTGGAGCTTCCCCCTTCGAGCTCCCAACCTTCTGTCCCCCGTTTCCTCTCTGTCTCCATTCCTTTCCTTCTTCTCTTCCCCCTTTTCCTTTTTCACCCCCTCCCTTTCTCGTCCCTCCACTATGGCTTCCTTCGGCTCTCCCACCCCTTCTTTCTCTCTTTTCCTTCTTGCTCTCTCTCTTTCTTACCCCCTCTCTTTCACTTCCATCTACTCTTTTCCCTTTGCTCCCTCTCCTCTGCCCCTCTGCCCCTCTGCTCCTCCCCTCTTCCCCCCTTTTCCATGGACTATTTTCTGGATGTTATTGGGCAGACAGGCATCTAGGTAGGTTTTAATTCCTACAAGTTAAAGAAGGCCACATGCATTTAAAAAATAATAAAAACCCTTCAGCGACACCCCCCCCCCAGTAACTACCATTGTCAAATGTGACAACTTGTTAAAGCTTTTGGACCCTGCCACCACTGCCATGAGCACACCAGTCTGCCTACTCACGCTTCAGTGTCCTTACTCTACACTACTAAAAGAGCTAAGTGGGAGTGAAAAGCATGGCTTTTATTAATGATGAGCCTAAAAGGTCTTTCTGTTTAGGTCTGCTTCCTGAGACAAGCTGGAAGCAAAATGTTCATCTCTCTTGGGTCCCTCCCTTCCCACCTCCTCTGGACCTTGCCTCCCACCTTATAGCTCCCTAGGTTTTTTTGTTTGTTTTGTTTTTTGTTTGTTTTGTTTTTTTGTTTTTTTAGACCATTTAGAGTTCTTTTGTGTATTGTCTTTGTCTTTTATCAGTTTTGTAAATATTTATCTTGTATTCCTTAATGTGTTAGGAAATTTTGATTCTTGTTAAGTAATTATGTACCACTTACACTGTCTAGTCATAATATTGTTGAATATATAACATAAATACTCATATTGTATGTCCATTTCCATAAAAACTAAAACAAACAATCAAACAAAAAACTCCCAAACCTTGTTCCACTAATTTTCTAGGTTTTCCCAGGAGCCCTTTCCAGAGGACTGAGGAACACTGGCCTCAAGTGGCCGCTAGGTGGCT
>CM052704.1:68704624-68721323 GCA_028551405.1 Uromys caudimaculatus | reverse complement strand
CAGAAGATGCTCCAACATGTAATAAAGACACATGCTCCACTATGTTCATAGCAGCCTATATATAATAGCCAGAAGCTGGAAACAACCCAGATGTCCCTCATCAGAGGAATGGATACAGAAAATGTGGTAAATCTACAGAATGGAGTACTACTCAGCTATTAAAAACAATGACTTAATGAAATTTGCAGGCAAATGGATGGAACTTGAAAATATCATCCTGAGCGAGGTAACTCAGTCACAAAAGAACGAACATGGTATGTACTCACCGATAAGTGGATATTAGCCCAAAAGTTCAGAATGCCCACGTTTCACTTTACAGTAACTGCTGGACTGAGAGTGAGGTCCCAGATGGAGGAGTTGGAGAAGGGACTGAAGGAGCTGAGTGAGTTTGCAGCCCCAAGGATTGAGCAACAGCATCAATGGACCTGACCCCCCTCCAGTCACCCTGGAGTTAGGACCACCAACCAAAGAATACACATCTATGGACCCATGGTTTGGACCACATATGTGGCAGAGGATGGCCTCATTGGTCATCAGGTTGAGAGGAGAGGTCCTTGGGCCTGAGGGTGTCAGAGGTCCCAGTAAAGGGGAATGTCAAGGTGGGAATATGGGAATGGGTGGGCAGGTGGGTGGGATGTGGAATTCCCTCATAGAGGCGGGGACGGGGAAGGTATATGGGGTTTCCAAATAGGAGACATTGGAAATGTAAATAAAGTATCAAAAATAAAACAAAATAAAATAAAGATAATATTCTAAAATTTGTATGATATATAAATTTCATATATTTACCAATTAATATGTGAATAGTGCATATATTCATAGAGATAGTCTCTGATAGTCAACTGGTTTAACGTACAATTTTAGTTGATAACTGTACAAAGATAGTATATATTTAATTCAAAACATAATTTGAATTTTGATGTTTAATTTTGTTTTCATCTAATAATGGGAGATAATATGTTTTATAATACTACTCAGTGGCAGGAATCCATACTCTGAGTTGACCAAATGATTACAAATGGAATGAATTAGTCTATAGTGTATTGTGTTGCTATACTGTAATGTTTGGTAGATGTATTGAATTCATTTTTACTTATATTTCAATCAGCAAAGGAATTTATTTTAATATAACCCCATTTGAAGTCAACATGCTTCTGTACTTAAAGTGTTTTCTCTGTCTTATTCTATGATGATAAAACATATAATAAATTGAAAGTATCATGTTTTTTATTTATTTTTAATTTTCCATCACAGTAGATAATTGACCAAGTGTCAAGGAGACTAATACCTATAACTCAAAGATTTTATCTTCATTTTTGGAACCTAGCATGTTTCTACCTTTATGAATGAATAGCTCATATCATGTCGTTACATTGTTTATGAAATTTTATTTTTATTGCCTTATTTCAAATAAATATGGTATAAGCTAAAAAAAAAAAAAAGTAAACAAGACTCAGCACATGACTAAGCACCTCCTCCTAGTGTAAGTGTATGCGCGTTATACATACATACATACATACATACATACATACATACATATATACTTACAAGCAAGAGAACTGAACTCATATATTCACTTAAAAACGGACAAATTGATAATTCATTGCAGTCTTCAAAACAAGATTATGATAGACGAGCAAAGTCTTACACATCCATAAATGTAATATTTCTCAGTCACAAAAAGTTCTAAGCATGGTTACTCACAGCAACTTGAATGAACCTTGAAAATATTGTGGGGAAGTGAAAGATTCCAGAGGTGGAGTCACACCATGGAGGACCAAAAAGCACTGGGGTTTGAACACATGGGGCTGGATCCCCCGCTCCTACAGGTTGTCACCGACTTGGGTTGGTTGAGACCTAAGCTGATCCAGGAAAAGGCCATACCTCTGGTGCTGGAGGGGAAGGACCTCCTGGCCCGCGTCGGCACAGGCTCCGGGAAGACCGCAGCTTATGCTATTATGATGCAGCAGTTACTTCTCCACAAGAAGGCGACAAGTCATGTAACAAGCTGTGAGAGGCCTTGTCCTTGTTCCTACTAAGGAGCTGGCACGGCAGGCCCAGTCCATGATCAGCAGCTGGCCACCTACTGTGCTCAGGATGGGATGTGCGAGTGGCTAATGTCTCAGTTGCTGAAGATGCAGCTTCTCAGCTGTGTTAATGAAGATGGGGACCCCATCCTGGATGTTAAACAACTTGCAGCAGAACAGCTTGAAACTCCGGGACTCCCTGGAGCTGTTGGTGGTAGACGAAGCTGACCTTTTTTCCTTTGGCTTTGAGGATGAACTCAAGAGTCTTCTCCGTCACTTGCCTCGGATTTACCAGGCTTTTCTGATGTCGGCCACTTTCAATAAGGATGTACAAACTCTGAAGGAGCTGGTATTACATAACCCGGTTACCGTCAAGTTACAGGAGTACCAGCTGCCGGGACCAGACTAGCTCCAGCAGTTTCAGGTGGTCTGTGAGACTGAAGAAGACAAGTTCTTGTTGCTGTATGCCCTGCTCAAGCTGTTACTGATTCGGGGCAAAGCCTTGCTCTTTGTCAAAACACTCAAGAGAGGAGTTACAGGCTCCATCTTTTCCTGGAACAGTTCAGCATTCCCTCCTTGCGTGACCCCAAGTCAAAGGCAAGCGCGACACCGCGGGTCCAAAGGAGACAAGGACTCTGATCTAGAGTCGGGTGTGGCCCAGGGCATAGACTTCCACCATGTGTCTGCAGTACTCAATTTTGACCTTCCTTCCCCTGCAGAAGCCTATGTCCATCGAGCTGGCAGGACAGCTCGGGCCAGCAACTCAGGCATAACTCTGACCTTTGTGCTGCCCACAGAACAGTCTTGCTTGGGAAAGATTGAGGAGCTTCTCAGTGGAGAGGGCAAGGCCCTCATCCTGCTTCCCTCCCAGTTCCAGATGGAGGAGACTGAAAGCTTTCACTATCGCTGCAGGGATGCCATGTGCTTGGTAACTAAGCAGGCCACTCATGAGGGAGATTGAAGGAGATCAGGGAGGAGCTTCTGCACTCAGAGAAGCTCAAGACATACTTTGAAGACAACCCCGGGGATCTGCAGCTGCTACACCATGCTCTGCCCTTGCACCAGGCAGTGGTGAAGCCTCATTTGGGCAATGTCCCTGACTACTTGGTTCCTGCTGCTGTTCGTGGCCTTGTACATCCTCGAAAGAAATGGAGGAAGATGCCCTTCTCCAGGAAGGCTAAGAAGGTGAAGGCCCAGAACCCACTTCGTGACTTCAAACACAGGGGAAAGAAATCTAAACCCACAGCAAAGCCTTCTTGAGGTTGCCTGAGCCTGAGGACACTGAATTGGGCTTCCTGGCCTGGATGGAGTGGGCTTCCCATTCTGTTTGTGGGCACATTCTGGTGCTCGCTGTCTGGACAGACTGTACTTTGAGGAAGCAGCTTTGGACATCCCATCTCCTTGGTACTGCTGGGCTGCCATTTTGTCCATTAGCAGAATAAAGATTCCAGCTGCTCCAGGCCGTGACCTTCTGGAATGTGGGAAAAGACTGCTTTCCCACATCTCCAGAGTTGAAAGACTTTGGAAAGAAAGAAAGAAAGAAAGAAAGAAAGAAAGAAGAAAGAAAGAAAGAAAGAAAGAAAGAAAGAAAGAAAGAAAGAAAGGAAGGAAGGAAGGAAGGAAGGAAGGAAGGAAGGAAGGAAGGAAGGAAGGAAGGAAGGAAAAAAGAAACAAAGAAAGAAGAAAGAAAGAAAGAAAGAAAGAAAGAAAGGAAAAAAGAAACAAAGAAACAAAGAGAGAAAGAAAGGTTCCAGACACAGAAGACAACACATACTATGCTAATCTGCTTCTGCAATGCATGCAGAGGGGCAGCAGCATATGGATAAAGAAGATTCCATGTTCCTGAGGCTCAGCAGTGGAGTGTGGCCAGAGCAGTTAGTAGATGTCAACAGGTTTCCTTTTGAAGTGATGAAAATATCTGGAACCAGATAGTTGTGATGTCTGTAGCACCTGGTGAATATACTAAATCCCCATGAATTACACTCTTCAGAGGATGAATTTTGTCAACACAAAAAAACTATCAACTCTTACCTCAAATGGGATAAGAGATAGTTTGTTCTAGAGCCAAAATGAATGACCACGGCCTGGGAACACAAACTTAAGTTACATCCCCCACCTCATTTTCCAACACAGCAATGATACCATGAATTTTGTACAGAAATAGAAAATAGAAAATTATAAATCAAGACACTTTCCAAATCCATTGGTAGAAACCTAAGGTAGGCTATTACAGTAGAGCAGAGAGGCCTTTGTTTAGTGGCCTCAGGTGCCATCTGGTGATGAAATTAGCTTTTGGGCTGGAGTCTGGAAGTCTGTTCATACGTTCCAAAGCATTTGCCTAATAGTCACAAAGGTGTTTGGTCACATACAAAGTTGAGCAGTAAATAGTTATTTCCAGGGCTTAGAGAGTTTGCCTGTGGGCCTCCAACTTTCTAACCTCTCCACAGTCGTTGCAGTTCCAACCCGCCAATCACCCTTGCAGAATGTTTAATGTAGTTGTGGCCTTTCTTCTGGGAACTTAAGTTAACATTCTCAAGTCTTATGAAGGCACTGGGGCCTCAACCAGTGGGAACCAGGAGGGCCTGGTTCTAAAACCTTTATTTTGCTAACTCAGATGAAGAACAACCGATTTTTTTATTAAACCTCTCTTTTTTGGGGGGTCTTACTATGGGGTCTCACGCAATACTAGGTCAGGGTATGTTACCAGAATATGAATAGACCCCACTGGTCTTAGGGACATTTTTCAGGCAGCCAGATCAGTGGACTGGTTGCCTCTTGCCTTGAGGGAGTCATCTTTTTGATATCCTGAGCAGTGGAGGACAGCAATTCATAGGGAAAGCAAAATAATATCCTTCATGGACCACACACCCCTTTGGTGGTAAGAGGCCCTCCTTCTCTATAGATCATACTGTGGGCACATATGGAAGTAAATCATAGTGACTTTCCATGTATATGGTGGCATGTGGTTCTGGGTATTGCTTTTTCCCTCAGGGTGTTCAGCCACAGCTGCACATCCTGACCCAGCAGTGGATACAGAGTAGGGGGAGTTTCTCCAAGGATTGTAACATTACAGCTCTCTTAGATAATATTCAATGGAACAGTTTGTGCACATACACTTTATTCAGGGTGAATCAGGGTTACATATATAAACCTTGGCGAGTGGGAAGGGGTGATTCTCAGGGTGAAGTTTCATTGGCTGAAGCTTAAGATTCTGGGAATACCTCATTTGCATGGAGAGGCATTCCTGGGAATCCCAGGTACTTGCTGAACAGGTTCTTATCTGGAGAGAGGAAGTTGAACTTGTAATTTTGCCAAGGACTGTGTGACATTCCTTAGGTAGAAGATTGGGGATTGGGCTCCCCAGATCACATGAAGAGGAAGCCCTGCTAAAAAAGGGAGTCCTCCATTTTGCACAGAACCCAAGAAAGCTGGCTGGACATGGTAGACTACAACCTTAGTAGCAAGGTATATGAGCGGTAGGCTTTCCTTTTCCCCATCTGAGAGCCTGGGTCAGACCGATCAGCTTTACTCTCTGGACTGAGGTACTTGGCTTGGGCCCAAATTGTTTCAGTTGGTTTACAGTAAATTACTGCTGCTCCCTCGCACCTGATTCATCTTTCATCTTATGACAGTTATGGATGAACACCTGTGGACTGTCACCAGATAAAAGAGTAGAAGGACTAAACCAGACTTGAGGGTGGTCCAGGAGTAAGGCCTGGCTTACACAGGTTTAGACAGCCAGAGTTCTGGTATGCCTTGAAGGAGGGTCTCAAAGGCGTGGGGTGCTGTGAGGTAGAAGATCCTGACTCAGAGTTAATTTGTTTGCTGCTGCTGCTGCTGCTGTTGCTGCTGTTGCTGCTGCTGTTGCTGTTGCTGCTGCTGCTGCTGCTGCTGCTGCTGCTGTTGTTGTTGTTGTTGTTGTTGTTGTTGTTGTTGTTTCAATTAGATTAGCAGCAGTAGCCAACATAGTTTTTAGACAGGTTTGCCTTCCTGTGGCTACAGGGTCCAATTGTTTGGATAGGTCTGTCACAGGGCATTTCCTAGCCCAAAAGTTTCCATTAGAACCTCTTTGTAATGTATTTTGTTTCATAGACAAACAGATGAACAGACTTGAGATATCTGGAATTTCCAGAGCTAGAGCCAAAGTCAGAGCTGCTTTTTAAAGCCTCAAGTGCCTTTTGTTCAGTCTCTGTCAAAATTAGGGGCTCAGTGCCCCCTTCCTTTTGATGATATACAGAAACCTTGATATTTCCCCAAAGCTGTTTCCAGAGGCAGCAATACCTAGCTGTACCTCGGAACTCTCAAACCTGTCTGTCTTTGGAATCCGGATCTAAAGGATAGTGGCAATTCTATTCTGAGACAGGTTCCTTTTCCCTCCCCTCTACTGGTAGTCAAGATAGGAAACTGTAGAGATGAATAAATAGTTCATCTGCTTTGAGCTCACTCCCAGTGGGTGATCATGCTTCTTAAAGTTCTATCCAGAGCAATTAGACAACAAAAGAAGATCAAAGGGATACGAATCTGAAAGGAAGAAGTCAAGATCTCACTATCAGCAGAGGATATGACAGCATACATAAGCCACCCCAAAAATTCTGCCAGAGAACCCCTACACCTGATAAACAACTTCAGCAAAGTGGCAGGATATAAAATTAACTCCAGCAAATCATTTCCTTTATATAAATGATAAACAGACTGAGAAAGAAATTAGGGAAACAACACCCTTCACAATAGCCACAAATAATATAAAATATCTTGGTGTAACTCTTACCAAGCAAGTGAAAGATCTGTAAAACAAGAACCTCAATCCCTGAAAAAAGAATTGAAGAAGACCTCAGAAGATGGAAAGATTTTCCATGCTCACGAATTGGTAGGATTAACATAGTGAAAATGGCCACCTTACCAAAAGTAATCTACAGATTCAACGCAATCCCCATCAAACTTCCAACACAATTCTTCCCAGACCCAGAAAGAGCAATTCTATGGAAAAACAAAAAACCCAGGCTAGCAAAAACAGTTCTCAAAAATAGAAGAACTTCTGTGGGAATCACCATCCCTGACCTTAAGCTGTACTACAGAGCAATAGTGAGAAAAACCAATTTTTATTGGTACAGAAATAGGCAGGTAGATCAATGGAATCAAATTTAAGACCCAGAAATAAACCCACATACCTATGGTCATTTGATCTTTGACAAAGAAGCCAAAAATATACAGTGGAAAAAAAGAAAGTATTTTCAACAAATGGTGCTGGTTCAACTGGCAGTCTGCATGTAGAAGAATGCAAATTGACTCATTTTTATCTCCTTGTACAAAGCTCAAGTCCAAGTAGATCAAGGACATCCACATAAAACCAGATACACTGAATCTAATAAAAGAGAAAGTAGGAAAGAGTCTTGAAAACATCGGCACAGGGGAAATTTTCCTGAACAGAACACCAGTGGCCCAGGCTCTAAGATCAACAATTGACAAATGGGACCTCATGAAACTGAAAATTTTCTGTAAGGCAAAGGACACTGTCAATAGGACAAAATGGCAACCTACAGATTCAGAAAAGATTTTTACCAGCCCTATACCCAATAGAGGGCTAATATCCAAAATATATAAAGAATTCAAAAAGTTAGACTCCAGAAAACCAATTAACCCAATTAAAAAATGGGGTACAGAGCTAAACAAAGAATTCTCAACTGAGGAATCTCAGATGGCTGAGAAGCACCTAAAGAAATGTTCAATATCCTTAGTCATCAGGGAAATGCAAATCAAAATGACCCTGAGATTCCACCTCACACCAGTCAGAATGGCTAAGATCAAAAACTCAGGTGACAGCAGATGCTGGCAAGGATGTGGAGAAAGAGGAACACTCCTCCATTGCTGGTGGGACTGCAAGCTGGTATAACCACTCTGGAAATCAATCTGGCGGTTCCTCAGAAAGAAGGAGTACCCAGCTGTATACTACTCCTGGGCATATATCTAAAAGATGCCCCAACATATAACAAGGACACTTGCTCCACTATGTTCATAGCAGCCTTATTTATAATAGCCAGAAGCTGGCAACAACCCAGATGTCCCTGAATGGAAGAATGGATACAGATAATGTGGTACATTTACACAATAGAATACTACTCAGCTATTAAAAATTACTTCACAGCCGGGCAGTGGTGGTGCACGCCTTTAATCCCAGCACTTGGGAGGCAGAGGCAGGTGGATTTCTGAGTTCAAGGCCAGCCTGGTCTACAGAGTGAGTTCCAGGACAGCCAGGGCTACACAGAGAAGCCCTGTCTCGAAAAAAAACCAAAAAACAAAAAAATGACTTCACAAATTTTGTAGGCAAATGGATAGAACTAGAAAATATTATCATGAGGGAGGTTACCCAAACCCAAAAGGACATATATGGTATGTACTCACTGATAAGTGGATATTAGCACAAAAGCTTAGAATCCCCACAATACAACTCACAGACCATGTGAAGTTTAATAAGAAGGAAGGTCAAAGTGTGGATGCTTCAATCCCACTTAGAAGAGGGAACAAAATAATCACAGGAGACAGAGGGAGGGAGGGAGAGGAGAGGGGAGAAAAGGCGACAGGATCAGGTATGGGAAAAGACAGGAGAGAAGTCCAGAGGGTTAGGAGAATGAATAGAAATAAGTAGTTGGGGGTCCAGGGGGAACCAATAGAAAGTCCCAGATGCCAGGGATGTGAGAGGCTCCCAGGACCCAATGGGGAAGACATTAGCCAAAATACCCAACAGTAGGGAGATAGAACCTGAAGAGACCACCTCCAGTAAACAGACATGACCCCCAGTGGAGGGATGGGGTCATTCACCCATCTCAAAATTTTTAACCCAGAATTGTTCCTGTCTAAAGGAAATGAAGGGACAAAAACTGAAGCAAAGACTGAAGGAAAGGCCCTCCAGAGACCGCCTCACCGTGGGATCCATCCCATCTACAGACACCAAACCCCAACACTATTGCTGATGCCAAGAAGGGCTTGCAGATAGGAGCCTGGTGTGGCTGTCCTCTGAGAGGCTCTGCCAGCACCTGACTGAGACAGATGCAGATACTCACAGCCAACCATTGGACTGAGCCTATGGAAAGAGTTAGGGGAAGGACTGAAGGAGCTGAAGGGGATGGCAACCCCATAGGAAGAACAATATCAACTAACCGGACCCCACAAAGCTCTCAGGGACTAAACCACCAACCAGAAGTATTCATGGGTGGGTCCATGGCCCCTGCTACACATGTAGCAGAGGTCTGACTTATCTGACATCAATGGGAGGAGAGGCAGTTGATCCTGTGGAGGC
This sequence comes from Uromys caudimaculatus, assembly GCA_028551405.1. Classification (NCBI taxonomy): domain Eukaryota; kingdom Metazoa; phylum Chordata; class Mammalia; order Rodentia; family Muridae; genus Uromys; species Uromys caudimaculatus. Next base: position 68,712,002 of record CM052704.1, on the reverse strand, counting down.
TTGTTGCCCCAGTGAAGGAGGATGCTGAAGGGGTGAGCCAGGTGGGTGGGGAAACACCCTCTTAGAAGCAAAAAGGAGGGAGGAGGGGAACTGCAGAGGGGAGACCAGGAAGGGGGACAACATTTGAAATGTAAATAAATAAAAAGTTAATTTAAAAAAAAAAAAAAAAAAGAGCAGATTTAAAATGTAGTAAGGAATTATACTGTTTTTCCAAAATGGTAGGAACAGATTCTTTTGTAAGGTCCAGACTTCACTATATATACATTCTGCTATTGTTAATAAGTGAAACATGGTCTTATGATTTTGATTTTTCTATAGTTTTTGCTATTCCTCATTTGACTGTAGAACTAAATGTTACAGATGGCATCTATAGCATGAATAGATTTTGGGTGGATATTTCTGTTCCAAATTGAACTTTCTCTTTGTTCAGTGATGACTGTGACAGTATATTTTATGTTTCTTGCTTCCTTCTTTTTTTCTTTTTAATGTTTTATTTATTTATTTATTTATTTACACTCCAAATTTTATTCACCTCCCGGTCTACCCTCTGACTGTACCACATCCTATACCTCCTCCCTGCACCCTGTCTCCACGAGGATGTCTCCACGAGGATGTCCCCACTCCCCCACCCCCCACCCCCATTCCACCAGACCTCTAAACTCCCTGGGGCCTCCAGTCTCTTGAGGGTTAGGTGCACCTTCTCTGACCCAGACCCGGCAGTCCTCTGCTGTATATGTGTTGGGGGCCTCATATCAGCCGGTGTGTGCTGCCTGGTTGGTGGTCCAGTGTTTGAGAGATCTCGGGGGTCCAGATTAATTGAGACTGCTGGTCCTCCTACAGGGTTGTCCTCCTCCTCAGCTTCTTCCAGCTTTTCCCTAATTCAACCACAGGGGTCAGTGCTTCTGTCCATTGGTTGGGTGCAGATATCTGCATCTGACTCTTTCAGCTGCTTGTTGAGTCTTTCAGAAGGCAGTCATGATAGGTCCCTTTTTGTGAGCACTCTACAGCCTCAGTAATAATATCAGGCCTTGGGACCTCCCCTTGAGCTGGATCTCACTTTGGGCCTGTCGCTGGACCTTCTTTTCCCCAGGCTCCTCTCCATTTCTGTCCCTGCAGTTCTTTCAGATGGGAACAATTACTAGTCAGAGTTTTGACTGTGGGATGGCAACCCCTTCCCTCACTTGATGTCCTGTCTTTCTGCTGGAGGTGGGCTCTATAAGTTCCCTCTCCCTACTGTCGGGCATTTTACCTAAGGTCCCTCCTTTTGAGTCCTGAAAGTCTCTCACCTCCCAGGTCTCTGGTGCACTCTGGAGGGTCCCCCCACCTCCTACCTCCCAAGGTTGCCTGTTTCCATTCTTTCTGCTGGCCCTCAAGGCTTCAGTTCTTTTCCCTCACCCAATACCAGATCAGGTTCCCCTCTTCCCTCCCCCCACCCCCACCGACTTTCCCTCCAGGTGCTTCCTTCTTTAAAAAAAAAAAAATCTAAGCAAGTATTATTATCTGTTGAGGTAGTGCTCCTCCACTCTCTCCTGACCTGACCTACATGAGATCAAGGCCTAAGTTATTTATTCATCTGTATACTTAAATTCTCCCTAATATGGAGATTAATATCTCTGTGGTTACATATGTCCCCTTTCTCTTTATATAATTTGAATTAACATATGATTCTATTATCTGTCTGAGATAAGTTTTTTCCACTTATCCCCTGCTCTTTGACCTATAATTTAAGATCAAAAGCCTCAATATACTTCTTCATTTATTTAACTTTACCTAAATTCCCTTCTACTTACTGTATGAGCCTTTTTCCAGGCTCTAAAATTGTCATATCAGGTTGAACAATCCCAGAATTCCCATGTAGACCACATTCAAAAGAATTTGTGTATTTGCCCTGGCATAACCTTTTTAAAATTTTTTAATGCATTTTTCTCACTCATTCTCCCTTCTATCTTTGTGTGCCTTTGTTTTCTACATTTGAGATCAAAGGCCTGGATTTCTTTATTCCATGTATATTTAAAAACATTTAAACAATTACCATTAATAGTCATTTTTATCCTTAAAAACAATTAAATCAAATTTCATTCATCTCTTTTCTTTATTTATCTGGTTGCAAGGGGCAGGCAGCTTCAACCATCTCTCTCTCTCTCTCTCTCTCTCTCTCTCTCTCTCGCTCTCGCTCTCGCTCTCGCTCTCGCTCTCCCTCTACCCCTCTATCCCTCCCTCCCCCCTCCTCCCCCCTTAGCAACCTGTCTCTTTGCACAGCAGGGGCTCCCAACACCTTAGCTCAAACTCTTTGTATAGTTCTGAACTGGGGGAAGAAATCCCTAGTGGCTTGGGAAAAATCTGTAGGCTGCTAAGAAGCCAATTCTCCCCTCCTCCTAATCTTACATCTGAGAATCTCTAAGTAATTTTTAATAGTAAGTTCTTGCCTACCAAATTGTAACCATCTGTAGTGGTGAATAGTTAATCCACTTAGAGATCCCATCAGGTGATCGAGCTTCTAGCCACCCACCAGAGCTCTCCAGATTTGAGAATAAAGACATACACATGCACACACACACACACACACACACACACACACACACACACACACACACCGTTATTTTTAATATGGTTGGGCACTTCCTGAACCTCCCTGAGGCTAGCACACACTCTCCTCAGGTATTCCGGAGTTAATGCCCTTTAAAATCTATATTTCATTTTTGCTACCCAAGACCCAATAGGGCCATTGGACCCTGTGGACACTCACCCTGATTCTTACATGTCAGTGGAACCTTAAGTCTCATCTCTCTTCTCCCATCTTGGCACTTCTGTCTGTTCTTCCTCACCCTCAGTCCCTTGCCCCCTAACCCAAAAGTCCTGCCTCTGTCTCCCTGCCCAGCCATTGGCTCTATGGCAATTCTTTATTACCAATCAAAGCCAGCTGGGGACAGGAACCCTCAGCATTCTGGAAGCTCAGCTTTTGGGAGCCAAATTAAGACAAAGCATTAGAACCAATCCCTAACAGGAAGCAAAGTTGGGCTTTCTTAGCCAACATTGTGTAGCAATCTTTCAGTGTATCTTTTTATAATTTATTTTAGGTTTGGAGGCTAGGAGAAGGTAATTTACATATTGTAAGAGTTGGTTCTAGGAAGCCTCTGTTGGAAGGACTGGGGGTCAGCATTTATTGTCTCATCAAACAGGGTTGGAGAGTTTTTACATTCTTGGGGCAACCTGGTCCAGGAATGTTGCCCACTGTAACCTCTCTCTGGGTCTGTCCATTCAAAGCAAAGATGATGGACTAACCTCTGCCAGTGTGAGACTGAAGAAAACATCTTTCACGACCAAGACAGTGTTTACCTCTTTTTCTGGAGGAATTAGACCCATGAGAATCAGAGGTCCCAGGTTTCTTCACAGGCAGAAGAGCTGTATTCCAGGTTAGCTGCCAGAGTACCCAGATGCCTATCTCTCTAAGCCAAGCAATGTCGACTGCAATTTCCTGTTATTTCCAGGGCCATTCGGTATTGTTTGAACTGAATGGAGGTAGCTAGCTGTACTGTTTAGTTGAACAATTATAGGAACTTGGTGTTGAACCAGTCTTGGGGGGTTGGTTTCTGCCCATACCATTGGGAATTTTGGTTGTAAATCTGAGAGATAGTCCAACTGTATCTTTTGATTGAGGGAAGTACTTTCAGCTAGGAGATATTCTTCTGAAAGAGGGCAAAACATCAAAATTTTGCTGGGTATCTGTAAATCTAACTGCATCTGTTCATCAGAGGAGGTGACGGTGGCTCTAGGATTATAAAAAAAAGTTTTCATCTCTAGATTGGTTCTGTTGCTAAATACCGTTTGAGCTACCTCTGGCAACTGGGACCTATTTATATCTTTAAATTTTTCTAACACTTAAAACTTTTTTAAATATCTGGGGCTGACTGGGTGAAAAAGGAAATCTTTTTAGCAGCTGCCTTTAATCCTTCTAAAAAAGACCAGGCAAAAAATTGTTTAAAGTCTCTTTGGTCAGTGTTGGACAGAAGAGAAAATCCATTCTATATAGGCTACATTCTCAGACAGCAATTCTCCCACCCTGACCCATTTTTCTACTTTTTTCAGAGAATGGTAGGTTTGGAGTTTTTCAATTATCTGGATCATTGGTTGAGAAAATAACATAAATCAGGAAAAGGAAAGGAGCAGAACTCCTTCTTTCCCCCATCCCTAGGTCTTCTTAGAGCAGGTGGGGTGCAGAGGAAGTGTACACCTGATCAACCTGGCCTCAGCAGCTCCATGATGCTCCTGAGAAGTTTAAATGGTAGCAGAGGAGTTGTGATGGCTGTTCTTCATTGTCAACCTGACTACATCTGGAATCAACTAAAACCCAAGCATCTGGGCACACTTGTGGGTGATTTTTTTTTCTTAATTAAGATCTTTTGAGATGGGAGAATCTACATTTAATCTGGGCCACAACTTCTGCTGGTAGTCTATATAAAGGACATGGAAGAAGGAATACCTACTGGATTCTTGGACCTTCTCCACATGATGACCAATTGGTGAGTTTTTGCTCCCTCTGGGCATCTTTCTCTTCCACAGCCCAGTTCCTTTCTCTCTTTGTCTCGAAAACCTGGCACTAGGTAGCCCACAGGGGCCTAGTGTCTGCCCCTGACCCTCCTCTATTCTCTCCACAGCCTGAATGGAAGATTTGTACCACAAGGATCTCTTGCCACATCTGTGTCTCTGGGACACCTCAGACACAGACTGCTGCCTTTTCCCCGACTCAAATAAATGCTCATCAGTCTTATAAATATTAACAAATTCACCACTCTCCTCTTCTCTTGGTCGGATATGACAGCACTGTTCTTGCCCCCGATTGCCCTTCCTCCATCCCTCCTTCCGGCTTCCCTTCCTCTATACTGCATACACTGGCTCCCCTCCTCTGTATTTTATTTCTGATTTCCAAATTCTTACTGCAAATGATTCAAACTCCTTTTATTCTTAACTCTCTCTGCTTACTCTTAAACGTCTAATTCCTGAAAACCGTTTATCTCTAATTTCTTTCTATTCTGCTCTTTAAAAAGGAGAAAGAGAGAGTTTTAAACAGCTCAGTTTCTTGGCCTACACCAGTTCTGAGTCAACTGCTGGGCACTGGGCAGAGGACCACAGTGAGGCCTCGGGGAACAGGGTCCCAACTCAGGGCTGGAGGGGTCTGGGTAGGCTCTACACCTTTTCACAGTGGAGAGAGGGGAGGCAGACCCACCAGGCTCCTGCCATATGACTTTAATCTTTAATCTTAAGATGAATGCATGGTATTAAGCAACAATTAAAATCCAGGGTCAATATAGTAATTAAAAACCTATGCTCAGGTGATCTTAAATCACAAGACATTCCATTCTGGGATGTAACCAACATTTGATTCAGTTGCCATCTTAACTAAGGACTCAAAAAGGCAGAGCTATAGCTTCAGTTCCATCTTGATTAAGGGCAGTCACATCACTAGTAGCCAGCTCTGTGGTGGAAAGTCCTAGCTTCAATTACCATCTTGATTGAGGACAGTGGCATCTTTGTTATGGAAAATCCTGGCTTCAGCATCATCTTGCTTAAGGGCAACAACATATGGCCCAAGCAGACCAGAAAAACTAGTTCCCAGAGACACTTTCAACTGAGATAAGATTTTCATAAGGTTTCTATCCTGTCTCAATAAATATTAAATGTTAAAATGTTGCTCTATGTTTTCACTCTTTAAAGATTATTTATTTTAATATTACTTTAAAGGGCTGCAACATTAAAAAGATTAAAGATTGCTGTCTTTGAGATATGTTTAGCCTTGTTTTTGCTAATGTTGTAATGTTGCCTTGTATTTTTATAAGCTATAGACTTTTATAATGATACACTATATAAAGGTTAAAGGTTCCCAGTTCCTTTATGGACTGTGTTTATGAATTTAAAAGTTTTGTTTTGATACTAAAAGAATTTCAATCCAAAATCATAATTTTTAAGGCTAAGACCTACTATAACAGCTCTAGTCTCATAACAATTACTATAATTAAATACAAGCTGACAGTCAGTAACCTTATAAATAATCATATCCTCTAATATGTTCAGGAATATATTTAAAGCCATGCTAAGAACCAACGCAGTTAATCACAATATTAATCTTTACCCTCCTGCTTTATGTTTAGTAGTTCCAACTTGAGCAGATAACTAAAAAAGCAGATAACTAGCTCTCAATCCTGCCAGAGATCCGTTGCATACGGCATTAAATGTTTAAACTTACTATGACAGAGACTCAAATCCTAACAGTGACACCCCAAGACCTCCAAGAAGATATGGGCACAGTGACAAAGGACCTGGATTGTGGTATGCCAACCACTGGGTGGCACTGTACCAATGCCTTACCTACTGCCAGAGCTTGGCCTGAACTGTGGACAAATTACCTGGAGAATTGAATGTCTCATATTGCTAAAGACAAGGTGAGGTCATCTCTCCCATGTTCCTCCTCCACATAAAAAAAGGAAAAAGAAAAAAAAAAGTCTCTCATCTTCTGGGCCTGATGGCCAGACTGGCACTGCTTGAGTTGCAATGGAGACCACAGGAACCTGGGGGAGTAGACTACAGACTATCTTTGGTCATTTTAATTAATATATAACATCTAGATTGTAATTTACCCCTCTCAGATTTCTGATTACATTGATGGCTAAGCTAACTATAGCTTGACAGCTAGAGAACAGGCAACCAGCTCCTTACTCCAAGGTAATCTACCACCGGGTTAGCACATTAGTCAATTCAGTAACTAATTAAGACTACCAAAACTCTTATCAAAATCACAAACAGGTTTCCTTATTCACAAGCTTCATGATAAAAGATATACAGGTTTCATATGTAAAGTTTATGTAAGTTATGAGGATCTAAGAAACTATTTCAGGGTCTAGGAAAGAGTTTTGAGTTTGGTAATTGAAAGATATAAAGGTTGGAGGACATAAAAATTTGGATGGTGATAGAAAAATAGTTTAAGGTACAAAAATGCTTCAGATTTCTTCTCCTCACTATGCCACTGTTATATTAATACTTCAAAAGTTCAGAATTTTAACATTAATCAATAGAGTTCTGATAAATTAGCCTAACTCTGATAAAACATTCCACCATGCACTCCACTTTCATAAGCACAAGTTCAAGATTTTAAGTTTCCTTTTGTAGGACCCCCGATCCGGGGGGATCCTCACTCAAGCCTCGGGATAGCGAACTCCCCCAGTAACGCACGAGAGACCGTTCTTGATGTAAATACAAGAGGTTTATTTGCGCCTAATCTAGTGCACTAGGGCCGACCCATAGTCAATGCAGAGACAAGAGGAGTCGACCTCGACCAGCTAAAATTAAGAGTATTTATAGAAAAAATCATAGAGCAGATGGAATT
>CM052704.1:68674482-68704124 GCA_028551405.1 Uromys caudimaculatus | reverse complement strand
ACATCTATGGACCCATGGTTCGGACCACATATGTGGCAGAGGATGACCTCGACGGCCATCAGGGAGAGAGAAGAGGCCCTTGGGCCTGAGGGTGTTAGAGGCCCCAGTAAAGGGGAATGTCAAGGTGGGAATATGAGGATGGGTGGGCGGGTGGGTGGGAGGTGGAATTCCCTCATAAAGGCGGGGATGGCGAGAGGATAGGGGGTTTCCAAAGAGGAGACCCAGAAAAGGGGAAACATTGGAAATGTAAATAAAGTATCAAAAATAAAAAATAATAAATAAATAAATTAAAATATAGTCATAATTACAATTCATGCCTTTTAATGGTACTGTTACCTGAAATAGTTAATTTTTATGTTAAATATAGCATTTTTAAAAACATTACAAGACCAAATGTTACTATAGCTTAGATTCTTAATTAGCATCAGTAAGAAGAAAGCAAGATGTTATGAGTATTCATTCTTAACTAAGCATGAGAAATTTAAATGCTGATCTAAAACACTTGCAGAATATGTCTGGAAAATAAAATCCTATTAAAATTTAATTGATTGTTGCAAGAGACTACATTCAACTTATTTTTAGATTCAACAGTAAGTAGAACAAGAGAAACAAATTGCTATTGAGGGGACAGTCCAGAGTCTCAATGTTTAGAGGGCCTTTATTCCTGATGACTTTGTGTAGTGAATGAAATTCTTTGGGATTCCTCCATAGGATCAAAAACACAGAAGTTAATGACAAACTCAGGAGCTTAATGAGCTACTGGCAGGCTACATCCGGAAAAGTATCCAGAAACCCACATTCCATCAGGGCTTCAGAATCAATTACAAAAATAAGCCTAATTGTGTTTGTACTTTGCCTTCCTCTCTGCTTTCCCCAGACTGTTTCTCACATCCACATTTCTTGCTGATTCTGCAGTTCTAGCCAATCCGATATTCTACCTGATTCTGAGTGGGCACGGGGTACTTCCAAACTTCCAAACTTCCACTCCTGAGAGTCCCTGACATGATGTATGGGGCATGCTTTGCAAAGACTCACACGTCTGCATGTCTTCCCCTTTCTCTTTGTATATTCCATAGTAATACTTTTTAAAAATCACATTCATAAGCCGTGACTCTAACTTATTTCTTAACTATGCACATCCGGTGTTTGGCACTTCATGTTTGACGGAAGCCAGAGTGAAGGACTCAGGACTAGAAGGAATGACGGGATGCCTAATCCAGTATTATCCCCCAGGAGAATGATTGTGGTTTTTCTAATTTTAATTTTGAGTTTGTTTTCGTATTGATTTATATGACTAACTTTGTTCATGAATTTTCAGCAAAATGGATTCAATAATGACAACACGTAGAAATGAAGATGAACACCTTCACTGAGGAATTTAAGGCTACATTTTAAGATTATGTAATCTAGAAAAGATCTGCATTGAACATTGTCTCTTGTATCAGAATAACAGTTTTGTTGTTGCACAAATAATTACTTTGAAGAAGGTCACATATGTATCTGGCAAAGTTTAGTGATAAAAGGAAAAAAATCTACGTAGTTCTAGTTTGTTGTCAACCCTGATCAGGTCGTTCCTGCTCTGTATTTGACTTTGTATCCTGGTTTTGATTATAACTAAGTTTCTCATCTTCTCGCCTACATCCCCCTAATAAATGTTTTTCTTAAATGTTTAATTCTAGTCTCCAAGTCAGCAGTAGCCCACTAAATTGTGCCCACAGGCAGAATCCCCAGATGTAGACAGTGCTACTATCACAGGAGTCACAACTCTCACTGTGATGTCCACGGCACTGTAGCAACTGTGATGGCCTGAGCAGCAGCTGCCCTCAGATCTGGGGTCACAGCAGCCCCCAGAGCTTGTAGCAAATCAGAAGGAGGCCATAGGCAGACACTGTGCTGAGTTCTTTGGGGGACACTTGGTCCAGGAATACTTGAGCGGGGCTGACACAGTTGCTGGATAAACGTCAGGACTGTATAGGAGTCAGTGAATGTGCACAAATTAAACTAAACTAAGCTAGTAAAACAAAACAAACAAAATATGTCAATGTGTAAGCTTCAGACCAATGTTGCCTTTTTCTTTACTTTAGTTGGAGATACTTATATTTTCATTCGGCCAAGATCTAGAGAAGGAAAATGGACTGTTTTGGAATTAATTGGCCAGGTGAGCTATGGTTCTTTCCCTCCATCTTTTGGCAGGACGATTAGCATCTTTCTGGATGAACCTTCCCCTTTGGCTCAGTACAGGTTATCACAAAGACCATGTGTGAACAGTGCCCTCTGCAGGCACTCAGTGCACAAGACGCATGATGCTCTGCAGTTCTTTGGATGTCTGCGAAGAGTGTGAAAATCAGTGAGATTTGAGGAAGCAGCAAGTGTCTCATCAGGCATGAGAGGGAGGGTATAGGATCCTGAGATCAGTCTCATCACAGAACACTGCCATGGCTCACCGATCTTTACCTTCATCCCACTCTTCCACTGCTGCCATTCCTAGAATCTCCATGTTGAACCACAGGCATGTCTGGTCAACTCTGTTGGCTCAGGTCTGCTACTCAGATGAACGCTTACTCGTTCTGTGATTCTAGGTAAGAATTGTTTTGTGTTGACTGTGTACCAAGGAACCCAGGTCTTCAGACATTTTATCTTGAACAGAGTTTTATGATACACATAGACCTATCTGCCTTTGTCCTATCCCAGGGGTAGGTCCACTCCCAGGACCAGGTTTTCAGTGCCTTCCGACAAACATTTAGAGGAATTAAACAAAGAGAAGAAGGGAATCTTAACGAGTGTTGCCTTCAGCTCAGGTCCTGTGGTAGCCACTGTATTTGTATGTTTTTATTCTTTTCGGAGATAACCTTACTCAGAGTATGTTTTTCAGGTTCACTGATAATATGGAGACAAACAGAGCCCACTGATGCCCTTGAGCTAGCTCGTAGCCTTTCAGAAGGACAGATGGTATACTGAACTACTAAGCCTGACCATGTAGATTACAGACTAAGTGGCAGTGCACACACATGTAGAAAGGCAGCAAGCAGCTGGAGCCAGTGCTTGTGGATGTCACTCCCACTTCTTTGTAGAGTCTCTCAGAGGATGATAGATAAGTTCCTGCCATATGGGTTTTGATTGAGCCATGTACTGATCTTGGTAAGGAGACATGATTAGGTAAGGGGTAAGTGAAAGAATGGAGCTGGGCCTTGGTTTGAAAGGTAGAACTTCTGAGAACATCCTGCATTTGGAATGAAATATGGGAGAAGGAGAGCTGAGGGAGGTATTGCTAGAGGATCAGATCATGTAAAAATGTGACCTTCATCTCTGGAACCAACAGAAATCACAGTTAAAGAGTAAAGGGGCATCTGCTTGTGGCTCTCTGTTGTGTTTGTGAAGTTGCATCTCATTATATACCTAGTGATGAAGATTTTAGTTTTAGTGATGAACCTGATGGAGATGCATAATTTTCACTTACTGATTGGGCATGGTAATGCTTGAGGGTTGTATATGGCAATTTAATATAAACAGAATGATAGTTTTATTTTATTTTAATTATTACACCAAGTATAAATGAACCATTGGCTCTATCTTTAAAAAGACAATACAATAAATTGTAGATGCTACAGAAAAAAAAAAGTCATGGATTCTTAAATAACATTAATTGGTCTGTATTAAGTCCTCTTTTTCCTCAGTTCTTCACTTCAGTTTGAACATTTGCAATACTATGACTTCTTTCAAGAATCCCATTGAGTTATTCATCTGAGATGTAGCTCAGTTGGTAGAGCTTGTGTTACATATATAAGGCTGTAAACAAGAATTCTGTTCTCAGATGAATAATATAAGCACCAAATACAACAGTGATGGGTATTCCTGAAGGAGAGATTCAGATCACTTGTGATATTCTGTAGTCTGGGGTTCAATTCTGCTTGCAGGAGTAAATATTTTTACTTTTTGTTCACTTGTGCTCTTTTTGTGTAAGCATAGGCCATTTAAAATCAGGCAAGAATCAGGGCATAACACACAATACTTAGATTAGTCTAATGATTAAAATATCCCAGAGATACCTGCTAGAGCTGTCATGAAACTCAAGCAGATTTCCTGGTGACTTCCTTTGGAGGATGTCATGTCAGGTGCTTCTTTTCATCCTGGAGAGGGTAAGTCATTATCCCCACCCTGCAGTCTTTCCCTTTGATAATCACAGACTGGACAGCCAGAGGAAACACCTTGTGAGGTCAGAAGACTGACTCACCAGCTAGTCTTTTCTCCCAGAGCATGCTGGAAATCCCAGATGAGAAGACATGAGTGCCATCCATCATGTTTATGAGCCTCTGGGGCCTGAAGAAGCATTGTGAAGACTGAACCTGGTTTAGCAGATTGAACCTTTGGAAGAGGTCATCATCTGGTTATGCCACTTGACCTCATGGGAACACAGCAAGGTACAATAATCAGTGACAACATAGTCGACAAGACTATGACTTTGTGTGCAAATACATGTGACAATTAACAAGTCATTTCCCTTCCAGTTCAGATCATTATGTTGTATATACTACAAAAAGAAAAGTCATGGATTTTTAAATAACATGGATTTTTAAGTAACAGCCCCATCATGTTCTCATCCACCCCTGTATCATTTGAAATGCAATTGAATCATTTATAAAGAGCATGGATGAAGAGCCTGAGCATGCTGTATTTGTTTCTGATTTATCTGCATCTCCTCCAGCCCCAGTTCAGGTCCTTGTCTGGGTCCTAATAGTCATCCTGTATGATAAATCCCTGGTCCATTTCTTCTAAAGCTTTAACTGATTGAATGTTTAGAGTCTTACATACTGATTGATTTTGTCCAGATCTCCAAAGTGGAGGACAATAGGAGGTAACGTTTCATTCTGTCTAAGGCCAATAGATGCAGTGTGGCTTTGAGGGACTGGGGGTCGCTCTGCTCTGGAAGAAGTGCCTTAAAACTTCTCTGATGTTCTCCACCTTCATTTAAAGCCATAGAACAAAGACTGGAGTGGAAAGATTCCTAACTCTTGATCCTGATCTTGGAGTAAAGGTTTGTGCCATGTTTCTTCCCTATCACCTGGTAAAAAGGATCAACCCATCTCCCTACACTCCAAGGAGCTCCAAAAGGACCGCTCATAAGGTTACAATATCTCTAAGAAAAGGAGATGAGCATTTCAATCCAGACTTAGACTTTCACATTTTATTTGTTCTTTAAACCTGTTATGGTTAATGGAGAGAAAGAGTTGCAGAACAAAGGAAGTGGGTAGCATGCAGTTAGCCCAAGTGCTTATCTAAGGTGGGAAGACTGGAGAAATGACAATGTCCCATAGTCTACAGGCAAAGGGATGCTGCAACAAGTAGCAGGTACTGATAAATTCAAAACAGAACCTAAATTCTCCTCCCCAGAAATAAACACACCTCTGTCAGCCAGGTTTCTTATTTGAAAAGCAAGTTACACCCTGATGCAGAGAACCAAACTGTCGAAATGTTATCTGTTGACAACAGTTTCTTACACTCCAAGGAAGCAATTCCTGGTGGTTCTTTTTCCTAACTGTTGAACTTGGGAACTTGTTAATTTTGGGGGAAATGTCATAAACTATTGTTCTGTCAAGATTATAATTGATGTTGCTGACTGATTTGTAATGTGATCAGTTAAGTTCTAAACTGGCATCTTCTTTGTATTAATAAATACAAAAATGAATACTGATATACACGCGTGCGCGCGCGTGTGCACACACACACACACACACACACACACACACACATACACACACAAACACACACTGCTGGGTGTCCTTGCAGGTCATGTGAGAGTCAAGGTGAAAATCAACAGTAGGACTAACTGAAGGTTTTCTTTAGTCTACCCTTTTACCTTTAAATGTACATCAGAAAGGGAAAAAAAATCTGCCTAGAAGTGGGAGGGGAAAGAAGACACCTTAGTCAAGTCTTATTAATACTGGAGAAGAGACTATTTGAAATGAAGGCATATGTTGAATTTAAACTGTATTAGGCTATGTGCGCACGCGCGCGCGCGCGCGTGTGTGTGTGTGTGTGTGTGTGTGTGTGTATAAGATAGATATTTTTCACTAATTGGAGTGAATGATTGATCCTTATGCAGGAGATGGCAACACTTGAGATAGATTGAGAGTCTCTGTGTTTGTGACACACTGAGCTTAGATTGCTTATCTTTATTCTAAATGAAGTTTTGGAGTCTTCCATATATAAATCAAAGATGAATGTCACATTGTTTAGGGAGGGCCTGTTTGCTATAAAACGCTAATTAATGGAATTAGTTCTATGAATTAAATGTGTTTTTATGCATATATGTGCTAATCAAAGAGGCTGAGAAATGTACTCATATCTGCTCGTAAAATGTTTGTGTTACCAAAAGATCCCTTTCTCCAATTTCTATAGACTGCTTATAAATAAATGTGAGTCATATTTTGAAGCCCGTCTTGTCTTGAATTTGTATTTTAAAGAGTATGTACAGGAAACATTCGCTTCTTAAACTGTTGGTTCACCTAATGCTGCTCCCATGAGTCTTCCAGACTCAGGTCACTGGCAGTCACTGGTCATGTGGCAGGTGTGGAAGTCCTCACTCCTGACCCTACAGTTCCAGTATGAGTTTTGATAACATGACTTGGGATCTGTGGGACTCAGGTCATTCTCTTCAGCAGCTGCAGTAGAATCAGAGCAAGATTCTCCTGGAAATACATTCAGAGATGAATGAAGGTGATCATTTTAGAGAATTGCTCTGTGTGTGTGTGTGTGTGTGTGTGTGTGTGTGTGTGTGTGTGTGTGTGTGTGCGCGAGCACGCGCGCAGTTTTTCTCAGAAAGATCAACTCAACATCTACTTAGATGTAACAAATAGTATACAACTACTTTACTTTTGAAGTAAAATAATATGTAGATAATAAATATATGGCTAAAGTAAACAAGTAATAAAAAGAAAATTCTTTACCCAGGTCAAGAAGACCCTTTCTTTCTAGAAAAATAAATACATTTGTGCCTGTGGATCATAAGTATAAATGACCTTGGACAGACTCAGCTGCCCTGAGAGACCCAGCCCATGGAGACAGCAACCACATTATCTAGGGCTTAGGTCTAGTGAATTGCAGGGCTGACTCCCTTGTCTGAACTTCTCTGTGTGCTACATCATTTTCCCATTTCCGTTGTTCTTTCATTCTTAAGACTTGTGAGTTCTGACAGAGAAATTTCTTAGGTTTCATCAAGGCCTTCTCCTATAATTTCAGAGTACAGGAGGCTTGTGCACAAGATGCCTTTATTAGGACTAGTATATGAGTTCTCCTGCGGCTCTTGAGGAAAAATGTGGAGGCTCTTACAAAGCAGGGCAGGAGATGCTGCTCAGGTATCCACTGATGTTCACCCCACTCAGAGTGGCTCCATGGAGAGCTCTCAAGTGACTCCTGTCTGTTCCATCTGTGGACAAGATGAAGCCACCAAGACCCTTTCTTAGGCTGGACACCTCTGGGCAGCCTGAACATTCCAAGGAGCCAGCCACTAGGTTGAAGAGGATTCATGTATCAGTGTATTTATTCCAATTATGAATATATAACTGTGATGTATTTTTGAGGGTTCCACACTCTTATTTAACTCATTTAAAAGAAGGCAAAATGAAGAGAGAACAGTTGTTATTAGTGGTGCAGACAGCTTAGTAAAGACTTAGAAGGAAGCATATTCAAGACTTGGATTGGAAATTGACCACTTAGGAAATATTTTATTAATCTTTGCTGAATTAAATGAAAAGCTCCAAGGAGATTGAGATCATGTAAAGAAAGACAATGAATGATAAATTGGAGATTGGTAAGAAGAAAGCCAGTGCCCCAGGGAGCTGGTTTTCAGCAGGAATCCCACTGGTACATTCTTATGTTCTTGACCCATGTCTGAACTTCTGTAGTGAAGAAACACTGCCATAGATGAGGCTGTTTCTGGCTCCAATATTTCTGTACCTCTCTTGTTGAAACGCCTCTCCTTTGCTCTGTGCAAAGCCAGGTGAATGCTGTCTAGGCTACTGAAATGACAATTCCTGTGATGGCTGAGGAACCTTCTCACTGGAATGGTCAGAAGGTCTCACAAGCTGAAAGTCATAGAGGCCTCAGGAGACTAGAGATTAATTTGGGATTCTAGGATAAAGCTTGGAAGAAATACTATCATCCAAGTCTTCTCAGAAAAGGCACTGACACCTGAAAATGTCCTGGTTCACTTCTTTAGGGTTTCTAGTGTGAACCCAGGAACAGTTAATGTATTTAGCTCTCCAGAGATGAGTCTTTGGATGATGACAGTGATTCAGAGGAAAGCAGCAAATATATCAATGCATCATTTGTGATGGTAGGTATCCACACTCCAAAACCAGGAGCTTGGATGTTAGACTTGATGAGAATCTCAGTGTTAGAAAACAAGTTGTCTGGGTTTAGGGGAACTCCTTTGAAAGTGCCCTGAGGAAACTGACGAGGTCAACCAGTCATTTCTTCAAACACAGGAGCTCTCCAGCTTCTGAGGGAGCAGGCTGAACTGACTGTGTATGAAAGTCTCAGGGGAAAGGGATTTGTGAAAGGCATGCAGGGCCATAGAAGGAGAAAACAGACAGGGTCTCTATTTGCTTCTATGAATTAACTGTCTATCACATACTCAATATCCCAGTGCCTCATTTTTCATCAGTAAAATGAGGATTAAACTGGCATTGTAAAATTTATTAATAATGTGATAAGTAAGGTAATGAGATGATTTATATGGAGCAAAGCCTTAGACAAAAGTACTGCTTAACATTTATATGTGAGAGTTCTTAGAGTCTCAGAAGTGAGTCCTCTGGTAAGTCCTTCCAGACTAACCCCCAACTTAACTAAAGTCCTGAGAAATGACAGTGACTTCTGGTCTCCCCACTTACCATATACCAGACCCAACACTTTTCAGTTATTTAAGAGATGTCCAACAGAGAGTACTAACTGCCTATTCCGTATCATTCTAGATGCAAAAATCTGTGGCTATGGAAATGAAGTAGGTATTATATAAGGGGGAATTCTTATTTGATGAATGTTAAGAAAATAACACATAATGCACAAGACAATTCAGACAATGCAACTGTTACCAAACTTGTGTTAAACCTTGTGCCCCAAATCAGGTCCAGCCACCCATATTCAACAAGCCAACTAAAAGAGCTAAATTTCTGAAAACTGGAAGGCAATAAAAGGAGATTTATTCATTGTGGCCACACTGGGAAGAGGGACACAGGGTTCCAGTGAACACAGTGTGTCCTCCCAGCCTGTCTTCCCACTGTGGCCAGGTTGAATCTCTCACAGGTGCTGGGATCTGACTCATGTCGTCATGCTTACTCCTGCCCCTCTTTTAAACACCTCTTTAAACCACTAGTTTTATTGTCATTCTGAAGATTTAGAACTCTGTTCCATATTACCAAATTATGAATTTTCTTTTTGTGACCTAGATTATTCTTCTCTGCTTCTGTGCCTATTTTAGAACTGGGACTCCTTATTGTAAAGAGGAAAAAAAATCTTGCCAAAACATTTCACATCCCAGAAAATAACCACGGAGATAGCAAAGGAGGCTTAAACCCCACTAGAAGTAAAATGGGGCAACACAGAAAAACCCTATTCAGAGAATAAGATGGAAATTAACTTGCCTTGAATTTCTGAATTTCTACTCATTGTTTACAATCTAAAAAGCAGTTAATAGATTTTATGTGCATGGAAGAGAGAGATTTGAAAGTGTTCACCTGATGAGTTGTACTAAGCTTTGTGCTTGGATTTTATAAAGAAGAGCTCATCGTATATATAAATATATATTATATGATTATATAGTATATGTTACTATATATACATATCCTGGAACTTTCTCATCATAACTATCTTCAGTCATAATTGTTACTACTCATCGGTAAATCATAAACTCACTGGCTTAATGTCAAAAGATGTAAAAATACTAAAATATTCTAATATGAGCAGAAATATTAGAAATAATTTGTTATGAACACCTATGTAAGGTGAAACTCATCACATATTTTCATCACATAATACATTCTCATTTATCAACATTTAACTCCTGATACTAAAAACAACACCCAGAACACACTTTGAGAATTTAAAGTAGACTTGGGATGGTGGTGAGGTAACCTTTTGCTCTGGCATTTTTCCAGCTTTTATGTAACGCAGCTGGAAGATCTGTCAATGTGTCCTGCGATGCTCAGAGAACGTCACTGCGCGCCATCTAGTGTTAGATTCGGGTGCAAGAGCTAAAAGCTGGACACTTGCTGGGTATTAATCGCTGTGTTCTTTCACAGTCCGTTTATTAGACAGTTCTGGTTGCAGCAGTTGCACGGCTGGCCAAAGGGCTGATAAGAGGCAGAACTGTGAGAGGGAAACCTTCTCCGTTTGGTAGGGCTGTGGTCCGGAATGGTGTGGCCTGTCTTCTCTGCCCTTTTTCTGTTCTCCACCTCTTCAGTCTGATTATGCACGTGGCGGTGGGGTTCAAGGGCATCACTTAACCATGAAGTTTAGTTCCAGGGAACCAGAAAGTGTAGGAGGGAGTATGTAAGAAAAGTGATTCCATGCGTTGTTTATCAGCATCAGAGGTTAACACAGGGCTCCACTTACCAAGGGTCTGATCATTTTCATTCTGTTTTCCAGTCTCAGGCTCACAGTAGTTGTCACTCTCTGGATAGATTAGGAGAGTGCTTCAAACACTTTGAAAATTTGACTGATATGGGCTGGAACTTGAAAGGTTTATTAATCCAATCGATTTGCTGTTAGAACAAAATATGAACATTTTATATATGATTTAATAAAGACCCTAAGCTTTGTTTAAAATGTTAAAAATATCCAACATACAAACCCTAATTACTTGGCATAATATGAAACATAAAAATACAACTCTGTATTGTCAGAACTGTATCAAAAAATGACACGTGGTGAACAATGCCTTAGGGAACTGTGAGAGAGGCTCCAGGGGAAAAAAGGCAGAAGACCTTTTATCTCAGGTGCATTTTGTTCTTGGATGTAATTTTGTGCCTCCTTTGACAAACATATATATTGAATTTATAAGAGGTGTTTATTCTTGTTGGATATCAGATCATAGCTATAGAACCAATCTGGTGAAAGGATGTGCTGAGTGCTGTCCTAAGTGTACCCTGGATCGGCATATGGCCTTATGCTTTGCTTTTGTGCTTCCCCAGATATAATTTACAGTACACGCGAGGCAACTGTGTTTAAATTAGTTTGTCCTGAGACTATTCTGGGAAAATGTCCAAGGGCAGCTTTGACAGCCAGGGTAAACTGTGGTGGGGTGTAGAGTTAAAGACTGGGGGCTGGTACTGATAGCAGCTGGTGATGGGAGAAAGGGGTAGAAGGGGAAGAAAATTACACACACACACACACACACACACACACACACACACACACACACACACACCCCGAGTGGATGAAACACGACAACAACTTCACAGATACACACACACTCATCCACACATTGGGTGGATGGAGCAAACTCCCAGGAGCTGGCTCTAAACAACTATTTTTTTCTCCTAAAGCTTATATATCACAGGAAAACCCTTCACGTAGTATAAAATTATGATTACATTCTATTTTTCTTCTAGTGAATGATTATGAAAAAAAAAAAAACCCAGTATGTTCTCTAAAGATTACATCGTACGGGTAAAGAAAAACACCAAATTATTACCAAGAACCCACATACATTCAAAACTAAGCAACTTTTTATAGATTAACAAAATGTAAGCAAGCAAGGCAATTTTCTCAGCCAATTTATTTATTTATTTATTTTTACTGGCAGGCAGCAATTTGTGGTTACAAAGAAAGGGTCAATTCTTTTCTTATTTATCTTAAAAAGTAATTTTATAAAAAAGGTTAGAATCACAAATCTAAACTTTTATATAAAAACAATTAGTCATTTCTACTTTAAATCCTCGGTATTCACATTTACTCATTAGCAATTTTTATTAAATCATATTATGAAGCTGAATGCCATACTCTCTAATGTTGGGGGAAGCGCAGGCGCGGGCTAGTCCCCGGGCTCCGCGAGCCCTAGGCTTCAAGGCTCACCGCAGCAGCCCTCCTCGTCATCGCGTAGTGTCCCCGATGCAGGGGCGTCCGCTGACTCAGTGCCCAAGCCGCCATGCGCCACTGAGCGCTGCCGCAGCTGCGGCTAGCCATTTGGCCGAGGTGTAGGGAGGAAGCGCTGATAAGAGACCAGCCGCGAGCATTCTCGCCCTGCACCAAGGCTTGGCCGTAGCACACTTTCCTCTTGCCCGGTGCCCGCCGGCTCTCGGTCTCCTTGAGAACCCAAGAGTTACAACTTCCTTAGACAAAAGTTCTGAGATGCAAAAGTAGTTTTTATCTTTATTCGTTCTGGATGGCTGGCAGCGCTCCCAGGGCAGGTGGGTGGAGAAGGAGGGGAGAGAGGGAGCTACTTGGGTCAATGTGTTCTATTTATAGTTCTGAGAGAAGACAGGGGTTGGAGGCCCACACTTTCCATTGGCCAGTTTGGGGGATCTATTGGTGCCTCATTTGCTTTGCCCGTGACACAAGTCTCACACGCCAGGCCTGTCTCTATACAGGGGTCGTGATAGCTATGGAGAATTTCCCGGGAGCGTTGGCCAGAAGCATGAATTCTGGTTCCTGGTGTAGGGTCCACTGTTCGTGGAATTTTCCACTGGGTCTCCCAGGGCTTTTAGCCTATGCTCAACCGGGTGTTCATAGATCACTGCCCCACCGCTGAAGGCAAAAATGAATACAAGAAATCAATCATCACCTAATTCCATGAGTTCTACAGCCGTTTGTCATTTCTCCTCCATGGCACTTGATAGGAAAGGGCTGCTGTGTTAACATTTAGTATGTGTTAGCTGACATTTATTTACTGATCATGTTTTTATGAACGCGAACAACTCTCCTTGGATCACTGCTTTCTTTGTTACATTCATGTATAAAAAAGTACGCTGAAACTGAAGTAAATTTATCTACAGCTTTAGACTGTAGTTCCTATTCTTTAAGGTCCTCAAATCCCAAGTCAGTCTGAGTCCAGAGGAGATGCTCACCGGTCTTCTTAGCAAAGTCAACAAATTAAGGTCTTTTCGGTCTTCCTGCTAAGGTAACTTTATCCAACCGTTTTGTTACCCAAACACATGTAAAAATCCACCAGGATTATCCACCAGGATAGCTATTCTTTATTCTATGGTGCACTAGGGAAATGCTTTTTTTTTTTTTTTTTTTTTTTTTTTTTTTTAAATAAAGGGCTATATGCTTCCATTACAGTTTTTTTTTTTTTTTTTTTTTCCCCCCCAGAAAAGACTTGGATGCTGTTGCTGGCAGATGTGAAGCGATTGGTCCAAAACCACAAAAGAAAATACTTTCAAAGCCAGAGCTAGGACCTGACTTTCTGAGTCCTGCTACAGTGCTGGATCTTAAAGGCTTTGACACTCAAGCAAAATTGAGTGTCTCCTTGTAACAAAGGATGGTGAAATGAGAAATACTTGCTCTGATTTCCAGCTGCATTTCCTGCCTCCAGCTTGGCTTTCCAATATAACCGCCCTGTTTGTGCTGTTCAATTTTGCGCTTTTGGTGGGGTCTCCCGGGTTACTCTTCCATTTTCTCCTCCCTGCCCCCCCCCCCCCGCTGCATTTGTAATACCTGGACTCACGCAGAGCACCCTTGGAGGGAGCACTTTTCTTTGTTTTTTCTACCAGCTCCTCAGTTCTCTTGACTATTAAACTCTTGTGTCTATGCAACTCTCTTCTCTGTTGCTTGTCCAGAGCTTTGCAAGCCACTGTCCTCTTTTGCCCCTGGGTCTACATTATAATGCGCCAGTAGATGGCGCTAGAGGAGTGACAGAAGGGGCTATAGCCTCATCAACTGTGGTCCATGTCTCCACCTCTCACTTCCCCCACCCCTGCAGCTGCAGTGACTTTTCACAGATGCCCTAGCACCACCAGTCACACCCCCCCTTAAAGATCCGAGTTCTAACCCTGAAGATAAAATGAAGTTTTCATTTCCTCCTCAGAAGTTTTACTTCCTCTAAGCCACAGCCTTGTCCTCGTTCTCCAAACTTGAGGTCTAAAACCTTCCTGTCTATAGCCAGTTGGACTTCTTATCTGACCTTTTGCAACAGAGGTAGCAGAAAGGTCCCAGAACACTCATACATACATCACAGGTATGTTTGTAGATGCCAAGAGAGGGTAGCAGAGGCACATACAGAAAATGGTGAGGCCAAAAATCACCATGACGACTCTTCTTTACCACAATTATGATCCCTTCTTTCCTACTGTAAAACCTGGTTGGAAAGTTTCTTCCAATATTTTTAATGTGACAATGATGGAAAACGACTTTTTTTGTATTAAAAGGACTTGAAGTTAGATATTGTTTCAAGCAGTGTTCCCGGGAGGTACCTCAGGCTCTTCATTATATGGCCTACTCTCCACGGGTCGATGTTCTCCAGGAGTTTAGTGAGTCCTTTGCTGGGCAGAATGGAACGAAGCAACCAGCACTATGTCATTGACTACAGACTTTGAGGAGGTGGGCTCCCGGCGGCTGCAGTGGCCTGGGCTATAAAACAGCTGTTAGATCAAGAACCTGCTGCCTCTGGTGCTCCCTGCTTCCCATTTCCTCTCATTCAATCCAGTGTTGACAAGAAGACTCACAGGGGTCCCAGAGGACTTGGAGTTTGGCCACCCCAAGAATCTTAGCCTGTTTCTGAGTCTTCCTTTCTTCCCCTGCCCCACGTTATAATAAAACACTGATTTCCTGTTCAGGGAATGATGCTCCCTTTTGCCTCCTCTTTGTGATTTTTTTAAAAAATAAAAACCACTTTATTGTAAAGAAATTGCAAATAAAAGGCATAGCATACTTAGATTAATGTAGCCACTCAAACAAATACTTGCCTAGACGAAGAGTCTATACACCTCTGTGCATTTTGATAAGTTGGAATAGCTGTTCCAAAGCTGTGCTCTGTGTGACGTTTAACATTTCCCAGAGATCAGAACTTCTAAGGCATACATGCTCTTCATAAGGGAGACACAGGACCTGGGTTAGTGGTGAGTGAGCTGAGAGGTACTGATTACTCCAAGCACAGGTTGGAGTCTCCAATGACTTTAATTTTGTGTCTCTCTCTCTATTGAGCGGCACAGATGTTCTCATGCCTTTGTATATTCTACATGCCGGGACATGCTGGGAAGCACTTACTTGCATATGTGTGAGTCTAAGGAATGACAAATACCTTTTAAACATTGTTTCCAATATTTAGGATCAACAATTGGGTAAAACATTTGAAATGAAGGGTGAGGCTCTTGTTTGTGTGGATTACCACAGGGGATCACTTTTAAGGTTGTTGATTCTGGTTAAGGTCAGGTTTGGACTTGCTATCTTGCATAGCTTGTCTTCTTGGTGTTTGGTATGATTTCTAGGACTCTGTACTGCCACCTGGACCATCGACTCTCCTCAGTGTGTGAATAATCACTGGCAAAAGTATTTTCCTCAAATCACTGGTGTCTAGCTTAGCAAAAGGGAAGAAAAGATGGTTTTGTGTGTCACCTTGACACAAGCTGGAATTATCACAGGTAAAGGAGCTTCAAGTGAGGAAATGCTTCCATGAGATCCAGCTGTAAGGCATTTTCTCAAAGGGAGGGCCCATTATGGTTAGTGCCATCCCTGGGCTGGTAGCCTTGGGTTCTAAAAGAGAGCAAGCTGAGCAAGTCAGGGGAAGCAAGCCAGTAAGTAACATCCCTCCATGGTCCCTGCATCAGCTCCTGCTTCCTGACCTGCTAGAGTTCCAGTCGTGACTTCCTTTGGTGAGGAACAGCAGCATGGAAGTGTAAGCTGAACAAACCCTTTCCTCTCCAACTGGCTTCTTGGTCAAGATGTTTGTGCAGAAATAGAAACCCTGGTTAACACAGATGGAGAGTGCTCTAGTGTATTGTGGACCTTTCCTCCTTCAAGACTTGGATTCTTTGCCTAGTCACCATCAGATGGGAGGGCAGAAGAACTACAGGCTGGGTGGGGTATCTTGATATTAACAGAGAAGAGAGAGACAAATTGGGGAACTGCATAAAAATAAATGTGAAAGTCTCATATTCAGACTAAGGGGTGACTGTGTGAAGATGAATTGAGAGTCTTCTGGATGTAGAATTAAACCCAGTTCCCTTCACCACCATGGCTTCCAAGATAATGCCCATTGTGACCTTGAACTGGTCCCACCTGGTCTTTTAACAACTCTCAGTTGTTACAATGACAGGCATGTGCTGCCACTGACACAGCCTATGGCTCTAGGGATCAAGTTCAGGGGTCTAGGTAAACTCACTGAGCAGTCTACTAACTATGCTCATGCCAGCTCTCAACTTTAATTTTTCAATATTTCTATGTCTTTTAAAATTCTTGTTTTATATAATTTCCTATTTTCATTCAGCTTTCTTTTTGTTCTCGTTGAATTCTTTCAGAAGTTTCTTTTTATCCTTTTTGACTTCCCAAAGCATCTCTTGAACCATTCTTTAAAATTCCTCATCTGGGATGTCTCCTCTTCTTCTCAGTGATAGTCATTACTGTGGAGTAGGTATTTGGGTTTTCATGTTTTTTACATTACTACATCAAGATTACATCTCTGGGGGTAATTATATTGATTGCATCTTCTTTCAGCTGTATTTGATCAATTGATATATTTGCAGTAGTCAAGTGGAGCTAGGCTATGGTAGAGTAAAATACAGAGTTTCAAAGCTGACTCCTCAGTACCTGCTTGAGGATGCCAGGAGTGGCCTCTGGTTTTTTTTTTTTTTTTTTTTTTTTTTTTTTTTTTTAAACTTAAGTAGAATATTAATGGAAGAAGCAAATGAAATGTCATGTTAGCCAGTCAAAATGGTCTCTTTAATGACAATAGCTATTGGAAGTTCAACGAGGATAAGATGGAGTACACTAGAATATTATTTATTAAGATTAGGAATGGAAGGGAAGTGGACAGTGTACAGACAGGGATTACTACTAGATTTACTGAGGAACAAAGCATGATGGGAAAAACATCTGTAAGAGGCCTAGGAAAACTGTTGGGATCCACAGGGTTTAGAGATTATTCTCATTTTGCAAGTTTATGGCTTTAATGTAAAAGGAAGAGGGGTGGGGAGATCAGTAAGGTGGGAAGAGATGGGGACAAAATGTAAATGTGTATTTGGGAAGTAGAGGGATCATAACAGCAGAATAGGTGGAAAACATACAGAGCAACCATACACCTGACCAAGCAAGATACAAACCAGAATGAGCTCATTACAGAGATTGTTGTGCAAACATGAAGATAAAAAAAGAAATTAGAGGATAGCAATAACAACACAAGACAAATTCCATTAGATTAAAAACAAGCCAGCAGGGTTGGTAAGAGG
The DNA here is from genome assembly GCA_028551405.1 of Uromys caudimaculatus. Classification (NCBI taxonomy): domain Eukaryota; kingdom Metazoa; phylum Chordata; class Mammalia; order Rodentia; family Muridae; genus Uromys; species Uromys caudimaculatus. Next base: position 68,686,746 of record CM052704.1, on the reverse strand, counting down.
GCTCAGTGGGGAGAGGTGCTTGTTACTAAGCCTGGCGACCTGAGTTTGAGTCTGGGTCCTACTTGGTAGAGGGTCTCATTTGACCTCCATGTATGGACAACACCACCCAAATAAATAATTGTAATAAGAAACCACCAGTTAATATTTCTTCCTTGCTTGGTTAGGTTTTAATTTTTTCCCTCCTTGTGATGTTTCATGTAGCAAATGGGCCTTTGAGGGAGCTGTGGTTTGCAATTTCATTCCAAACTGACTCCCTAAAGCAGTCTTGGAGGTGTATTGTGGAGTTTGGATCAGTTTCAATGTGTATTGGATCCTTGGCATAGGTGTGCTGGGTTAGGTATGTAGTTGTCACTTCCCCTGTGAGGCTCTCTTTAGTTAACTGTACTGAGTCAGAGAGGGTAGCATGAGAGCCCTGGCTGCAGGTCCCCACTACTTTAGTAGCAGCCTCATGGAGGAGACTTCCACAACGCCCACCCCCACCCCAGATTTAGACTTCAGGGTCCTTGTTCTCCACCCATGGAGATATACAGGACCTGCAACTGGATCTGGGCTCCTTGGACTATTTTATGGCACCAGTGTGTAGGGGAGGGGACAGTAGGAGCCCTTACTAAAAGTCCCACTGATTACAGCAGCAACCCCAGGAGGAAGCCTGCACAGCCTCCTAGTTTCTCACGTCAGCCCCCAGCTCTCCGTTCTCCTGTCCACACAGGTGGATAGGTTATGAGTTCAACAGGCTCAAGGCCTCAGCTTCTCTTCCGTGGACTGTTCCATGCTCTGTGGGGGAAGGGAGAGAGGAAGCTATTGTTTTCCAGTTTCTACTGACCTCAGCCAACTTTCTCTGCTGTGTTTCTAAGCCTTCTGTTGCTGGGCATCACTGCTCTCAACGTAAGACACAGCTCTCAAAGAAAGTAAGAGTAGTTTTTATTTTTTTTCTTCTGTATGCAGATAGGAGTGACCATGGCCCAGGAACACAGACTTAGATTATCCCAAATTCCATGCTCCATGAAGTTTCTGTAGTAACAAAACAAGGAAAGCCATAAATCCAGACAGCTTTAAACTATCCTGGAGTAAACACTAAGTAGGTGGCTACAGTGAAGTGGAGGCATCCCAGCTATTGGGCTTATATGCTTTGGAATGACTCTCCTAACTTTGATTGTGAAGAATAGGCTTTTATTAAGTTAATACATTCCACATTATTTTATCTGTTTGTCTGGGTGGTAGGTCTGGCTTTATGAGATGGTCACATGATCTTAAGTGAGAAACAGAGGTGGGCAAAAACCAGCTGTTTAGTATGCTAAACACAACCCAAGATAAATTGTAATTTATCTGTGACTACAACATCTACTACTCACTGAATTTTAAATACCCAGTCTGCCTTTGCAAACGGCTTCTTTCCAGGAATTCTTGTTCACAATGCCAATTATATGTTCAATTCTTTTTTTTTCCAAACTTTTATTGAAAAATTCAAGGCATATACTGGATCTGTTTTCAGAAAAGCCATTTCTCGTACGAATGGAGGCTATTGAAAAGTATGGAACGCTTCACGAATTTTCGTGTCATCCTTGCTCAGGGGCCATGGTAATCTTCTCTGTATTGTTCTAATTTTAGTATATGTGCTGCCCAAGCGAGTACATATGTTCAATTCTTGATGCTCCAGCTATCTTCCTGTGGTTTCCTGTGACCTCACCGACAGAGCCATTTTGTTGTACCTTAGTGCTCATAGCTGCTCCTGCCTGTTTTGCCGTGGAGGTCTCTGCTGGATAGATAAGCTCAACTGTAGCTATCAACTCTGGCCAAGGTCCAGACATTTTTGTTATCCTGTCACACCAAGTCATCACCTTGAGGTTTTAATTTTCCATCTTACCTAGTGATATCAGAGGATCTGAAAGCCTGTTTTGAAATAACATTTCATTTTAAGGTATCTGGCTAAGTCATTACATTTAAAAATAAACCAAGAGTCTATTGGTCAACCAGAAAAAAAAAAAAAAAAAAAAAAAAAGTAAAGTCACTGCTGGGAAAGGAAATTGGTCTCCAGTGACATCTTGACTGGAGCACATGGGATGCTCTCTATAAGGCATTTCAGCAATGGGAATGTTAGCAGAGGGGTCTAGATTCTGCCTAGCGTCTTCAAGTGGAAAGGGTAACAATAGCTTTGAACTTTCAACAGTTCAGCAGTTGTCTTCCTGAAGAAATGACCAGAGAAGGATCTCTACCTACTAATGATGTCTCAGCAAGTGGACAGGGGTGAGGTGTGAATAACAGAAAGAAGAAAAAAAGACAGAACTAAAGCAAGGAGTAGGGTAGGGGAGTGATAAGATTATTTGCATAAAATAGTTGCAAAACATGAGATTAGGGTCCATGGCAAACCAGCAGGTTTGTCAGTAACCAGCAGAAAACCAAGGACACAGACGTTATTGTGCTCTTGTGTTTTCCTCCAGGGGTAGGGCGGAAGAGCTCAGCACAGGGGAGGGTGGCCCTTAGAATCATGGCCTAGCTCTTTCTGTTGTCTGCTCACACCTGCCCTTAGGTCTAGTGTGAGGGTCATGTAGCGGAGGGGGATAGGAAATGGGTTTAGACTCTTTTGGCATTTATTCTGTCTCCAGGAATTAGTTATTTCTCAGAAAAAGTCTCCCCTAATCCAACAAGACTCCCAACCATTCAAACCATCACAATTTGTGAAAAGATAGACTCTTTAACAAATAATTATGGTAATTTATTTTACAATGAGAATAAAATAGGAGATCTAAGTTAGTGTGAGTATCAGAAAAGCAAAAGGAATCAGAAACCCAAGGAATAATTTCCTGGATTTCTTTTTTTTTTTACACTTAAATAAACTTTTTACTTTTTTAGATTATAATGATTATATTAGATTATCATTCTCCCATATGAGAAATTCCTTCCAAACTCTCTCATGTTCCATCTCGCAGTCTTTCAAATTTTTGACACCTTTTTCTTTAATTGTTTTATATATAAATATTATTTATATATGTATGTATTCCCATTCAGTGTGTGTGTGTGTGTGTGTGTGTGTGTGTATCTATAAATGCAGCCTTCTCAGTCTGATAATGTTACTTGTGGCTGACCATTTAGCATGGGATAACCAATTGTGTTGGTTTTTGGAGAAGACTATTTGTCCCCATGTTCACATGGGTGTGGTTCTCATGCCTCACAGATTTACTTCTTAAGTGGGAATCATCTTTACTGAATATCTGTCTTGTGGCCTGTGCATCCTGAAGTTGTTCTTGTGCTGAGGGTAATTCTCATCCCTATCAACCTTGGACTTGATGCATACATAACAAAAGCCACACTTGACAAGACCACAGTCAACAGCAGACATAATTGATCAACCGGAAGCTTCCCCTGAAGATTATGAACAAGACAGATAAGTGTCTATTGTCAGCACTTCTTGTCACTACAGTACTGGATGTCTGGCAGGAACAGTTAGGCAGGCAGAAACCGAGGCAGGCTCAGTTCAAATAGAAAGATGAGCTCCTTTGAGAGAACTTTTTAAATTGAAGTTACAGGCTTCCACTCTATTCTTTCCTATTCCTGTAGAGGCAGGGTTTGTGAATGTAACCCTTTAGATGGCATGTAGCTGACCTAGAAACGTAGCAGTTCTGTGCCTCAGCTAAAACTATACTATAGTCATTAAAAAAGTCTGTGACAAGATGCATTTAACAATGGAATGACTAACCCCCAGAGATATTAACTCGCTTTAGGCCACATGGCTACTACATGGTAGGGAATCAAACCCAGGCAATCTGGCTCCAGGTCTTGTAACCTCTATTGTTGCAGGTGCTTTTGTTTTAAGAATCAGCAGTTTCCCTGAGTAGCTAGTAATGGATCTATAACTTGTGAAGCTGTGGACTTGACAATCCCAAGTCTGCCTCGCAACACAAAAATTCCGTACTCACCTATGCTGCCCTTTGCACCAGCTCTAACAGCAAAGGGCAAGTGCTCTGTGCTCAATCCAAGGGGAGGGCTGGGCTTCTCAAAAAGCTGTTAGAAAGAGATGACTCACCTAGGTAGGTGGTTGTGCTGTGGCACTCCCTGGAGGCTGAAACCTGACTGGGCCATGAAAAGGAGGTTCTCAAAGACTGCTGCCTCTTCTCACATCTCCCCCAACAGTCACCAACACAGGGAAATTCCTCATCATCTCCTCAGGGGGAAATTAGCAGGGTTCAGAGAAACTGGGTGAAGTGTGCAAGCAGAGTGGGAGGAAGGAGAGAAGCCAGCAGAGAATAGGCCCACAGAGGATGCTTTTTAGAGCATGTAAGGTCCTGAGTTCAGTGTTCATTTGAATTACTATTTTCATGAAATGAGACTTCTCAACCCTGTGGTTGGACTTTTTAATTTTGACAGTACATGCCCACTGTTGCCAATAATTTCCAGTTACAAGCAATGACTGACATATATCATCCATCTTCTTTATGTTTTCAGATGGTAGATCAGAAGTGCCAGTAGTTATGCTAATGTGACACTCAGGGGGACCTGAGCAATCAGATCCTTTATCTTAGGGCTACATTGATCCCAGCATATGGCAGTTGGGAGGCTCCATGGTTTTCAGAGATGAAGGACTGACTGTGTCTACTGGAGACAGAACATGGTGGTGGATAAGTATCAGATCTGGCTAGATGCCTGATGTGGCTATTCAGTGCTATATGTCCCCTACCAGGACTCTGGCTCAACCAGGACTAATCCTGATTCTTCTACACAAGATTCCCTGGGTGTGCTCTTCCTTCATTCACTCTGAACCTGATGTTCCTATTCCAGTCTCCAAACTGCTTGAAGGGTTGGGACAGCCCAGGTGGGTTCTAAGCACTAGAGAAAAAACAGCTGAGTCTTCAGAGGAGGAAGGTGAAAAGGACAGTGTTTGAAGAAGTCTGCAAAATGGATGTGCTCTGCGTGGAACTGTAGTGAAGTTAACTTCTTAACATACGAGCACAGAAAGAAACACAGCACTTCAGGAGGACACTGGTCCAGAGCCTGATCTGGAGCTGACACTTTCCCCAGATAGATAAGAACAGTGTTCTTGGGTTTGTGTTAGCTTTGCCTTGGGGCCTGGCAGTGTATAGCACCTTGTTGTTGATGAGTGTCTGCCAAGCCTGCAGAAACCTATAAAAACCTGCAGAAGCCTGCAGAAGGCTGGGAAGGCTGGCTCTTCCGAATTCCATTCAGAAATAGGATTTATAAAGGGAGGGGAAAGAAGAACCATTTTTAGTGTATATATTAATGTGTTTAATCCTGTTAAAACTGCAGGGAGATTTCACAAATCTCTTTAAAGCTCAACTTACTCTTTCTGGGTGGAGATGTAAAAATGGCTGGAAATGATACTACTAAAGGTTTAAGACCTAAAATGGAGGCTTGTGGATAGGATCGGGTGTTACAAGCTATATCCGAGCGAGTGTATGAAGACAGTTGTCTGTGCATGGAGGGGTGGGGTCAGACTGCAGAACCCTGGGCCAGGCTGCTCATGTCACTGCCCCATCTCACTGGTCAGACAATACCAGAGCTAGTAAGCATAAGAGTGTGGGTTTGTGGGTGTGGCCTGAGAACTTGGGCATTGGACTGTCAGCCAGAGGAAACAATCTCTCCCTTCCACTGACAGGGGGCTAGGGGGACTACAAAAGGGCACTGTGCTCTGGAACTCTGGCCTCTGCAGACACACGGTCATGCTCAGATGGATGAGCCCTCCGTACTCATCAGGAGCATGAGTCACAGAAATCTCAGCCTGTGGAAAGCTGATTCTTAAATCACCAGAGACAAAACTAACTTCCTGGAGCTGGAGGAGGGAGGGAGGGAGACCTCTGGCCAGGAAGTTCTGACAGAATGCAGTTTGTTCTCACAGAGGCCCTTCTCTTCTGGAGGGGCATACTGCCAGGCCCTGAACTGGGGAGAGTAGCAATCCTTACAGCTACCAGGGGGATGGGGTGTGGCAAGGACATGGGACAGGGCAACCACATCCTCTCAATTCTGATTGAGAGGCAGCGAGCTTGCCAGGAAATGCTCTTACATCCCAGCACACACTTTCTAAGCCAGCAGCAGGATTCAGCACACAGGCAGTTAATTTCCAGTCCACAAAGGCAAGGAATGATGGAGCTTTGGAAATCAGTCATCATTCTTATCATAGTTACCAAATTCATTATTTTTATTTCTTTTAAAATCAATGTGTTTTTAATTGAACTAGAATTACATTGCTTTCTCCCTCTATTTCCTCCCTCTGGTCCCTTCCACACCCATCCCTCAAGTGGATAGCCTCTTTTCTCTTTTTAAAATTTATTTATTCATTTATTTATGTAGGAGTGCTCTGTCTGCATGTACACCTGCATGCCAGAAGAGGGCATCAGATCTCTTTATAGATGGTTGTGAGCCACCATGTGGTTGCTGGGAATTGAACTCAGAATCTCTGGAAGAGCAGCCAATGTTCTTTTTTTTCTTCCATTAATTTATTAATTTATTCACTTTACATCCTGATCACTGCCCCTGCCTCCTCCTGGTTCTTCCTCCCATACAGTCCCTTCCCTCATTCTCCCCTTCTCCTCTGAGAGGGTGGATGCCTCCCTGGGTATCGCCCCACTCTAGCATATCAAGTCTCTGCAGGGCTAGGAGCATCCTCTCACACTGAGGCCAGGCAAGGCAGCCCAGTTAGAGGAACAGGATTCACATATAGGCAACAGCCCCTGCTCCAGTCATTGGGGGATCATACTATCTTTAATCATTTTTTACAGTTCAGTCATTATCCCCATCCTGGTCCACCCTCTGACAGTTCCTCATCCCATTCCTCCTCTCCTGTCTCCAAGAAAATGTCTCCACTCTCCCACCCCCACCCCATCCCACCTTCCCACTCCATGCCACACACCCCACCCTGCCAGCCCCCCTACTCCCTGGGGCCTTAAGTCTCTCCAGGGTTAGGTGCATTTTCTCTCACTGAGGCCAGACCAGGCAGTCCTCTGCTGTGTATGTGTCGGGGGCCTCAGACTAGCTCTTGTATGCTACCTGGCTCAGTGTTTGAGAGATCTGAGGGTCCAGGTTAGTTGAGACTGCTGGTCTTCCTATGGGGTCACTCTCCTCCTCGGCTTCTTCCAGCCTTTCCCTAAAATTACAGGGGTCCCCAACTTCAGTCCATTAGTTGAGTGTAAATATCTGTCTTGGTCAGCTGCTTGTTGGACCTCTTGGAGGGCAGCCATGCTAAACTCCTGTCTGTAAGCACACCAGTATCAGTAGTGGTGTCAGGCCTTGGAGACGCCCCTTGAGCTGGATCCCACTTTGGGCCTGTCACTGGACAGTCTTTCCCTCAGTCTTTTCTCCATTTTTGTCCCTGCAGTTCTTTTAGACAGAAACCTCTTTCCTTTCCTCTATGGTTCCAGAACACTGCTTATTTTTCTTGGCATGACTGAAGACCTAGCATTACAGCAGGTCTTAATTTCTATCTGTCTATCTATCTATCTATCTATCTATCTATCTATCTATCTATCTATCTACCTACCTATCTATCTTGATTCTTATTCTTGTTTTCTTTCCTTAATTACTGTTACATGCATACATATTTTTGTTCCTTCTTCCGTGGAAATTGTTATTTTCTGTAGAGTTGCCAAGAAGTCTTCTCTGCCTTTCAATCCTGAAACTGTAACTTTGCTCAGAAAGCCTGAGTCCTTTCTGTTTGTTTTCTTTAGAATAGCCTCTGAAAGGCTCTTTTTTGTTTGTTTGTTTGTTTGTTTTTTCGAGACAGGGTTTCTCTGTGTAGCCCTGGCTGTCCTGGAACTCTGTAGACCAGGCTGGCCTCGAACTCAGAAATCCACCTGCCTCTGCCTCCCACGTGCTGGGATTAAAGATGTGTGCCACCATTGCCCGGTCCTGAAAGGCTCTTGTAATTGCCAAAGATTCCATGTCCTTACAAGAGCTGTTGACTAGAATAAAATCAATCAAAGTAAGCAGAATCCAATGAGTGTATCCTATATTATCATGAATTATTTGAAGAAAAAGATCTCCTCAATAATATTGTTTAGTGGCAGAGACTAGCTTGAAAAACCATCAAAATGGAAGATTTAAAATTCTAACATTTAAAATGGATTAGCTCAGTGGTTCGTAACCTCTCTTATGCTGTGAACCTTTAATATAGTTCCTTATGTTTTGGTGACCCCCGGCCATAAAATTATTTTCATCGCCACTTCATAACTGTTATTGCTATTTTTAGAAACCATAATGTAAATATCTAATATGTTGTGACCCCTGTGAAAGAGTCATTTGACTCTAAAGGGGTCTTGACCCACAGGTTGAGAACCACTGGATTAAATGACTTTATTGTGTTGATCAAAAAGCATCAACCAAATCACTCAGCTTTTTCTACAAGGTGAACTTGTTCTCAATTAAGTTGTGCTAACCTGCTGAAATTCTGTTTATACAAATTCACACTTTATGATCTATTCTGCAGCTTTCTCTTCTGACAGTAGCATATTAACCAACTGCCAAAGCTCAGATAATCATATATGTAAATATGAGGATTCAAACTATGTAGCATATAAAACAAATTCCCTAGAAAATTTAATTGGCTCCCAGTGTGAATCAAAGAAAAGCTTTGGCAACTCACTTACCTCCCAGCGCGCGCGCGCACACACACACACACACACACACACACACACACACACACACACACATGCTTTATGTGTCAGGGTGTTTTGCCTTTGCTTAACGAGCATGGAATGCTCGGGGAGGTCAGAAGAGGGCAGCAAATGCCCTGGGAATGAAGTTACAGTTGCGAGTCACCACATGGATACTAGGAATTGAGCTTGAGTTGTCTGGAAGAGCAGTCCGTGCTCTTAATTGTTGAGTCGCCTCTATAGTTCCTTTGGCTATACTTTTTAATTCACAGTTGAGAGGCTGGAGTTGGTATAATCTCTCTCTGTCAGTGACAGGTTTCCCCTTAAAAGGAATGTCAGTAAGGGCTTGAGATATGATTCAGCAGTTAAGAACACATGTTATTCTGCAGAACTTGATTCCCAACACACACATGGAGGCTTACAACTATCTGTAACTTCAGTTTCAGGGGATCTGTCTGTTTCTGTTTTTCATGGGCACTAGGTATGCACATGGTGTATGGAGATACATGCAAGCAAACACACACACACACACACACACACACATATGAAATAATAAAAAATAAAAGATATGCCACCATATGAGTTTCTTTTGTTGGATTAGTACTTCCAAGAGGTCCAATCAGAAAACAGAATCTTAGACAAAAGAAGACAAAGAAATGGAAGAGCTAAAGGATCAGAAGATAGCATCAATACCTGCAATGCATTTCTTTCTGTTGTTTTAGACAGTCTCTGGCAAGTTTTGATATTGTCCTGATGGTGCTATAGTCTAGCTGTTATTCTGTAAGAGGCACTTATACATTACTTAAAGTATGTTTCTCATTATTTCTGTTTAATGTTTTTATTTCCTTTTAAAATTAGTTCTTTGAGAATTCTGTATGAGAATTTTAATCATGTTTACCCTCTGTCCCCAACTCTTTCTAGATCTGCTTCTTGCTTCCCTTCCCATCCTACTTTGTGCTCCTCATCTACCATCAAGGACAATTTGTGCTGCTTAAGCATTTGTGGATGAGTGGCCTTGGACTGGAGCATGATCGACTTATTAGGAGCTATACCTTTAGAGAAATCTGACCTTTCCTCTTCTAGAAGCTAAGAATGTCAGTAACTCTTAGGTTAAGGGTGGAACTTCATGCCCATATCTCCTTACCTTTCTGATATTTGGTCTCATTTAGGCTTGCATGGGTCTTGTGTGTTGTGTCACAACTGCTGTTAGCTCGTCTGCAGCTTTCCTCCTGTGTTCAGAAGATACCCTTTCCTTCCAGCCACTCACTGCCCATGGGTTTTTATACTCTGTACTCTCTGCCACAGTGACTGCTGAGCCTTTGGAGAAGGGGAGTGTGGTATATATGTTCAGTTTAGGGCTTAACATTCTTCAGTATCTTATTCTCTACACCTTGACCAGTTGTAGGTCTCTGTGTTGATCTTCATCTACTGAAGATGGTGAACATCAAGTTTCTCTGATGAGCAATATATTGATCTATGGGTCTAATAATAAACCATGAGGAGTTGGTTTGATACTATGCTCATTTTTTTCAGAATAATCATAGTAAGTTCTCTCCTACAGTCTATAATCTGTAATTTTTTAATCATTTTTGTAATTTAATAAGTTTATTAATTAAGTTTTAAATTTATATATGCACACACATGTATGTGAACAGGTGCCCATTAGGGCCAGAAGAGGGTGTCAGGTCTCTTGAAGCTGGAGTTACAGGCACTTGTGAGCCATCCAATGTGATTCTCTGCAAAAATAGAAAGCTATCTCTCTAGCCTCTGAACCTAGTGTTTTAAATTAGGTGTGCAAGAACACTAGTTTTTAAATGGTCTCTATTTTGGTCTTTGGCATTTAACATTATATATTGTTGGATTAGGAATTTTTCTTATTCTGGTAAGTTGTAGTAGTCAATGGAGGTTCTCCATTAGAAAAGATGGTAGGTTTGAAAGATTAAAAGATTGAAAGTTTGAAAGATTGGTTTCCTATAACTTAGGTTCCTTGGAAGTGGCCAAGTCTGTTAAATGTGTCAGGTCAAATGTGTTGTCTATATGTGTAGTTCCTTAAGACATCATTCTTAACTTTGTAGCACCTTGTAACATGCCCCAGAAACCCAATTATCTTATAGTAATAGGTGGGGTATTCAGTGTGCCAGATGACTATTCCTTGTGCATATTTCCTGGATGGGCTGCAAATTCCCCAAACATTGTTCTGGCTTAAGTCATTTCAAAAGTACTGCATGTCAAAATGCCTGAATATTTCCATTACAGTTTTGTTGTCTAGAACACAGCATGGAAGAAGCAGTACCTCTTTTTGGAGCAGAACTCTCACAGGGCCGTGATAGAAACTAAAGCTTGGTTGCTATCCAAAAAGTGGTCTACTGAAACATTACTATAGCAATCTTAAGTACCTGAACTGTGCATAATAGAAATTTTACCAGTAAAACCAGCCAACCAACCAACCAACCAACCAACCAATAGCCCACAATTGCAAAACCAAAATCAAGCAAAACATGGACAACTTTGTCACTAGGATTTAAGTACCCTGATGAAGAGGGACACTTTCCAGTTCCCACTGAAGACAGACATCCTTACAAGCGGAGAGTGTGATGTGGCTCTCTTAATGTCTGAATTCAACCAAAAGTTTCTGGGAGGTTTAGGTCTTGGAAGAAATTCAACTGGGACTTCATAGTTATTTCTCTGATGTCAAAGAAGGGGCTGATACCAAGTGTTGAGTCCAGAGTATTCTTTTCAAATAAAGGGATGAATAGCCTAAAGGTCTTTCCATGGTCAACCTAAAGTGAGAAATCTCACAAAGGTGTATAGGAAAGGAGTTTATCTGAACAAAGAGTAAATATGGACATCCAGGAAATGCTAATTCTGCAAGTCAGGAGTCCTCTGAAATTGTGTTCAAAATGTCTAGTTTTATGGATGGTTATAATGGTTTTATTAATAAACAAGAATAGTATTGGTTAGGAAAGATGCAGTGAAGAGCATGAGCAAGAAATTTTCTACATTATTTAATGGCTATAATGATATCAACATACCTGCCAGGAACTTCATTAAAATGCTTACTGAATAAAGTTAAACAGACCACTAGACATAGTAATTCAAGGGGATGTCTGCTCTCCCATTATCCATATTCGTGAGGAAAGATAGGAAGTCCAGACTCGACTGCTTTTCTTTGCCCTGTCTCTCCCCTCCTTTCCTCCTTCCTTTCTTCCTTTCCCTCTTCTGTCTTATGACCAAAAGGCAAGTTAGGCAGGAAAGGGTTTATTTAGCTTATACTTCCAGATCATAATCCACCATTGGAGAAAGTCAGGACAGGAGCTCAAACAGGGCTAGAACCTGGCAGCAGGAGCCAATGCAGAGGCCACAGAGGGCTGCGGCTTACTGGATTGCTTCCCATGGCTTGCTCAGCCAGTTTTCTTACAGAACACTGGACTACCACCCAAGGGCCACCTAAGGGATAGCACCATCCGCCTTGGGCTGGACCCACTCCCATTGGTCACTAATTGTGAAAATGCCTTACAGATGGATCTCATGAAGGTATTTTTTTTTCAGCTGAGGCTCCTTTATCACTGATGATTCTAATGTGTCAAGTTGACTCACAAAAGCAGCCAGTATTATCAATGTTTGCAGATGATATGATCGTATACTTAAGTGACCCGAAAAACTCCAC
>CM052704.1:68650196-68673982 GCA_028551405.1 Uromys caudimaculatus | reverse complement strand
GAATATGGGAGTGGGTGGGCGGGTGGGTGGGAGGTGGAATTCCCTCATAGAGGCGGGGTCGGGGAGGGGATAGGGGGTTTCCAAGGAGGAGACCTAGAAAAGGGGAAACATTGGAAATGTAAATATAGTATAAAAAATAAAAATAAAAAGTAAAAACACAACAAAAGGGGGAAAAAATCCAGTCAGTAGATTTCCATTCCTTCTTTCTTTTAAAGATTTATATTTACAGTGACCCGGCTGTCATTTTCACATATATTCTGGAGACACTCCTCACAGATTCTTGTTGGTTTAGTAATTATTGAAGTGAGAAAATGCTGACTGACAGATTCTATGTTGCACCCTCATCTTATTTATTCTCGCTTTATAATAGACATAAATGACTTTACCAGGATCTAACACTGGGATGGCTCCACTTTCCATTTCAAAAAATATACATATGAAATACTTTCTTAACCTTTTTATGTTTTTAGTTAAATTACTGTCTCTCCAACTTGCTATAATATACTCCTATGAGGTTTAGGACTCTGTTGCTTTTTGTTCAGTCAAGAAAGCTGTACATTCATCTTCCAGAAGCTCCAGTAGTAATTGAGGAACCAGGGTGGGGACTAACTTCTAGATAAGGCCTACAAGCACATGGAGAGTGCCACAACTTTCAGCAAAGGTTTAAATTAGTGGTTTTCTTTTTTTTTTTTTTTTATTAATTATTTTATTTATTTACATTTCAAATGTTGTGCCCCTTCCAGGTCTCCCCTCCGCAAACTCCCACTCCATGTCCCCTCCCCTTTGCCTCATAGAGGGTTCTCCCTCACACAGCCACCCACTCCTGGCTTACCATTCCAGCATCCCCCTTCAAGGGGGCAACAAGCCTCCACAGTACCAATCACCTCCCCTCCCATTGATGCCAGATATGGCAGTCCTCTGGTACATTTGTAGTGGGAGTCATGGACCCACCTATGTAGACTCTTTGGTTGGTGGTTTAGTCCCTGGGAGCTCTGAGTGGTCTGGTTAGTTAATATTGTTGTTCTTCCTATGGTGTTGCAACTCCTTTCAGTTTCTTCAGTCCTTCTTCTAACTCTTCCATTGGGGTCTCCGGGCTCAGTTCAATGGTTGGCTATAAGTATCTGCATCTGTCTCAGTCAGCTAATAGCAGGGCCTCTCAGAGGACAGCCATAACAGGCTCCTATATGCTAGTACTTCTTGGCATCAGCAATAGTGTAGGGGTTTGGTATCTGCTTATGGGATGGATTCCAAGGTGGGGTGGTCTCTGGATGGCCTTTCCTTCAGTCTCTGCTCCATTTTCTGTCCCTGCCTTTCCTTTAGACAAGAACAATTCTGGGTTAAAAATTTTGAGATAGGTGGGTGATCCCATCCCTCTACTGGGAGCCATGTCTATCTAGTGGAGGTGGTCTCTTCAGGTTCTATCTCCCTGTTATTGGGTATTTCAGCTAATGTCATCCCCATTGGGTCCTAGACACCTCTCTAATCCCTGGTGTCTGGGACTTTCTAGAGGTTCCCCTCTTAATCCCTCCCCTGCTACTTATTTCTATTTATTCTCATGGCCCTCTGGACTTCTGTCCTATGTCTTCTCATACTTGGTCCTGCCCCTACCCCTTTCCCCCCTCTCTTCCTTCTCTCACCCAGGTCTCTCCCTCCCTCTGCCTCCCATGATTATTTTGTTCCCCTTCTAAGTAGAATCGAAGCATCCACACTTTGGCCTTCCTTCTTGTTAAGCTTCGTATGGTTGTGAGTTGTATCATGGACATTCTGAGCTTTTGGGCTAATATCCACTTATCAGCTAGTACATACCATGTATGTCTTTTTGGATCTGGGTTATCTCACTCAGGATGATATTTTCTGGTTCCATCCATTTGCCTACAAAATTCGTAAAGTCATCTTTTTAAATAGCTGGGTAGTATTCTATTGTGTAAATAAATGTGCCACATTTTCAGTATACATTCTTCTGTTGAGGGACATCTGGGTTGTTTCCAGCTTCTGGCTACTATAAATAAGCCTGATCTCCTTGTACAAAGCTCAAGTCCAAGTAGATCTAAGAGTTCCACATAAAACTAGATATGCTAAAACTCATAGAAGAAAATGTGGGGAAGACCCTTGGATACATAGTCACAGGGAAAATTTTCCTGAGCAGAGCACCAATGGTTCAGGCTCTAATATCAACAGTTGACAAATGGGACCTCCTGAAACTGAAAAGCTTCTGTAAGGCAAAGGACACTGTCCATAGAACAAAACGGCAACCTACAGATTGGGAAAATATCTTTACCAAACTTACATCTGATAGAGGGCTAATATCTAAAATATATAAAGGACTCAAGAAATGAGACTCCAGAAAACCAAATAACCAAATTAAAAATGGGGTACAGAGCCAAACAAAGAATTCTCAACTGAGGGATTTCGAAGGGCTGAGAAGAACCTAAAGAAATGTTCAGCATCCTTAGTCACCAGGGAAATGCAAATCAAAATGATCCTGAGATTCAACCTTAACACCAATCAGAATGGCTAAGATCAAAAACTCAGGTGACAGCAGATGCTGGCGAGGATGTGGAGAAAGAGGAACACTCCTCCATTGCTGGTGGGGCTGCAAGCTTGTACAACCACTTTGTAAAATCAATCTGGCGGTTCCTCTGAAAATTGGAATTAGATCTACCTGACGACACAGCTATACCACTCCTGAGTGTATACCCAAAAGATGCTCCAACATATAACAAGGACACAGGCTCCACTATGTTCATAGCAGCCTAAATGAGTGGTTTACAACCTGTGGGAGTTGAAAGACCCTTTCATGGGATCTCCTAAGACCAATGGAAAATGTAGATATTTACATTATGATTCCCAATAGTAGCAAAATTACAGTTTTGAAGTAGCAGCTAAAACAGTTTTATGGTTGGGGTGCACCACAAAATGAGAAACTCTATTAAAAGGTTGCCTCATTCGGAAGGCTGAACACCGCTGCTTTAGACAGCTGGAGGCCCTAATGGACACTGGGCAACATCTGACCCTCAGAGGAAGATTAGGGATAGAGGGTATGGTCTTAAGTACCAGTTACACAGAGGGAAAGGATACCTCAAGACTACTAGGACTTAATCCTCCACTTAACATTAAAAACACTATTACTGAAAGAAAAAATATATAGAGGCACACTGGAATTTTAGAAATAAAAACTACAAAAGAAAAAAAAAAAACTCAGAGAAACAAATTAACCAAGTCCCAGTGAAGAAACAGAAAGAACACGAAAAACCAATGTAACATGTCTCCTCTACAAATCACTCACCCCATAACAATGAAAATGACTCGGAAGAGCTATCAAAGAATTAAAAATGATAAATTTGTACAACAATTCAAAGACATTTATATACTCTAAGAGAACAAAAACAAAGAGAAGAATGAAATGAGGAGTTCAATCCAAGATATGGAAATGCATGTAGAGTTTCTGAAGAAATCTTAAAATAAAATGATGCTGGAATGGAAGAATTTGATAAGCTAAATAAAAGCCTCAGGGGAAAGCTGTACCAATAAAGCGATTCATATAGAAAACAGAATCAGAGGTGAAAGACAAGGTAGAGGAATTGAATCTCTAAGTAAACTTTGCCCAAGAATTAAAAAAGGATCCATGGACAAAATGTGGGGGAACCCTGGAACATCATGAAGAGACCCAGTCCTTGGATGAAGACATAGAGAAAGGAATAGAACGCTATAATAAAGGCATAGAGAATACATTCAGTAAAATCATGGAAGATTTCCCAAACCTAGAGAAAGAATACTCACAGAACACAGGAAACCTACAGAACTCCAAAATGGAAGTAACGAGAAAAGAAACTACCCATGATATATTACAGTTAAAAAATTAAAAGCACATAGAATAAAGAAAAGATATTTATACCTTCAAGACAGAAAGATCAAATCACTTCCAAAGGCAGGCCCATTAGAATAACACCTAATTCCCAAGCAGAAACTTCTAAAGCTCTAAGAGCTTAGAAACATGTATTCCAGTTCTGAAAAACCACAACTCTTAACTCACCCTTACACCCAACAGAATTATCAATTAGCTTTGAGGGGAAAAGAAAATATTTTATATAACAAAAGCAGATTAAAGAGATTTATGTTCAGTAAATCAGCTCTACAAGAGATACTAGAAGAAATATTTAGTCTGAAGACAAGGACAAACACACCCAAGGCATCACAAAGCATGAATAAGTAACTCCAGAACAACTAATAAAATATACATCTAACCCATCTGTGATGCCTGCAAACCATAACAACAACCAGCATAGCATGGTAATCCTAAAGGTAGAATAATGGCCCACGTACCTTTGTAGTAGCCAACAGCTGTCCAATTGGACTTAAGATCCACTCAACAGGAGGGAAATCATGCCTAACACTGGGAACATGCCAAATACCCAGGGCTAGTGAAGTCATGCATCTTAGAGAAGAACCTACGACTACACCTTTACTAAGCCATCATAATCCCTAACTACTTTCTAAATATCTGAAATTATATCCACAGATAAGTGTAGGCCTAACCCCTCATCAAAAAACTCTTCTTTGCAATAGACAGAGGTTATTACAGAAAACCACAATCAATAAAATGCTGCTTCATGGAACCCAGTCCTGATGGATACAGCTACAAAATAGCTCATGCACCAAAATCTCAGGAAGCATTGCAGAAGAGAGGGCAGAAATACTGTAAGAACCAGAGGGCCAAGGAGTTTACTGTGAGTTTATGTTTATTGGAATGTCAGAAGCTGTACCCATAAAGTCTCACCAGTATGACTGTCTTCACATGAGCTGAACAAGGATTAGATAAATAGACATGCCAAAGTGAGTGAGGGAAAGACCATGAGGCTTCAACCATACACAATGGAACTATAGGAAACTAAGGAATGCTGAGAGCTCAAGAGGGAAAAAAAAAAGAAATAGTTTTCTTTTGGGAAGAGCACAATTGGTTTTTGAATGTCCAGTGGTCATTCCTGAAAACATATACCTGATTAACATTATACAGACTGAGCAGGTTATATTTAGGAGTAGGTTTTATTAGTTTATAACCAACTGGATAATAAATTATATATACATATATTTAATGAACATAGATATCCATTATATATAATTTATGTAATATATGTAAAGAATATATATGAACATATATTTGAATACATGTTTGAATATATATATATATGTATAATGAAATATTTATATTTAATGAAAAAATGCCATGAAGTTGAAAGAAAGCAAGGAAGGGTATATGGGAGGATTTAGAGGGAGAAAGGGGAAAGAGGAAATGCGATAGTCATATTATAATTTCCATAATAAAATAAATAATCCTGGTACCCATGGAGGGGGTATCCATTCACAGAGGAAAAGGAGAGGGAGGAAAGGGGAATGTTAGGGTGGGACCAGGAGGAGAGAAGGAGGGGCTGCAATTGGGATGCAATATGACTAAAGAAAGAAAGGAAGAAAGGAAAAAAAGAAAATTAGGATGAAATGAATGCATCAGATCATAACCAAAATTGTTGAAATCTGAGATCTGAGATGGTATGTAAATGGCAGGAGAAGAACTCTAAAGGTTTGAAAGTTGGAATCAGCAGTATTTTTCTCCCTTCATTTGGTTACCTGTTCCTATAATATTTTAATTACCTTATTGATACATGCTTCAATACTTACAAAGTGCATCTCATCTTTAAAAATCAGTACTAAAGAATATCAAAGGTAATAATAAAATATTTTTCAGCAAATTACCACTACCAACTTAGCAAAACTGAGCTTTAAATGAATATGGCAACTCATTTTTGCTTTAAATAGTCTTATGTTTTCTGTACCTATATATCTTTTTCTTTCTTTTAGGTGCCAGGAATTTGTGTCCAGGCCCTTGCACATGTTAGGCAAGCACTCTAACATTTAGCTATACATACAGGCTTTCTGTGTTGAATAAGAAATAAGCTGGAAGGCTCAGGTATTTGAACACTTGGTCCTTGATTGGTGGTGCAGTTTGGAAAGCTGTGAAACCTTTATCAGAGATAGCCCAACTGTAAGAACTAGGTAAATAGGGGTGGGCTTTCAGAATTTATAGTTTTACTTCACTTCCAGTCCTCTCTGTTTCATGTTTGCAGTTGAAGATGTGATCTGTAAGCTTTCTGTTCTGTTCTCTTCTTCCACCACTGTGGATTTCCCCTTGGAAACCACAATCAAATAAATTCTTTCTTTTATAAAAATTTAAACAATCAAAAAAAAAATTAAGAAGCACCACAAAAATGACAGGAA
Source organism: Uromys caudimaculatus (assembly GCA_028551405.1). Classification (NCBI taxonomy): domain Eukaryota; kingdom Metazoa; phylum Chordata; class Mammalia; order Rodentia; family Muridae; genus Uromys; species Uromys caudimaculatus. The sequence goes on along the minus strand of CM052704.1, from coordinate 68,667,712 downwards.
TAAACACACACGTTAACCAAGCTTTCTACCAGGCTCTCACTAAGTTGTCCAGGTTGGTCTTGAATTTACAGACAAACCTTGAGCTTAAGACATTGCTGTGTCAAACTCCTGAGTACCTGAGACTAACAGCCTGCACCATGAGACAAATATCTAAATTTTCTGTTATTTAACAAGAAAGAGAAAAAGAGGTAACAGGAGAGAGAAGTATACGAGAGAAAGACAAGGAATAAGGGACATTATGTCTGTCTGCATCCCTCTGTCTTTCTGTCTCTGTCTGTCTTTGTATATCTCTCATAATCAGAGTGGAGACTTTTAAAAAAGTTACCAATAGATCTACTATCAATATGGAAATATGACTCCTGGGCATATTTTAAAAGTACCATGTATCCTACTACAAGGATACTCATCCTTGCTTATTGCTGCTCTATTCACAGTAGCCAGAAAATGGAAACAATGTAGATGTCCATTCACTGATGAATGGATAAAGAAAAGTGGTGAATTTACACAATGGAATGTTATTCAGCTCTTAAGAAAAACAAACCATGAACTTGAAGGTAAATGGACATGCACATGGGTGGAAATCAGAAGATAACTATGGGAATCTGTTCTCTCCTTTCCATGTGCATTGTAGGGATTGAACTTATCGGGTTGTACAAGTGCTTTTACACACTGAGCTAAGTTGCTGTCTCTGACTTTATCTTTTAAAATTGATAATTAATATTCAGAATATATAAAGTAAAAAGTCAACAACAAAAGAATAATTCAAACAATAAAAAGGCATTGAATCAAGTAGATAATTTCCCAAAAAAAGTGCTAACGGCCAAAAAGTACATGGAAAAAATTGTTTCACATAGTGATCTTTCAGGAAAATAAATTTAAAGTTCTATTGATTTTTTAATCTCACTTATCACAGTCAGTTTGACTATCATAAAGCAAAGTGACAAACAGATCAATTTCTACAAAATACTGGCAAGAACGCAACAGGGGAAAAAAAACCTTTTATCAGTATTGATGGGAATGTAAATTGATATGCACTATAGAAATTGTATGGAAGTTTCTCCCACATTAAAAAGAGAACTACTCCAACACCCCACAAAGACCCTTGCTCAATTATGTTCATATCAGCTTTATTCAGAATAACCAGAAACTGGAAACAACCTAGATGTCCCTCAACTGAAGAATGGATAAAGAAAATGTGGTACATCTACACAGTGGAATACTATTCAGCTATTAAAACCAAAGACATCATGAATTTTGCAGGCAAATGAACAGAACTTGAGAATATCATCCTGAGTGAGGTAACCCAGTCCCAAAAGGACATGCATGGTATGTACTCACTTTTAAGTGGATATTAGCCATAAAACTCAGGATACCCATGCTATACTCCACAAATCCAAAGAAGCTAAGCAAGAAGGAAGGCCCAAGTAAGAAAACTTGAATCTCACTTAGACAGGGCAATAAAATAGTCATAAGAGGCAGATGGAGAGAGGGAACTGAGAGGGAGGCAGAATGTGGAAGGGAATAGGGAGTTCAGGATCAGGTGTGGGGAAAGACAGGAGAGATGGCTAGAGGCCATGAAAATGAATGGAAATCTGCAACTGACAGGGTGGGGGGTGAGGAGGTAGAGGGCATCTCCAGGACAAGACATAGCTTGGGACAAGGGAGGCACCCAAGAATCAATGGAGTGACCTTAGTTGTGACTCACTATATTGGTGATATGGAATCTGAAGAGGCCATATCCTGTAGCCAGGAAGAAACCCCAGTGGAGTGATAGAGACACCAACCCACCCACAAGATTTTCACCCCAAAATTTATCCTGTCTACAAAAATTGCAGGCATGGGTGATAGCGCAGAGATGAAAGAATAGCCAACTAATAACTAGCCCAACTTGAGAACTATCCAATGGGCAAGCACCAATCCCAAACACTATTAATGATATTGTTATGCTTGCAGACAGGAGCATGTTGTCATCTGAGACTCACCCAGCAGCTGACTCAGACAGATACAGACACACTCAGCTAAAGATGGAGCTTGGGAACTCTTATAGACGAATAGGAGGAAGAATTGCATCTCTGAGGATTAGGAACTCCACAAGAAACCAACAGAATCAACTAATCTGGACCCTGGGGCTCTCAGAGTCTAGACCACTAACCAAAGAACATACATGGGTTGGACCTAGGCCTCCACACACATGTATAGCAAATGTGGTGCTTGGTCTTCTTGTGGATTCTGAACAACTAGAATGGGGCTATCCCAAAAGCTGTTGCCTTTATGTAGGATATGTTCTTCTAGCTGGGCTGCCTTGTCTAGCCTCAGTGGGAGAGGAAGCACTAACTTTGCAGAGACTTACAGTGCCAGGGTGAGGGGATACCTAGAAGGACCCACCTGCTTAGAGGAGAAGGGGAAGCGAATGGGGAAGGATTGTAGGAGAGAGGGCTGGGAGTGGAGTCAGCGAGTGGGATGTAAAATGAATAAGTAAGAAAAAATAAAAAAGAGAGAACTACCTGAGCTCCATCACTTTTCCTCAGAGGAGGCCTGAGGGATCCCAGAAACATTCAGTTCCACCTGGGGCACAGCCAGCAGAGGTGAGCAGCATCCTGTGCCCTGAGCTCTATTGTCAGGACCAAGGTTCTACCTGCCTCCTTGAGGAGTCCTGTTGCCACCAGGAACATCTAGCCAATACCAGGAAAGACCAGGTGGCTAAAGGCCAGAGTAAGAACACAATCAACAAGAGCCAGGACAATACAGCACCACCAGAGTCCAGCTATTCTACTACAGAAAGCCCTGAATATTCTATGACATAGCCAAAGCACCATAAGGTGACTTTAAATCCAATCTTATAAAAATGAGAGAGGACTTTAAAGAGAAAATGAATAAATCCCTCAAAGAAATACAAGAAAATACAGTAAAACAAAGGAAATGAATAAAACTGTTCAAGACCTCAAAATTGAATAAGAAGCAATGAAGAAAATACAAACGGAGGGAATCCTGAAGATGGAAAACCTAGGAAAGAGAACAGGAACTACAGATACAAGCATTACCAACAGAATATAAGAGATGGAAGAGAGAATCTCAGGAGAAGAAGATATAATTGAAGAAATAGGTGCATCAGTCAAAATGTTAAATCTAAAAAGTTCCTGGCACAAAATATCCAGGAAATCTGAGACACTATAAAAAGACCAAACCTAAGAATAGTAGGAATACAAGAAGACTACCAGCTCCAAGGCACAGAAAATATTTTCAACAAAATCATAGAAGAAAGCTTCCCTAACCTAAAGAGACGCCCATAAACACACAGCAAACTTAGAGTACACCAAATAGATTGGACCAGAAAAGAAAATCCTCCTGCCACATAATAAAACACTAAAGGTACAGAATAAAGAAAGAATATTAAAAGCTGCAAGGGGAAAATGCCAACTAACATATAAAGGTAGACCTATCAGAATTACACCTGACTTCTCAATAGACTCTAAAGGACAGAAGGGACTGGCAAGATGTTTTGCAGACCCCAAGAGACCACAGATGTTAGCCCAGACTACTATATCCAGCAAAAATCACCACACATGGAGAAAACAAGATACTCTGTGGCAAATCAAATTTAAACAGTATTTATCCACAAATAAATAAGCTCTACATAAGATACTAGAAAAAACACTCTGACCTAAGAAGGCTAACTACACCCAAGTAAACACAGGAAATAAATAACCCAATATCAGCGAAACCAAAAGAAGTGAAACGTGTGTGTGCATGTGCACGAGTGCGCGTGTGCGCGCACACATGTGTATACACACATACACACAAATACCACCAACACCAAAAGTAACAGAAATTAACAATAATTTGTTAATAATACCTGTCAACATTAATGGATTTAATTCCCCAATAAAACGACACAGGATTACAGAATGAATGTGAAAACAGGACTCATCACTCTGCTGCATTCAAGAAACACATCTCACCAACAAGATAGACATTATCTCTGAATAAAGGGATGGAAAAAGGTTTTCCAAGCAAAGAGACCCAAGAAGCAATCCTGCGTAGCCATTCTAATATCTAATACAACAGACTTTCAATCAAAATTAATCAAAAGAGGTGGGGACAGATTTTTCATACTCATCAAAGTAAATCCAGTAAGATGACATCTCAATTCTGAACATTATGTCTCAAATGCAAGGACACGCACATCCGGATAAAGAGAACTACCATATGACTTGGGTATACCACTTCTGGGCATGTATCCTCGAAGAATCAGTGAGCTTACTATGGAGATATCCATAGATCCAAGTTTACCACTGCACTGCCCATACAAGTAAAGTCATAGAATCAGGCAATGGGCCACAAGAGGATGAATGGATAAAGGAATGCAATGGAATTTTACTCAACCATAAAGAAGAATGAAATTGTGTTGTTTTCAGGAAAATGAATGGAATTTAAGGTCTATGCAGTACAACATATTAAGTGAAAGGAGATGATCCTACAAAGGCACGTACCTTATTTACTGTTATACACAGACTCCTGGGATGGAAAGCAGTTGGGAGTAAGAGGGACTGGTAAGGAGGCAGAAAGGGGAAGGGCTAAGAAAGAGTAACCAAGGGGTGAATATGATCAAAGCATATCATATGGGTACATCATAATAAAATGCCTTATGTAGTACAACCAATATGCATAATGAGCAGCACATGTCCTCCTGGGCAGCAAGTGGGAAACTGTATCTTGACAGCTTCTCTCATTATTTATGTTTTGCATATGAGGACTAGTTAAAATACAATTGCAATCCAGACAATTTTTAAACAAGTAAATTTACTGTCATCTGCCAGTCAGATTTGTAATCTGTGGAAGTGTTACCCTGTTCCTTCCCTTACTCTCTCCTACTTGTAAGGAACTCTTGGCCAGGGAGTGCTGCAGATTTAGTTCTTTGAGAGTTGTTCTTCATTGTCAGCCTGACTGAATTATGACCAACCATGATATCACACTTCTGTGTACCCCAGAAAGGTCTCCCAAAAGGTTTAATTAAGAAACAATGACCCATCCAGAACCATCTCGTGGCTGGCCTCCATGATGAAAAAGAAGGGGAAAAGCAAGCTGAGCACCATTTCTCTGGAGACAAAATGTGACCAGTTGCCTTATGCGCTCCCTGTCATGCCTTCCCCACCACAACGGAAGACATCCTTTCCATAAGTTACTTTTATCAGAAATTTTGTCACAGCAATGAGAAGAGTAACTAATACCATTTCTCTAGAGGCAGAAGGATTGGCTGTGATAGATCTGAAGTTGCAGACCTGCCTACATTTTGTAGTCATGCAGGAATCTAACAAGAATTCACTCCGAAAGGTGAGGACTGAGATGGGTATCTGATTGGCTCCTGTGGGCTTTCCTAGAAAGCCACTGGAATAAACTTGACTTACTGTTGCCCCTTCACTTGCCACCAGATCAAGTTATGTATTTATTCTCTTCACTTGTCAAATGGAGTTTACCTTTTTCCTGGCAGACGTGTGCTTTATGTTACCTACAATATACAATAGAGATGCTTCGGGATGTCAGTGTCTTGCCATGTGAACAGACTGCTTTATTTGAAATAGAAAGGTCCAGCACAGTAGATTGGTTATAAAATGCTTGGATTGGTTGAGGGATTCTTGGATTACTTGGAGATCTGGAAGCACCAGGCACACTCTTCTGTAGTACAAGAACTTGCTAAGTAGATGTGACAGCTCAGGATGTACCTTTATCAGCAGCTGTGGTATGAATAGCTTATAGAACAGTACTTGAAACTCCAGTCCTGCTGTGTCCAGAGCAATGTACTGGGTGAAAAAGGGTGAGGGTCAAGGGGTGCTATGGCCAGAGGTTGATGTGACAGCCTCTTCCAGGGATACAATTGATACCAATGGAAAAAATAGTCTATTCCTCATGCTGTCCACCTCCAGTATCAAGATTACTGTATAGCTGTTAAGGATTCATAAATTCTGGTGTTACAAGGAGATGAATTGATAATCTAATATGTAGTTCCTGACTCTTCAGCTAGGATCTTATCAGGCATGCTAACCAAGAGATTCTAAGAGCTTTTAAAATGCACTGGGACTTTCTACATAGAACAGAACCAGAGGCCAGATCCAATGACCTGTTTTAGGCACTTCCATCTCAGAGATGATTCTCTCTTCTTACTCTCACGTGAGTCCACTGGACTGTTATTGCATAAACCAACAAGTCTATGATCCATGAGCTGCCAAAGGGATAAATGGGTAGAGGCTCTGGAATCTTCTTGGAATATCCTCATGACTCATCTTGACATTGGCACTTATCTTCTGACTCCACCAGTTCTGCCTTCAACCCTATAAAGTGGGTGGAGCACAGCCAACCCACCTGTCCCCATCGCACATGGATACAGTATCTCTCACCAGTGATACTGGTGCTACCTGAAGATGTCAAAACAATTAGTGAGAACCTCACCCCACAGAGCAGGAAATGAGCCAATCAGAGATCAGAGCTGGCATGAGACACACAGATTGTCTAACGGCAGAGCAGGATCACTTTAACTCCAGGAGGAGGGAAATCTGTCTGTGACTTCAATGTAACAAATTCCCACTCATTCACCCATTCATTTCATTAATTTTAATGTTTCTCAAGTCCTAAGATAAAAAATGGTAATCAACCTATACTTATCAACTCCAGAGAATAATAAACTACTGCATATAACTCCATGGGTAGGTAATCTATGAAAGCAAACATTTTGTGTGTAGAACAGACCCTTACAATCAAATATTGAAATAGCAGAAGGGTTGAGGAATTGTAGGACAAGAGGTCAGTTCTTTTCATTGATGCCCTGAAAAGTGTCTGTCCTGTTCTGTGGGCATGTTTTGAAACTGGTGATCTTCTAAGTCATTGTCATTGCTGTCAATAGTGTTACTCCATGCTACATACAATATAGAGGGCTGCGCAACTGAAACTGAAACAGCATGCCAATCAGAAGCGGCATGTTGTGGAGAAATAATAGGCTCTGAATATCTTATTACTCGTTTTAAATTATGGCTCTATTAGTTGTAGCTAAGTGATTTTTCACAGTTGTCTATTTATGTCCTGTTTTATTTTAGCCATTATCACAAAGATTAAATTGGCAGGTTATTGATGTGAAGAGTTTGGCATCCCTTTCCCCATTCCATGAAACATTAGGCCTGGGAAACAACTGAGGACTACAGAGGCCTGGACCAATAGCCCCTTTTATTCCTTTACCCCGACAGACAGTGGGCTTCACATGAATGATACACAGTGTGGCAAGATTTCTGAGCATGGATGACAGGAAGAGCCAGGGTACTTTCCAAGCCTGGGACAGAACCTCCCCTTCTTGTTTACTCCAAATTGTCCAGGATAGATTTTGTAAGACCTGATATGGGGTATGTCAAGGTCAGGGATCAAATGGCACTTTGATATTTTTAGGAAGGAACTTATGGATCCTGGGGAACTGAGGATCTATTTGGAGACAATTTAGAACCGCCTTTTACTTGAGAGGTCACTGTGACTTATGAAGCCTTGACTGGCTGATCTGAGGAAGAAGAAACCAGTTCAAGATACAGGCTTTATAGCCTCCTGTAGAAGATCCCACACACTTCCCTCGAGGCACAGGGGGAAGCGCATGGGCTGTGGAGCCAGACAGGTCTAGGTTCTTGTGGTACTGTTACCCATTGATAACAATGACTTGGTGAGGTAGTTGGGCCCCTGTGTCTTTCCTTCCTCTATAGCCTCCTCACAGAATTATGTTGAAAACTAAACAGAGACACAGACTACAGCAGGATTCAATAGTGTTCAAGAGATACTATTCCTGTCTTCTTTCCACATTTACTGTATTGAGGAAATGAAATGTGGCTGGTATTCAAAGACAATTCAATCATGAAAGACAAAAACTGGTAGCAATACTTACTCATTTTGGATGCTTTGTAATCCTCTTTATCCTTCATGCCTCTGTTGTATGCATCTGCCTTGCAAATTTTGGGCCCATAAAAGTTTTGAACTAGATGATAGATTTTATCATTGTCTTCACTCACACTCATTTGGGTGGGATTCCCCCAATCCTAGGTTCCTGGAATCTATTCCTGGAAACAAGGCCTATGAAGATGAGTTGAAGGAAGGCCATAGGAATAGGAGAAGCTGAGATGAGCCAATGAAGACCTACTGCCTGGAGTCTGAGATCATACAGAATCTATTCAGTTCCCAAATTAACCGGGGAAACCATGGTTCATGGATAAAGAAGTTCATGGTGACCTTCCCATTATATTGAGCCAGAGACCACCATGCCAAAGTCTTTCCCCAACAACCCTGACCAGTAGAAACCACAAGGAGTTCCCAGAAGGAATTAGCATGTCAGGTTTGAAGGACACAGAGTAGCTTTCAACACAGTGCATAAAATAGTGAGAGTATGAACTAAATGCCCCTACATTAGGATCAGATTGCACAGGATGACTCATGGCTTCTAGGATGAGAAGGAGGCTTGTTTCACAAAGAAGGTGGCCATTTGTCTCATATTTAGGAAAATTCAGTGTCAAGTAGAGACATGCTCTGCCTCTGAGTGAACAAGCCAGGCATACTGGGGAGGAATCTCACCAATGCAATATCGGCTCTTGTCCTCGTGATCTCAGGTGCTTCATTTAAATGGCATCAAATTGCTTCATTGCCACCCTATAAGAAGTCTCACCAAATGCTAGCTCTTCAGAGTCTTGGCTTCTTTCAGTGTTGCTCCTGCCAGGAAAGAAGGTAAGTCTTGTTTGTGAGTAGGGACTTGGCAAGAAATAGACTTGAGGTGGAGTTGGGGTGGAGTACTATGGGAAAAATGAGCCAGGACTACATATTGGGGACCTCTGTGAAGAAGGAGAATGCCTTTGATAGTGGGACACTGAGACTCTTCCTGGATAAGGGAGGGGGCAGTACTACCTGGGCAGGGACTTCAGAGAGCTAGGTTCCTCTGGGGACATTTGTGCTATCTTTCCTTGGTTCTACTTACTAACAAAGTGAACCAATATGCAAGTGTTCCAACGACAAGAAAATCGTTTTGAGCCTGAGTTTTGCTCTGTCAGGTTCAGCTAAAGACTCAGGTTCACTCAGGCACATACATCTGCCCTCCCTGAAGACTTCCTGAGTTGGAAGGAATAGGAAGTAATGCCACCCCAAAGGGATGAATTGGTGGAGGCTAAACTGGTTGAAGAGTAATGCAAGGCTGATCTCCAATGCAGATACTGAAGTAAAAAGGGGAGACCCGGGGAGTTTGGTAGAAATTTAAGTTACTGTTCCAAGCCTTCTATTTCCTACTGTGGAAACAGCAGGGTTGAGTGAGGACTTATCTGAAGTCACACAGCCAGTTGAAGGTGTAAGAAGTGAACCTAGAATCTTGACTCCACACCTACTATACTGTCAGATGGACAGCCTCTGGATGGTAATGACCTTCTCAGAAAAGGAGACCTTTTCCAGATCACCCTCCCAAGTGGATGCACTACAGAATTTTGTGGAAACCTTTCTCATCTTACACTTTTGATGAATCTTTTCTTTTCAGATTTTAAAAAAACCACAGCAAGATGTGTGACCAGCAGAAGCAGCCACAGTTCCTTCCATCTTGTGTGAAGGGTTCCGGACTGGGAGTGGGACAAGGTAGTGATGGTGCCTCTGTGAAAGGCCAGGTTTCAGGCCAGGTCCAAGATGTTGGTGCTTCAGGGCCCGCTCCCTGCCAGCCTCAAACTATTGTGAGATACTCAGCTCCAGTTCCTGCTCAAACTTATGTTCAGTACCAAGTTCCATGCCAGACCAAAACCTATGTGAAATGCCCAACTCCCTGCCAGACATACGTGAAATGTCCAGCCCCATGCCAGACAACCTATGTGAAATGTCCAGCCCCATGCCAGACAACCTATGTGAAATGTCCAGCCCCATGCCAGACAACCTATGTGAAATGTCCAGCCCCATGCCAGACGACCTATGTGAAATGTCCAGCCCCATGCCAGACGACCTATGTGAAATGTCCAGCCCCATGCCAGACGACCTCTGTTAAATGTCCAGCCCCATGCCAGACGACCTACGTGAAATGTCCAGCCCCATGCCAGACGACCTCTGTTAAATGTCCAGCTCCCTGCCAGGCTCAGACGTATTATGTCCAGTATCAGGTTCCTCGCCAGACCTCCTATACTCAGGCTTCTTCAAGTGGCTCAGGACCTCAGGGCTGTGTTCCTGACCCATGCTCTGCCCCCTGTTCCACGAGCTACTGCTGTTTGGCTCCCCGGACCTTTGGGGTGAGTCCTCTGAGACGCTGGGTCCAGCGGCCCCAAGGATGGAACACAGGATCTTCTAGCTGCTGTGAGGATTCTGGGTGCTGCAGCTCTGGAGGCTGTGGAGGCTGCGGCTCTGGAGGCTGCGGCTCTGGAGACTGCGGAGGCTGCGGCTGTGGCTGTGGCTCTGGGTGCTGCTGTTTGGGAATTATTCCCATGAGGTCCAGAGGTCCTGCATGCTGTGATCATGAGGATGATTGCTGCTGTTAAACACAAAACTGCTCTGCTTCCAAAATGTACCTCCTGCTATGTCTTCTGGACTTACCCAAACCCAACAACTACTTCTCTAGTTCTTAACTTTGTTCCTTTATCAAGGCATCCTGCCAGAGTTAGCACAACCCTCCAAACTGTGGCAAGAATAAAACTTTAAGTGCAAGGCATGGTGGCTCCTGTTGACTTATTTGCTCTGAGTTTATGTTTCTCATTATACGTCCTGGTGTGTCTTTTCCTGTTCTTGTTTTCAACTACTAGATGAAAGATCTAGATGGACAGCACAAGTAAATAAAGCTGATGAACTCCCAGCCTTCACACATGGTCTAGAATGCTACAAACAGCTTAGTTTGAGTAAGGCTGGGTTTGAGGTTTCCTTCCTTCTTTCCCTCTGATTAATCTGTGCGGATTTGGTCACAGGCATTCAAGGAGGCATGGCTATTGTTGTCACTGTTATGCAACCCTTGAGTTTCTCTTCTGGATGCTGGAGAGCTTTTGAATTCAAATCTCAGGAGCATCATAGGGTGGCACTACTGCAGTGAATGTGAACGTGGTTTGATATTGTTGGGCTTTGTGCATTACATGTTTCTCATTTATTAGATTTTCCCTCCTAATAGCATAGGGTACAGGCCTTCTGTTGTAGGCAAGGACTCCCCTGAAGTGGGTAGACAGTGTTCAGGTCAGCCTTGACAGTAAGAAAGGTATCTCCAAGAATAAGGAGAACCTTCTGTGACAAGCATCCAAGCTCTGAGGCCAGGTTGCCTTTGTCATTAGCACTCAGTTATAGATGGTTTTGCATGATCTTTTTATGTCTAATTTATGTATGCATGAAAAATACATAGGTGGTGATGGTTCCTGGAGAGATAGCTCAGTTGGCAAAATGCTTCTTATGCAAAATGAGTCCAATCCACAGAACCCACATATATGTGGTTTGTCATGTTGGCATGGGTGCTGCATACTGGTAATCCCAGTAATGGAGAGGTGAGCCAACTTAATCTACTCAGTGAGTCTCAGACCAGTAAGTGATAGACACTTTCTAAAATAAAACAGACAAACAAACACCAAGAAACAGACAAACAATAACAATAGCCAAGGTTGATGGCACCCTGAGGAACATCTGAAGCTAACTTCTCACTTCCAAGACTATGCACAAGCAATATTGCTCACTCGTGCACACACAGACATGCATGTACAAAACACGCCAAGGGTAAATTTTGTTCATAAGAACCACACAGTCCTAGTACATAGGAGACAATATAGTTGGTGAACACAGAAATGAATGGGAGAGAGGGGGGAAGGGGGAGAGACAGAGACACAGAGGAAGGAGGAGGAGAAGAAAGGAGAAATAGTGGAAAATAACTATGAAGTTATTTATTTATCTTTAGTGCCCTGTTGTTTTTGAATGTTTAAAGACCCGAAGCTCCTTAAATCATAGGCCCTCTCTCTATACAACCCCACTAGGCTTGTATCCCAGTCAGAGCCAGGAATAGCCTTGCCCAGGATCTTGTGTTCTTCCCATACCATCAAGTACTACTTTCAGCACAGGAAGAGAGTGCTGCTTATTATGAAATTAACATGAGGATGTGATGCTTTTCCATAGCAATTGTTTATCAGTTATGTAACTAGCATAAGCAAAACATCTGTCTTAGTCAGGGTTTTATTCCTGCACAAATATTATGACCAAGAAGCAAACTGGGGAGGAAAGGGTTTATTCAGCTTACTCTTCCACATTGCTGTTCATCACTAAAGGAAGTCAGGACTGGAACTCAAGCAGGTCAGGAAGCAGGAGCTGATGCAGAGACCATGGAGGGATGTAACTTACTGGCTTGCTTGCTTCTCCTGGCTTGCTCAGCCTGCTTTCTTATAGAACCCAAGACTATCAGCCCACAGATGGTACCACTCACAAGGGGCCCTCCCGCCTTGATCACTAATTGAGAAAATGCCTTACAGCTGGATCTCATGGAGGCATTTTCTCAACTGAAACTCCTTTCTCTGTGATAACTCCAGCTTGTGTCAAGTTGACACACAAAACTAGCCAGTACATAATCTAATCTTTTCTTTTTTCTTAAAATTTTTAAATGTACATGTATGTATGTGTGTTTGCGTGAGTTTATGTGTACGATGTGTGCACAGTTCCCATAGAAGCCAGATGACAGAATTGGATTCCTTGGAACAGGAGTTGCAGGCAGTTGAGAATATCCATGTGGGTGCAAGAAACTGAACACAGATCCTCTGTAAGAGCAGTAAGCACTCTTAACTGCTGTGTCATCTCTCAAGCCTTTCTTTTTCCTTTCTTAGATAAAATCATTTTAAAAAAAATTTATTTGCTGTATTAAAAATAAAACCAACTCAGGACCCGGAGTTCCAGAGGGTTGTGAGCTGCTACTGTGTGGGTGCTGGGCATCGATCCTGGGTCCTCTGCAAGAACAGCAAGTGCTTTAACCACTGAACCATCGCTCTGGCACCCTCTTTTCAGGTGTTTAGGCTTTTCCCACATTTAATTACTATCTATCAGTCTTTCCATTTGTCTATCTATCCATCTATACATTACAAGCTAGGATTCATATATGGCTTTTTCTGAATTTGTCTTACCTCCCTTAATATTATACTTTATAGATTCGTCCATTTTCCCTTTCCATTTCATGGATGTACTGCCTGAATGCAGTAAACGATCAATGTTACTTTGGATAGTGAATATAATTATATCCTGTTGTCGATGTGTTCTAATATACCATTGTGTATCTAATTAAGTTATCTAACTAGGTCCTTCCTACTGGTCCTTTGTCAAAACAAGTTTTCCAATGTAACTCTGTCATGTTCAGACTTTGTAGGGAGATTGGCCTTGAACTTAAGGTGATTCGTGTTCCTCTAGCTCCTGCTCCTTGAGTCCTGATATCACAAGTGTGAGGCGTCATATTTGGGTTCCTATATCCCACTTTAATATCTCTTTTTGTCTGGCCCCTCTCCTTCATTGAAACCTCTAAGATGGTCTCAAGTTTTACATTGAAATGTAAGATACTTTTAGAAGTGTTTGAATTACCTATGTTATTATCAATCCAAGAAATTTATTTTAAGTTTCAGAGTGTATTCTGACCCCCATGAATACACAAGATGTAATAGAACATACGTACTTTCCACAATCCACATCTGCAGGAAAGCCCTGCTACATGTTAGATGGACATATAGAAAAGAAAATGCAGGGAGTTTAGCCTCTCAAGGGACCTGAAATGAGTACTGAGGAGATCCTACCAGTGTATGCAACACTGAATTTCAGGGATCTCTGTTTTATACAGACTTCAGGAGACCAAATAGCCAGAAACAGAGCTTGACTGCTCTCAGAAACATGGCTATTCTGGAAAGACTATAGACAAGTCATATGCCAGAATCTCAAGGACTCATCAATATATATATATTTGAAATCTATTTTGTCCCAGGTGCCATCTTTATGGTTTTGGAGCTTATAGGAGAGAGAGAGAGAGAGAGAGAGAGAGAAAGAGAGAGAGAGAGAGAGAGAGAGAGAGAGAGAGAGAGAGAGAGAGAATGCACAATTCATTTTAACAAAGAAATAAATGAATGTGAATGACGCTAACTCAACTATGATGATAAGTATGAAGGAGAGTTCCAACTACTGTGTAATTTTACATGGTCAGGAATGGAACAAGATGTCTCAGATAAAGTACAGCTTTTCCAGATGGGACAGGACTCAGCTTGGAGGAAAGCTACTCCCTGCAGGGGTAAGGGCGTATATTTCTGGGCTAGGGTCTTAATACGTTCAAGGGTCTGACAGACAGAAGGGAGGAACATATGGGCAGAGCCTGGTAGCACTGCTAAAAGCAGCTAAAGTCACCATAGGGATCTAAGAAGCTTCTCTGAGGATCTGAGGAGACAGGGGACAGCATATGATATTTTAATGTTATTTCTCTATATTGAAAGAAATTTGTATTTAAGATAAATAAACATAACATAAAGAAATCACATAATAACATTAGTTTGCCTTGTTCTCTCCTAGGCCTGCATGTAACTCCATCTTTGTGCTTAGTTGGGACAACTGTAATGGACAATATTAAAAGACAATATTAGGTGATATTAGGTTCTGGTATGTGAGGACCTCTGGAGTGCATGATGGTGACTCTGATGAGTTAGAAATGTGGCCTTTTATATATTTGGTTTCTGGGAATGTTTTGCCTAATCAAAATGAAGTCTGCATTTTATAACCTAAACATCTGATATACCATTTCTTATGTGAAACTGATTTTCTGATTCCTAGTCCCTCTACAGAATATGCTGAGAACTTTTAACAATGAGGGATTCACAAACTCAGACCGCAGCATCAAATTTCTGTGAGGTGGGAAATGTGTGTTAGGGCAGGTCATGCTTCTGCTGTGTGGAATCTAGCATGAGTCACTTCACTGCAGATTTATGGTGTAGAAAGGTCCACTGAGTAGATCCCCAAGTCACCTACCTGAAGTAGGATAGTTGTTTTTTTTAAATTTTTCCTCCCAGGAGAGTGGTTCCGTAAAAGTCCCTAACAAGTAAATCTAATGCAGATAGACAGATTTGCACTTCCCCAGACCAATAACACATAATTATATATCTATATTTTTGACTCTTACACATATACAAATCTATAGCCAATATTTTAAAGAATTTATGAGAAGAATATCTCAAATCTGTTTATTCTTAACACATAGGAATAAAAGTAATCAATAATGCTCATCAACAAATAGTTGAGGGTCTTCTATATGCCAGTCACTGTGTTGGTCATTATGTGTGTGGCATTCTTTTATCTGAGTACTGAGATTTGGACTGAACTGATTAGCAGTCTGAAGGTAGTAATAGACAGCTCTACAATAAGATATAAGATATAGACTTGAGTGGACCCTGTGACTCCATGCAGACAACACAATCTCTAATCCAGGGGGACTGTGTAATAAAATTGCCTATAGTAGCACATAGAATAACTTTGAAACAATAATTAACAGCTTTCCTTCCATGACTGCAACCAAAAGACACATGTGGCAGCTAGTAAGAGGAGGGCAGTCAGATAAAAGGCATGAAAGCATTAACATAATTTGAAATCTTTTGTTAGTAAAATGCCACAAACGCAGGGTTTTGTTGTAGATAAAGTTCTGAAGACTCATCACTTAACACTGCAATAATCACTTTCCAAGTTCTTTCACCTCACTTTCATCCCAACATTTCTGCAAATTCCCTGTGTTACACTGAGTAAATCACTTCCTTGAACCTAAGTTTCTTTTTCTGCAAAATGTGTGATTTTGGAAGAGACAGTCAGAAACTGAAGCTTGGATACTTTGTATTTCAGGTCTCTGAATCTTCCTCAAAGATCACATAAGACTATCTTGCTAGGATACTGGAAACAACTCAGAGAGGTTTGATTGGTAACTATAAGTATCACTTAAAGCGGAAGACAGAGCAGAGTCAGTGCTTGGCAAGAAGGGCGATCTGGATCACATCATCAGACAGAAAATGGCAAGAGTATCTCACCATCAGATGTCATGCCTGTATCTCCACCCAGCTGATAGCAATTCATGACCTGATTTGAACATTTGCTGGGTGAGACAGATGAGTGTCCAGGTAGGCTGGGCCATGGAGAAAATGAGAGGGTGGAATAAAATGTGTAGGCTGAGAAAAGCAGGGAGTGAGTACCCATGGCCAGCCTCGTGTCTGGTACACGTGGATCTGTAGGAGACCTGTTCATCTTACCCTACTTAGCCTGAGCACTCTTAAATAAGAACTAGGCCTTATTTGCTTGAGATCACCAAATCCACACATGGATGAGAGAGTCAATATATTCTTATCAAATAAGATAATGACTCTTCCTATTTATGTGTCTGTTCTGTGGAGATTTGATTCTCATAATCCCAGAGACACCATCAAGGGCAGCTTCCATGGCTTCCTCATACAGGGGTTGGATGCTCTTGTGAGCATGGCATGGTGCTAAGCATCCAACCATCACACACTTGGCCTTCAACCACAGGACTAAGTGCTGTGTCCACTTTTTGCTCTTTCTTACTTTATTTCCTTCCTTACTCTTTCACTGCTGATGCTGAGTCTTTCTCTGCCTGATGCTGCAGTTTGTATCCACTTCTTTAATGTGTTCCTTTTCTGTTAGATCCTTGGTGCCTATTTACTATCTGAATACTCACACCAGAAACAATGTCTGGAGTGAAACTCTCAAATAAGCAGCATCACTTACTGGAAGAATAAATTTCACACATTACCCAGGGACCAGGTACAAGTTTTATCCTCACTTAGCTTCCTTTTTTTATTTGAAAGATTTATTTATTTTACATGTATTGGTGTTTTCGCCTGCATGTATTTCTGGATGAGGGTGCTGGATTCTCTGAAACTGGAGTTACAGACAGACAGCTGTTTGTTGTCTTGTGGGTGCTGGCAACTGTTTTGTTTTCAGCATCTTTTCACACTGTCCCCTTTAGTCCTCTAGGTCTCCTATAGGTACCAACAGTAATACTAACCAAAAACTTTAAGGTAAAAATCTGGTGTCTACACATCTTGAATTGTAAAACAGCTTTAAATCCATTATCTTGTTCAAGTAGTAGACACATGCAACAGCAAATGAAATAAGAACATCATCACTGCTTTATGTTTACAGCACAGAAAACTGGGAGTCTGAGATGGTAATGCACTCAACCAGATCAGAGGATAGGCACACGGTCAGGCCGGATCCAGAGCAGGAGTAATGAGTGTGACTCATCCTTTGTTGCCTTCCTCCCTGTGTCCTTCTCTCATGTTCAGCCTTCTGTTCTGTCCACCTTCATTTTCATGCTATTCATGTTTCAAAAGCTATCCAGATTAATCCTGTCTCTTCCAGAGTGGTTGTAAATCAGTATGGCGGACCCTCAGAAAAATGGACATAATACTACCTGAGGACCCAGCTATACCTCTCCTGGGTATATACCCAGAAGATGCCCCAACATGTAACAAAGATACATGCTCCACTATGTTCATAGCAGCCATATTTATAAT
>CM052704.1:68630557-68649696 GCA_028551405.1 Uromys caudimaculatus | reverse complement strand
ACATAAATATACAAGAAGCTTACAGAACTCCAAACAGATTCGACCAGAAAAGAAATTCATCCCGTCACATTATAGTGAAAACACCAAATACACAAAACAAAGAAAGAATATTAAAAGCAGTAAGGGAAAAAGGTCAAGTAATATACATGTTTTCTTGAGTGTTTTATTTTGTCACTGAAAAATCTTCATCAGTGATGTGTATGATCAGAGAGCTATATATTATTTAGCAAAACTTTGATTGTATGACTTAAAGTAAGTTTTTAACTTAACTGTGCTTTAATATAGTACTTGCAAAATAGAAAGAAAACTAATTGTCTAATATTCTAGGCTGTCGGGAAAATTGAGTCATTATATGTGAATGGTTTTAACATCATATATACGTCAGCTTTCTATGTTGATTCCACAGTTTTCTAACATCACTTGTTTCTAATAATTCAGTTTCCTTTTAGCCATAACTCTCTGAGTTAACATAGATACCACGGGCTAAGGGTCAGATCTGCAAGCGTTCTGTCCAGTGGTTCCTGTGTGCTCACGCCTTCTGTTGTACTCACTCTTCTGTCTGGCTGACTACAAACTTCCTCTGGGAACCAGTGATTCATTAGAACAATTCAGAAACTCAGGAACGGGCTCATCTAGATGATGTGCTTGTTATGAAACTTACAAATTCCTAACAGTCTAATGGGAGAGGTGCTGTGTTAGTCAGCTTTGTGTAGTCATGACAAAATACTCATGAGCTGTTGTAAGGAGGAAAGATTTATTCTGGCTAAACTTTTGGCAGTTTCAATCCATTCTGACTTGGGCTTGTGTTGGGGCTATACACAATGAGGACTTTTATGACAGAAGAAACCTTCATTTTATGGTCAAAGTAAACAGTGAGAGCAAGAGACAAAGTTGGGGCCCAGTATTTCTTTCAAGGACATGCCTCCAGGAATTTCAGTTCTTCTCTTTAGTCTAACACCCTAAAGATCTCTCCACTTCTCATAGCTTCTCAAGGTAGGAACCAAGTCTTTAACAATTGCTCCTTTGTGGGAGCCACTTATACAGATTGTAGAAAATACATAAAGCCGTGTACAGAGAGAAGGGATGCAGAAATCACTTAAGTCCTTTCCTTGAAACCTACGGAATTCCCACGAGATCAGTATATTTATGAACCCAGAAGCTGACTGAATGATGCCCCTGTAGGCCAGCCAACCCTCTTGGTGAGGCTGAAACTCCCAACTTTCTAATAAGGTTCCAGCTCCCACTACTGAAGGTATCTATACTTCTTATCATATCACAAATATATACTCAGACGTGGTCTAAACTTTAGACTCTAAAAGGGCCTTGCTGTGTGTACTGGCTGGTTTTGTGTCAATTTGACACAAGCTGGAGTTATCACAGAGAAAGGAGCTTCAGTTGAGAAAATGCCTCCATGAGATCCGGCTGTAAGGCATTTTCTCAATTAGTGATCAAGGCGGGAGGGCCCCTTGTGAGTGGTACTATCTGTGGGCTGGGAGTCTTGTACTCTATATAAGAAAGCCAGCTGAGCAAGCCAGAAGCAAGCCAGTAAGAACCATCCCTCCATGGCCTCTGCATCAGCTACTGCTTCCTGACCTGCTTGAGTTCCAGTCCTGATTTCCTTTGGTGATGAACAGTAGCATGGAAGCTCAATAAACCCTTTCCTTCCCAACTTGCATCTTGGTCATGATGTTTTTGCAGGAATAGAAACCCTGACTAAGACACTGTGAATAAGAAAGGGTATTCCAGACCCTAAGGAAAAGCCAGTGATTTTGGAGTTTTGTGCCAAGGACCAGGGACAAGCTAGAGTGAATTTATTCCATGGAGTATGGTTTTGCTAACACCATCAATGTCAAATTATATCCATTATTATTGACAACAACATTACTATAACCATGACCACTTCCAGAATGACCTTCATTCCTTGAACAAGCTACCCTTGACTAACTCAGTCCTTATTGTCTCTTTCCTTTCTAAACATGTGAAATCTCTGCAATAAATTCCTCTGTGCTGACACTCAGTTGGATACTATGTTATACTCCAATGAAGTTTTTGTTTCTATAATTGTTATATACCTTGCTGCCTGTTTCCTGGACAGCTTGCTGCCCCAACCTTACTTGCCCTTGGGGGTTGGAGGTGAGGTGGTGCGGACTCTGAGAGGAAGTCATCATAGCAAGCTCTTCTGAATGCTGCTGCAACTCCTTTAATACCCTTCACCTGTGCCCCATGGGTCCCAAGAAAGCATCTCTTCCACACAGCAGTTCCTGATTGTCTGTGTCAGCAATCCTTGGTCTCTCAGACAGTCTTCAATTAGGTCCTCTTGCAGCATTTGCTTTTGAGGCTGTGTGGCCTCCAGCATTTATGCAGAGGCAGCTACTGCTGTTCCTCCTACAATACCTGACCTTCATAATTCCTTATATAGTTATTTTCCTTCTTATTTACCATTTTCTTAAACTCATTCATTCACTGATAGATAAAATAATGACTTTTTGTCTTTCTTTCATCTTAAAATCAGTTTCTCCAGAAACACAGTTAATGTCTAAGAAGCTGACTGAAAGGGGCTCACTTTTTGAATCACTTTCATTGAATACTAGGAAGTCTTTAATTAATTAATTAATTAATTAATTTATTTATTGTTGTTTTTATTTCTTCATTTCATCCCTGTCCCAGAGATTGTTGAGTAGAATACTCTTCAGTTTTCATGAATTTATAGGTTTTCTAGTGTCTCTGTTGTTGAAGTCCATCTTTAATCCACAGTGGTTTGATAAGATTGAGGGGTTATTTCAGTTTTCTTGTATCTGTTGAGGCTTTCTTTGGGATTAACTACATGGTCAGTTTTGGAGAAGGTTCCAAGAAGTGCTGAGAAGATGGTTTATTCTTTGTGTTTGGGTGAAATGTTCTGTAAATATCTGTTAGGTCCATTTGATTCATAAGCTCTGTTAGTTTCATCATTTCTCTGTTTAGTTTTTGTCTGGATGACCTGCCAATTGGTGAGAGTGGGGTGTTTAAGTCTCCCACTATTAATGTCCAGAGTTTAATGTATGATTTAAGATTTAGTAATGTGTCTTTTACAAATGTGTTTGCCCTTATGTTTGGGGCATAGGTGTTCAGAATTAAAATATCATCATGGTAAAGTTTTTCCTTTAATGAGTATGAAGTGTCCTTTGCTATCCTTTTTGATTACTTTTGGATGAAAGTCTACTTTATTAGGTATTGGAATGGCTACTCCAGCTTGCTTCTTGGGTCCATTTTCTTGGAAAACTTTTTTCAGCCCTTTACTCTGAGGTAATGTCTATCTTTATTGCTGAGGTGTGTTTCTTGTATCCCGATCACTCCCCGTCTCTCCTTTCTTCCCAATCCCACCCTTACAAATCTTTGATTGGTCCCACACCTTCTCTTAAGAGAAGGGGAGTCTCCCTTGGGGACCAGCCCACCCTGAGCATCTAGTCCCTGGAGATCTAGGCACATTCTCTCCCACTGAAGCCCAATCAGTCTGTAGTGGGAAGGGGATACAATGGCAGGGAACAGAGACCAAGACAGCCCTATTCTACTCGTTAGGGAAACCAGATGAACACCAGGCTGCACAGTTGTTACAAATGGAGGTCTAGGTTCAGCTCCTGCATGCTCTCTGGTTGTAGGTCAAGGGTCTGTGAGCAAACATGGTCCCAGGTTGGTTGACTTTGTGGGTCTTCTCATGGTGTCTTTGACCCCTCTGACTTGCTCACTTTTATCTCCTATTCTTCCACAAGACTCCCTGGGCTCCAACTGATATTTGGCTGTGGGTCTCTGCACCTGCCTCCACCAGCTGCTGAATGCAGCCTCTAGCCTCTCAGGAGACTAGATTCCTCTGAAAGCATAGCAGAGTATCATTAATAGTGTCATTAATATGGTTGGCTTTCTCACATGGGATGGGTCTCAAGTTGGGGCAGTCATTGGTTGGCTGTTCCCTCAGTCTCTCCTCCATCTTTATTCCTGCACAACTTGTAGGCAAGGCAATTTTTATGGTAAAGGTTTTGTGGGTGGATTGATGTTCCCTCCCTCCTCTGAATGTCCTGCCTGGCTACAGGAGGTGGCCATTTCAGTCTCTATATTCCCTCTGGTAGGACTATAAGGGCAAAATGGCACCCTACAGATTGGGAAAGGATCTTCACCAACCTTACATCTGGCTAATATCCAAAATTTATAAGAAACTCAAGAAATTAGGCACCAACAATCTAAATAACCCACTTAAAAATTGTGGTACAGAGCTAAATAGAGAATTTTCAACAGAAGAAACTCAAATGGCCAGAAGTACTTAATGAAATGTGAAAGTTCTTAGTCATCAGGAAAATTGCAAATCTAGATGACCCTAAAATTCTGTCTTATAGCCATCAGAATGTCTAAGATAAAAAACTCAAGTGAGTCACTTCTTGGCCTTTTGGCTAAGATCAAGTGTAAAAACTCAAGTGATAGCACATGCTGGCAAGGATGTGGAGTAAGGGGAGCATTCCTCCATTTTGGATAAGAAGGCAAACTTGCACAACAACTTTGGAATTCAATTAGGCAGTTTCCTAGAAAACTGGACATAGTTCTACCTCAAAACCAAGCTGTACCACTCCTGGGCATATCCCCCAAAGATGCCCCACTATATCACAGGAACTCTTGCTCAACTGTGTTCATAGCCAGAAACTGGAAACAATCTGGATGTCCTTCACTGAAGAATGGATAAAGAAAATGTGGTATATTTACACAATAGAATACCATTCAGCTACGAAAAACAAAGACATCATGAATTTTGTAGTCAAACAGATGGAACTTGAGAATATCATTCTGAGTGAGGTAACCTAGACCTAGAAAGACACATGTGGTGTGTACTCATAAGTGTGCATCAGCCATAAAGTGCAGGATAACCATGCTATACTCCATAGACCCAAAGAAACTGGCTAATAAGGAGATCCCTTTCAGCAAGCACTTCTTGGCATCCACAATAATGTCTGAGTTTGGTGACTGTATACAGGATGGATTCCCCAGGTGGAGCAGTCTCTGGATGGCCTTTCCTTCAGTCTCTGCTCTACACTTTGTCTCTGTATTTGTTCCTGTGAGTATTTTGTTCCTCTTTCTAAGAAGGACTGAAGCACCCACACTTTGGTCTTCCTTCTTCTGGAGCTTAATGTGGTCTGTAAATTGTATCTTGAGTAGCTCTGCCAGAGCCTTACAAATACAGAGGTGGATGGTTGCAGCCAACCATTGGACTGAGCATGGGGTCCCCAATGGAGGAGTTGGAGAAAGGACTAAGGAAGCTGAAGGGGTTTGCAACCCCATAGGAAGAACAGCAATATCAACCAACTAGAACCCCCAGAGCTCCCAGGGACTAAGCCACTAACCAAGGAGTACACATGGCTCCAGCTGCATATGTAGCAGAGGATGGCCTTAGCAGACATCAATGGGAGGAGAGGTCCTTGGTCCTATGAAGGCTCGATAATGCCTCAGTATAGGGGAATTTGAGGGCAAGGAGGCAGGAGTGGGTGAGTGGGTGGAAGGAGCACCCTCATAGAAGCATGGGGAGGGAGGATCAGATAGGTGGTTTCTAACAGGGGGGAAACAGGGAAACGGGATAACATTTGAAATGTAAATAAAGAAAATATCCAATAAAAACAATAAAAAATAGGTAGATCCCAAGGGCAGATGTGTGGATCTCACTCAGAAGGGGAAACTAAGTAGTCATCAGAGGTTGATGCGGAGAGGGAACTGGTTGGGAGAGGAGGTAAGGAGAGGATTGGGGTTGGAGATAGGTATGGGGAGGAGAGGGTGAGGGAGGCTTGGGAGTGAGAATGGAAATCAGCAGGGGAGGAGGTAGAACCTCTGATTCCTAGCTGGAGGCCTGGGATGGGAGATGATATGGGGACTCTGGATCATTTTTAAATCTTGTCTGCTTGAATAATGCATCTCTCTCTTTTTCTTGTCTTGTTTGAATTCTGACCTTTCTATACATCACATCTTTTCTTTCCTCATCTGAGATACATGCACAGGAGCCAAGAATTCAAACTTATCTTTGATCCTGATACTTATGCTGGCTTCAATCTAGCTCAGTATATCATGTGGTTTCTTACCTTCTTTGTGGCTGAGTCATGTGCCCTCTCACAGAACAGGTAGCACCCATGGATTCTAAGTAGGAAATCAAATAAATAGTCACTGACTTTTGAATTCCTCAGCACAAGGGTTTTCCTTATCTTTTACTTAGCATAGTGCTCATTCTGAGGTAGGACAAATTTACATTCTTATTAATTAAATACTTTTCTTTCCAATTTCAGATATTTCACTGAGGCATATAGACATTCACATTTTTACATTCTTGACCCTTTTATCTTGTTTTAAAACTAAGCCCAACAGAATCTCTGATAACTAAAGAGCATTTAGTCAGTATATTATTACCTTTACAATTCCTACAACCCCTCATGATGCTGACTATACCATAATTCTACAATGCCTTAGGCTGTCTTCTGGTCCCTCCTTGAGTCCTTGTTCCTTGTCAGTGAACTTAGTTTCACCCCTTCTCCCAATCTGCTTATTTTCTTTACACTCCACTCAAATGTGATTTCCTTAGGCCTCTGATCACAGTTAAAGTAACATTATGGGGACATTGAGATGTGATTGTATTCAAAGACCATGTTGCAAAAAACCTATTGTGTTTCCTTCAGGGAATTTCTAAATCTCAAATAATAGTGTCCTGAGACACTGGCCTCACCTACTAGTGTAAAAAGTGCCAGATCATTCATGTCTTTATTCAGTTAGGTAATCAGTTATTTAAGGCTACAAGAGTAAGAATTCCTGGAAAGAAGCTGTGTCTACAAAGGCAGACAGATTAAATTTCAATGACTGTGGGGAATTTAGACTAGTGTAGATTCAGAGCTCCCTAAAGAACCACTTCTATGTCATCTACCTCTATATCACATCTAACACCCCAGTAAACAGATAAAATCCTTAAAATATATTAAAACAAAATTATATTCTCTACCAATCAAAGGGTTAAGAATTTAGTCAGATAGAAACAGAGACCTCTTTGCCTGACTGCAACCTTCTAATACTCCTACCAGTGTATTTAAAAAGAGTTAGTGATTTATAACTTTCTTTATTTTGTTTCTGTAAAAACTCCACAAGACTGTTTCTATATTGGAACATAAAAATTGCAATACCCTAACTGCATATGCCTGAACTGTGCAGTCACTTGAATTTGACTCCAGAAAGATCTAGCTCTTACTCCCTTGTGGTGAGAACTATGTTTTTGTGTCCACATCAGGTTAATGAAGAAGAGGGAATTCTAGCAATGATTCCACCCTAAAGGGTTTTTGTTTAGAAAAGCAGAAGGGTATACAACTAGGTGTGGCATTGTCCTAGTATAATGGCTTTTTAGGAGCTCACACTTGGGTCATGTGAGCTTTGCTATAACAGTAGAATGTTTTACTGTGCACTGTTTACACATTATGTCCTCAAGGCAACTTAGCTAATCTTTATGACAAAAGCATCTTGCAAAACCCAGGACCAAAATAGAGAATGCATATTTACTGAATTAGTGAATAAATGAATACTTGATCATGGAATGGCTGACCACATCAGGCCTGTGAACAGATATCTAGGCATCTCTGTCTTCTAGGATTTCTCTTGGCCTTAAGGGGCTTCTGGGACTTCCAGTGCTGGGAGTAGAGAAGAGTTGCCCTCATTCCATCTGTGACATATACAGGCACTGCCTCATTTTTGGGAAGACAGTAGTCCCCAAATAAAAGGGCTTCAGTGCTAGGCTTCTTGGTCTTCTGCCATGTTCCTTATCATGGACTCTTCTACTAAGTCAAGTGAATGTTTGGCAAAGAATAGAGGGACAGAATAAGATGTAGAAAGAGGAAATAGTTATTAGGAGCTGGGAGATGTGAAAGATGCTACAACTAAAGAGCCTTGATTCTGAAAAATCACTATTTGTCCTTTAGCTGTTAGAAAAACCAATGTTCTAGGATATCGCATACCACCACCATCTTGATGTCATAGATCAGAAAATGGACAAGTCATCT
Source organism: Uromys caudimaculatus (assembly GCA_028551405.1). Taxonomy (NCBI): domain Eukaryota; kingdom Metazoa; phylum Chordata; class Mammalia; order Rodentia; family Muridae; genus Uromys; species Uromys caudimaculatus. Next base: position 68,641,660 of record CM052704.1, on the reverse strand, counting down.
GATTCCTTTGAATATAGGCTGGCTTTGTAGTCCATTTAGAAGAAAGTCAGAATCATCTAGTGTAAGTAACATCGAGGGGAAGGAAGAGAATAATAAGATTTATTTTCTTAAAAAATTAGTTTCCAAACCTCTTGGTAGATGGTGGACCAACAATCAGCATGTCAGGGTGGCTTTCTATAACACCTTGGAACAAGAGAATAATAAGACATAACCTTTGGAGTGGTGAATTAATTTCTTTGTTTCTCCAGTTGAATGAATTTTATCCAGAATTTTTTTTTAATAAATATTTGCATTTTCTTTTTTTTTTTTTGATACTTTATTTACATTTCCAATGTTTCCCCCTTTCTAGGTCTCCTCTTTGGAAACCACCTATCCCCTCCCCCTCCCCCACCTCTATGAGGGAATTCCACCTCTCACCCACCCGCCCACCCACTCCCATATTCCCACCTTGACATTCCCCTTTACTGGGGCCTCTCCTCCCCCTGATGGCCAACAAGGCCCCCCTCTGCCACATATGTGGTCCGAACCATGAGTCCCTCCATGTGTATTCTTTGGTTGGTGGTGCAGCCTCCAGTGTAGGTAACATCGAGGGGAAGGAAGAGAATAATAAGACTTATTTTCTTAAAAAATCAGTTTCCAAACCTCTTTGTAGATGGTGGACCAACAATCAGCTTGTCAGGGTGGCTTTCTATAACACCTAGGAACAAGAGAATAATAAGATATAACCTTTGGAGTGGTGAATTAATTTCTTTGTTTCTCCAGTTGACTGAATTTTATCCAGAATCTTCTGTCAGCAGGATCATCAATGGTGCTGGCCCCATTTCATGTTCCCCCAAAGTGCTGTCTAAAATCCCCACCCCAGAGCTCAAATACTTACCTCCAGGTTCTACCTAGTATAGCTTCATCTCTGAGAGTCACAAGAGCTTGAGAACTGGTAATTGGTGTCTGAGCCATCTCAAGTCTTGTCTTCTCCCCAGTATGTCTGGACCTTAGCCATAGCCATGTTTGTGTGAACCATGTGGGCACTCTCCCTGCTGCTGCCATGGCTCCAGGGGTTGCTGGTGCCATTTCTGTGGGGAGAAGCAATAGTAAAATGCAAGTTAGCACTGACTTGCCTCTGAACTTTACCTTCCCTTGCATTCTTTCACCTTAGAATTTGGGGTGCTGAAACCTCTTCTCTGTGCTCCACACAAACTCTTCTAAGTCAGCCTTCTGATACCCCTCTGTGACCCCAGGTTTTAAAGAACGGTGGCACAATCTTGCCCCCCACCCATGCACATATCCACATACCCCTCCTTTGCACTCTGGACACACAGTGCTAATCACTGATGCCATCTTGTCCTGACTCCATTTTGTGATTATTTGAACAGTTCTTTGCCCTCTACTCTACCTCCCAACAGTCACATCTGCCTTGGCAATACATTTGATATTTCCAAGATCTTTACCATGGTCCAGATGTATTAATCAAAATAATTAATGTTTATACAAACTTAACCTAAACTAATATACCTGAGGTACTATAAGTAAAATATAATTGCTTTGTCTAAAATAATTACTATATTTTGCCAGAAATGAATGTTCCAAAGTTACTCTGACCCTCATCTAATTTTGATGTAAATTATGCTCTTTGTGGGTTTTACCTTTAAAACACTGTATCCTGCACTAAAAGATTTTGAGGCATGAGTCTGTTCTTGTTTGCTGGCTAATAAAGGACTCACTTTTAATTGGCTTAATCAATGTGGTTATCTGGATTTTTCTCTAGTGGATTTTCACAGTTCTTCTAGACAATATGGTCTCATTTGGATTCTACACACTCCATGGAGTAGACTATGACTCCCCTGAAAGACTTAATGTACTCACCATTTTATCTAAAGAAACTAACCTTCTGCCAGTTTCAAGGTTGAAGACCAGAAATGACACAGACTTATATCAATTGAATAAATAATTCAATATTTATCATTTTTTTTTTTTTTTTGCATTCTGTTGAATTCGAGAAAGAACAATAATACTGTGTGGAGAATTGAAGAACCTGATATTCGGAGAGATACCTGGTAAAGTGTTTGCTACCTGGAACTTTAGTCTGTTACTCTTTCAGTTATATTACATGCTACATTACCAGCCTCTGTGACTTCAGATTCCAAATAATTTTAGCTCACTGGAAACTGTTTCAAAATTATTATTATTTTCTATTAAGTGAGGTCATGATGCAATAAGTAGCTATAATGTTAAGTAATGATGATATAATGATGCTAACCAGATAATTATCTTCATTCAAGGCTGATTCATAGCTTGCCTCTTTATATATCTTTCCACAACCCATGAGATGAATACTATTTACTTTTGATATGTGATGAAACTAGGGCTCTGAGAGACTAAAGGACTTGGTCTGTCATACAGTTAATTGGAGGGAGTCATGGAGGCAGTTCAGATGTCTGAGCAAGGAGGGCTTGTCACTTCCATGGTGTGTTTCAGCTCCTTCTCACTTTTTTTATTTCTTGAGATTAAATAAGAGGCTGCAGTTTGTGCCTGATGGTGCATAGCAGTAACACAAGTTCACAATAAGTTTAATTGATTGAGACAAACAGTCTCCACCCATCTCCCTGGTTCTGCTTTAGTTCCCCAACACATCTCTCTGGGGCACTCAGAGTCATACTACACACTACATCTGCTTAGATAGTTGACCACATTCTGAGGTTTTCACATATATCCACTAAGTAGCCCCTTCCTCCTATTGTAAGGTCACTGGATGATCTCAGTTCCATTAATGTACTGCAGTCCCCCATGCCATCAGCTAGTCTTTCATAGAATCTCTCTCTTGTTCCTTCATGCTCTTCTCACTGCTTTCGTTCACTGAGGACTTTATATCTCATGTTTACTGATCGTAAGAGCCCTTTCTTGTTTCTCTAGTCAGGTCAGCTCTTCTTTGTGGACCTTGGCTGTGGAAACCTTTATTGCTTCATAGATGAATTCCATCCAGGGTCACTGTAATACTTGTGACCATTTTTTTCTAGTATTTTTCCCACTTAGTCAAATTATGTGGAGTACTAGAGGTATATGTGCATGGTTTTATGTCTTTCCTCTGTCATCAGAGGAGGATAGTATGATTCTTTTTACTTACTCAGAGTTTGCCGAATGAATAAATGCATGCCTGGATGAATGAATCAGTATAATCTCCATCATAGCTACCATTCTTCCCAACCTGGGTTGACCTACAAATACTTTTCTCAACAGTTCCAACACTATGGAACCACATATGTGATGGAATTTAAAATGATGAGCGAGCAACAGAAAGCTGGGTGAGCAAGGAAATGGGAGCAGATCTGAAACTAGTTGAGGAAAGAGAGATTACCAAAATATATTACATGAAGTTCTCAAAGAATTAATACAAATAGTATTAAAATATTTGTAGTTTATTTAAAATTTAAGTTCAGATAGAATTATGTATTTTAATTTGTTAGGAAACTCTACCTCATGTACTAGCTTTTCCTGTGTCCTGGACTAACTAATTTCATGGTAGGAGGTTCATGGTCCTATCCTATTCCTGGTGTTGTTTACATTTGAAGTTTTACTCTGTAGAGGAAGACAGATGCTTTAGAGGTTGTGCCTCAGGATGCTGTTTCTTCTGAGTTCTTGTGTTCCATGAATTTAGTCTGTACCTGTGTCCCAGAAGAAGTTATGCGGCAATATCATTGCCTACTTATCTTTTAAAAAAGAATAAATAAATATCTGTAATTTTAAAAAGGCAGAATCATATCCCCTCCATTTGCCTTTTAATTTTCCTTGTTAGACTATAAGATCCTTGAGGCAAAACCTTTGAGTTGGTGCTCAGTGTACTGGTTAGATGAATAGATAATATCTATTCTTAATCTAATTCTAGAACTAAATGGTGGCTTGTTTGTACTTGTTGAGCGAATTAGGCTTAAGAAGATCCACTAAATAAACTAAGATCTTTATCCATTATGTGAGATAATGACTATTACCCGTGAAGAAATGTTAAAAAGTAATTATCTTCAAGAGCGCCAAACTGCTACCTCAGATTACAGCTAGCTTCCAGAGAATATGATAGATGCTTGAGGAGATTCACTGGACCTCAAGAGAGACTGAGTCACAGGGATATTGTTGAAAATGCAGTGGTTAAGGGGGGATCTCAGAAAGTTTGCGCTATATATTTCAAGAATGTGATTTAGATTTCTCTAGGAAACATGGGTATAATTATCTATTATTGATCTGTTTGTATCTGATACATATGTATGTACATAGCATATTTTTATGTGTATCCACATATTATGTATGTAAATGTTTATGATTTTGGTATATTACAATTACAAAGTCAATCAATTTAAGATATAAAATTCAATGTTTTAGTGTTTTCACAAAACTATGTAATTATCATCACAACATAATTTTAGAGTGTTTTCATTATTTTGTGCTAAAATGCCCAGAAAGTGGCCTTTAGCATTTCCATTACTTCTAGTCTGCCTTTCAGTTACACATGGCATGTACTTGCTTTCTTCTATTGGTTCCTTTTCCTTATCATCAGTGAAGTCCAGCTGTGTTAAAGAGTATGAAAAAATCTCATTTCTTTCATGGTCTATTAATATTCCATTTTATGAGTAAACCACATGAGATTAGCCATCTACCAGTTCACATCTCATGAATTGTTCCTGCCTTTTACAAGTGCCTTTTTCACTTGTTCCTGTGAAGCCTGCATGTACAGATCTGTGAGTGTACATGTGTGTTCACACTCCTTCGGTCAGATTTTAGTTTTATTGGAAATGAGATTGATAGTTTAACTATTTGGAAAACTGCCAAACTCTTTTCTTAGTGACTATGCTGTATATGTCTCCCTAGACTTGATTGAAGGTTCTAATTTTTCTGTATCCACCCAACACTTGTTATTTTCTGTTTTATTATAATAATGTCAATTAATGTGAAACATGCCATTACGGCTTTGGTTTACATTTCCTAAAAGACTTATTATATTGAGTATCTTTCCTTGATTGTCTTGATCATTCATATAGTTTCTTTAAGAAATGTCTGTTTAAATTTTTGTTAACATGCATTATTATTTGATATTGAGTTATGATATATTTGTATATTAGAGTTGCAAGTTTCTTTTTCCTATGTAGAATTTATACATTTTAGTGGTAATATTTGCAGCATAAAAATATTTAATTTTTGATTGTACATGTAATTCAGTGGCAGAGTACCCAGCCAGCATACTGGAAACCCTGGGTTTGATTTTTCCACACTGCAATGTATACAATATTACATGTAATATATATATTTACATTTAATATGGCATACATATGACAGTATATATGACAACACAAAAATTCCTGCCATAAAAAAGGTTTCAGTTTCTAACAAAGTGCACTTTTTCTGTTTCTCTTTCATTGTTTACATTCTTGATTTTATATCTGAGAAATTAACACCCACTCAATTCTACAGAGATTTGTCTTCATATTTTCTTTTAAGAGTTTTATAATATTGGCTTGAATAGCCTATTTTAAGTAGCTCTTAATGTGTCATGAGAATGCTTGTCATCTAGTGAAGGAGCTACACATACCAGCAAAGATGCACAAAATTTGTTGGTCCTATAAAGAAAACTCTTGTGGGTTTTGAAGTGGCATACGTTACACTCCACCCAGGTTGATGTTGAAAGTAAAGCCACATAAGGCTAATGGAGATTTTGGCATCTGAGCTAAATGTGATGGGAATACTGGAAGATGTTTAGCTCAGAGAATAGGCATGGGCTAGTAATGGCAGAATTCTGGGAAGAGAAAAGATTTTGAGGAGTGGCAGTAAATGTTGCATCAGCCTAGAATAGGACCAATGTGAAGACTTGGGTGTAGCTACAGGCTTATTAGAAACAATACATCTTTCTTTGTTGTTTTCTAAAATTTTGAAAATTAGAAAATTAGATCCTTTGGTATTGTTAATTGAAACCAAGGATCTGAATAAACATGACATGATGGTTAGGTTATATATCAACTTCCATAGCCTAGGATCACCAGAGAAGAGAAAACCTTAACTCAGGAATTGTTGCTATCATCTGGCCTGTGGTCATGTCTGTGAGGAATTGTTTTCATTGCTGATTAATTTTGAAGGACCTGCTGTGGGTGGTGCTATCCCTGGGCAGATTGTCATAGGCTATATAAGAAAACTATTAAGCATGAATTAGGAAGAAAGGCAACAAGCAGCATTACTCCATGGTTGCCTTTTCAGTTTCTGTTTGAATTCCTCTCTGACTTCCCTCAGTAGTGTATTGTGACCTGGAAGTATAAACCATTTCCTCCTCTAAATTGCTTTTGATCATGATGTTTATCACAGCAACAGAGATCAAGCTAGGATACATACCAATTGTGATGACTGAAAATTTACTATGATTTAAAAATCACTTGATTCAAAGAGGAGTTCAGAGTTGCATATAACAAATCTACCTAATCTACTTCTATGCAATCCACCATTATATAGTGTAAATATATCCAATACATTTTTATATTAGAAGAGTAATTGATTCAGCCCTGTATTAGCCCTATAAAAGCCTATATGGATAGGCTTTTGAAATGGACATGGCAAGGCAGTGAGCTTTTCAAATGTCCAAACATCTTATGAGATTTTATGTAAATTAGCTTTTATCTGCCCACAAACTGTGAATATAACTCCATTTAGCTGAGGCAACACTAATAAATGTGCACAATAGAAAAAGTGATAAATTGAAAGCATAATTCTACTTTTGGTTTTTATAACCATATCATTATGGTTATACAGTCTCTGATTCTCAGTGTCAAACGTCATGCCTGTCTGTAGCCCTCCATCCCCATGTACATTATGTGTTCTCTGCTACTGTACTGCTGGCAGGAAACAGAACTGAGTTCCTCTTCTCTTTTAAGTATACTCTTTTCTTTGCATAGTTCATATTCTAGTTTAGTGCTCATGTTTCTTCAGCTATTTAATGATGATGCTTTGTTTTTACCTTTGCCTACACCTTAGTTGACTTGAAAGAAAGACTAAACATGAGAAATTGATCTAATGAAGCTGGACTTGGGACAGAAGGCTCAGTAGTACTCTTGTACCAGGCTAAATACCTGGAATTCTTTAATGGATGGATGTCAAAAGACTCTAGAATTTATGTGAAAAGATTGAAAGATAACAAAGGTAGCAAATACAATCTCTGTTTCATTGTTGACGCCCACTGCTCCTCACTGTTACAGTATTGGAAAGGAAGCTGAAACAGGAAGACTGTAAAATGGTATCATTATGAAAGGAGATGAATCTTTACTATGGAGGCATATAATTTTTCAATGTGCAGAGAATAAGAGGTGGCCAAGTGCTCAGTTCTATGTGGAACATGTTTTTTATGTCCCTTCCTACCAAGGCTCAGTGATCATATGGAAAGAAAGAACAGAAAGGTTGTAAGATACAGAAAAAATAGTTGACCTCAGCAAAAACAGTATCTGCCAGACATGACAGCATAGTTAGTTTCATACATGAACTCAGAACAGTATACAAGGGATCTAGCCAAAATTCAGCACAGATTTGGAGAGAGTCATGAAGTCTCACCCTCATCTAAGCAGTTGAGAGCTGCTGAGATAGGAAAGTCAGGTTTCTTTAAGGATGAAGGTCATGAGGGCTTTTCCTTTCTTCACTAGACGGTCCCATATCCATGAACATATAGGCAGCACTAAGTAGATTCAACCCATGCTAACATTTTCTTTTTTAAAAAAAGAGATAGAACACCAAATTGGGAAGGAAAAGTGGTGGAACAACAAGAAAGCAATTGAAAGGGAGGGAATGGGGGTATTTGATGAAAACACATTATATACTTGTATGAATCACATAAAATATTTTTAAAACATATCTTTGTAGCATAGAACATGTCTACCTAGCTGTCAGGATCACTAAGATGTCACTAAATGCTTTCTGGGATTTCATTACAGATGCTTTGCAGGATTGCAACCCAGAGTCCCACAGGGTTGCAATCCTGCAAAGCATCTGTAATGAAATATAGAGCATCTCTATGTATCTCTAGCTCAAGTAACATATCTGCTTCTAGATGCTTTTTGCTAGATAATGTGACAATGAACACTTGTTTTGACATTCCCAAGCCTGAGACCTCCAAAATATCTTTGTCTCACAGTATAAAATAATGATCTGTACCACAGAGAGAGTTTATTTTTAATAAAACCAATTAATGACTTCTTCCTGGAAGTAACCCTTGCTTTTTAAAAACACATTTCTAAATCTACCTATTGACTGCATCCCTTGTCTCTGAGAAACTATTGTTGCTTTCAATATGGCCTTAAGATATTATCAGTGCTCACTTATTGTATCTCAACTTGTAATGAAACAAATCAGTTTGTTTTCATACTAGTATTTAATGTGTTTGATTAAACAAATACAAGACATGTAAACTAGACTTATGTGTCCATATGTTCATTTAAAAATCATAATAAATGGTCTATTCTACAAGGGGAAATGTATCATATGCAGTGGCACAGTGTCAGTTTCTTGGAGTTTCAAATAACACAACCTACTTTCCTTATGAAAACTGCAGTTAGTATGGAAGACAGGAATGCAAATGATCAGAACACATGATAATCTCAATGACAGACATGCTTCAAGTGCTACTGGAGTGCCAGGTGAATCATGGCCATCATAGCTTTGCAGTCAGAACCATTACCAAAGACTGTCACTGAAATTGTCTCAAGCAATGAGTTCACATGTAGAAAGAGATGAAAAGGTGCTCTAGGAAGAAGAAAAGATACATGCAAAGGCCTGGATTATGGATTATCAAGAGGCTGGGGAGAGGGAGGGGATGGGGGCTTGTGGAGGGGAAACTGGGAAGGGGGATAACATTTGAAATGTGAATAAACAAAATAACCAAAAAATAAAATAAAAAGTGGTATAAATGATGAATCAAAAAAAAAAAAAAAAGAGATGTGAAGAGAGTGAAACTGCTTTACATGAGTTTGTTTGTAGTTGTGTGTCATGGTGGGTGAGTGGGTGTTAGTGATGCCGAGAGGAACATGAGTTCAGAAATGTAGAAAAGAGCCAGCTCCTGTTGGTTTAGTATTTCTTGCTAAGGAATATGTGTATTTTTAAAAAAATAGTAGACAATAGAAAATAAAGTAAAAAATGTAAGTAGCTTTTATTTTATTACTTTATTAAAATCACTCTTATGACTACATTCAGATAAAGCCTGAATACAGAGAAAAGAATGAGACCATTGTACTAATAGGAGCACAAAAACTGGACATATGTGTAGGAAATGAGGATGGACATTATCAGGTATATGGGAGAGCAACTCTGAAGCATGATGAAGGCTGTGTAGGGATGGTGTGTTGGAGTAAACTAGAAAATGGAGCAAACATGACTCATTATTTAACAATAAGATTATGAGGGGAAGAGCTTTTCAGAATTCCACGACTTATTTTTGACTGTTGAAATGTTTAAGATGAAACTCAAACAATCAAACAACAACAATAAAAACAGTCAAAATTTAAAACCAGAGCTTTGAAGGTCACATTGATGATATATGTATCCATCACTTAGCGTATGCGTGCATGGAGTCAGAAGTTGTTCTTGGGATGCATTCCCATATTACTTCTCCACTTTATATAGGGTTTCTCATTGACCTTCTGTCTGCTCGCTCCTTTAGCACTGGGGTTACAAGCATGCAGTACCACATCTGACTTTTATTTGGGTGCTAGTCCAAAGTCAACACTTCATGCTTATATGGCAAATGTGGTACTCACTGAACCATACCCCTCTGCTGGAACCACTTAGTTTGAAGATGAGGCCAGATAAGGAAGACCCCCAAACCTTGTTAGAACAAAGTAATATTCCACATTTATCATTACCTTCAAACAATCTCAGCACTAATTCTAGTACTTAGCTAATGACAACTTTGTATGTGTATGTGTGTTGTATTTGTGTTTAGTGTTTGTGTGAGTGTGTGTGTGCTCCAGGGGTCAACAAAATGCTTTTCTTCATCACTCGACCTATTGTTTTTCAGACAGGATCTCTCACTAAACCTGGAGTTCACAATAAGCTAGGCTGATTTTCCTAAAAACCTCACATCTCCTTTAGTCTTTGCCTTCCTACTGTTGAGATTACAGAATCAAAGAACAATGCTTAGACATTTAAGTGAGAATTCTGGGCATCATAACTCTGGTCTTATTGCTCGTGTGGCAGGCATGTTACAGCCATTCCTCTAACCCCACCAATGACAACTTTTAATTTTTAGAAATTTATACAAAGTAAGAGGAAGAATGTCAGGAGTTTACCATTTTGCTTTTAGTCCAATGATCATTGCCTGAAACTGTATTGTTGTAAATTGTATTGCTAACTCTAATGTCTAGCTCCCCACACCATCTTCTCTCTCCTTCTCTCTGTAAGTTACAAGAAGTCACAAAACTTATAAGGCTCCTCTTGTTTATCTACTCATTCTCTGGTGATGTGATATGTGAGCCAAGCCCATTTTCATGCTCAATGTTATACTCATCTATCATGCTCCTATTAATATATTCATCTTATGTCAGGATATAGACAAACAGGAACATCATAGCTATGTTTCTTTTAAAAAAAGTGAATGGAAGATCTACCAAACTGATTTCCAGAGTGGTTGTACCAGCTTGCAATCCCACCAACAATGGAGGAGTGTCATCTTTCTCCACATTCTCGCCAGCATCTGCTGTCACCTGAGTTTTTGATCTTAGCCATTCTGACTGGTGTAAGGAGGAATCTCAGAGTTGTTTTGATTTGCATTTCCCTGATGACTAAGGATGTTGAACATTTCTTTAGGTGCTTCTCAGCCCTACGAATTTCCTCAGTTGAGAATTCTCTGTTTAGCTCTGTTTCCCATTTTTTGATAGGGTTATTTGGTTCTTTGGAGTCTAGCTTCTTGAGTTCTGTATATGTTGGATATTAGCCCTCTATCGGACTTAGGATTGGTAAAGATCTTTTCCCAATTTGTTGGTTGCTGTTTTGTCCTATTGACAGTGTCCTTTGCCTTACAGAAGCTTTGCAATTTCATGATGTCCCATTTGTTGATTCTTGATCTTAGAGCATAAGCCATTCATGTTCTGTTCAGGAACT
>CM052704.1:68602216-68630457 GCA_028551405.1 Uromys caudimaculatus | reverse complement strand
ATTCAGTGTATCTGGTTTTATGTGGAGGTCCTTGATCCACTTGGTCTTGAGCTTTGTACAGGGAGACAGGAATGGATCAATTTGCATTCTTGGCAGACTCTCAGAAAAATGGACATAATACTACCTGAGGACCCAGCTATACCACTCCTGGGCATATACCCAGAAGATACTCCAACATGTAATAAAGACACATGCTCCACTATGTTCATAGCAGCCATATTTATAATAGCCAGAAGCTGGAAATAACCCAGATGTCCTTCAGTAGAGGAATGGATACAGAAAATGTGGTACATTTACACAATGGAGTACTACTCAGTTATTAAAAACAATGACTTAATGAAATTTGCAGGCAAATGGATGGAACGTGAAAATATCATCCTGAGTGAGGTTACTCAGTCACAAAAGAACAAACATGGCATGTACTCACTGATAAGTGGATATTAACCCAAAAGTTTGGAATACCCAAGTTTCACTTCACAGTAACCGTTGGACTGAGTGTGAGGTCCCAGATGGAGCAGTTGGAGAAGGGACTGAAGGAGCTGAGGGAGTTTGCAGCCCCATGGAAGGAGTAACAGTGTCAACTGGCCTTACCCCTGGTCATCCTGGAGGTTAGACCACCAACCAAAAAATACAGATGGAGGGACCCATGGTTCAGACCATATGTGTGGCAGAGGAGGGCCTTGTGTGCCATCAGGGGGAGGAGAGGCCCCTGTGCCTGAGGGTGTTAGAGGCCCAAGTATAGGGGAATGCTAAGGTGGGAAGATGGGAGTAGATGGGCGGGCAGGTGGGTGGTGAAATACCCTCATAGAGGTGGGGGAGGGGGGAGGGGATAGGGGGTTTCCAAAGTGGAGGCCTGGAAAGGGGGAAACATTTGAAATGTAAATAAAGTATCAAAAAATTAAAAGAAAAAAAAGTGAATGGAAGAGATAGATATTAGTATTCAACAATTCACATTCTGGTGATATCAATTAGTTTCAGTTCTCAGTTTGCCACTTTCCAGGTTACTCATACATTATCCAAGTTCAGGGGACATTGGATAAATTTTGGGATCAGAGAAATAACTCAGAGCAGAAATATCACTGGCCTTGTACTAGTCTCTCCATGACACTCATTAGTATATGGTACCCAGGCAAATTTCTTCTGCTTGGGGATCCTCATCTGTAGAAGGGCAAAGTAGGGCCTGGAAACTTTTGAGGTTTCTGGTTGCTATGACACTCTGAAAGTCGATAATTCTGTGGAAGTCTGGAATGATACATGGGTAGTGTCTGGAACGAGTGATGGGGATGAGAGCTAGGACTTTCAAGTCACATTGAACTGAACAGACTTCACCGTGGGAGAGACTTCAGAAACATGACTGACATGTGCATTGTTGGACACAAAGGGCTTTCATTCCTACCATCTAATTTTGCCCCCAGTAGCACCTGCTAGGCGTTATCAGTCCCATCAATTCATGAAGAAAATGAAGCACAGAGAGAGAAATGGCTATATTAAATGTTTTATATTAATTTTCTTATCTAATTCACACAATAATCTCAAGACCTTTCATACTTACTTCTCCTTCTCACCCATATTTCTCCTCCTTTACTTTCTTAAGAGTTCATAGACAATAGATCTAGGCTTATGACAACTAAGTAGATTTCACTTCATTAGTAAGTACTAGGGTTCAAAATACATTTAAGTTTACAATGTTTGCTTATAAGCTTGGTCAGAATCTGAATGACTACAAAGGATAGAGGGTGAAGACTGAGGAAAGACTTTTGAGATTTTGTTTTCTTTTTCAAGATATATTTTTATTTATTTATGTGCATGAGGGAGTGTCTATGTGAGTGTTTATGCATGTACGTATGTGGGTACTTAAACCTGGACCTGCATGTTGAGACTAGGAGAAGATATTACATGTCCTCTTTATTACATATATTTCTAAGGCAGAGTATTTTCCTGAACCCGGGAATTCACAGCTTGGCTAGGCTGGAAGCCAGCATGTCTGCTGTAGTGATCCTTCTAGCTTGGTGTCTCCTAAAAGTTGGAATTATAGGTTTTTGTAGAGGATGCCTGGTAGGTTGTTAGGTTACTGACGGCATCTGAACTCTTGTCCTCAGGATTACAGAGTAAATGTTATTAACCATTGATTATCTCTCCAGCCCAATGTTTGTTTCCTTTTTAACCATAAAAAGAATACTGAAAAAAAACAATATAAGGAGCTTTATACTTTAGATTGCATTGTATATGTAGAATAAAGAATGACAGGATGGGCATGGTGGCACATGCCTTTAACCCCCACTCTCAGGAGGCAGAGGCAGGCATATCTCTGAGTTCAAGATCACCCTGGTGATCACAGAGTGAGTTCCAGGACATCTAGGGCTACACAAAGAAACTGTTCAACAAAACAAAACAAAACAAAACAAAACAAAACAAAACAAAACAAAACAAAAGAAAAACCAAAGCAACAACAACAAAAGAATGACAAAGCATTGTAGAATGGAAAATCATATACCCTATTAGTGGAAGGTAACTATTGTCAGTCTGATAAAAGGCAGGCATCTATAAACAGACTTGATTTATAAAGGAAAACCTGAAGATCTAGAACATTAACTAAAATCTATTCATTCTAAACTACTAGTTATTAATTTTAGCAAAATGTGGAAAAATGTAAACGATACCCAACTTGTGTTTATGTGGCTCACGGGGCCACCTTACTAGTTCTATTCTGAACTGTGCTCTTTTCTAAGACCTGAAGTGCCTTAGGCTGCTTTGAAAGGCTGCTCTATAGCATCAGCCAAGCAGTTGCTGTTCATCCATTGTCTTCTCAGCTTTAGACTGGGTCATAGTAGATGCACATTGGTCCAGTTGCATTTTTGCTTGTGGCATGCTTACCCTTGAGAAAATGTTGGATATTTTGAACATCATTCATGGTGAGACAGATTTATATGAAAGAATTATTGCAGTCTCCATGACCATTTTAAAAAGATTCATCCATTTTGCAGAAGAGTAAATTAACTTCTAGCTTAGTTATAAAGGTCCCCAAGCTGTAAGTCATCAGCATGAGATAGTAGATGCAGCTCTGACTCCACATTTTCTTCATTCTAAAGGTGACTTGATTTTAAACTTTAGGCTCAATTGTTTTAGGTCAAGAATGCTTCCTTCATTACTTCTATCCCATGAGAATCTGAGGCAAGGAGAAGGTAAAAAAACATGGAGGATACCTCAATGCCTCCTCACCATCTTCACCATTGAATCCTCTTGGGATGGAGAGGAAACTGATAGCATAAAAACTGAGGAAGAAAATAATCTGCTTCTCCATAGCCTTGAAGCTCTGACACCAGGGAAAGACACTCCCAGCTCTGTAGATGACTAGACAGACAGCACACAGGGAGGAAATTAGGTGGTGGAATGTTACCTTGGGCAGATGCCAACCAGTTGTCTCATGGTCTGAGCCAGACCTACAACTCTTTATATAAACACAGCCTTCTGCCCAGATGCCTTAGCCTGAATGACTTTGTGCCTGCTGAGGAGGGTGAGTTTGGAAGCTGGGTCCTGGGATCATGCTGGGGGTGATGGATAGTCAAGGGTTTTCCAGATTCTAAAGACTGAGAAATGATTAAAGCAGAAGCTAGGGAAGAGGGACATAAGTCTAAGGTGGAAAACTGACCAAGGATTATAAAATGTATAGAGTTTATAGAAAGAGCTAGGGCTTTAAATTTGATGTATTTATCTTTGACAGTCCTGGTCTTTTCTCCAGGTACCATTTCCCTTTGTTAGGAACTTGTTGTCCCTGGAGAAGATACAATATTTATCTATTTTGAGTAAGTAGAGACACAGAAGAATGGATACAGCAGTTATTTGTTTTCGTGAGTAGAGGCACAGGAGCACGGATCACCCTCTGTAGGGAACACAAACACAGGCACTTGCTACCAATGAGAAATGTCTAGCTGCCTTCCAGGGGAAGAATTTTAGGTATTCTGAGAGGTGCTTTGCTGTTATGATTTAGTTGTCAAATTAACCCTGTGCTTTGCCAGTCACTGGGCTACCTGAACAGACAGGTGGCTCTGGAAAAAGCAGATAGGAGCTACTGTATCTTCTTGCTAGCTAAGGGTAGTATAGGAGTATATATGTGAATGCCTTAGGTCATACTGTGATGATCTTGCTATGTAGATCCATGTAGATCTGTAAGTGTTTCCGACTCTTCTTACATGACCGTAAACCCTTGAATGTGATGAGGAATATGATAGTCTCTGGGTTATCTCAGCTTAATTAACTCCATCCTGCATCTCAGAGAGTCTGAGGAAAAAACATTTCTGAAGCCAGCAGACTGTCATTCTCCAGATCATTAATAACAGCAACCTCCCTGGTCAAGTGGCGGTGTTGATCCTAAGGCTGGTGTGTTTTGCATATGAAGTATATATGGATTTTCATATTTCTGTGAGGATCTATTTAAATTAATGCACTTAAAAAAGATTGAATGCAAGGCAGCAAATATTAAACACTGGACCTGACAGGTCTAGAATCTGTCTGGATCCTTTGCTAATTCAGGGGACTCTGATGTAATGTGAACATAGATAACGCCTGTGCTCCCCCAGCCCTGCCTTGTGTTCAGTTTTACACGTGGCTTGTGTATGTGCTACTCTGTGCATGGAAGCCTCAGTTTGGGTTATGCATAAACAGAAACAAAGTGTTTCTTGTTTTTCCTATAGGGCTGTTTCTACCACTTGACCTTGTTAAGTGTGGAGAATCTGCTTGTCATCACTGCTCTCTGGTGGCAGACATAGGTATGCCTACCTTTATATCCAGCTATACAGAATTGAGCTGTTTTGGCACAGCCAGAGCAGGTGTCATGAACAATAGTGACTAGCCTGGGCTCAGCTAACTCAGTAAGGAGTCTTGGGTAAAGGTTGAAGGCATATAAAGAAAAACCAGAGAAGATGCCAGGCTTCTTGTTCTAGATTACAGCTGCTCACTCCCATTTCTCAGACTCCTGACCCTGGTTTCTCTACCTTCAGGTCTTGCTCACCCACCTGCACCAGGACCATGTGTGACCAACAACAGAGTCAGCGTTGTGTGCCGATACCCCAGTGCTGTGTCAAGGGTTCCTCCTTTGGTCCCTCACAACTTCCCTATGCCAACAACCAGGTGCTGGTGGAAGCTCCATGTGAGGTGCAAATTCTGGAATGTGATGCACCATGCCCAGTTCAAGTTTCTCATATTCCGTGCCAGTCCAGTACCACTCAAGTGAAGGGCCAGGTTCCATGTAAGACCACCCAAGTTAAATGCCAGGCCCCGTGCCAGTCAAAGACCACCCAGGTGAAATGCCAGCCTAAGACCACTGAGATAAAGTGCCAGGCTCCCTGCCAGAGTCAGGTTTCCTGTGTTCAATGCCAGGCTCCATGCCAATCTCAGGTTTCCTACGTGCAAGTCTCACAACCTTCTCAGACCTACTATGTAGAGTGTGATCCAGTGTATTATACAGAAACTCGTTATGTGGAATATCCGGTTTCAACCTATGTGCCTGCTCCAGCTCCTCAGCCTGGCTACACTTATGTAGAATGTCCCTCAGTGGGCCAGGGCCAGGGAAGTTTCTCCACTCAGTACCAGTATCAGGGATCTTATGGTAGCTGCATTCCTCAGTCACAGTCATGGGGTTCTTATAGCAGCTGTGGTCCACAGCGTCAGTCTCAGGCTTCCTACAGTTACTGTGAGCCCCAATTTCAGTCCGGACCCTCTTACACCAACTGTGGCCCCCAGCGCCAGTCGCAGGCTTCCTATGGCAGCTGCACCTCCCAACTCCAGTCTCGAGCATCCTACAGCAACTGCTCCTCCCAGCGTCGGTCTGGGGCTTCCTTTAGCACCTGTGCACCTCAATGCCAGCCCCAGGGCACCTACGGAAGCTTCGCTGCACAGCGTCGGTCTCAGAGCACCAGCCGATGCCTCCCTCCTCGTCGGCTCCAGACTTCTTATCGCAGCTGCTCTCCACCAAGATATTCTAAGCCCTGTTATAGCAGCTGCCTGCCATCCCGATGGTCTTCAGGCTCCTACAACTATTGCACGCCACCACGCCGCTCAGAGCCCATCTATGGCAGCCACTGTCCTCCTCGGGGTCGCCCTTCAGGCTGTTCTCAAAGATGTGGACCCAAATGCAGAATAGAGATTTCTTCCCCTTGCTGCCCAAGGCAGGTTCCCCCTCAGAGGTGTCCTGTTCAGATTCCTCCCATCAGAGGAAGATCCCAGAGCTGTCCCCGGCAACCCTCTTGGGGTGTCTCCTGCCCAGACCTGAGGCCACGTGCAGGACCACATCCATTCCCAAGGTCTTGTAGGCCACAGCGTCTTGACCGGTCTCCAGAATCATCATGGCAGCGGTGCCCAGTTCCTGCACCACGTCCGTATCCACGTCCAGAGCCATGCCCAAGTCCAGAACCCCGCCCACGTCCTCGTCCAGAGCCATGCCCAAGTCCAGAACCCCGCCCACGTCCTCGTCCAGAGCCATGCCCAAGTCCAGAACCTCGCCCACGTCCTCGTCCAGAGCCATGCCCAAGTCCAGAACCTCGCCCATGTCCTCCATTGCGGCGATTTTCAGAACCCTGTCTGTGTCCAGAACCATGTTCAGTTCCTCAGCCAGTGCCACATCCAGCACCACGCCCAATGCCACGTCCACGTCCGGTTCACTGTGAGAATCCAAATCCACATCCACAGCCCTGTTCTCGTTCACAACCTTGTCCACATCCAGAGCCAATGCCACGTCCAGTGCCCTGCTCCAGTCCAGAGTCTTGTGGGCAACCCATTCGTTGTCCCAGTCCCTGCTCAGGTTCCAATCCAGTTCCTTACCGCCAAGAGCTAGGCTGTCATGAATCTAATCCATGTCGCCTAGATACTGAAGGCCCAAACTGTGGCCCAGATAGCTTCTGCCAAAGGCAAGAGAGTAATGGCAGCTGTGGATCTGGTGATATCTTTTCAGGATATCACCTGGTCTAAGTGGTTGTGGAGATCAAGGAAACACCTATGGTGGCAGGAACTGTGGGGCTTATGGGGGAACAAACGGAGCCTACTTTTAAACAAAAGTATAGCCCAAATGATTCCGCATTAGGTTCTTTAGAGTATTTCTAGGTGCTCCCTGCTTCAAAGTTGTTATCTAGCTCCTTGCATGTCACCTCAGGTTCTACACCTGAGTCCCTGACATCATTCCAGCCTTATGTCTCACTCCTCCCTTGCACACAGCTTTAATTCTAACTAAACCAGCTTGGCCACTAGGAGACTCCTTGGGTGTTCCTCCTGAAAGTCCCCAGATGCTCTTGCCTCTGCAGAGGCTTTCTCAGCCTGGAATGTTTCTCACCTATTTCCCAGGATCCAAAATTGTACCTGTATTTTAATAACTCCTCCTCGAATCCTTTTGTTGTTGTTGTTGTTGTTGTTGTTGTCTGTTTCCGCCCATAGGAGCCTATCCTGACTTCCTAGAATTCACTACCCCTAATGCCAGTGATTTTTAACACTCTTGAATTATTCACTTCTCTTTGCAGTTATTGCCTTTTCTGTCCAACTAGACTCAAACTTTTATCCAAGTGGAGTCAGTATATCCTTAAATCTCTGTGCCTATCTTAGGTCAGGTAATAGTTGAACAAGGTGGTGGTTGGCAGCTTGAGTCATGTTCTGTCCTGTTGGGGAAGTATAGGAACTGGGACAATAGAAGGATACATAACAATAAAAACTGGATATATCTACAGCCTGTGTCCGGAATAATGCCTGTTCTTTATTTGATGCCAATTTGCTGAGACGAAGCATCTTTTTACATCAGGGTATATATATATATAAAACAAAATTTACCTTCATAGCTATGCTGAAGAGTTCAGTCGGATTAATTATGCTCACATGTTGTGTTACTCTCACCACCAATTATGTATCCTACAAGACAAAAAATCAACACTCCATCCTCCACTTCCCCTTAGCCTCTACATAACACTATTCCATTTTCCATCTTTTAAAATTTGATGCTATATGTGTCATAGGTAGACTCATACAGTATTTGTACTTCTGTGACTGACTTATTTCACTCAGCATAATGTCCTTCAGGTTCATCTTTGCTGTAGCACGTGACAGCTATTTAAGGTGACATGATACCCTACTGCATGTAGATACTAGGCTTTATTCATTCAGCAATGAATGGCTAAGCACATGAGTTGCTTCCTTTATTTGGCTATACTTAGTGATGGTCAAATCAACATTGCTATAAATTTTTCTCTGAGTGTATGATTTCAATTCATTTGGATAGAGATCAAGAAATGGAATTGCTAGATCACATGGTAATCCAGGCACCACCATGTTGCTTCCCACAGGGGTGATATTGTTCACAGTCCCACCCCTACAACGTAATTCACAGTCCTACCCCAGCAACGCCATTCATAGTCCCACTCCCAGCGCATCAGTGGTAGTCCAATCCCAGTGTGCATGTCCCGATTTCTCCACATTTTTGTCAACTTTTGTTAGTTTCTGTGCTTTCCTTAAATACAAACCATCCAAATATGATGTGGCTGGATTTCGTTGTAATTTATTATTTTGGTCTTTAGTTATTGTATTGTAGCCTGAGTGTTCCTTAATCTAGAAGAAGTGGCTTGGCTTATGCGTTTTTTGTCTCACCTTCATATCCTTGTTCTCTGATAGAATGATGGAATAGGGAGGGTGACTCCCACACTAGGAATAAATGTTAGTAAATGTTTCCAGACCTGCACTTGGTAGTTGCCTGGATGTAGTACTATGGTTACAGTCAAAGCAGTAAACCTACCCAATGGGAGGAGGAGGTTGGATATGTGCCAGTTCTCTGTTTTATTTTGAATTAAAATTTTGCATTTGTTTATTATTTTATTATACATAAATCAAAGACTCTGATCCAGATTCAGAGTTCATCAATTGCTTTTAAATCCTATTATGCCTGGTAACCTAGGGGCACAGAGTCAGAGGGGCAGAAGAGAAAGAAGTCTCTTTCTCCTCCATGTGAACCTGGAGGATGAACATATTGGGGGACAGACTCTTCCCCAGTGTGAGATGATATCTGAAGGTCACAGTTATTTGCAGAGGGTGAGAAGGCTCCTCTAAGGAGAATGACAACAGGGGTAGGCATTGATGGCTCTTGGAATCTGTTCCAATGCTCTCTCCTCACAGGGTACACTCCAATTAGCTTTAAAAGGACAAGGCCAGAGGTGAGAATGTAGAGTCAAATCTTGGCTCTAAGTATGCTGTTCCATTGCCCTAGGTCTGCAATGTCAATTTTGGAAATCTAGAGACTACATACCAAAATCGTGTGTGATTTAAAGGAAAATAGACATTCCTGTGAGGTCCATCCCTTCATGTACTATGGACAAACAGTAATTTTTTACCTGCCAGAAAGACACTAGTAAAGGGATACAAATCCTGTTTATTATCACTATACAACTTAACAAATGGTTCTTGGTGATACCTGGGACAGAAGTGGCATTGTTGTTATGTAAACTTTTCCTAAGGAAACAAATAAGCATCTACCCATCCAGGATATGGCCCTAGTGGTAGGTTAGAGAAATGGTTCCATTCAAGTCTAGCTTAGTGAATCAGTGATCACCAGTTAGGGTCACTTATAGGAGAATGAGTAAGGGGTTGTATACAGAAGCAGTAGCAGATTATGAGTACCTGAACAGTTCAAGAAATGTCTTTCCCAACAACCATTAACCAATAGTATCTATTCACAAAGGGGCCAGCCCTCCTCTTTCCATGACAGATATTAATGGGCCCAATATCTTATGAAACTCTTGAAGGTAATCATGGCTACTGAAACTTCAAAAAGGCAATGGCCATGTCAATTTTGGAGGACAGAATTCTATAACCCTCTACCCTTTCCTCCTGTTCTTAAATAATTTCAGTCCCTCTTCTGTGATGTTTCCTGAGGCTCACGGAGGATGATTTAGCTATCCCTTTTAGAAGTGAATCTTCAGCAGCATAATTTTCTCAGTATTTTTGACCATCTGTGAGTCTCTGTAGTACCTGGCACCCACTGTGTATTGACGTTTACTTGACCAAAGATGACAGCAGTGATATCTATGCATGTAAACATAAATGCTTAGAAGGCAATTTGGCAGACACATCAAGTCCACTTAGTAAAACAGCAGCAGTTATTTCACCACTAGGACCTATGACTCTGCCCTCCCATAACCCCCATGTCAACTGGGCTAGACTTGAGTATCAGCTGTTAATTCCCCACCTGGAACAGTCTGAAGTGAACTCGCTTCAGAGACTGTTTTATCACTCATGCTCAACTCTCTCAGTAACACTGTACTTCCTCTAATGACTTCATATATCAGATATCCATGGATACCTCAGCTGGTAATAACCAACTGTCCCTCATGTTGTCTCAGATCATGAAACCTTTGTCTTATTCAATTTCCCACACTTCAGCAATCTGAGTGATTACCATCTTCTCCCAAGTCCCACAACCTCATGAGCTGTGCTGTGAGTTTCCTATTTCTTGCTTCTTTTCAAGTTTAAGCAGTTCAAAGGCAGAGTATTCTCTGATTATCAGATTCTTGTACAGTTCATTAAAACCCCTACCTACATTCTGTTACCATGAATTTTCTATTCCTCTATATTAAAAGTCAGACATGAGAAGCACCATCTGTCAGTTTTGCCTTTATCCTTCTTTAATATTGTATTTTCCCCATGGGTTCACATTTTCAAGAAGGGAATTGGGATGGCCAATCTTAGTGGTCAAGTTGGCTGTGTCTGGAATCAACTAAAACCCAAGCAGCTGGGCATTTCTGTGAACAATTTTCTTGACAGGATCATTTGAGGTAGAAAGGCTCATCCTACATATGGCCTCTACCTTCTCATGGAAGCCCACATAAGAGGACAGAGAATAAGGAAGTTTTCACTTTTTGCTTGCTTGTCTTCATGCTCACTGTTAAGTTCAACCATCCTATTGCATTCTTTTACTGGGATTAGAACCTACTTCTTTGGAATTCCAATGCAGA
The DNA here is from genome assembly GCA_028551405.1 of Uromys caudimaculatus. NCBI lineage: Eukaryota > Metazoa > Chordata > Mammalia > Rodentia > Muridae > Uromys > Uromys caudimaculatus. Next base: position 68,619,481 of record CM052704.1, on the reverse strand, counting down.
CTGAAGACCAGCTGAGACATACATACTCATGGACTGAACAACTACTAGAGAGATCTTTGGCTTTTCCATAGGGAGACAGCCATTGTTGGACTAGCCAGGCCACAGCCTGTAAGCCACTGTAGTAAATATCATAGATTTTTTTTAATGTTTGTAATTATTCTTTCAGTTATTTTCCTCTAGAGAACCATGACTAATATACGATTATTTAGCATAGGTATAATTTGTGCTTTTTTCCTTTATGCTCCTTCATCCCAATTGATGTCTGCCTGCCTCAGTAAGATCCTTTCCCACATGAAATACTTTTGGGGACTGTAATACATTCTGCAGTCCATCAGTTGTTTTGGAGACACTCTTATGTTCACATAATGGGGCTACAGTCATGAAGGAGGCATGTCACTCCATGCCATATAGCTGAAGACAGACACCTGCCAGATGAGGTGGCATTAGTTGCATATGTTTTGCCCACAGCAATTCTTAGTGTGCCAAGGAGTCATGACAGTCTATACCAAATATGAAAGGATGACTATATTGAGTTTGTTTCCACAAAAATCCCATCATTAGATAGCTTATCTTCATCAGAGAGAGATACCATAAGAACTTCTCCCAAACTACTCTTTGGTTCTGTCACATCCTCTGTTGTGCACAAAGTGTTATGTGAACTTTAACTGGAAGCACAAACATTTATTCACTACAGATAAGGCACCAACAACAGATTGAAGATGATTCCTCATTAATGTGACTTGTCTATCCAATGAGTTCACTATGATCATCATGGGTGAGGGGCTACTTACATGAACATGGGCAACTTATGAATAGCTACAATATTGAAGAAAATGATTCTTTCCTAGCAAAAGTAGCAAACCTACCCTATATCCTCAGGGAGAGTAACATTGATTGTCTATATCCTTGACCCACCTACAGCTAAGCCAATTTTATTCAGGACTTGTGTGTAACCATAGCTGCTGAGAGCTCAAGAGGGCACCAACTCTATCATGGCTAGAACCTGGTGTTCCACAAGTGTCAACTGGGCTCTTGTTATAAATGCAAGCACATCTTATGAACTGACCAAAGCAGAGATATTGATGGACTCTATTCTAAGTAGTCCTCCAGTGTTTACATTGACTAGTAACACTTGGTCATCACTGAATCAGTTAAATATCATGTACAGGTAACACACACACACACACACACACACACACACACACACGTACACACACACATATAATAGGTGGATAGTATGCATGTTTATATAAGCATGTGAAGGAGGATATATATATATATATATATATATATATATATATATATATATATAAATATATATTCCTTACCTCTATTAATTGAGGACTCTAACTCTGGTAGAAACCCAGAGTCCCCCTAGCTCTTTCATTCCTGTCTCTCCAGATATATTATTAGCCTTACTATAACCTAGTCCTTCCACAGCAACTCCAACTCCCTGGGGACCACATTTATAGATGTGAACAGGACTCCTTTAGCTCTTTCCCAAAGCTGTCTTCAACCTTTTATCCTAACCCACAGTAGACTGGTCCTGATACATCAATCACTTGAGAAAATGCCCTACAGACTTGCCTAAAGCTCAACCTTATTATGGTATTTTTCTCAATTTATGCTCTTTTCTCTCTAATAATTCTAACTTGTGTCAAGTTGAAATAAAGCTACCTAGTACAGGGAAGATCTCCCAAGGAATTTCAAATAGAATACATAGTTATGAAGGGACACTGAGCAGGAGGATTAAATGAGGAGGAGGTGGAGGAGAGGGGTATAAAAGGGAATATGGGAAGCATATGATAACATACTGTAGAAGCTTAAGTATATATAAATATTTGAAAGACGTTTAAATGGACTTATCAAGTAAAAGGAGAGACAATGTCCCACCTAGACATCCTTCACCACCAAGTGAAATATCGTGTGCCAGGAATAGTTTATATGTAGTTGAGTCATTGGTCAAAGGGACCACCTGGAAATCCTCCATCTCAAGCTATTGCCAAAGATATTGGTTTCTCTCCACAAACCAGTGGTAAGGGTCTATTCCTGAAGATGATACCAACATATCTCATTGAACATGGAAAAGTCATGCTGGTGTCTAAGAGCCTTTACCCCTACTAATGAGTGTTTATGGCATTGGAAGATACTCTGCACTCTACTAGAGGAGAAAGATTAATACCAACCCAGCTGCAAATCATGCAATTTAAAGCAGTGTCCTGCCTGCAGGGTAAACTTGTGTAACAATGGCACAAGCACTGTGGGAGTAACCAACTTCTATCTGCTTGGGGAGTCTACCCCATGAAATAGAATCTATGTATGACACTGCTTGGGTGGCCAAGTATCTATGGATCTAGAAAAAAACCAAATACTACATTCTGTAAGAAAACACAGCAATGAAATGACTCCCATTGGCATTCTTTTATACCTGTGGATCAGTACCTTACTCAGCCATCAACAGAGAAGCTTCCTTTTGCAATAGATGGTAAATAAAATACACACCCACAGCTGGACAGTTTTCAGAGAGTGAAAGATTTTTGGAACACTCAGTCCTAAATGAGATGTTTTCATCAAATCCCTACCCTAAGGACTCAGGGAATTATTCAGAAGAGGAGGTAGAAAGATTGTAGGAGCATAAGGGGATGTATCATGCCAAAGAAACAGTGTCTTCCAGACACCACAGGATTGACACACATACAAACAAACAGAGACTGGAAGCATGCATAGGGCATGTGCAAGTTCAAGCTACATGGGATCCACACACTAAGAGGGGAAGTGGTCAAGAGTTCCCATGCCTAAGCAAGAAGCTATCTCCAACTGATGTCCACTTGCAAAGGAAAAAAAAAACAGTTTTCTTCAATGGAATCTCTCTGGGTATATAAACCACACTTATGGGTATGCTGCATGCCCACCAGTAGATGGCCAAGACAAGCACAAAAACCCTTAGTGGTATTTTTCCAGACGTTTTTATCTCATATTGCTTTGTTTAATTTTTTTCTTACTGGTCTCTGCTTGTTTATTATGATTCCAAATCTGTGTGCGTGCGTGTGTGTGTGTGTGTGTGTGTGTGTGTATGTCAAATACACATGCACACACTGTTTTTCCTTTTTTTAAATTAAAATTTATTTTGCCTGTTTGCTTTCTAAAGAAGGCAAAAAGGAAAGCAGGAGTTGGTTGTTTGGAGAGATGGGGAATATCTGGGAGGAACTGATGGGGAGAAAGTGTGATCAGAATATATTGCATGAAAAAACTTTATTTTTTCTCCATCTCTATCTCTATATCTATCTATCTATCTATCTATCTATCTATCTATCTATCTATCTATCTATCTATCTATCATCTCTCTATCATCTATCATCCATCCATCCATCCATCTATTTATCTATCTATCATCTATCTATCTATCTATCTATCTATCTATCTATCTATCTATCTATCTATATCGAGATAGACTCCCCAAGCAGATAGTGGTTGGTTACTCCCATAGTGTTTGTGCCATTGTTACACAGCTTATCCTGAAGGCAGGTCACTACTGTAAACTGCACAGTTTGCAGTTGGGTTGGAATATATATACATATGGCTCTTGACATCTCCATTGCACATTCCACGGAAGTCTGATGAGTCCTTACTTGCCACCACAAGCATAAGTTTCCATTGCCCTGGCTTCTTTGTTAGAATGAGGAAAATATCTCCACTATTCTTTTTAAATGCATTTCTGTACAATGATGTGAAGAAAAAAACATGGAGCTTATTGTAAGAAAAGTGTGATCAGAACTGTGAAGTTTCAACTTACCTTATGCTTAGGGATCAGGTCACCACACGTGGGCCCTTTATTGCTGCAAACTATGTTTTGTGTCCCGCAATATCATCTGGGAAAATTCTGTAGACTTTGATTACCAAGGTATCTATGCTTTGATGTGGGAAGACATTAGAAAACAGTAGAAAGGGGAGATTTTTGAGTGTGCTGGTAGTCTTCCTTGTCCCCTGTCATGTCCCACAGCGGACCTCCATTACCTCTACCCTTCCACATATTGCACTGCAGCGGTCCTCCCTTACCTCTGCTTCTCAGATTTTGCTTTTTCAACCTCTGCTGCTGAAACATTCAGAATCCGGTTGCATGCATGGATGAGTGATGTGGAGTGTGGCTTATGTTAGAGATATACTTAGTGAAAGACAAGAGCCTAACTGTGGAATGTCCTTTTCCTAGGCATTTCACGGGCATTCAAAGGAAGAGGTTTCACATTCCACAATTTGTTCCACCAGCTAAGTATCCTTGGATACATAAACAAATATGCCTGCTATGCATCAGAGAGCAGCTCAGCTGTTTATACTAGGCCACTGGTTTTCAACTTATCTACATGGGTCACATATCAGATATTCAACATATCAGATATTTACATTATGATTCATAACAGTAGCAAAATTGCAGTTTTTAGTAGCAATGAAATAATTTTATGGTTGTGTCACCATACCATGAGGAACTGTATTAAAAGGTTCCAGCATTAAGAATGTGGAGAACTATTGTATTAAACTATAAGGGTAGTTGATGCTAGTAACCAGAAGACAGCCTGTGTACATGTAAATAGTTGGTTGGTGTTTGGAGATGTAGTTGGATGGTGAGCAGACGTGGTTCATGGCCATGGATTAGTCCTGTGTTCTGGATGACTGGGTGCTATAGAGAATCCACATTGTGGTGACTGAGATGAACTTGGAAAATGGGTGGTAATTGGTGATTCTTGTGGTTTCCATTGTCAGGGACCACCACAAGTTTATTTGCATAAATATGAGGACTCCCGATCTGGAAAGTGAAGCTAGATATATGGACTTAGAAAGAACCCAGACTTTGCCTAATCTACCTGTAGTACTCTTCATGTTTTGCCACAGGAATCTTGAGCTGGGTTAACATCTTTACCCTTTCTCTGGAGTTATGCCCATTAAGGAGAAGATCATTTATCACCTTGCATCAACATACCTACTCATGTGACAGATATTTATTGGGACTTGGCTAACTGCCAGAAAAGTGATTGATGTTGGAGACACAATCATGAGCAATGTAAATAATGTATGTGTTATGAGCTTTAGAATGGGAGGCATAGGGTTTCCTGGAAGCACATAGGAGGGGAATGTAGTGGACCAGATGTCCAGGAGACAACTACAGGACACAGATGGAAGCTGAGTATGCTGAATGAGGAAGGAGGAAATTACCAGGGAGGTGTAACAGCAGTCAGACTATCAGCATGATTTAAAGACAGGTGGGCCAGGGAGAGAGACCTGGCTCCTCCTTGATGAAACATCTTTCTTGCTGCTTAATACTGTACGCAGGTATCTTGATGCTTTCAGGACTCAATTTTCAGCTCTCTTCCAATGACCTTTGTATAAAAAAGTTGAGGACACACACTTTAGGAGGAAGTGACTTAGATTCTAATTGTTTTCAAGTTTTGAGAGAGGACTAAGGTGTAAATCTCTGACACAATGTAGGTTAGAATCATAAAATTGATGTGAGAAAAACCAAACAGACTTAAGTTCAATACAAACCCATTGATCTAAGGACCAGACTGCTGTATCTACTTATGAATTCGTGTGTACATGACTGCATGTATGAAGAAAGTTTGGTTGATTATAATCTTAGTAATAACAAAGGGTAAAATTGCCTGTGCTACATGGTGATGGTCCCTTATTCTTAACGCCTATGCTATGCCTGATGGAGTTGTTCTTCTTGGCTCAGGTAATGCTTCCTGAGTCCTGTGTTTAGCTTAGGTCAATTGCAATGAAGACAGGAGATGGAAATCTTTTGTGCACTGAATACCATATGAAGTTGGAATCCTTCCTCATGTTTCCAGTAACTTGAAACTATTAGTATTTACTCTGTTGTATAGATGGAGGGGCTAACTAGTATGTCTGAGCACATGTTTAAGAGTTGTCAGCAACAGCTGTCAAGCTTATGATTATTGTGCTCTCAAATGTGCTCTATTTCCCTATGGAAGGAAGACTGATGATATATTCTGAAAGTAATAGCATATATATAGTTACCCTTATTTGAATTGGCTTCCATCCAGAAAACAAATCAGCCACAGGTAAAACTTAGGGACTTAAATTCAATGAAAATAAACCAGCAAAGGAAGATTCCAGATAGAAGTCAGGAAAAAAATAGAACAATTTAGAAGTGCAATGCATCATTTATCCATGCACACAATTTTAGTTTTTGCCACTCATTATTCTAATAATAAGATAGATAGTGATAGCATAGGATAGTTCAGTGAACAAAATACAGATTCTGGATATTAAGGAATTGAATTTATAGCATAGAGAAGTGCATAATGCATATAGATATAGTTAAATTATGTAATAGATTAATTATACAAACTGCCGTGGAACTTAAAGTAACATAGCAATGTAGCATCAGAATGAAGAGTAAGAAATCAAGATACTATAAAATGCAGAGAATGAACTAAATGTGTTGGACAGAGGGGCTCACAGAGTGTAGAATTGTGACCCAGAGGCAGTGGGAATGGTACACTAAGTACAGGTTTGAACTTAGCACCACCAACTCAATACTTGAAAGGACTTGGCTTACATGATTTTCCTAATACTCAACTTCTGATATAAAATGTGTCTAATAAGAATAAATGTACTTCTGGTCTAGATCACAGTGACAATTTAATGAAATATAATTTAAAATATTTCACCTATTATCAAACACTAAACATACATTTGCTTTGGGCAGTGGAATATCATCTCTATGGAGAGAGGAAGAGGAAAGAGGCAATTCTTGGGGGAAATGTATGTTGGATGGGGAAGGCTGGCTCCAGAGGGAAGCCAAGCCATGCCTCAAGCAGAGGCCATGTGAGCTGAAGGGATGTGGATACAGGAATTCAGGGGAGTTCAAGGAAGAGGAATTGAAGGGGTAAACGACACGGAGCCAGAGGACAGGATGTGCATGTACTTTGATTCGTATTTAAGGTGAAAGGACAGTGAAAAACCAACATTGTGGTCTACAAAGTGAGTTCCAGGACAGCCAGGGCTACCCAGAGAAACCCTGTCTCAAAATCAACAACAACAACAACAACAACAACAAAAACAAAAAACCAAACCAAACCAACCAACCAAACAAACAAAACCCAGAATTGCAAATGTTCACCTACTCTTTGGTCTTGCCTAGAACTTTGCTGTAGAGATGGTTCTCTGAATCAGCGGAGAGGCAAAATACCAGAGACTGCAGGCCGTGGGCTCAGTCAGAAATACTGTTTAGGTTTTCAACTGAGTTGGATCATTGACAGGTATTCTGGCTTTCTGTGGCCTGGAGGAAAAGGCAGGGCTGAGCAATCTGTGAATCACCTACTTCCATAGTATCTTCCTAGCAGTCCTCAGAGGCAGTTTTGTTCAGTCAGTAACCCAGGAGCGTTTTCAAGTGTGCATCATCTCATTCCTCTAATAGCAATGTGCAGCGTCTTATTTCTGTTAGTGGGTTCTAAGCTCTGATACCAAGAGTGGAAAATGTCACAGAAACATAGGAGGCTGAAGAGATTTCCAGGCATGGCAGATAAATAAACATGACACATTTTATTTACTGGCACCCAAGCCATTAGAAAAGTATATACATACACACAAACACACAGACAGACAGACAGACAGACAGACAGACAGACACACACACACACACACACACACACACACACCAATGTCACACAGGCCTAAAGACAAACACACAGGCTGGTGATGTTGAAGACCTCTACAATCTCACAAGCTTGGCATTGTCCGGAACAGCTGTCTACCAGATGTTATAATTGTTTACTCTTGGCTTTCCTAGACATCCAAAGACAATCATTTCCTGCTGACTCATACTCATCCATCATCTCCAACATTAGTCATCTTGGCCCATGTCAGATATCTGTATCAGCATCATATTATCTAAATGTAAACTGTCCCTAAAGGTCTGCTAATAATTCTGCTATGAGATGGATTTCTTGTGAATGGTACTGTGTTCAGGGGAATCTCTGACCCCAAAGATGACAGCTATTATGACCAAACATATCTCCAATTTGGTATATACTGTTTCTGGGGGCAAAGTAAAGTTAAAGTATCCATTTTATCTTCTTCCAGAATTGAACTTCACTAAATTAAAGAAACTCAGCCTTTCACTTGAGACATTCCAAGTCCAACAGAGAGTCAAGTCTTGGCCTTTCTTCCTTCCTATTCAGACCTCCAGCCATTAAAAATAAAGTCTTTACAATGTAAACAGCAGTGCATTAAATATAAATAAGCAGTCACAGAATTAAGGACCCATGTTTTAAATCCAAGGGAGCTTCAGGCTTATCATGGAATGTTAGATTATTTTATAGTAGATTATTATATATGATTACCTTTATTATTCTTATTTAGCAATATAAGCATGATCCAGCTATAGAACTATTAAGCACATAGCCAAAGTACTTTGTATTCTACTACATAAGTAACTTGTTTGTCCATCTTCATTGCTTTATTTATAACACCCAAAAAATGGAAAAATCCCTAGATGTTTATCATCTGATAAGTGGATAATAAAAATGTGGCGAACTTACCCAATTGAATATTGTTTAATTGTTAAGAAAAAATAAAATTATAAAATTCACATGTAAATAGATGGAGCTGGAAAACACAATACTGAATGAGATAACCCAGACCCAGAAAGTGAAATGCTATGTGTCCTTTTCATATGTAGATACTAGCTTTGAGTTTTTTCCTTTAAAATTGCCTTCATTTTTATATTTTAATTAAAATATAATCACACAATTTTCCCCTTTCCTTTCTTCCCTCCACTCTCTCCCATGTGGCTCTCACTCTCAGATTCATAGATTCCATTTATATCATTGTTTTACACACACACACACACACACACACACACACACACACACACCCAAACACACACACACACACTGATAACAGGTTATTTACTTCCATTTTTGTTTGTGTGTATATGTATTTAGGGCTGACCACTTTATATTGGATAACTAATCAAGGGCCTCATCTCTAAAAAACCAATTCTCTCTCAGTAGTCATTAGTTGCCTACTGTTCTTGATCTTGGGGTGGGATCTGTTGAGATTTTCCTATGTTTCAGCATAATTATTGATATTGTCATTGTTCAGGTCTTGCTTATATAGACATTTCTAAGAAAGACAGTCATACAGCAAACTTCTTGCTACTCTGGATTTTATAATCTTTTCATCCTTCTTCCACAATGTTCCCTAAACCATGCATGAAACAACTGTACTGCAGGTATATCTACTGGGGCTTTAAATTGTTTATTTACATATTATTATTTTTACTTATTTATTTTACATACAGTTCAATGCCCCCACACAGTCATGCCCACCATACTTTTCCCATTCCCCCTTCCCCTTCTGTGAGAGGATGGGAGCTCCTCTGGGTATTCCCTCACCCTGACACATCAATTCTCTGTGAGGCTAGATGTTTCCTCTCCCACTGAGGCCAGACAAGGCAGCCCAAGTGAAGAACATTTCCCACATACAGGCAACAGCTTTTGGGATAGCCCCTGTTCCAGTTGTTCAGGACCCACATGAAGACGAAGCTAAATTTCTACTACACATGTGTGGGGATGCCTAGGTCCAGCCTCTGTATGTTCTTTGGTTGGTGGTCCAGACACTGAGAATCCTGACTGTCCAGGTTAATTGACTCTGTTGGTCTTTTTTTTTTTTTTTTGGAGTTCCTATCCCCTTGGGGGTCTGCAGTCCTTCATTCTATTCTTCTATCAGAGTCCCCAAGCTCCATCTACTGTTTGGCTGTGGGTGTCTGCATCTGAGTCAGCTGCTGGGTGGAGCCTCTCAGAATACAGCCATGATAGACTATAAGCATAACAGAATATCAGTAATAGTGTCAAGGATTGGTGCTTGCCTATGAGGTGGGTCTCAAGTTAGGCCAGTTGTTGGTTGGCCATTCCCTCAGTCTCTGCTCCATCTCCAATCTCTGCATTTCTTGTAGACATGTTAAGTTTTGGGTTGAAAATTTTGTGGGTGGGTTGGTGTGCCTATTGCTCCATTGGGGTTCCAGTCTGGCTACAGGTGGTAGCCTCTTTAGGCATGGTATGTACTCACTTATAAGCTGATATTAGTCATAAAATACAGGGTACCCGTGCCACACTCCATGCACCCAAAGAAGCTAAACAAGAAAAAAGACACATGCAAGGATGCTTGAATCTCACTTAGAAGGGGAAATAAAATAGTCATAAGAGGCAGATAAATGGAGGGAACTGGGTGGGAGAGAGGATGGGGAGGCGAATAGGGGGTTCAGGATCAGGTGTTGGGAAGGACAGGAGGGATGGCCAGATGGCCATGAGAGTGAATGTAAATCTGCAACTGACAGGAATGGGGAGGTAGGGAATCTCCAGAAAGAGACAGAGACCTGGGGTAAGAGAGCTGACCAAGAATCAATAGGGGTTTCCTTAGCTGTGACTCATGGCCTTAGATTTTTTAACCAACCAATTCTTCCCCCAGAGCTCCCAGGGACCAAACCACCAACCAAAGAATACACATGGAGGGACTCATAGCTCCAGTTGCACATGTAGCAGAGGATTGCCTTATCTGGTATCAATGGGAGGGGAAGTCCTTGGTCCTGCGGAGGCTCGATGCCTCAGCATAGGGGAAATGCTAGGTAAGTGAGGCAGGAATGTGTGGGTGGGTGGGAGAGCACCCTCATAGAAGCAGGAGGATAGGCAAGGGGATAGGGGGTTTATGGAGGGGAAACTTGGAAGGGCGATAATATTTGAAATGTAAATAAATAAAATAACCAATTAAAAATTTCATACAATATATTTTGATCATATTTCTCCTCCCCAAGTTCTTCTTAAATTCCCCTTATCCACCACACTTTGTTCTCTCTCTCTCTCTCTCTCTCTCTCTCTCTCTCTCTCTCTCTGTGTGTGTGTGTGTGTGTGTGTGTGTGTGTGTGTGTGTGTGTGTGTGTGTGAAAAACAAGCACAAAAACACAAAGATGAAAATCCACAAACCACCATGGAGTTCATTTTGTGTTGGACAACTACTCCTGGACATAGGGCTTACCCTGGAGTATGGTTGATAGTTGATATATCTAGTGATACTCCTTCAGCGAAAACTAACTTTCCTTTCTCAACAGGTATCAATTGCAAATAGTTTCTTGGTAAAGGGTAGGACTCATATCCACTTTCCCTTCTCAATGCCAGAACCCTGTCTGGCCTGAACCTATGCAGGGAGTCTGTGTGGGTTCATATGTGGTCAGTTCCATTGTGTTTGAAAGGTACTCTTTTATTAGTGACTTCCATCACTTCTGGCTCTTACAGTCTTTCTGCTTCTTCTGTGTAGCTCCCTGAGCCTTGAGGAGAGGGATTTGATGAAGAGAAATTAGGACTGAATGCTCCAGATTTTCTCATTCTCTGCACACCATTCACTTGTGGGCCTTTTCCTTGGAATTTTGTACCCAAAGATGTTAGGAAGTCAGTAAGGGAGCATTCCAGGGGCCTTTAAGATGGGGAAGATAGAACACAGATAGTATGAATAAAGATGGTAAATAAGGGAATGAAAAGGGTTAAATGAGGTGGGGGATGGAAGGGCAAGTTGAGGTAGGAATGTGGATGGCTAACTAACTGCTAAAGACTTGAAGACTCAATTTGGCACCTACTACTATAGAAGCTTCCTAAAATACATACACATTATAGAGTTTAAATCATCTTAGAAGCTAGGAAGTTTATCATAGGAGATTTATATTTCAACAATGTAAATGGTTCAAATCATGTTTTGATTATTTTCCTGTCTACTACTCTGAGTCACAGTTCAAAGCCCACTCATTTCTTCAGAATGTTTTGATACTGAAAATTCTTCTCATGGTATAATTTAGGGCAGTGTTTCTCTCATTGGTCATATTTTTCTATATATTCACAAAATCAAACTCACTGAGGTATGTAGGGAGAAAAAGATCACTTGTAGTTTAAAAGAATCCATCTGCTTTAAGGGTATCTGCAGCTTTAAAACATTCCAGCTTACATTTAGAAACCTAGGCAAGTCTCTATTAATTCCCTCTGACTCTCTGAATCTAATCTATTATATATTGATCTCTACTATTTGTCTATCTTTCCATCTATTCATCTATTTCTTAAATGTCAAAAAAACCCAATATATTATCTTGGCTACTTACACTTTCCCATAGTAATTAATTTTGTAATCCTACAAAGGAGATATTTCTATTATTATATTAAGACCAGAAATCTGAGGTTTTAAGATATTGAGTAATTTCCCCACATTTCCAAGGGCTGATTTTTAAATGAATATTCTGTGTGTATAATACACACATACACACACACACACACACACACACACACACACCCCTCAAAAGTGCAATATCACACAAAGCTACTAGGGTCAAAGGTCTAGATGAAAAATTAGTTTTATCTGTCATGAACAGGAAGAAGGAACTGGTGGGAGGGGGACCAGAATACTTAAGTATTACACATTACCAGTCTTGAGGGAAACACAGGAATGAAGGGACAAAAGGACTTCAGGGATGCCTCATCTATATTTTCTCTCCAAGCACTCCTATATCTAAGACAGGAGCAGATGGCATGAGTCCAGTGGAGGGTGGCAGGTGAGGAACATCCAGTCATGGCATGTCACAGAGTCTGTGGGTGTTAGAAGACAATCCTCCATGCCCAAGCCCTGTCTCACATGCCAAGGAAAGAATTTAAGAGCAGAATAAAAAGGCTGGCATCCAGAATACTTCCATCCACTCGCATCTTGAGGTGTCTGCCTAGTCTGTCCTGCGTGTCACTCTGGTAAGTGTCCACAGAACAGGAGCAGGTATTTCTTCAGAAGAAGGGCCAGGTCAGAGCAGGAGACAGGTTGTGCAGGTTGCAAGAAGCATTGTATAGAAAGAACGGGGAGGGAAGGGATAACGTGAGAGCAATCAAATGAAACTGAGAAGATTAAGACTAAAATGTGTGCTATATTTTCAAAGAAACTAAATTATTTTCTGTTGTTTCATGTGTCCTGTCCTTATAGTATTTTGGGATGTTGGCCTCTAGATTATACTGGGGAACACTGGAAGACTATTTTGAAAGTCAGCTATGTTCATTTTTGGAAAAGATATATTGATGACACTGGTATTGGAGGAAGAAAATAGAAGAGAGTCTTGTTGCTCTCATTAGTAGGCAAGAAGACTGCTATGGGGGACAGGGCCCTGGCCTGAGAACCAGAAGATCTGGAAACAACCCCCAGAGGCTGATTGGGGATCAGCCCAGGTCTAGCACCTGCACTTTTTAGTTTCTTCTCATGTAAATTGATGGTAACATATTGACCCCAAAGACTTACAGTTTCCCTCACTTCTCCAAGACCATGTAATTCTAAAATTCCTCCAGAGGAAATGCCTTTCCTGAAAGACCTTTCATCTCTAAACTCCTTGAATAGTTTCAGAGTTCTGGTTGATGCAATAGAGTGACTGGGCACTTTAGTGATTTTAATAATCAGCAACTTTCTTGGCATATTTGAAGTGCTGTTTGACCCATTCTAAGCAGAGTTTGGTATGAGATGCTGAAACTAAGTACTTAGTAAAGGATAAAGATGAAGAAAACCTCATATGTACTTTCCTGTCTGATCAAAAGACTCATGAGGTGATGAGAAATGAAGCTGAAAAGATAAGAGTAGACAAGGTGGTCTTGCAACTTGGGTCTAACTTGTGTGTAACTCTCCTGCAGCTCCTGAACACCCACAGCTGAGATGTCCTGCCAGCAGAGCCAGCAACAGTGCCAGCCCCCTGCCAAGTGCCCTCCCAAGTGCCAGACACCAAAGTGCCCTCCAAAATGTCCCCCTAAATGTCCTCCCAAATGCCCCCCTGTGTCTTCCTGCTGTAGCCTGGGTTCTGGTGGTTGCTGTGGCTCCAGCTCTGGTGGCTGCTGTGGCTCCAGCTCTGGTGGCTGCTGCAGCTCTGGGGGTGGAGGCTGCTGCCTGAGCCACCACAGACCCCGCAGATCTCTTCGTCGCCATCGCCACAGTTCTGGATGCTGTAGCAGTGGTGGCAGCAGTGGCTGTTGTGACAGCAGCTGTGGCAGCAGTGGTTGCTGCGGCAGCAGCTGTGGTGGTAACCAGCAGTCTGGAGACTGCTGCTGACCTGAGCAACTAATACTTTAGGCAAGTCATTCAGGAGAAAACCATGTTCAGAAGACCTGCCCCTGCCCTGTTCTTCCTGTGATCCAAGCACAGGTCACTACAGTACTGAAATCTAACTGTGGAGGTTCAATCTTTATTCCCATGTTGCTAACTCTGTCTATGTTTCAGAATAATAAAGCCTTCCCCATTGATCCTCACCAGATTCCTGCTTTTTTTGTCCCTCGAAGTCTATCTTGGCAAACATGATTACCAGTGTCCTGACTGTGTGTTCTGAGACCTAGTGGCAAGGGCTGGGGCTCTCTCCTTACTTGGGCTCTGTTAAGTCAGGGAAACCTATGTTTCAACATGGATAGGTTCTTCCAGGGAGGGTAAGGAGTCACACAGTACTCACACTGGAGGTGAAAAGTTGTCTCTTTGTTGTTCTTTCCCATTCCTCCATATCTAAGGCACATTTATGCGGACTGATAGATCCTTTAAAGCCTGGACTCCTTAAGTATGGGTCCTTGTACATTTCTCCTCTTTTGGTCCTCTGATGAATCCTTGACCCAGTGTGTGACCCACTGATGACTGGGTGTGATTTATTTTTCTCCCTCTTTCATGAGAACACCTCTTCTCAAAGAGGAAATTCCTCACAATTTCCATCTGTTTGGAGGACAGGATTTTAACATGCATGAGCAATACAAGAAGTTCCTGATGCTTTCTGTGAACATCCCTCCCTGCTTTAGATAACTACTGAAAGAAGGGTCCCCAAGATACACTGTTTCCAGAGAATGGTCCAGAGGATACCCTATTTGGCTAGCCTGAGGACACCCATCTAGCTGCTCATTCTCTAAAGACTACCCATTGTCCTGTTCTCCATATTCAGAGGAGTGTGAATTATTACAAAGGGTAGTTCCAATGAAAAACAGGACCTTGATTTATACTATCCAGTCCTTAAAATTCATGGGAAGCCAAGTCCATGCTCAGTATACAGCAGCTTGACCCCCAGGAGCTGTTATACCCAGGATCTCAGGATCACAGGATCCCAGATTCACAGGATCACAGAGAGAGATGGACTCTGAGGAGTTCTGATACAACCAAGATAACAGGAGGGACAGGATCCAGTCAGAGACAGCAAAGGCAGGTAGCACTAGTAATAACCAGATGGCGAGGAGCAAGCACAAGAACATGGAATCTTTTATTAGATACTTTATTTATTGCCATTCCTTAGTTCTCCTTCAAACAACACTTTTAACCATTTCAGCATTTCCCATCTAGAACTCCTTGTGATCTTTCCATTTATCTTGCAGTTTTAAACAATAACATCATTAAAAGTTCTCTATATCTCATTCACATGTAGGATGTTGCAGCATTAAAAAAAGTATATTCTCATTTTATGTTTTAATTCCTGTTCACATCAAACAGTATGTGTTGAACAAATTATCACGTCATGCAGAATTATTGCATCAACCTATTTTCACACCAATGAAGCATAAATGTCCAATTGCATAATTTTCTCTGATGATTTTGGGGTTGTTTTAAATATCAAATGGTGTTCATTCATTAACAACTATGAGATACAATGTGATATTTTGGATAATATGCATTCTAAAATAAAAATTATATATGTCCTGACATGACATTATGAGACATTGAACCTGCAAAAAGAGCCATTGAGTTCTTTCCCTGTTGACCATGTACTGCTGGGCAAGTAGCCTACCCTTAAGAGTAGTTTGTTTTCCCAGTGAGTCTGCCACAGAGAAAACTAAATTTTCATTTGCAAGTGGTTATCAATTGGAATTATTTTCAGGGTTAGGATTGGGTCATGTGTCCACTTCTCCTTCCAGCTCCAGGATCTCATCTGGTCCAGACCTGTGCAGGCCCTGTGCATGCCGCCTCAGTCTCTGTGAGTTCATATTTGCTTCAGTGCTGTTGATGTAGATAATCTTGTTTTTTCTGTTTTCTTCCATCCCCTCTTGCTCTTATGCTCTTCCCATCTCATCTTCCACAGGATTTTTTGAGCCCTGAGGGGAGAGATTTGATGGAAACATCCTGTTTTAGGGATTATGTCTGTCTGTTAGTCCCTATATTTGTTTCCATCTACTGTTGGGAGAAGCTTCTTTGAGGCTGGCTGAGCAAGGCACTGATCTATGAATGTAGTAGAATATCATTAGGAGTCATTTCATTGTTACTTTTTTTCCAAAAAGCAGTAGCATTTGGTTTTATCCTGGGTCCGTGGACTGTCTAATCTTAGGTTTTTGGTCCCCCAAGCAGTATTAGATCTGGCTTCTATCTTGTGGAGTGGACTTTAAGCCAAACCAGATACTAGTTAATTACTCCCACAAGCTTTGTACTACAATTTAACTAACATATTTTAAAGGCAGTACACCATTGTAGATCAAAGCATTTGTGGCTGAGGAAGTATTTATGTTTCTCCTCTGGTAGCCTACAAAGTATCCACTTATACTGATGATGCTAGCACATAGGAATATAGGCTCCATGTAGGCATCAGCTCGATTTCTCTATGTCCAAAAGTGTTATTTTCAGCAATGGGCCTTGCTGTCAATTTGTAAAGCAAAACCTATAAGCTTGATTAGATTATTTAGGGATTATCATGGCCCTCTTTGGCCAACAACTTAATTAGATGTAACACATTCCCAGTACTAGAAGTTTCTTTTGGTAACAAGAGATAGCTGGTTGGGGCATTGTCTCCTCCATTATTTGGTGATTTCATGTAGATTGCTTTCATATATATATGTGTATATATATATATATATATATATATATATATATATATATATATATATATATATATATATATATATATATATATATTAGAAACTTTTACTTTATTAGTTTTCCATACCACCCCCTAAATTGCTCTTAATTTTAGCCATCTTCTCCCCCATAAAGACTATTTGTCTTTCTTAGACAAATCTATTTGTCCCTCCAATTGCCTTTCTCCAAATTGCAGTTTGAGAATGATTGACTTGCCGGGCAGTAGTGGCGCACGCCTTTAATCCCAGCACTTGGGAGACAGAGACAGGCGGATTTCTGAGTTCGAGGCCAGCCTGGTCTACAGAGTGAGTTCCAGGACAGACAAGGCTACACAGAGAAACCCTGTCTCGGAAAACCAAAAAAAAAAAAAAAAAAAAAAAAAAA
>CM052704.1:68585798-68601716 GCA_028551405.1 Uromys caudimaculatus | reverse complement strand
AACTGACTTGTGAATAACTTAAAACACTCTGTACTTCCCCATGATGCAAATTCTTTCCGTTCCCCACCCCTTGCTTTATGGTTTCTCCTTGCTTTATGGTCTTTTTCCTGCTTTGTGGTTCTCTCCTTGCTTTGGGGTTTTTTCTTCTTTTAAATACCCCTGACTTCAGCTACTTGGGGTCGGACTCCTCTGCCCCTGCATGGGTTACGAGCTCCACCCCAGTGCACTGGTCCCACAATAAACCTTGTGTGATTGTAAAAAAAAAAAAAAAAAAACCAGAGAATGATTGACTTAACAGCTAATATTCATATATAAGTGAATATACGTCATATTTGTCTGTCTAGGTTTGGATTACTTCACACAGGGTGACTACTTTTCTAATTCCATCCATTTACCCATGAACTTCAAAATTTCCTTTTTTAACAGCTAAGTCATATTCCAATGTATAAATGTATCACATTTTGAAAAATCCATTCATTTGTAGAGTGACATCTAGGCTGTTTCCAATTTCTGGCTATTATGAGCAGCAATGTACATGGTTGAGCAGGTGTCTCTGTGGTAGCAGCCTTTAGGTATATGTCCAAGAGTAGTATATATTAGATGGATCTTGAGGTCAATTAATTCTCATCTACCTGAGCAGCCACCACACTGATTTCCATAGTAGCTGTATAAGTTTGAAGTCCCACCAACAATGGACAGGTGCTCCCCTTACTCCACATTCTCACCAGCATGAACTACCTTTTGTTTTATTGATCTTAGCCATTCTGACAGGTATAAGACAAAATGTCAAAGTAGTTTTGATTTGGATTTCCCTGATGACTAAAGATGCTGAACATTTCTTTGTTTTCAGCTCTTTTTTCCTCTTTTGGGAATTCTTAGTTTCTAAAATTTTAAAATTAGGTTACCACTTTTCTTTTGGCATTCTCAGGTAGGACAATTATTTCTTTTTCTCCTCCAAATCCAATCCCCCAGTCTTATCTTTAGCTCTATAACATGATACTTGTTGCAACCCTTTTTCCTCTTTGCTTTAATTTTCAACATATCCTGTAGACTTCCTCAAACTTTCCTCCCCCTTACATGTCTCTACCCCAGCTATCAGTACTAGGAGGAACTCCCTGAGGAATGGTCAGTCAAACAAGAAAGGGAAACAGTAGGTAAGATTCAGATCTCCACTCTCCCTCCTCTCCATTAATCCTGCCTCTACAACCTAATCACAGTAGGCCCTGAATATTGCAACATAGCTGATGCATAAGAAAAGGACCTTAAAATAGTCTTTATAAATAATGATATATATCTGTAAAGAGGTAATGAATAAATACCTTAAAAACATCTATGAAAACAAACAAACAGTGGAAGGAAATGAATAAAACAGTTCAAGACCTGAAAGTGGAAACAAATTAAAAACAAAACAAATAAACAACAACAACAACAACAACAAAAACCTTCAGGGAAATCTGCAAATGAAAAATGTAGGAACTGACCAGAAACTTTAGAGGCAAATCTCACCATCAGAATATAAAAAATAAAAAAGAATGTGTACTGCACCAAACTTCAATAAAAAGCAGATAATTTTTCTTAATACATACAATTTACCAAAGCTAAGACAAAATCAGATATTCAATTTAAATAGACTATAATTTCTAGTAAAATAGAGTCAGGTTTTGTAAGTCTACCAATAAATAGTCCAGGGCTAGTTGTTTTTAGTGTAGGATTCTACTTTCAAAGAACAGTTTACATCAATACTCCTCAGATTATTTTACAAAATAGAAACAGAAGCAACACTGTCCAAATTCATTTATAAGACCACAGTTACCCTGATATCTAAACCATATGACAATGCCCGAAAGAAAGAGAATTATAGACCAATTTCCCATATGAGCATAAATGTAAAATTCAAATAAAATACTTGAAAACTGAATGCAAAAATACATTCAAAAGATCATTATTATGATCAAGTATACTTTAGAATAGAGATGCATTGGTGGTTCAATATACCTAAATTAGTAAATGCAATCCATCACAGAAACAACATGAAAGACAAAAACACATTATCATCTCCTCAGATTCAGAAAAGGCCTTTTACAAAATCAAACACCCTACATGGCATACAAGGGATACAAGGAATATACCTCAAAATAATAAAGGCTTTTTACAGCAAGACCATAGACAACATCAAGTTAAATGGAAAGATACTCAAAAAAAACTATTAGTATCAGGAGCAAGACAAGGTTGTCCACTCTGACCACATCTATTTAATATAGTGCTTGAAGTCTTAGCTATAATAGTAAGACAACTAAAGGAGTTCAAGTATACAAATTGGAAAGAAACAAGTCAGAGTGGCTTCATTTGCAAATATATAAATTACCTGTAAACTTCCATCAGGAAACTCCTACAATTTATAAACACTTTTTGTAAAGTAGGTGGATACAGAGTTAACTCATAAAGTTAGTATTCCTCCTATAGACAAATGACAAATGGTCTGAGAAAGAAATCAAGGAAACAACACCTTTAATAATAGCCTTAAGTAATATAAAATATCTTGGGTTAACTCTAACCAAGCAAGTGAAAGACTTGTATGATAAAAACTTCAAGCCTTGAAGAAAGAAATTGGAGAAGATAGAAATTTCTCTCATGTTCAAGATTAACATAGTGAAAAGGGCCATCTAACCAAAGCAATCTACAGATTCAATGCAATCTCCATCAAGATTCTAACACAATTCTTTATAAACCTCGAAGGAACAAGTCTCAGCTTTATATGACAATACACACACACACAACAACAACAACAACATAAACTAGGAGAGTTGAAACAATCCTGAACAGTAAAAGGACTGCTGAAGGAACCACTAACCCTGATTTCAAATTGTACTACAAAGCTATACTAATACAATTAGCATGGTATTGGCACACAAACAGACATGTAAATGAATGGAAAACAATTGAAGACCAAGACATAAATTAATACACCTATGGACACCTAACTTTTGATATAAAAATACTAGAAATATACACTGGAAAAAAAAAACCTATCTGCAAAGGTGTTGCTCAAACTGGATGTCTGCATATAGAAGAGTGCAAATAGATTTCTACTTATCATCCTATACAAAACTCAACTCCAAATGGATCAAGTACCTCAGCATAAAACGAGATATACTGACTCTGATAGAAGAGAGAGTGTCACTAGCCTTAGCATAGGAGAGTACTTTCTGAACAGAACACCATTAACATAGGTACTAAGATCCACAATTAGTAAATGGGACCTTATGAAACTGAATAGCTTCTGTATGGCAAAAGATGACATTATTTTGACCAAGTGGCATCCTACAGACTAGAAAAAGATTTTTACCAACTACACATCTGATAGAGGGCTAATATATAAAATATATAAATAACTTAAAAATTAAATTTATTTGTACGAGTATTGTTTCTGTAATTGTTAAATAGTTCAACAAAACAAAGCAACAAAAATCTCTATATCAAACCTGTATTTGCTCAAAAGAATTTTTTTTTCATTTGGATTGCTTCTTGCTTGAATCTCCCAGTACTCTCATATGCTCTATGTGATAGAGAAAATTTGCCTTTGTTTTACATTTAGGAAACACTCGATAGTTAAAAACCCTAAGAATGTAAACTGCTTGTGAGTTGAGGTGTTAATATTGGCTTGAAGCAGATGTCCATTACTCCTCTTTCAGCAGGTATACTACTCATGCATACCTATACCTACTCACATCAGCTGAGGAACTGGGTGTTGTTATGCACGGAGACAGAAGTATGGAACAGATTCATTTCATCTTAGTCATCTCAGACATCAGGAGTTGACCAGAACAGAACTATCATTATGGAAACTAGGAATCAATTCCTGACCTCTTCCCTGTTACTAATCACTTTGGAATGATCTAAGTAGAAGAGCAAATGTCAGACCAGATATGACAGTGGCAAGTCTCTTAAGGTCATGTTAAAACATATGCCTCAGTCTGTCTCAGAGAGTTCTTGTTTCCATGTGGTGACCTAAGTCATAGGAATAGCTGTCTATGTGCTGAGACATCAGTGATGGTGTTAGTGAGAGGCTTAGATACCATAAAATATCTATTGCAGGCACAGTGCTGTGTTTAACTACTGAAGATAATTTAAAAAGCCCACATTTTCTGAAGTCTTCTTCAATTTCTTTCTTCAGAAACTTGAAGTTCTTGTCATACAGATCTTTCACTTGTTTGGATAGAGTGACACCAAGATACTTTATATTGTTTGTGACAATTGTGAAGGGTGTTATTTCCCTACTTTCTTTCTCAGTCTGATTATTCTTTGAGTATAGGAATTCTTTGAGTATTGATTTGCTTGAGCTAATTTTGTATCTGGCCACTTTGCTGAAGTTGTTTATCAGCTGTAGCAGATCTCTGGTGGAGTTTTTCGAGTCACTTAAGTATACCATCATATCATCTGCAAATAGTGATATTTTCATTTCTTCCTTTACAATTTGTATCCCTTTGACTTTCTTTTGTTGTCTAATTGCTCTAGCTAGAACTTCAAGTACAATATTGAATAGATAGGGAGAGAGAGGGCAGTCTTGTCTAGTTCCTGATTTTAGTGGGATTGCTTCAAGTTTCTCTCCATTTAGTTTGATGTTGGTCCCTGGTTTGCTGTATATTGCTTTTATTATGTTTAGGTATGGTCCTTGAATTCCTGATCTTTCCAAGACTTTCATCATGAAGGGATGTTGAAAGAAATCAAAGAAGACTCTAGAAGATGGAATGATCTCCTGTGCTCTGGATTGGCAAGGTTAATATAGTTAAAATGGCCATCCTGCCAAAAGCAATCTACAGATTCAATGCAATCCCCATCAAAATTTCAACTCGATTCTTCATAGACTTAGAAAGAGCAATTCTCAAATTCATATGGAATAACAAAAAACCCAGGATAGCAAAAACTATACTCAACAATAAAAGAACTTCTGGGGGAATCAGCATCCCTGACCTCAAGCTGTACTACAGAGCAGTAGTGATAAAAACTGCATGGTATTGGTACAGCGACAGGCAGGCAGATCAATGGAATAGAATTGAAGACCCAGAAATGAACCCACACACTTACCGTCACTTGATCTTTGACAAAGTAGCTAAACCCATCCAGTGGAAAAAAGACAGCATTTTCAACAAATGGTCGCTGGTTCAACTGGTGGTCTACATGTAGAAGAATGCAAATTGGTCTATTCCTATCTCCCTGTACAAAGCTCAAGTCCAAGTGAATCAAGGACCTCCATCTAAAACAAAATACACTGAATCTAGTAGAAGAGAAAGTGGGGAAAAGTCTCAAACACATGGACACAGGGGAAAAATTTCTGAACAGAACACCAATGACTTATGCTCTAAGATCAAGAATCGACAAATGGGACCTCATGAAATTGCAAAGCTTCTGTAAGGCAAATGACACTGTCAATAAAACAAAATGGCAACCAACAGATTGGGAAAAGATCTTTACCAATCCTACATCCAGTAGAGGGTTAATATCCAGTATATACAAGGAACTCAAGAAGTTAGACTCTAGAGAACCAAATAACCCTATCAAAAAATGAGGAACAGAGCTAAACAGAGAATTCTCAACTGAGGAAATTCGTAGGGCTGAGAAGCACCTAAAGAAATGTTCAACATCCTTAGTCATCAGGGAAATGCAAATCAAAACAAGTCTGAGATTCTACCTCAGACCAGACAGAATGGCTAAGATCAAAAACTCAGGTGACAGCAGATGCTGGCGAGGATGTGGAGAAAGAGGAACACTCCTCCATTGCTGGTGGGACTGTAAGCTGGTACAACCTCTCTGGAAATCTTTTTGGTGAACCCTCAGAAAAATGAACATAATACTACCTGAGGACCCAGCTTTTCCACTCCTGGGCACATACCCAGAAGATGCTCCAACATGTAATAAAGACACATGCTCTACTATGTTCATAGCAGCCATATTTATAATAGCCAGAAGCTGGAAACAGCCCAGATGTCTCTCAGCAGAGCAATGGATACAGAAAATGTGGTACATTTACACAATGGAATACTACTCAGCTATTAAAAACAATGACTTCACGAAATTCACAGGCAAATGGATGGAACTTGAAAATATCATCCTGAGTGAGGTGACTCAGTCATAAAAGAATGAACATGTTATGTACTCACTGATAAGTGGATAATAGTCCAAAAGTTTGGAATATCCAAGATTCACTTCACAGAAACCATTGGGCTGTGTGTGAGGTCCCAGATGGAGGAGTTGGAGAAGGGACTGAAGTAGATGAGGGAGTTTGTAGCCCCATAGAGGGAGCAACAGTGTCAACTGGCCTGACCTCCAGATGCTCCCTGAGACTGGATCACCAACCAAAGAATACACATGGAGGGACCCATGGTGCTGGCCACATATGTGGCAGATGAGGGTGTTGTTAGCCATCAGGGGGAGGAGAGGCCCTTGGGCCTGTGGGTGTTAGATGCCTCAGTATAGGGGAATGCCAAGGAGGGAAGACAAGAGTGGGTGTGTGGGTGTGTGGGGAAATACCCTCATAGAGGCAGGGGGAGGGGGGACAGGATAAGGGGGTTCCAAGGGGAGATCTGGAAAGAGGGAAACATTTGAATGTAAATAAAGTATCATAAAAACAAAAAAAGAATAAAAGATTGTTACTATGGTAAAAACAAGAAAGAAAGTAAAATGCCCACAAACCTTAACAAAGGTTGTCAAAGGAACACATGATAATTACATTAAACATGATGGATTGAAAGAAAAAAGTGGAACCCATCTTCAATATCCTGGGAGCCAAAAGGCATGTGTGTGTTTAAGAAAAACTCATAAGCAAAGTATCGAAAATAACAGCACTCCCTAAGAACAGTTTTGAGAGCAGGAGGGAATTTCTTCAGGAAGAGGTAGCACAAAGGGCTGTATAGCATAATGATTTTATTCCTGTTAAATGGCAAACAGTCCTGGACAAGTCTTTGCTAATGATTTATGGGAATGTTAACATCTTCTATCGTATCTACCATTGCAACAGAATCATTGATAGACAAAGGAGATTTGGATGACATATTTTGACATAGGATTTTGGGTATGTGTAAAGAGTAGATGCATTTAGAAAAAAGAAAGATTGGTAGACAGACATGATAAATAGATGATAGAGAGATACACATCTCTTTATATAGACTCTCTATACATGTTTATAAGTATCCACATATCTCTACCACATTTCATTTGAGTTTACCCTTCTCAAGTGACCCAGCTGACCCAGCTTTGTCTTGTGTTTGAAGATGTTGGCAATTCTAGAGTCAATCAGCATTTGTGGAGAAGAGGCTTTGTCCATCATCCAATTCAAACTGACTTTCCTTTGTCTACACCACACTGACTTTTCTTTTTTTTAACTTTTGGAGAAATGTTAAAGTATGACTCTCAACCACCATGCCATTCTATAAAGAATACAAACTATTTCCATTAAAATTTTATTTAAAAAAGTACAAGGTCAAAATAGTACATTCATGTACAGCCTATGCACATGAAGAAAATATGAAAAGCAGAGAGAGAGAGAGAGAGAGAGAGAGAGAGAGAGAGAGAGAGAGAGAAACAGTCACCTAATGACAGCACAAACATATTCTTGTGAATTAATGAGGACTGATTCTTTTATTATTTATTTATTTTTGAGATTAATATATTTACATTATTTTTTCCTTTCCTTTCCTCCCTCCAAATCCTCCAAAAAGGAGGTTATAAAAACCCTTCTCACTCTCATTCAAACCCATGGCCCCTGTTGTCAAAGATTATTGTTACATATACACATAAACATATACATTATATATATATTTATATACACATATTCACCTATACACACATATTCACATATATACATATACACACATGTGCACATGAGCATGTGTCTTCTTAAATACAACCTGTCCAGTCTATAGTATGCATAATATTATGCGTATTTTAAGAGCTGTCCATTTGGTATTGGATAACTGCTTGTTCTCCTGTCTCTGGGAAATACTATTTTTTCAATTCACACCATTCCCTAGTTGTCTGTAGTTCTTTGTGCAACATTGAGATCTTGTAGGTTTACCCAATTCATGTCAGCATGTCTGGAGTTGTTCTTGTTCAGCTCATGCTTAAATGGTCATGTTGGTGAGAATCTTTGAAGGTATCTTCTGATAGTCCTAGGAGGTATAATTGCACAACTAATCCCCTGTTCCTCTGGATCATACAATCTTTTTGTCCCCATTTCTACAACGATCCCGGAGCCTTAAGGGATCGGCATAGTATTGTGGATGTATCAGTCAGGTCTGGGCTCCACAACTCTGCATCTGCTTAGCTGTGGTTTTCTGTAATGGCTTATATCTGTTGATGAATAGGAAAGCTTCACTTATCTGGGGCTATAAGGATAAATGTTTGAATGCAGTTAGGGATTCTGCTGGTTTAATAAAATGTTGGTTATACAATATCCTACAAGATCTATGTGACCTCATTAGTTAGGGTAGTTCATAAGATTTCCAGTACCAGGCATGATTTCCCGTTATCTATCAGATTTTAAGTCCAATTAGAGAGCTTTGGTTACCACCAAGATGTGTGTGCTGGTTGCAGCCTTATGGTTATCATGCCATGCTGGTTGTTGTGTTTCATAGACATCATAGCTGGATAGGACTGCTAGTGACTTCCTCCCTATGGAGGCGTGCATGGCATTTTCACCTGAAATATCTAGCTCAGGAGCCTCTGAATCCTGTGTCTGAAGTGCATGATATCTTCAGCAAAAGGTCCACTTCTGGGAGACGACCATGGGCTAGAGCAATAGCCTGGAATGTTTGAGTTCTCTCTTGGACAACTCTGATTAACAACTCAAAAGAAGGCATCTCCTCCACATCCTACTCTACAGATACTTGCTGAGTCATGGTCATCACTGCTCTATTCACGAAAGGTAGGAAAGAGAAATAACTGACATGCGCTTCAGTGGACAAATGGATAATAAAACCATAATACATATACACATTATAGAAGAGTGTTCAGCTGTAGAGAAAAATAAAATGAGTTATGCATGTAAATGGATGAAAATAGAATGAACATATTGAGAGTGGTAACCCAGACCCAAAGAAACGTCATGTTTCCTCTCATCACAGTCTTCTAGATCTAAATCTTCAGGTCTGAGTACATATGTGGAATAACTTCAGAAACCTGGAACGTGAAATGGGACCATTGCTGGGGTCCTGGTGTGGGAGTGCAAAAGAGAAGGAAATAGCAGGAGACAAGTGATCTGATCTGAGAAATGGGAAGAGTGAGTCAAAGTAGGAAAGGAAGAAGAGTACAGAATTGGAGAACAGGGTATGCGTTCCTGAAAAAGTCATCAGAAATCACACCTTTAATTATCTACTTAAAAACTGTAATAATGTATTGTATGTATATTTAATAACTGCTTCTTTTAAAATCACTTGCTGCCCTATAGGTGGGGATATGGCCCAATTAACTATTTTGTTTCACATGTAGGAATAGATTGACAGTGTCTCACAGTGTATGCCTTTTTCCTCTGTCTCAACTGTAAACATCATTCTCTGTGTTTCATATGAATTTCTTTCCTGATTCTCTTCTGAACTCTTACCTAACTGTAATGTCACCTGAAGTAGTTTGCACTTTCTATGACAGAGGTGTGCTGGCTTCTACAAAGTATCAGTAACAGTGACATAGTAAAAATAATACTATCATAGCCCTAACTAATGATACATATGAAAACAAGAAGTATCCTATATAAAAATATATATGAAGATGACTTTGAAAAATCAAACAACAGAAATAAGAAGACATACACTCTGGAAAGCAGCACTGCTTTTTTTTTTTTTTTTTTTTTTTCGAGACAGGGTTGCTCTGTGTAGTCCTGGGTGTCCTGGAACTTACTCTGTAGACCAGGCTGGCTGGCCTCGAACTCAGAAATCCACCTGCCTCTGCCTCCTAAGTGCTGGGATTAAAGGCGTGCGCCACCACTGCCTGGCAGCACTGCTTTTTATCTTATTAGTGTACATTAATTTTACAAAATAATGGTTTTCTTGTGACATTTTCATACAGACAATATACACTAAATATTTCTACCATCCTTCAATTGTTTGAAAAAATATTAATATTTTAAATTATATAATTATGTGTATACTTATATGTGCATATGTGCATTTGACAATCTGTGCTTTTGCATGTCAGAAGAGTAGTCATTGTTTCTTCCCCTGGAAGTGAAGTTACATTAGCCATCCAATCAGGTGCTGGGAACTGACCTCAGGGCTCTATTAGAGGAGTATGCAGTTTTCACTGCTGAACCATTTTTCCAGTTCATTTTATACTGTTTAAAGGTAGAATCCTCATCATACATATAGCAGATTTCACATGTTTTTGTAACACTCTACCACGATCCCCTACTACTGCCAGGCACTATTTCTTATTCTAGTTTTGATATTTCATTTACTCTCATAATATTCTTATAAATATTGTCCTTAATATTTTATTGTAATAGTTGAAGTGGGAAAAATGACACAGGCTAAACTGACTTTTAGGACAACACCTCAGCATATCATGTTACTGAGCCAGCTCCAATGTGCAAGGTTTTACATTATGCAAGGTAGATATTTAAAGTGCATCCACATAGGAACAGAGGGAAAGTGAATGGGAACATTAATATTTCATTAGCTCGACTTGAGCTACAAGTTGCACATCTCACACTAAAAAACAGCAAAAAACTGGACAACATGGAAACATGGACTGGTTCCTACTGTGCATACTCTATACAAATGCCAGGATTAAGAATACAGAAATCCACTTCCTCCCTTCATGTCTAAGTCATGCTCTTACTGATACGCTCTTCTTCAGGGAAGAGTATTTTTTTTCCCCCCTCAGGATTTCTTAGTTGTCTATAGTCCATTCAGTAGGGCTGAAGCAGCAAGGGCTTTCCTCTGTTTATTTTATAATGTTGATTGTTGTTGACATTGTTCAGCTCATGTTCAGACAGCCATGCTGGTGAAACTTTATGGGTATAGCATATAATATTTCTGGAAGCGACATTCTCACAGCAAACTCTGTGATATGGCTCTTACAAATTTTTCAATTGCTGTTCCATAATGACAGTTGAGCCTCAGTTGCTGAAGGTGATATACAGATCTATCCATTGCAAGTGATCCTCTCAATCTGCCTTTTGAATTGTTCTGGTTTTCTTTAAGGGCATCTGTTTCAATGAGAGCTTTCTTTAATGGGGGTGAGGAGTACATTTTCCTCTGGTGTATAGGGACAGGTATTTAGAGTGCATTTGGAGATTATGCTACTGAAGTAATATGGTTGTGGTAAGTATTCTTCGAAGATTTATGACATCATTGGCTCTGGATAGGTGTCTAGGTTTAGTACCAGACATGATTTCTCTCTCATTCAATAGATCACAACTGTAATTAGAGATCAATAGGATAACCACAAGCTATGCCACATCTTAGTCTCAATGCTCCTTGTTGTGCCTCACAGGAAACACCTGATAACTGAAGTCCTCAGACTGTCCACAGTTTACTAGCCATGATATTTACATTGGCTTGAGGTTTCTATCTCCAGATCTCACACTCAAGGCTACATTCTAGTCTCCTCCCAGCAAGCATGCTCCTCATACATACCTATGCTCGGACAAGTCAGTTTTAGACCTGGGTGTTGTCTTGCCCAGAGGCAGAAATGTGGACTAGCTGCCATCTCAGCCACATCATCTAAGAAATTCCAAGATGAGCCTGGCATTACTGCCACTGGATAAATCAGGGATCAGTTCTTGACCTCTCCCAGTAACTACAGCTATTTTAATAACCTGAGCAGAAGAATAAAGTCAACCCAGTTGAAACAGTGCATGACTCTTCAAGTCATGTGGCCACACATCCCTCACTGTGTCTCAGAGGTCAGGCTCCTTTAGGGTGATCCAAGTCTTCAGGAATATCTGTTCCTCAGTGTAGACATCAATGAAGATGCACGTGAGAGTCTAATACATCAGCAAATGTCTGCAGGATGAATGTGTTCAACTCGGGAGAATAAGAAAAAACATAAACCCCAAAAATGTTTAAGGAGTTCATCTTGATTATATTAAACTTCATAGATTAAAAGAAAGAAATGTAGAATCAAATTACATCATTAAGACACCTAAAGATGTAGTATGCATTTTAGGCAAAATAATGAATGAACAAAGAGCCAAAAATCACATCATTCACCTAAGAATAAATTTGAGAGCAGGTGGGAAGAAGTTTCAGATGAAACAGCATAAAAGGCTGATGTCATAAAGGTCTTTATTTCTCTCAAGTGTCATACAGTCCTGAGCAAGTCTTTGCTAATGAGCTTGTTGTAGTTCTTCTTGGGAGTGCATATGGCCCATGTGCAGTTTGGTCTCATATGCGGGAGTAGACTGACAACATGTCACGGTATATCACGGTTCCACGTTTTTGTTTTTTTGTTTTTTTTTATAGGTTATCAACATCTTTCTTCCACACCATATTAACCCTTTTCCTGACTTTCTTCTTAGTAATGTGCCATCTGACATTACCAGTAATCACAGTAAGTTTCCATCAGAGATAAGTGGTGGCTTCTACAGATCCATCAATATCACAGTATTGAAGACCAGAGCAGCATTTTCTTAAAGGATAGTAAGATGTAAATTCATGAATAGTCTAATATAAAAATATTTTCTAAGACAAATGCAAAGAAACAGACAAAAATAAGGAAATCTATTTTCTCTGGGAATAATTACTGCTTTACTATTAATAAGGCATATTAGTTTCCAAAATTTTTGGTTTCTTTTGGAACTTTTCATTCACATTTTTTATCCAATAACTCCTTCTTTTTAAAAATTATAATATACATTTTTTTCACTCATTTCCTTTACATCCTGCTCACTGATTTCCTTTCATCCCCATACAGTCCTTCCCCCATCCATCCTACCTTTCTCTTCTGAGAGGGTCAAGGACCCTGTGTATCCCTTACACCCTGGCACTTCAAGTGTCTTCTAGGCTACACACCTCCTCTCCTGCTGCAGCCACAAAAGGTAGCACAGCTAGAAGAATATATCCCATGTACAGGCAACAGCTTTTGTGATAGACCCTGTTCCAGTTGTTTAGGATCCAGATGGAGACCAAGCTGGACATCTGCTACATATCTGCAGGAAGGCCTAGGTCCAGCCCATGTATGTTCTTTGGTTGGTGGTTCAGGCTCTGAGAGCCCCAAGGGTCCAGGTTAGCTGATTCTGTTTGTATTCCTGTGGTGTTTCTATCCCCCTGGTGGCCCAGTATCCTTCTTCCTATTCTTCCATGGGTCCCCAGTCTCCTTCCACTGTTTGGCTGCAGCTATCTGTATTTGTCTGAGTCAGCTGCTTTTAATTATTGAACCAGGGCAAATATTTTATATTTTAATTGTATGCTTGTGAGCCTGTGTGTATTTGGACCTGTATGTGTTTGTGTGTTTGTGTGTGCATGTTTGTTTGTGTGTGTGTGATGATACCATGGTAGTTAAGAAAAGAATGTACATGCCATGAATCTAGAGTTACAATTGATCCTGTGCTGCCCCTCTTAGGTGCTAGGATTCTATCTTAGATTTGCTTCAAGAGCAGTGTGCATTCTCCATTGATAAATTATCTCTCAATTGATGTGTTTAAACACCATCTTACCCACTGTATATTTCACAGTTTGCGCATATGTCTGTTGGAAACCGAACCGAAGGATGTTCTTTTGTGAGTCATTTTTATGCGTGTCTTCAAATTTCATTGATTTTCACATATCCCCATACACGTTCTCCTGAATATTCCATGGTAACAGTTTAAGTGGTAAATGACACTGGCTAAATGGACTTTCAGGACCACACCTTAACATGTCTTGGTGCTGAGCCAGATCCATCATGCAGGGTTTTACTGCTGTAGATGTCTAAAGAGCACCCACAAGGGCAGAGCTGTGAAAGTACCTGGATGGAAGCAAACAGGCAAGAAATTTCCACCTTTTTTCATTTTGGCTTAGCATGGGCTACCAGGTGCACACATCACAGATAGATTCAGCAGAAGAGAAGGTGATGAAGAACTGAGTGGCTCCTAATGCAGGTCCTCTGTAGGAGTGCTTGGATTAAGGATCTATGAATCCACTTCCTCATCTCATGCCTAAGTCGTGCCCTAAGATTGGTGCAGCTTGCTTGCCCAAAGAGGAAGAGTGATGAGGAATATCTTGTCATGATCTGTCAGAAACCCATGTGGGTGTCAGTAGGCGAGACACCCCTTCTCCAGCCACTGTCTCATAGGCTGGGGCAGAGCCCAGTGTTAGAAGAAAAGGGCCAATGGACAGGGCCCTTCCATCCACTCACTGGCTGAGATACCCACAGATCTTGTGATACTCATCTTGGTAAATGTTTACTGGAGGTAAGAGTAGAGACTTCAGAGTCGACCAAGACTATAGCTGGACAGACTCTGGAAAGGATCCTTCCCAATTGTGGGCACATTGATTTATCACAAAGCATGATGAAGCCTGAGGGATGAGGCAGTGGTGGCTTTGACAGTCACTGCTACCATGCTGATACTAAGATTAAACTGAAAAGCTCTGCACATTTTGGCTCTGGCAAATACTACGTACCTTCAGTTTATAGGCCTGCTTAGGTCGGGACCTTCAGCACAGATAACTGTGCATCTAGTCAGGTTACCAGAAGTAATTGGGCTTCTCATGAAAATGTTCCTGGCACTGAACAGCTAGAGCAAGAAAAGTCAGCAGGGTCTCAGTTTCTACCCTTCGTCAGAGCAGATGGCAATTTGAAACATCTGAACTCTCATCTCACATCATGGCCTAGTCTTCCTAGGAAGTCTGAAGAGGATTTAAGTATTTTTCTGTCAAGCTGAGCACACTCTCTAAATGTGCTAGAAGGACCTTTGAAATACTTAAAAAAATTCTCCTTCAGGTTATGATTGGTCTCTCATTAACAACTAGTTATTTCTGAAATAGTACATATCCTTGAATGTATAAATCCTAAGAATAGGACTGGAGAGATGGCTCAGCGGTTAAGAGCACTGACTGCTCTTCCAGAGTTCCTGAGTTCAATTCCCAGGATCCACTTGGTGGCTCACAACCATCTGGCATGGGATCCAGTGTCTTCTGGTGTGTCTAAAGACAGTTGCAATGTACTCATATAAATAAAATTAAATAAATTTAAAGAAAAGACTAAGTATAGCAGACCCATCTAAAATTCCCCAGATATTTATGTAGTGGTGCTGGATTTCAGATAACTGTATCTCATGTCCATGGGTTTCTGATATCTAAAGACAGGGTGAACAACATGTGACAATATGAGTATATTATAAATGAAATGACTGCAGGTGGTGTTCCTCTGATGATCACTAATGCTTCTGTGTGACCAGCACTGGTCAGGTTACCAGAGTGTCTGGTGTCTGACATGTGTGTAATTCTCTCACAGCTCCTGAACACCCACAGCTGAGATGTCCTGCCAACAGAGCCAGCAGCAGTGCCAGTCCCCTGTCAAGTGCCCTCCCAAGTGCCAGACCCCAAAGTGCCCTCCAAAGTGTCCCCCTAAATGTCCTCCCAAGTGTCCTCCTGTGTCTCCCTGCTGTGGCCCCAGCTCTGGAGGCTGCTGTGGTTCCAGCTCTGGTGGCTGCTGCAGCTCTGGGGGTGGAGGCTGCTGCCTGAGCCACCACAGACCCCGCAGATCTCTTCGTCGCCATCGCCACAGCTCTGGATGCTGTAGCAGTGGTGGCAGCAGTGGCTGCTGTGGCAGCAGTGGTGGCAGCAGTGGCTGCTGTGGCAGTAGCCAGCAGTCTGGAGACTGCTGCTGACCTGGGTGAGGAAGACTTCAGACACATGTTGCAGGAGGAGCACATGCTCAGAAGACTCCCCAGTGCTAGTTGCTTCTCCTCCTCCTTCCCTCCATGCCCTTCCCTCTGAGGTGCTA
>CM052704.1:68527829-68577815 GCA_028551405.1 Uromys caudimaculatus | reverse complement strand
GCGCATATGTCTGTTGGAAACCGTACAGAAGGATGTTCTTCTTTTGTGAGTCATTTTTACCCATGTCTTAAAATTTCATTGATTTTCACATATCCCCATACACGTTCTCCTGAATATTCCATGGTAACAGTTTAAGTGGTAAATGATACTGGTTAAATAGACTTTCAGAACCGTACCTTAACATGTCTTGGTGCTGAGCCAGATCCATCATGCAGGGTTTTACTGCTGTAGATGTCTAAAGAGCACCCACATAGGCACAGAAGTGAAAGTACCTGGATGGAAGTAGACAGGCAAGACATTTCCACCTTTTTTCATTTTAGCTTAGCATGGGATACCAGTTGCACACATCACAGAGAGATTCAGCAGAAGAGAAGGTTGATGAAGAACTGAGTGACTCCTAATGCAGGTCCTCTGTAGGAGTGCCTAGATTAAGGATCTATGAATCCACTTCCTCATCTCATGCCTAAGTCGTGCCCTAAGATTGGTGCAACTTGCTTGCCCACAAAGAGGGAGAATGGCATGGAATATCTTGTCATGATCTGTCAGAAAGCCATGTGAGTGTCAGTAGGCAGGGCATCCGGTCTCCAGTCACTGTCTCATAGGCTGGGGCAGAGCCCAGTGTTAGAATAAAAGGGCCAATGGACAGGGCCCTTCCATCCACTCACTGGCTGAGATACCCACAGATCTTGTGATACTTCTCATCTTGGTAAGTGTTTACTGGAGGTAAGAGCAGAGACTTCAGAGTCGACCAAGAATACAGCTGGATAGACTCTGGAAAGGATCCTTCCCAATTGTGGGCACACTGATTTACCACAATACATGATGAAATTTGAGGGATGAGGCAGTGGCGGCTTTGACAGTCACTGCTACCACGCTGATGATTAAACTGAAAAACTCTGCACATTTTGGCTCTGGCAAATACTATGTACCTTCAGTTTATAGGCCTGCTTATGATGGGACCTTCAGCACAGATAACTGTGTATCTAGTCAGGTTACCAGAAGTAATTGGGCTTCTCATGAAAATGTTCCTGGCACTGAACAGCTAGTGCAAGGAAAGTCAGCAGGGTCTCAGTTTCTACCCTTGGCCAGAGCAGATGGCAATTTGAAACATCTGAACTCTCATCTCACCTCATGGCCTTGTCTTACTAAGAAGTCTGAAGAAGGTTTACATATTTTCTCTGTCATGCTGAGCACACTCCCTAAATGTGCTAGAGGGTCCTTTGAAATACTGACTTTAAAATAAATAACCTTCAGGTTATGATTGTTCTCTCATTAACAACTAGTTATCTCTGAAATAGTATATATCCTTGCATGTATAAATCCTAAGAATAGGGCTGGAGAGATGGCTCAGCGGTTAAGAGCACTGACTGCTCTTCCAGAGTTTCGGAGTTCAACTCCCAGGATCCACTTGGTGGCTCACAACCATCTGGCATGGGATCCAATGTCTTCTTCTGGTGTGTCTAAAGACAGTTGCAGTATACTCATATAAATAAAAATAAGTAAATTTAAAGAAAAGACTAAGTATAGCAGACCCATCTAAAATTCCCCAGATGTTTATTTAGTGCTGCTGGATTTCAGGTAACGGTATCTCAGGTCCATGGGTTTCTGATATCTAAAGACAGGGTGAACAACATGTGACAATATGAGTATATTATAAATGAAATGACTGCAGGTGGTGTTTCTCTGATGATCACTAATGCTTCTGTGTGACCAGCACTGTTCAGGTTACCAGAGTGTCTGGTGTCTGACATATATGTGATTCTCTCACAGGTCCTGAACACCCACAGCTGAGATGTCCTGCCAACAGAGCCAGCAGCAGTGCCAGACCCCTGTCAAGTGTCCTCCCAAGTGCCAGACCCCAAAGTGCCTTCCAAAGTGCCCCCCTAAATGTCCTCCCAAGTGTCCTCCTGTGTCTTCCTGCTGTGGCCCCAGCTCTGGTGGCTGCTGTGGCCCCAGCTCTGGTGGCTGCTGTGGCTCCAGCTCTGGTGGCTGCTGCAGCTCTGGGGGTGGAGGCTGCTGCCTGAGCCACCACAGACACCACATATCTCTTCATCGCCATCGCCACAGTTCTGGATGCTGTAGCAGTGGTGGCAGCAGTGGCTGCTGTGACAGCAGTGGCTGCTGTGGCAGCAGTGGTGGCAGCAGTGGCTGCTGTGGCAGTAGCCAGCAGTCTGGAGACTGCTGCTGACCTGGGTGAGGAAGACTTCAGACACATGTTGCAGGAGGAGCACATGCTCAGAAGACTCCCCAGTGCTAGTTGCTTCTCCTCCTCTTTCCCTCCACGCCCTTCCCTCTGAGCTGCTGAAATCTCCTGCTTTTCTCTTGTTTTGGCTTATTCTGCTTCTCATCTCATAGTCATCTTTCCCTTTAACCAGACCGCGGTACCTCGAGCTATTTTCCTCTTTTAGATGTGTGTGTATATCCTGTGAGTTTATACTAGCTGCTGTCCACTATCTGTAAGAACTTCTTTTCTCTTTTTAAGTGATCATTTGTCACAATTATAAAATTGGGGGAATAACTCAATGTCCAGGGAGTTGTAGATACAAGTCCACTATTAGACACACTTTAGGAGCACCATGATTCTACACTCAGATTAAATGGAAACAAACGGCACACTGATCAACCATTTCTTTTCTCTTTATGTTCTTGTTGGTCCCTTGTAAACAAAGTTGTTACAGAGAAATGCAGAAAATTACATTTTAATTCAAGTCACTGAGCTGCTGTAACTGACATAGTGCAGGAGCTTCTGTACAGCTGACGGTTGGCAGTGCTCTCATTCCTTCCCCTCTGTGACTGCCTGCTGAAATCTTGACAAATGAGGAGTTCAACAGTGGAGAGGGACGTTTTGATGTCTTTTCACATGCCTGCTTCCTACTCCTGTGTTTTAATTTAATACAAGTCACTGCAATAGTACTCTGAAAACTTGTCTTTGATCTTGTGGTTTCCTTCAGGTTTCTAACTCTGTCCTCTCTCATTAGTAGGAAAGAGACTTTGTCATCATTTACCACTGTAACTTCCACAGAAAGGCTCTTTCTGTGCACTCACTCACCCTATCAGGCCCTAATTTCCTGTACTCTTAAATGTATCTGAAAATGTCCCTCTAATATTTATTCACATTGCTATGTATAAATTAAGCAAAAATTAAATTCATTTATATAAATGTAATGTTCAATTATTTTTGCACAGTATTTAGAGTGTATGCCACAAAGAATAATGTATGCACTCTGAATACGTTGAGAACTCGCTATTTACAATTTAAACAACTTATAAGATGGCATAAATTAATAATAAAATGTAAATGAAATGAATAATATGTGCCCTGTCTTTTGTCCCGCTAATGTATGCTCTTGGATTGGTGGTTCAATCTCTGAGAGCTCCCAGGGTCCAGGTTATATGATGTTTCTGGTCTTCTGGTGAGGTTCCTATCCATCCCGGGCCCTTCAGTCCATTGCCAATTCTTCCATAAGAGTCCCTGTCCCTCTGTCCAGTGTTGTTTGTGGATATCTGTGTGATTCAGTCATCTTCTGGGTAGAGCCTCCCAGAGCACCGCTATCCTAGGCTCTTATGTGCAAGTATAACAGAGGATCATTAATAGTTTCAGGGACTGGTGCTTGCCTCTGGGATGGGTCTCAAGTTGGGCTGGTTATTAGTTGGCCATTCCTTCTGACTCAGCTCCATCTTTGTCCCAGCATTTTTTTTTCTTTTTTTAAATTTTTTTAGACCAGACAAATTTTGAGTAGAATGTTTTCTGGGTGAGTTGGTGTCATTATCCCTTTACTGGGGGGAACTGCCAAGCTATTTCAGGTTCTGTGTCCCCACTATTTGGTATGATGGTTAAGGTCACCCACACTGAGTCTTGGGAGCCTAACACCCCCGGGCTCCCAATTCCCCCACCTCCACCACAGGAAGTTGCATATTTCCATTTACTCTCCTGGCCCTCCCTCTTGTCTCTTCCCTCACCTGATCCTTCCCCCCTCTTCCCTTTGCCATGCCCTCTCCCACCCAGACCTCTTCCCCCCTCCTGCCTCCCATGAGTCCTTCTGCCCCCTTTTCAGCTGTAGCCAAGCGTCCTCACTTGGGCCTTCTTTCCTTTTTAAGTTCTTTGCATCTGTGAGTTGTATCTCAGCTTTCCTGTACGTTATGGCTCATATCCATTTACCAGTGAGTACATACCATGTTTTTCATTTTTGGGTCTAGTCCATTATTTGACTGGAAATTCATGATGTCCTCGTGTTTAATAGCTGAATAGTATTTCAGTGTGTAAATGAACCACATTTTCTAATTTTCTGTACACACTCTTCGGTTGAGGGACATCTAGGTTGTTTCCATCTTCTGGGCATTACAGACAAGGCTGTTTTGAGCCTAATGGAGCATGTGTCCTTGTGGTATGGTAGAGTATCTTTTGGGTATATATATCCAGGAATGGTAAAGCTTGTTTGTCAAGTAGAACTATTTTCAGTTTCTTGAGAAAAAGCCAGATTGATTTCGTGAGTAGTTGTTCATGTTTGCAGTCCCACCAGCAATGGAGGAGTGTTCATTCCCTTTCTCCGCAACTTAGCCAGCATGTGCAGCACATGAAACTTTTATCTTAGCCATTCTGATTCTTCTAGGATAGAATCTAAGGATCACATTGATTTGCATTTTCCATTTGTGTTTTCCTGCATGCAGGCATCCAGTTAGAACAGAACCATTTCCTAAAGATGCTTTCTTTTTTCCATTGTATGCTTTCTGGCTTTATGTCAAAAATCAAGTGTCCATAGATGCGTAGGCTTATTTCTGGGTCTTTGATTAAATTCTATTGAGTAACATGCACCAAATATCATGCAGGTTATTATTTTTGTTTGTTAGCTTTTTTAAAATCACTATTTCTCTGTGGTACAGCTTGGAGTCAGGAATGGTGAATCCTCCAGAAGAATGTTATTGTTCAGGTTTGTTTGTTTTTGATATTCTCTGTTTTTTTGCTTTTCCATATGAAGTTAAGAATTGCTCTTTCAAGATCTGTAAAAAAAACTGTGTTGAATTTTTGAGGGGTTATTGTATTGAACCTAAGATGATCATTTTCCCTATGCTAATCCATAAGTGAAGGAGAGCTTCCCATTTTTTGATGCCTTCTTCAATTTACTTCTTCAGGGACATGAGTTTCTTGTATAATCTTTTATATAAAGAAATGAAAAAAAAAACATTATCATCACATTATATACTGGAAAAGACTTTGAGAAAATATAAAACCCCTTCATATTGAAAGTGTTGGAGATATGAGGGAGTCAAGGCATATTCCTAAACATTATAAAAGCAATATACACCAAGCCAGTAGCCAACCGCAAATAAAATGGAGAGAAACTTGAAACAATCCCACTAAAATCAGGGACAAGGCCAGGGGTGCCCATTCAATATAGTACTTGAAGTTATAGCTAGAGCAATAAGACAAGAAAAGTAGATCACGTGCTACATTTTTTTTAGAAAAGAAGTAAACATATCACTGTGGATGATGTGATAGCATACATAAGCGACCTCAAAACTTTTACTAGAGACTTCCTACTGCTGATAAACAACTTCAGAAAATGGATGGATATAAAATTTACTCAAATCAATAGCCTTACTTTTTACAAATGATAACGGGGTTGAGAAAGAAATTAGGGTGGAAACACACCACAACAGCCACAAATAATATAAAATATCTTAGTGTAACTCTGACCAAGCAAGTGAAAGTATACAGTTAATTTGTACAAACACAGCATATTTTTCTTTCCTTCATTTCTTTCTTCCCCACATGTGAGGAATCTGTAGTTGGTTCTATATGGTGGCTGTTACAAATAATGCAATGATATATATATCAGTCTGTAGGTGCACTGTGTTATGGTGACTCTGATGTCTTTGGTGTAGCCCTGGAGTTGGTGTAACTGAATCCAAATGTAATCCTTGTTTTAGATTTGAGGTTCCTTTTCTCCACCATCCTCATCAGCACTTCTTGCCATTCGTTTTCCTGATAGTGGTTTGGATGATTGCTGTGAGCTGGAATCTGAGCATCAGATTCTTTTCCATGTTGCTGATGGCTAAAAACAGTAAACATTTCCCATATAGTGATGGTTATTTTTCTTTCAAGTACTGGTTGTTCATTTTCCCTCTCATTAGTTGCATGATTTCAGGGTAATCTTTTACATTTTTTGTAGTCTAGGCACTAATTCTCTAGGAAATGTCTACTGATCCACAGTTTCCTTTCATTCTCTTAGCCTCCTCTTTCATTCTTGTTACCTTTGCCTAGAATGCACATTGAAGTTAGCTTCATTCTTTATCATTCCTTTTCCTGAGAATGAAGTTTTTTTTTTTTTTTTTTTTTAGAAAGTCCTTGCCCATTTATATGCCTTGAAGCAATTTCTCCCTCATTGTCTTTAGTGGTTGCTAGTCTTAGCTCTGGTGCAGATCAATATTAGAGTTGCTTTTGAGCAGTGTAAGTGGCACAGGTGTGGTTTTTCTCTTGTCTCTGAGGATTTCCAGCTTTTGCTGTCCCAGGTAATGAAGAGGCATCTCTTCTTCAACGTGTGTTATTGACACTTTTGTCAAAGATTTCATGTCTGTCCCCATGTGTTCTGAACTCTACTTTACTGGTGTACATATAATTTTCTGGCAGTTTACAGCAATTTCTGCTATTTAATATAATAATTTACTTCTGGAATTTAATCTGAAACTATGCACAGTGATGCTTTTGGCCCTGTGCTTTCCAGGCTTGATGTCTTTGCTGGTGTGGACTCTTTTAAATACCAGGTGTATTTTATGATTGCTTTCTTTAATTTCAGTTAAAATTTCTATTGCACTGTATTTGGTGAAGATCGAATTGGATTTGAAGATTGATTTCTATAAAATAATTATTTTCACAATATTAACTCTATTAGAATGCAAGCGAGGAGTCCTCCCATCCTGAGTGTTCTCTTCAATGCCTTTGTTTGGTGTCATAGAGTATCACTGCAGAACTGTTTTGTCGCTTTTATTTTATTTCACAGTATTCCTAGTTTTTTAATTTCTACAATGGAAAAAAGATGTATCCTGAGTTCTTTAAAGGATATTCAGTTTTCCCTGATAGCAATGCTACTGAATTTGAAATATCGAACTTGGAAAACATTGTGTATGTCCTTTTTCTAGAGTTATTTAGGACATTTCAACAGTGGTCATTTTTTTTTTCCTATTTTTTTTTTTGACCTGAATCCCTTTCCCATCCCCCATCTCTCAGGCTCCTAGCTATAAATTTAACAATAGAGAAAGTGTATACCCTTGTCTTAATCTCAAGTTTAATGAAATAATTTCATTTTCTCCCTATCAATTTAACATTTGATATAACCTTGCTTTTTCTAGACTCTTCATGGCGTGGGCCATGAATGATGTTTTTTTTTCTTTTTTTTTTAATTTTAATTTTTTGATACTTTATTTACATTTCAAATGTTTATCCCTTTCCAGGTCTCCACTTTGTAACACCCCTATACTCTTCCCCTCACCCTGCCTCTAGGAGGCAGTTCCCATACCCACCCACCCACCAAACCATGCCTGTTTTCCCACCTTGGCATTCTCCTATACTGGGGACTCTAAAACCCTCAGGACCAAGGGCCTCTCCTCCCACTGATGGCCAACAAGGCCCTCATCTGCGACATATGTGGTCCGAACCATGGGTCCCTCCATGTGTATTCTTTGGTTGGTGGTCCAGTCTCCAGGAGTACTGGGGGTCAGCTGACACTGTTGCTCCCTCCATGGGGCTGCAAACTCCATCAGCTCTTTCTGTCCCTTCTCAACTCCTCCATCTGGGACCTCACTCTCAGTCCAGCGGTTACTGTAAAGTGAAACTTGGGTATTCCGAACTTTTGGGCTAATATCCACTTATCAGTGAGTACATAACATGTTCACTCTTTTGTGAGTGAGTTACCTCACTCAGGATGATATTTTCCAGTTCCATGCGTTTACCTGAAAATTTCATTACATCATTGTTTTTAATAGCTGAGAAGTACTCCATTGTGTAAATGTACCACATTTTCTGTATCCATTCCTCTGATGAGGGACATCTGTGTTGTTTCCAGCTTCTGGCTATTATAAATATGGCTGTTATGAACATAGTGGAGCATGTGTCTTTATTATATGTTGGGGCATCTTCTGGGTATATGCCCAGGAGTGGTATAGCTGGGTCCATTTTTCTGAGGGTTCGCCAAACTGATTTCCAGGGTGGTTGTGCCAGCTTGCAATCCCACCAGCAGTGGAGGAGTGTTCCTCTTTCTCCATATCCTTACCAGCATCTGCTGTCACCTGAGTATTTATTTGATCTTAGCCATTCTGACTAGTGTGAGGTGGAATCTCAGGGTTGTTTTGATTTACATTTCCCTGATAACTAAGGATGTTGAACATTTCTTTATGTGCTTATCTGCCCTATGGATGTCCTCAGTTGAGAATTCTCTGTTTAGCTCTGTTCCCCATTTTTTGGTAGGGTTATTTGTTTCTCTGGAGTCTAACTTCTTGAGTTCTTTGTATATATCGGATATTAGCCCTCTATTGGACTTAGGATTGGTAAAGATCTTTCCCAATCTGTTGGTTGCCGTTTTGTCCTATTGACAGTGTCCTTTGCCTTACAGAAGCTTTGCAATTTCATGAGGTCCCATTTGTCTATTCTTGATCCTAGAGCATAAGCCACTGGTGTTCTGTTCAGGAACTTTTCCCCTGTACCCATGTGTTCGAGACTTTCCCCCACTTTCTCTTCTATTAGATTGAATGTATCTGGTTTATGTGGAGTTCCTTGATCCACTTGGACTTGAGCTTTGTACTGGGAGATAGGAATGGATCAATTTTCATTCTTCTACATGTAGATCAACAGTTGAACCAGCACCATTTGTTGAAAATGCTGTCTTTTTTCCACTAGATGGTTTTAGCTCCTTTGTCAAAGATCAAGTAACTGTGTGTGGGTTCATTTCTGGGTCTTCAATTCTATTCCTTTGATCTACCTGTCTGTCGCTGTACCAATACCATGCAGTTTTTATCCATATTGCTCTTTAGTACAGCCTGAGGTCAGGGATGCTGATTCCCCGAGAAGTCTTTTTATTGTTGAGAATAGTTTTTGTTCTCCTGGGTTTTTTGTTATTCCAAATGAATTTGAGAATTGCTCTTACTAAGTCTATGAAGAATTGAGTTGGAATTTTGATGGGGATTGCATTGAATCTGTAGATTGCTTTTGGCAAGATGGCAATTTTTACTATAATAATTCTGCCAATCTATGAGCATGGGAGATCTTTCCTTCTTCTGAAGTCTTCCTTGATTTCTTTCTTCCG
This sequence comes from Uromys caudimaculatus, assembly GCA_028551405.1. Taxonomy (NCBI): domain Eukaryota; kingdom Metazoa; phylum Chordata; class Mammalia; order Rodentia; family Muridae; genus Uromys; species Uromys caudimaculatus. The sequence goes on along the minus strand of CM052704.1, from coordinate 68,568,519 downwards.
AGACTTGAAGTTCTTGTCATACAGATCTTTCACTTGTTTAGAGTCACACCAAGATGCTTTATATTGTTTGTGACAATTATAAAGGGTGTGATTTCCCTAATTTCTTTCTCAACCTGTTTATCTTTTGAGTATAGGAAAGCTATTGATTTGCTTGAGTTGATTTTGTATCCAGCCACTTTGCTCAAGTTGATTATCAGCTGCAGTAGATCTCTGGTGGAGTTTTTCGGGTCACTTAAGTATAAAATCATATCATCTGCAAAGAGTGATATTTTGATTTCTTCCTTTCCAATTTGTATCTTGTTTACATCATTTTGCTGTCTAATTTCTCTAGCTAGAACTTCAATCAGTATATTGAATAGATAAGGAGAGAGAGGGCAGCCTTGTCTAGTCCCTGTTTTTAGTGGGATTGCTTCGAGTTTTCCTCCATTTAGTTTGATGTTGGCTACTGGTTTGCTGTATATAGCTTTTAGTATGTTTAGGTATGGGCCTTGAATTCCTGATCTTTCCAAGTCTTTTATCATGAAGGGATGTTGAATTTTGTCAAATGCTTTTTCAGCATCTAATGAAATGACCATGTGGTTTTTTTCTTTGAGTTTGTTTATGTAGTGGATTACATTGAGGAATATCCGGGTATTGAACCATCCTTGCATCCCTGGGATGAAGCCACCTTGATCATGTTGAATGATCGTTTTGATGTGTTCTTGGATTCGGTTTGCAAGAATTTTATTGAGTATTTTTGCATCAATATTCGTAAGAGAAATTGGTCTGAAATTTTCTTTCTTTGTTGGGTCTTTGTGAGGTTTGGTATCAGTGTAACTGTGGCCTCATAGAAGGAATTGGGTAGTGTTCCTTCTGTTTCTATTTTGTGGAATAGATTGAAGAGTATTAGTATTAGATCTTCTTTGATGGTCTGATAGAATTCTGCAGTGAACCCATCTGGTTCTGGACTTTTTTGGGTTGGGAGACTATTAATGACTGCTTCTATTTCTTTAGGCATTATGGGACTGTTTAGATGGTTTATCTGATCCTGAATTAACTTTGGTATTTGGTATCTGTCTAGAAAATTGTCCATTTCATCCAGATTTTGCAGTTTTGTTGAGTATAGGCTTTTGTAGTAGGATCTGATGATTTTTTGAATTTCCTCAGAATCTGTTGTTATGTCTCCCTTTTCATTTCTAATTTTGTTAGTTTGGATACTGTCTCTGTGCCCTCTGGTTAGTCTGGCTAAGGGTTCATCTATCTTCTTGATTTTCTCAAAGAATCAGCTCCTGGTTTTGTTGATTCTTTGTATGCTTATTTTAGTTTCTTCTTGGTTGATTTCAGCCTTGATTTTGATTTCCTGCCCTCTATTCCTCTTTTGTTTATTAGGGTTTTTTTTTTGTTGTTGTTGTTCTAGAGCTTTCAAGTGTGCTGTTAAGCTGCTAGTATATGCTCTCTCCAGTTTCTTTTTGGAGGCACTCAAAGCTATGAGTTTTCCTCTTAACTCAGCTTTCATTGTGTCCCATAAGTTTGGGTTTGTTGTACTTTCATTTTCATTAAATCCTTGGAAGTCTTTAATTTCTTTTTTTATTTCTTCCTTGACCAAGTTTTCATTGAGTACAGCATTGTTCTGCTTCCATGTGTATGTGGGCTTTCTGTTGTTGTTTTTGCCATTGACGACCAGCCTTAATCCATAGTGATCTGATCGGAGGCATGGGATTATTTCAATCTTCTTGTATCTGTTGAGGTTTGTTTTGTGGTTGATTATATGGTCAATTTTGGAGAAGGTACCATGAAGTGCTGAGAAGAAGGTATATTCTTTTGATTTAGGATGAAATGTTCTATAGATATCTGTTAAATCCATTTGATTCATAACACCTGCTAGTTTCACTGTGTCTCTGTTTAGTTTGTGATTCCAAGACTGTCCATTGATGATAATGGGGTGTTGAAGTCTCCTACTATTATTGTGTGAGGTGCTATGTGTGCTTTGAACTTTAGTAAAGTTTCTTTTATGAATGTGGGTGCCCTTGCATTTGGAGCATAGGTGTTCAGAATTGAGAGTTCGTCTTGGTAGATTTTTCCTTTGATGTGTGTGAAGTATCCTTCCTTATCTTTTTTTATGACTTTTGGATGAAAGTCACTTTTATCCAATATTAGAATGGCTACTTCAGCCTGTTTCTTGGGACCATTTGCCTGAAAAATTGTTTTCCAGCCCTTTACTCTGAGGTAGTGTTTGTCTTTATCATGGAGGTGTATTTCCTGAATGCAGCAAATGCTGGGTCCTCTTTATGGATCCAGTCTGTCAGTCTATGTCTTTTTATTGAGGAATTGAGTCCATTGCTGTTAAGAAATATTAAGGAATAGTGATTGTTGGTTCCTGTTATTTTTGATGTAATTTTTATTTTTGTGTGGCTATTGTCTTTTGAGTTTGTGGAAAGATTACTTTCCTGCTTTTTCTAGGTTGTAGTTTCCCTCCTTGAGTTGAAGTTTTCCACCTATTATCCTTTGTAGGGCTGAGTTTGTGGAAACATATTGTGTAAATTTGGTTTTGTCATAGAATATTTTTGTTTTACCGTCTAAGGTAATTCAGAGTTTTGCTGGGTATAGCAGCTTGGGCTGGCATTTGTGTTCTCTTAGGGTCTGTATGAGTTCTGCCCAGGATCTTCTACCTTTCATAGTCTCTGGTGAGAAGTCTGGTATAATTCTGATAGGTCTGCCTTTATATGTTACTTGATCTTTTTCCCTTACTGCTTTTAATATTCTTTCTTTGTTTTGGGTATTTGGTGTTTTCACCATAATGTGATGGGACGAATTTCTTTTCTGGTCTAATCTATTTGGAATTTGGTAGGCTTCTTGTATATTTATGTTCATCTCTTTCTTTAGGTTAGGGAAGTTTTCTTCTGTAATTTTGTTGAAGATATTTACTGGTCCTTTAAGTTGTGAATCTTCACTCTCTTCTATACCTATTATCCTTAGGTTCTGTCTTCTCATTGTGTCCTGGATTTCATGGATGTTTTGGGTTAGAATCTTTCTGCATTTTGCGTTTTCTCTGACTATTTTTTCAGTGTTATCTATGGTATCTTCTGCACCTGAAATTCTCTCTTCTATCTCTTGTATTCTGTTGGTGATGCTTGCATAAATGACTCCTGATCTCTTTCCTAGGTTTTCTAACTCCAGGGTTGTCTCCCTTTGTGATTTCTTTATTGTTTCTTTTTCTATTTTTAGTTCCTGGATTGTTTTGTTCATTTCCTTCATCTGTTTGATTGTGTTTTCCTGTAATCTTGCCTGTTTGATTTTGTTTTCCTGTAATTCTTTAAGGGTTTTTTATGTTTCCTCTTTAAGGGCTTCTAGTTGTTTATCTGTGTTCTCTTATATTTCTTTAAGGGAGTTATTTATTTCCTTCTTAAAGTCTTCTATCATCATCATGAGAAATGATTTTAAATCTGAGTCTTGCTTTTCTGGCTTGTTGGAGTATCCATGGCTTGCTGTGGTGGGAGAGCTGGGTTCTGATGATGCCTAGTAGCCTTGGTTTCTATTCCTTATGTTCTTGCTTTTGCCTTTCACCATCTGGTTAACTCTGGTGTTATCTGATCTTACTCTCTCTGGCTGTGGCTTGTCCCTCCTGCAAGCCTCTGTGTCAATACTCGTTGAAGACCCAGTTCTCTCTGAGAGGAATTTGCCTTTGGAGAGCTATGGCACAGGATCAGCTTTGGGGTGCAGACAGAAACCAGAAGGATCTAGTACCCAGTTGTCCCTTGGTTCCTGTGTCCTAATGACTCTGCAATGGTTCCTCTTGATCCTGTGAATTTAAACAGAAGTGGTGGTCTTGCCTGTGCTTGAAGGTGTGTTGGCTCTCCTGGGATCCTAGCTCTCCCCTGGCACTATTTGAATATGGAGCCCTGTGTCTTTCTCCTTGCACTATTTGGCTATGGAGGCCTGTAGCACAGGCTGAGGTCCCCATGCACAGATGGATATCAGAATGCTCCTGTCCCAGGCTTTTCCTCAGTCCCTCCTGAGTATTCCGGGTGGGTCCCGCTGAGCAATGGTGCTCATCTTACCCCATCTCAAGGGCTTTTCCACACTCCTGGGAGTGTAGCTTTCTCCTGGCAGTATTTGGCTATGGAGCCCTGGTGGCCCAGGCAGAGGTCTCCAGCCATAGATGGAAACCGGAAGGCTCTTGTCTCAGGTTTTTCCTCAGCCCCTGTGTTCCGATAATTCCAGGCAGATTCCACTGAGCATTGGTGCTTGTCTTAACCCCACTCACGGCATTTCCACACTTCTCGAATGATGTTTCTTTTTAGTAACTCTTTTGACCTCATTGTAGATGAGTATCACAACTCTGTGCCTAAGTCTATTTATATGCTCAATTGAATTTACTAAATTGTTTCAGAATCCTTGCATCCATGTAACCAAACGAACCGTGATGGTACTATTGCTTTAATGTACTTGCTTTTCAATGTTATAATATAATTGTCATTACTTGATTATTTAATGTTCCAGGGATGTCCTGGAGTTTTATGTTATTCATGCTTTATTCCTCCTACTAAGTTCTTCAGAGCCCCTGCTATATCTTCTTTTTAATTCAAAAATACATAGATAGAAGGAGAGGACAGTGACGGAAGGGTAGAAAAATGTCTAACACAATAGATATTTAATAATGCCATGTGGAAATATGTGTATGTGTGTATTACTACCACCAGGCTAGAATGATTCTGTGAAATACAGTATAGTATATTATAGAAATTTGTGCTTTATGTGCTACTTTTAGAAATAGAATGTTGGTGTCTGAGCTCATTACGGAAAGTGTTTTTCAGTTGTATTTTACTGTGTCTTTATGTGGTTTTCTGGTAATTTTTAATATTAAATGTAATGCAGCAGTTTTTTAATTTTGAGATTACAATTCATCTACATTGAGTTCCTATTTCTTTTTATTGCTATAGCCTCTACAACATGTCCATCCTGCCATGACCCTTTTCAAATTCTCGACCTCTCTTTTTCCATGTAATTCTTGTTTCAGACATTTAATTAAAACACCTTCCTAAATTTAACCTTCTCAGTCAGTATAAAATTATTTGTATGTACATTTTTAAAGGTAACTATATGTTAGTGGATAACTTACTGATATGCTCTTTCTGAGGGAAGAGTATTTTTTCTATTTTCAGGATTCCTTAGTTGCCTGTAGTCCTTTCAGTAGGGCTGGAGCCGCAAAGGCTTTCCTCTGTTTACTTTATAACGTTTATTGTTGTTGACATTGTTCAGCTCATGTTTAGGCAGCCATGCTCGTGAGACTTTATGAATACAGCCTATAATATTACCAGGAGACACATTCTCACAGCAAACTCACTGAACTTCTGGCCCATACAGATTTTTCAACTGCTGTTCCATAATGACAGTTGAGCCTTAGTTGCCAAAGTTATTATACAGATATAGCTATTGCAACTGATGCTGCCAATCAGCATTTTAAATTGCTGTGGTTTTCTTTATGGGTTTCTGTTTAGAAGAGAGTTTTCCTTAATGGAGGTTGAGGATTACAATTTGCTTTGGGGTATAGGGACAGATATTTAGAGTGCAGTTGGGGATTATGCTACTGTAGTAAAGTGATTGTGCTAAGTTTTCCTCAAAGAATTATGACATCACTGGCCCTGCATAGGTATCTAGGTTTCAGTACCAGACATGATTTCCCTCTCACTCTCAGTAGGATAACCACAAGCTATGCCACAACTACAACCTTGGGTTTCTTAGTCTCGATGCTCCTTGTTGTGTCTCACAGGAAATACCTGATATCTGAAGCCCTCAGACTGTCCACAGTTTTCTAGCCATGATATTAACATTAGCTTGAGGTTTAAGTCTCCAGAGCTCACACTCAAGGCTAGATTCTAGTCTTCTTCCAGTAAGCATGATACTCATACATACCTATGCTCAGACAGGTCAGCTAAGGTTGTTGTCTTGCCTAGTGACAGAAATGTGGACTAGCTACCATCTCAGCTATACCATCCTAGAAATCCCAAGGTGAGCCTGACATAACTGCCACTGGCTAAATCAGGGATCAATTTCTGACCTCACCCAGCCAGTAAGGCTGTTGTAATAACCTGAGCAAGATAATAAAGTTAACCCAGTTGAAACAGTGCATGACTTCAAGGTCATGTGGCCACACATACCTCACTGTGTCTCAGAGGTTAGGTTCCTTTAGGGTGATCCAAGTCTACAGGAATATCTGTTCCTAAGTTTAGACATCAATGAAGATGCTAGTGAGAGGCTTATAAATCACCAAATGTCTACAGGATCAATGTGTTCAACTAGGGATTATAAGAAAAAATATAAACCCCCAAAAAGTTTAAGGATTTCATCTTGATTATATTAAATATCATAGATTAAAAAAAAAAGAAATATGGAAACAAGCTTTATTATTATGCACCTAAAGTTGTAATATACATTTTAGGGAAAATCATAAACCATGAGCCAAAAATCATACCATTCACTTAAGAACAAATTTGAGAGCAGGTGGGAAAAAGTTTCAGATGAAGTAGCATAAAAGGCTGGTGTCATAAAGGTCTTTATTTCTCTTAAGTGACATACAGTCCTGAACAAGTCTTTGCTAATGAGTTTGTTGTAGTTCTTCTTGGGAGTACATGTGGTCCATTAGCTCCTTTGTCTCCTATGCAGGAGCAGACTGACTGTGCTTTTTATCAGTTATCATCATCATTCTCTCCATACTGTATCAACCCCTTTTCTATGTTTTTTCTTAGTAACGTTCCATGTGCCATTACCAATAGTCACATTCAATTTCCATGAGACATATGTGGTGACTTCTACAGATCCACCAATATTGAAAAATTAAAGACCAATATAGCATATTCCTAAAATAGGATTAGATGTAAATTCACAAAAAATCTAGTATAAAAATATTTTCTAAGACTAATGCAAAGAATCAGACAAAATTAAAGAAACTTCTTTTCTCTGGTAAGAACTGCTGCCTTATTCTTACTAAGGCATATCAGTTTTTTAAAATTTTGAGTTTCCTTGAGACCTCTTCACATACATTATGTATTTAATATTTTAATCTTATTTTTTATTTAATTTTTTCCTTATTTACGTTGGATCCCGCTAACTACCCCTTTCCCAGTCACCTCATCCCCCCATGCAATTCTATCCTATCCGTCCTCTCCTCCTGTCAATAGATGTGGGTGCCTTGGGAATCCCTAACCCCTGGCACTTCAAGCCTCTGTATGGCGAGATGCTTCCTCTCTCACTGAGGTCACACAAGACGCCCAGCTAGAATAACATATCCTACATACTGGCAACTGCTTTTGGTATAGCTCCTGTTCCAGTTGTTTGGAGCCCACTTGGAGACCAAGCTGTACATCTGCTATGTATGTGCAGAAAGGCCTGGGTCCTGCCCATGTATGTTCTTTGGTTGGTGGTTCAGTTTCTGAAATCCACAAGGGTTCAGGTTAGTTGATTCTGTTAGTCTTCCTGTGGAATTTCTATCCCCTTGGAGGCCTGCAATCCTTTCTCCTATTCTTCCATAAGAGTCCCCAGGCTCTATCCAATGTTAGGCTGTAGCTGTTTGTATCCATCTGAGTCACCTGCTTTTAATTATTGTTTCCACAACAAATATTTTTATATTTAATATATTGAAATATATTAAAATATATTTTAATTTTGTATTTATGTGTATGTTTCTGAGACTGTTTGTGTGTGTGTTTTTATTTGATCAGTATGTATACCTGTGTGTGTTTATGTGTATATGTTTGTTTGTGTGTGTGATTATACCATTGTAGTTAAAAAGAGGGTGTTACATGCTCTGAATCTAGAGTTACAACTGGTCCTGAGCTGCTCCACTTAAGTGCTGGGTATCAATCTCAGATCCTCTTCAAGAGCAGTGTGCATTCTCCACTGATGAACTGTCTTTCAATCGATGTGTTTAAACTGCACATTACCCACATTTAATAGGTTGCACATAATGTTTGCTGGAAACCATATAAGAAGATGCTCTATTTCTGGCAGACATTTTTATCCATGTCTTGAAATTTTATTGATTTTTATATATTCCCATAAATATTATCCTTAATATTCCATGCCAATAGTTTAAGTGGGAAATGATACTGGCTAAATAGACTTTCAGAATGACACCTCAACATGTCTTGGTGCCGAAACAGATCCATCATGCAGAGTTTTACTGTTGTAGATGTCTAAAGAGCACCCACATAGGAACAGCTGTGAAAGTACCTGGATGGAAACAGACATGCAAGAATCTTCAAGGTTTTATTAGCTTACTATGAGATACCAGTGGCACATATGACAGTAAGAACCAGAAGAATTGGAGGATGATGAGGAAGTAAGTGGTTCCTAACACATATACTTTGTAGGAATGCCAGGTTTAAGGATCTATGAATACACTTCCTCATCTCATGGCTAAGTCATGCTCTAAGACAGATGCAGCTTGCCTTGCCTGAAAAGAAGAAAGATGATGAGGCATATCTTGTCATGATCTGTCACAAAACCATGTGGGTGTCAGTAGGCAGGGCATTCTATCTCCAGCCACTGTCTCACTGGCTGGGACAGAACCCAAGGTCAGAATAAAAGGACCTGTGGACTGGGCCCTTCCATCCACTCACTAGCTGACATACGCACAGATCTTGTGCTACTCTTCATCTTGGTAAGTGTTTACTGGAGGTAAGGACTGAAACTTTCAGAGTGGAGCCAGACTAGAGTTGAACAGGCACTGGGAAGGATCCTCCCCCCTTGTGGCCACGTTGATATATCATAAAACATGGTGAAGTCTAAGGAATGAGACAGTGGTGGCTTTGACAGACACTAGCCACAGCCTTGATATGAAGAGACGCTGGAAAGCTTTGGGTATGTTGGCTCTGGTGAACACTAAGTACCTTCAGCTTATAGGACTGCTTAGGACGGGACATTCAGCACAGATAACTTTGCATCTAGTTAGTTTACCAGGGGTATTGGGTTTCTGATGAAAATGTTTCCCTTCCCTGGCACTGAAGAGCTAAAGAAAGGAAAGTCAACAGGATCTCAGTTTGGCTTGGAAAAGAAAGAGCCCTGTTTCTGGGATCTGTTTACTTATTTCTGTGATCAATAGGACACCACCAGTATGAAACTGGTCTTGCCATCCTTAGCCAGAGCAAATGATGATGTGGATCCATTTAGCCTCTTGCTTCACAACAGGGGCTAGTGTTCCCATGTAGGTCTGAACCGGGTTTACATAGTTTTCTGTCATGGGCTAAGCACACTCCTTAAATAATGCTAGAAGGTCCTTTGAAATACTGACCTTAAACTAAAATCTTCAAGTTATGACTGTTGTCTCTTTTACAACTAGTTATCTCTGAAATAGAGCATATACCTACATGTACAAAGACTAAGAATAGCAGATCTATCTAAAATTCACCAGATAATTAGTGTTGCTGGATTTCAGATAATTGTATCTCATTTGCATGGGTTTCTGGTATTTACAGACAGGGTAAACATGATGTGACAATCTGAGTATATTATAAATGAAATGACTATAGATGGAGTTTCTATGATGATTACTAATGCTTCTGTGTGGCCAGCACTAGTCAGGTTACCACAGAGTCTGGTGTCTGACATGTGTGTGATTCTCTCACAGCTCCTGAACACCCACAGCTGAGATGTCCTGCCAGCAGAGCCAGCAGCAGTGCCAGCCCCCTGCCAAATGCCCTCCCAAGTGCCAGACCCCAAAGTGCCCTCCAAAGTGTCCCCCTAAATGTCCTCCCAAGTGTCCCCCTATGTCTTCCTGCTGTAGCCTGGGTTCTGGTGGCTGCTGTGGCTCCAGCTCTGGTGGCTGCTGTGGTTCCAGCTCTGGTGGCTGCTGCAGCTCTGGGGGTGGAGGCTGCTGCCTGAGCCACCACAGACCTCGCAGATCTTTTCGTCGCCATCGCCACAGCTCTGGATGCTGTAGCAGTGGTGGCAGCAGTGGCTGCTGTGGCAGCAGTGGTGGCAGCAGTGGCTGTTGTGGCAGCAGTGGCTGCTGTGGCAGTAGCCAACAGTCTGGAGACTGTTGCTGACTTGGGTGAGGAAGACTTCAGACACATGGTGCAGGAGGAGAACATGCTCAGAAGACTCCGTAATGTTCGATACTTTCTCTTCCTGCTGCCCCCTTGCCCTTCTCTCTGAGGTGCTGAAATCTCCTGGGAAATGTTCTGTATACTCTTCAGGAAATGACAATGCCTATTTGCCTCTTTGTTATAAATTTAAAAAGTCTTTAAAAACCATTTCTGACAAGACCACTGCTTTTCTTTTTTCTTGGCACATCCTGTTTCCCATTGTGTAGCCATCTTTTCCTTCACACAGACTGTGGTATCCAGAGCTATTGTACTCTTTTAGATGTGTATGTATTTATTTCCTATGACTTTATACTAACTACTGTACTCTATCTGCAAGAACTTTCTCTTTGCAATAGTAAAGTTGGTGTGAAAATGTAGAAATAACAATCACTTCCCACAATTGTAAATTCATGGAAGAAACTCAATGTCACAGGAGTTGAAGGTACATGTCCACTGTTAGACACTCATTAGGAAGACGATGATTCTACACTCAGATTAAATGAGAACAAGAAGCACACTGGTCAATCATTTCTTTTCCTCTTTATGTTCTTGTTGGTCCCTTATAAACAAAGTTGTTGCACAGAAATGCAGAAACTTACATTTTTGTTCAAATCAGTTTGCTGCTGTAACTGACATGGTGTGGGAACTTCTGTACAGCTGACCGTTGGCAGTGCTCTCATTCCTTCCTCTCTGTTAGTGCCTGCTGAAATCTTGACAAATGAGAGTTCCTTAGTGGAGAGGTATGTTTGGAAATCTTTTCACATGCCTGCTTCCTACTCATGTGTTTTAATTTAATACAAGTCACTGCAGTAGTACTCAGAAAAACTTGTCTTTGATCTTGTGGTTTCCTTCAGATTTCTAACTCTGTCCTCTGTCATTAGTAGGAAAGAGACTTTGCCATCATTTTCCTACTGTCACTTCTTCTGGAGTGCTGACTATAGTGCACTCATTCATTCTGTCAACCCCCAGTGTCAAGTTTATGTATATATGTGTAAACACATGTGAAAATGTCCCTACAACACTTATTCTCATTGCCATATACAATTTGAACACAATACATTAACTTAAATCTAAAGTTAAGTTATTCTTCCACCATATTTATAGTTGTATGTCACAAAGAAGTATGTACACAGTGTGAATACTGTTGAGAACTAACCACTTGCTATTTAAATTATTTAGAGAACAGCATACTTTCACTATAATATGTAAATGAAAATTGATGAACATAATTTTAATATTAACTTATAAGTGTTAGAAATTACCCTTAAAAAATAGAAAATTTCATTCCAAAGTCTAATGGATTTTGTATCTTTTTATTAAATTTATTTATTCATTCACTTTATAGCACAATATCAGCCCTTCCTTACCTCACAATATCCCCTCAGGTGAGACCTCCCCTCATTCCCCTTAGAAGTGGAAGCCCGCTCTGGGTGTCAACTCCCACTTCCCATCCCCCACCCCACCCCCTCACTCCCACCCCAACACCCATCTCCTTACCCCCATCTCCATCTCCCCACACCCTCATTTCCCCACCCCAACCCATTAGCCTCCAAGCCCCCAAATCTCCAACCCCCCCAGCCACTCAAACCCCAACTCCAAACTGAAAGTTGCTGCAGGACTAGCCATATCTCCTCCTACTGAAGCCAGGTAAGGCTGTCCATTTAGGGGTGCAAGATCCACAGTTAGGCAGATAATCAACAAGCTTAGGGACAGCCTCTGTGTTCTAGTTATTTGAGGAACCCACACGAAGAGCAAGCTGCTCATCTGCTACATATGTGCAAGGAGCCTAGGTCCCTGTGCTCATTCTTTGGATTGACCCCAAAGGTCCAGTTTACTCTATTGGTCATCCTGTGGAGTCCCTGTCCTCTTCTAACTGTCTGCATCTCTTTTCATTGGCTGTTGAATGGAGCCTCTCAGGAGACAGCTATGCTAGGCTCCTGTCTGCAAGCATAATGGAGTACCACTAATAGTGTTGGGAATTGGTTCTTCCCCATGGGATGGGTCTCAATTTGGGGCAGTCATTATTTGGCCATTCCCTCAGACTCAGCTCTATCTTTGTGCCTGAACATCTTGTAGGCAGGACACATTTTGGGTTGAAGGCTTTTTTGGTGGGTTGCTGTCCTTATCCTTCCACTGGGAGTTCTGCATGGTTACAGGAAGTGGCCAATTCAGGATCCATATCCCCCCACTGCTAGGAATTTCAGCTAGAGTTTTCTCCTTAGCAATTTTGGGTCTTCTCCCATTCCAGGTCTCTGGCATGTCCTAGAGACTTCCCCTGCCCTTGTCCTGCCCTTAGGATCCAGCTATACCAATTCCAGGAACACACCAAAATCATCAAGACAGTATACCACAGAGATATCTATAGACTGATGGAGCTAGAAAATAGCATCCTAAGTGAGGTAACCCAGACCCAAAAGGACATGCATGGTTTGTACTCACTTATAAGTGGACATTAGCCATAAAGTACAAGATAACCATGCTATAATGTTGAGACCCAAAGAAGACAGATAACAAGGAGGGAACAAAGGAGGATGGTTGAATCTTTCTCAGAAGGGGAAACAAAATAGGTATCACCAACTTAATACAAGAGATGGAAGAGAGACTCTGAAATATAGAAGATATCATAGAAGAAATTCTTACATCAAAGAAAATGTCAAGTCTAAAATGTGTCTAACCAAAAACATCTAGGAAATGTGGGGCACTATGAAATGACCAAACCTAAGGATAATAGGAATAAAAGGAGAAAATTTCCAGATTAAAGGCCCAGAAATTATCTTCAACAAAAATCATAGAAGAAAATATCTCTAACCTAGCTAAAGACATGGCTATAAACATACATGAAGCTTACAGAACACTGCATAGATTGGAGCAGAAAAGAAAAATTTCCTGCCATATAATAATGAACACTATATGCTCAGAACAAAGAAAGAATATTAAAATCTCCCAGGTAAAAGGACAAGTAACATATAAAAGCAGACCTTTCAGAATTATAATTGACTTCTCAACAGAGACTCTAAAATTAGGCAGTGCCTGGACAGATGTCTTGCAGGACCTAAGAGCCCACAGGTGTCAACCCAGACTACTATACTCAACACAACTTTCACTCACCATAGATGGAGCAAACAAGATATTCCATGACAAAATCAAATCTAAACAACATCTTTCCATTAATCCAGCCTTAATGAGACTATTAGAAGGAATGCCCCAACACAGGAAAGGTAACTACACTCAAGAAAACACAAAATAAATAATTTCACAGTAAAACCAAAAGAAACCCCTCTTTCTCTCCCTCTCTCTCTCTCTCTCTCTCTCTCTCTCTCTCTCTCTCTCTCTCTCTCTCTCTCTCTCTCTCTCTCTCTCTCTCTCTCTCTCTCTCTCTCTCTCACACACACACACACACACACACACATACACACACACACACACACACACAAATACACACACCACCGCCACCATTAAATTAACAGGAACTAACAATCATTCAGCATTACTGTTTCTCAGTATCAATGTATGCTATTTACCAATAGAAATACACAGGCTGACAGAGTAGATACATAAACAGGATCCAGCATTCTGCTACATACAAGAAATATACTTAAGCAAAAAAGATAGACACTACCTCAGAGAAAAGAGGTGGAAAAAGGTTTTCCAAGCAAAAGGACCCAAGCAACAAGCTGGAGTAGCCATTCTAATAAAATAGACTTTCAATCAAAATGAATCCAAAGAAATGAAAGGACACTTCATACTCATCAAAGGAAATATCCACCAAGATGATGTCTCAATTCTGAATACCTATGCCCCCAATTCAAGAGCACTCATATTTTTTAAGAGAAACATTACTAAACCTTAAATGACACAAGGAAGCACACACATTGATGGTGGGAGACTTCAACATCCCAGTCTCACCAATGGGCAGGTCATCGAAACAGAAACTAAACAGAGAAATAAGGAAATGAACAGATGTTATGAATCAAATGGATTTAACCGATACCTACAGAATATTTCAACCAATCACAAAAGAATATTCATTTTTCTCAGTATCTCATAGAAACTTCTCCAAAACAGATATTAGAAGATTGAAATAACTCCTTGCATCTTATCAGATGATCATGGATTAAAACTGAACTTCAACAATAAGAGAAACAACAGAAAACCTACAAAATCATGGAAACTGCACAAGTCTCTATTCAATGACCACTGGGTTAAAGAATAAATAAAGAAAAAACTTAAAAGACTTTCTAGAATTCAATGAAAAGGACTGCACAGCATACCCAGACTTTTGGGACACAATGAAAGCAGTGCTAGGAGGAAAGTTCATATCTCTAAGAGACTTCAGAAAGAAACTGGAAAGATCTTATATTAGCAAGTTATCAAAAAGAAAGAAAGAAAGAAAGAAAGAAAGAAAGGAAAGAAAGAAAGAAAGAAAGAAAGAAAGAAAGAAAGAAAGAAAGAAAGAAAGAAAGAAAGAAAAAAAAAAGAAAATAGAAAGAAGAAGCAAACACACACCCAAGGACAGTAGATGACAGGAAATAATCAAACTCAGGCCTGAAATCAGTAAGTTAGAAACAAAGAGAACATTACAAAGAATCAATGAAACCAAGAGCTGGTTCTTTGAGAAAATCAGTAAGATAGACAAACTCTTAGCCAGACTAACTACATTATCCAAATCAACAAAATCAGAAACGAAAAGGAGGATATAACAACAGACACTCAAAAGTCTGTACTTCAAAAAATTGGAAAATCTAAACAAAATGCATGATTTTTCTAGATAGATATAACTTACCACAGTTAAATCAAGGCCAGGTAAACTGTTTAAATAGTCCTATAACCATTAAGGAATTAGCAGCAGTTGTTAAAAGTCCCCACCCCTGTAAAGAGCCCAGGGCCAACTGATTTTAGCACAGAATTCTATGAGACTTGAACAAAGGGCTAACACCAATAGTCTTCAAAATTTTCCACAAAATATAACCACAAGTAAGCATTCCTAATCTTATTCTATGAGGCCACAGTCACCCTGATAACTAAACAACAAAAGATTCAACAGAGAAAGAGAATTTCAGGCCAATCTCCCTTGTGAACATTGATGCAAAAATTCTCAACAAAATAAACTCAAAAACCAAAACAACTCAAAAACATATAAAAAAGCCTTTAACAAAATCCAACACCCTTTCATATTAAAATCTTGGAGAGATCAAGGGATACAGGCACATACCTAAACACAATATAAGTAATAAACAGCAAGCCAATAGTCAACATCAAATTAAATGAATATATACTAAAATTAGTTCCATTAAAATCAGAAGTAAGTCAAGGCTATCCCCTTTCTCCATATCTCTTCAATATAGTAGTTAAAGTTCTAGTTAGAGCAATGAGACTTCTTCCCTTCCAATTTGTATCCCCTTGATCTACTTAAGTTGCTATTTGCAGATGACATGATAGTAGAGAAAAGTAAGCCCAAAATTCTACCAAAGCACTCCTACAGCTGATAAACACTGTCAGCAAAGTGGCTGTATCCAAAATTAACTAAAAAAAAAAAAGTGGCTCTCTTTTTAAAAAAATGATAAATGGGCTAATAAAGAAATTAGGGAAACAACACCATTCACAGTAGCCACATGTCTTGGTGTAACTCTAACCAAGAAAGTGAGAGACTTGTATGACAAGAACCTCAAGTCTCTGAAGAACAAAATTGAGGAAAATATCAGAAGATGGAATGATCTCTCTTGTTCATGGATCTGTAGGATTAACATTGTGAAAATGGCCATCTTACCAAAAGCCATCTACAGATTCAGTGCAATTTTCATCTAAATTCTAACACAATTCTTTATAGGGTTTGTTAGAACACTTCTCAATTTCATATGGAAAACAAAAAATTCAGGACAGTTAACACAATTCTGTACACTAAAAGAACTTTCTGGACGTATCACCTTCCCTTATCTCAAACTCTACTACAGAGCAATAGTAGTAAAAACTGCATATTATCGGTATTGAAAGAAACAGTTTGATCAGTAGAATTGAATTGAAGAACCAGAAATAAACCAATACACCTAAGGACACTTGATTTTTGAAAAAGAAGCCAAAACTATTCTTTGGGAAAAAAAGAAAGCATTATCAACAAATGGTGCTGGTCTAACTGGATATCTGCATGTAGAAGAATGAAAATAGATCATTATCTATCACTGTACACAAAACTCAAGTCCAAGTGGATCAAAACTTCAACATAAAACCAGGTACACTAAATCTAACAAAAGAGGAAGTGAGAAATAGCCTTGAACTCATTGTTACAGGAGACAATTTCCTTAACAGAACACCGATGGCTCAGGCACTAAGATCAACAACTAATAAGTGGGACTTCATGAAATTGAAAAGCTTTGTAAAGTAAAGGACACGGTCAATAGGACAAAATGGCAGCCTACAGATTGGGAAAAGACCTTCAGCAACCATACATCTGACAGAGGGCTAATATCCAAAGTATATAAAGGATTCAAGTAGTTAGACAGCAACAAACAAAATAACATAATAAAAAATGGGGTACATAACTAAAGAGAGAATTCTCCAAAGAAGAATCTTGAATGTCCAAGAAGCACTTAAAGAAAGGATCAATATCCGTAGTCATCAGGGAAATGTAAATCAAAATGACCCTGACATTACATCGTATACCCATCAGAATGTCTAAGATCAAAAACTCAGGTGACAGCACATGCTGAGGATGTGGAGAAATGGGAACACTCCTCTATTGCTGGTTGGATTGCAAACATGTACCACCACTCTGTAAATCAATTTGGAGGTTTCTCAAAAAAATGGGAATAGTTTTACCTGGAGACCCAGCTATACTGCTTCTGAGCATGTATCCAAAGATGCTTCACCATACCACAAGGACACATGCACCACCATGTTCATAGCAATTTTATTTGTAATAGCCAGAAACTGGAACCAGTACAGATGCTTCTCAACTGAAGAATGGATACAGAAAATGTGGTTCATTTGCATAATGGAATAATACTCAGCTATTAAACTAGGCCATCATGAATTTTGCAGGCAAATGGATGGAACTAGAAAACTATCATCCTGAATGAGGTAACCTAGACCTGAAATGACATGAATCGTATGTACTCACCTATAAGTAAAAGAGGGCAGTGATTGCGATGTAAAATGAATAAAGTGAACAAATAAATTAATTGAAAAAGAAATGTATGGTTTATGTGTTATTTTAACAAATCAAATTATTGTAATTGTGGTTATTTTGGAAATTGATATGCAGTTTTATTTTAGTGCATCCTTTTGTAGCTTTCTACTAATTTTTAAAATTAGCATTTAAAGCAGCTAACTTTTTTCTTTCTGTATTGAAATTGCAATACAGTTACATCATCTTGCTATTTCCCCTTTTCCCTCCAACCTTAACCTCATATATCACTAGTTGCAGATGATATGATAGTATACTTAAGTTACCCAAAAAATTCCACCAGAGAACTCCTAAACATGATAAGTTCAGCAAAGTGGCTGGATATAAAATCAACTCAAACAAATCAGTAGCCTTTCTCTACTCAGAAGATAAACAGGCTGAGAAAGAAATTAGGGAAATGACACCCTTCACAATAGTCACAAATAATGTAAAATACCTTGGTGTGACACTAACCAAGCAAGTGAAAGATCTGTATGACAAGAACTTCAAGTCCCTGAAGAAAAAAACCGAGGAAGATCTCAGAAGATGGAAAAATCTCCCATGCTCATGGATTGGCAGGATTAATATAATAAAAATGGCCATCTTTCGAAAAGCAATCTACAGATTCAATGCAATTCCCATCAAAATTACCACTCAATTATTCATAGAGTTAGAAAGAGCAATTCTCAAATTCATTTAGAATAACAAAAAACTCAGGATAGCGAGAAAACTATTCTCAACAATAAAATAACTTCTGGAGGAATCACCATCCCTGCCTTCAAGCTGTATTACAGAGCAAGAGTGATAAAAACTGCATGGTATTGGTACAGTAACAAGCAGGAAGATCAATGGAATAGAATTGAAGACCTAGAAATGAACCCACACACCTATGGTCACTTGATCTTTGACAATGAAGCTAAAACCATCCAGTGGAAAAAAGACAGCATTTTCAACAAATGGTGCTAGTTCAACTGGTGGTCAGTACATAGAGGAATGCACATCAATCCATTCTTATCTCCTTGTACAAAGCTCAAGTCCAAGTGAATCAAGGGCCTTCACTTAAAACCAGATATGCTGAAGCTAATAGAAGAAGAAGTGGGGTAGACTGCTGTCTTATGAAACCAGACCACTAGTTCTGGAATGGCACCACTCAGTAAGGCCTGAGCCCTCCCACTTTGATCACTAATTGAGAAAATGCCTTACAGCTGGATCTCGTGGAGGCTTTTCTTCCGATGAGTCTCCTTCCTCTCTGATGATTTTAGTCATGCCAAACCGACACAAACCCAGGCAGTATACCTAGCTATTGTGAACAGAGATACAAAGATCATGGCTGAGCAAATATCTCTGAAGAACAATGTCCAGTCCTTTGGTCATATGCCAAGGAGCCAAGAAGTAATATAGCTTGGTTTTATGGTTGATTATTTTAGCAATTTGAATTCTTCAGAACAATTTCTCTAGTGACTGTACCAGTTTGTAGTCTCACAGGCTCTCAGGTTTGTGGCTGGTTTTTTGTTGAACTTTGCCATTCTAACTGGTGTAAGATAAAATCTCTAGATTGTTTTGACTGCATTTCTTTAACTGGTAAAGATGATGGATTTTTTTGAAATACTTATTTGCAAATTTTTATATATTTTTTCTTTTTCTGTCCTTTTTCCTTTTAAGAAATATCTGTACAGGCCTAAGGCTCATTTTCCAAATTGCTTATATTTATTTTTTCATTCTTTGTGCTTTGAGTTGCTTATATATTTTGGATAGTATTCCTCTCTCAGTTGTATTGCCGGCCATGAGTCTTTCCTATTTTGTGGCCTTACTCTTCACCCTCTTGATTGTTTCCTTAGTCGTGCAGAAGATTTTTAGTTTTGTGAAACCCACTAGTTCATTACGGGCCTTAATTCTTGTGCAAATGTCCTTCTATTCAGTAATTCCTTTCCTATGCCTATACTATGCATACATAATACTGCACATGTGGGATTTTTCTGCTCTTTTTCAGTTTTTCATGCTTCACATTTAGATCTTTGATTTAAATTCATTTTGTGCAAGGTGCTCTAGTTTTCTTTTTTCTTTTTCTTTTCTTTTCTTTCTTTCTTTTTTCTTTTTCTTTTTTCTTTTTTTTTGCATGTGGGAATCATGTTTTCTGAGTACCAATTTTTGAAGATGATTTCTTTCCTCCAGTTTATTTCTTAAGAATCTTTGTCACACAGTAAATTGCTGAAGTTAAGTGTAGTCATGGTTGGTTGTTCTATTTTTGTTCCACTGTACTGTTTATGGTTTTGAGCTACTACACTATTTTTTGGCCACTATGATTCTGTAATATATCTGAAGATCTGTAATGGAATCCCTCCAGCATGGTTACTTTTGCTTAGGATTTTTGTGGCTATATGGGGTATTTTTTCATTCCCTATAAATTTTAGGATACTTTAAAAAAATCTATTTCTGTGAAAATAAGACAAGACTTTGGTTGAGATTGCCTTGAATTAGTAAAAAGATTTTGTTAGAATGGTGATTTTTGTGATATTAATTCTATCAACTGATTAGCATGAGAGGTTATGGGAAAGTATACTTGGGATGTGACAGTGAGCATAAAGTTCATTTGTGGGAATACGTGGAAACCTACTTGATTAGAAACTTCTTAAAGTATGTAGATATATAATAGAAATTTAAATGAAATCACAAAGTAATGAGGGAGACAGTGTCCCAACAAGACATTTAGTACTAGCAGTGACATGATTGGGTTACATTTAATTGAGTTCCTGGTTTAAGTGGTCCCATAGAAATCTCCAAACAACTCAAATCATTGCTAAGGCTATGTGTTGCTTTTTGTAAACTATGGTAAGGATCTATTACCAAAGACAATACCTTCATATATCATTGAATATGAATAAGTCATGCTGATGCCTGACAGGAGACTTCATCCCTATTGACTAGTGTTCATGGTACTATAAGATAATATGCAAGCTACAAAGGGGAAAGGTAATCACCAATCAGTTACATATCTTCTAATCTATAGTGCTGATTAATTTGTATAATACACCATGGAACAGTGATGTAAAATTTGTGGGAATAACTCACTGATTTTATTTGCATCCTGTATATAAGATAGATTCTATGTATGACCCTGCTTGTTTAGCCAAGATCATGGGACTAGATAATTTGTGGATATAGAAAAAACAAAATACTACTGTATTGTTAATAGAACATTGCAACTAAATGACCTCTATAGACCTTGTGCCCATAGATACCCATAGATCAGTATGTTACATGACCAGTGTCAGAGAAACTTCCTCCTGCAAGCAATGGGAAATATTCAGAAGCCCGCACCTGAATGATGTTCTGAGAGCAAGCCTTTTGAATATACTGTCTTAAATGGAATACCTTCATTAAATCCTTCCCCTCAGGGATCAGGGAGCTATGTAGAGAGGAAGTTGAAAGTTTGTAAGGAACAATAGAAATGGAAGACACAAAAGAAACAGTGCATTCAGACTCAACAGGACTAAAGAACATATTTATGCACAAAAACTGTGGCATCATATACAAGGTATGCAGAGGTCCAAATCAAATCATTTCCAGCATTGAGAACAATGCTGTGAAATCACTGAACAGGACCACTCAAAAACTGCCAAAACTATCTCTCAGGGTCAAGGAAGAGAGAATTTAACTGGTGGAAGGACATCACGATTCATTTTGACAGTCAACAGGGTGAGGGGGGTCTTAGATATGATACAAGCTGTTTGGGTTGGCCAGGAACTAGATGCCATGCCTGAAGAAGCAAGGTCTCTGGTAAATTGAAACCTGTTCTCTGAGATTCATGAGGAATACTTAATTTAGGCTTCTGTTTACTTAGTAACAATTTCTCTGTTACCTGGTCAGAATCATTCTGTTTAGGTCATTGTCAGTAGCATTGCCATTTTGGGGGGACCTACAATGAACCTATAAGACAGGAGCAACCAATCCTCTTTCAGATGCTATCTCCAAATTTCAACTGCTAACAAAGAAAAAATTAAGTTTCTCTGATGAAGTCTCACTGTATATACAAAGTACAATTAAAGGCAGACTACATGTCTACTATTGGATGAAAAGCCCAAAAAGAAATCAATGGCATTTTGGGGGAGATTTTATTTTATTTTATTTTATTTTATTTTATTTTATTTTATTTTATTTATTTGCCTCATCATGCTTCATTTTGAAAATTTTTTCCTTAATGGTCTTTTGCTTAGACATTATGACTTGTATTTTGTGTTTTTATGGTTTTTTTTTATGTGCATGTTTGTGGGTGTTTCTGTGTATGCATGTTTCTAGCATTTTTTCTTTCTCCTTTTCCTTCATTCATTTTGCTTTATTTTGGTTTGATGATTTTTCTTTTTCTTTATTTATATATTCCCCTGTTCTTTAAAGTAAAAGAGAAAGAACACATAGTGTTGGAAGGGTGAGGAGGTGGGGAGTATCTAGACAGAGATTGAGGATGAGGAACCATGTCCAGAATATATTGTATAATAATATTTATTTTCAATTAAAATATTGAAAGCTAAGAAAAAGTTGCCTCTAAAACAACATTGTTTTTCTTTTCTTGCCACTAGAGTGCAGAGAAAATACCTCTTTTTTTTCTTTTTTCATTTGAATTGTTTCTGGTTGTAGTTTTCAGTGTTCTCTCATATTCCAGGAGATGGAAAAATTACCTTTAGAAGAAAGAAATCCCTGATAACTGAAACCCTCAGAATGTCCACAATTTACTAGGATTAAGTTTCCAGAGCTCACACTCGAGGCATGATTGTAGTCTTCTTCTAGCTAGCATGCTACTCATGCATACCTATGCTCATGCAGGTCAGATGAGGACCTGGGTGTTGTCCTGCACAGAGGGACAAGTGTGGACAGGCTGACATCTCAGCCACATCCTCTTATAAGTCCCAAGGTGAGCTATGTGTAATTTATCTTTCTTTGCCTCTTATCACTGCCATATTTTAGATATATGGTGATATTAAAGCATGACTTTTTACAACCATGTCATTCTATCTATCAATGAATCACAATTGTGCCTATTAAATCCTGAAAAGAAAACAAATTCCAACATATTATGTTTATATATAGCCTATGGACAGGTAGAATAGAAATAAATCAGAGATATTAAGTTCAAAGCAGTGTTTCATTATAATATATTCTCTATAAGTTCAAAGCAACAGTTTTTTCATGGCCTTGTCTTATAACACACCCATGAATTTATCCTTGTACCTAAATGTTTTTCATTGAACACAATTTTGTCTCAAATCTAGTTCTCCTTTTAGTGTAATTATGAAAGCTTGCTGTATTTCTTATAATATTGCCTTTCATACTATTATGAGGAGTGGACATATTCTATTCTTGATTCTGATTTTATTACATCCTTCTCACAAGGCAACTAAGACCATCTCTAAAAACTTTCTTCCTAAAGTTATTTGAATCAAATCAAGAATTCTATAGAATAATTTTCTATTTGTCTATATAGTATCATTATAAGATAGTACATCTTTGTAGGTCTGCAAAAATCTGCTCAAAGGGGAGGGCCAGTATCTAGTGTTTGTCATATATTTAATTATAAGAGGAAAAGCATATTAATAGCAGGAATATTTCCTCAAATTTAATCTCCTCGGCCTTGCCTAAAGAAGCAAATCTGTTATAGATTTATAGTCCATGAAAGACCACCTCAGGAAAATGACCTGCTAGTTTTAGAATTTCCTAGATAGCTTTTGGCACTTTGTCATACTAATGACAGAAGATAGAGTTAGAGACCTGAAGGAAACCACAAGATCAAAGACAAATTTGTCCTATTACTACTACAGTGACTTGTATTAAATTAAAACCCAGGAGTAAGAAGCAGGCATATACAAACATCTCCAAACATTTCTCTCTCTGCTAATGAACTCATCATTTGTCAGGACTTCAGCAGACACTAACAGAGGGGAAGGAATGAGAACATTGCCAACGGTCAGCTCTCCAGAAGTTCCCACACTATAACACATCAGTTACAGGAGAAAAATGACATGAATAACAAATATCACTTTCTGCATTTTAGGTCACAATTTTATTTACAAGAAAGCAACAAAACCACTAAGTGAAAAAAAAAGAAATGACTGAATGGTGTCCTGATTGTTCTCATTTCCTCTGATGTGGAATCTTTGTCCTTCTAACATTATTTAGTAGTAGACATATAACTTTGACTCCATTGACATTGGGTTTGTCTCTCTGTTTTATAATTGTGAGGAGTGATTGCCATTTCTAAAGTTCTCACCTCAGCATTACTGTTAACAGATCAAGGAAGATCTTACAGACACAGTACAGCAGTTGATATAAAGTCATAGGAAGCACATATGTAGCAAAAAGAGGACAATAGCGCTAGGTGCAGTGCTCTGTGAAGAGGAAAAGATGACCAAGGGATGGAAATCAGGATGATGCCGAGAAAAAAGAAAAGCAATGGTCACTTCAGGAATGGTTGTCAAGGCTTAAAAAAAAATTCTTAACAAATGAACAGAATGCAAAACATTTCCCACGAGTTTCAGCCTCTCAAAGGGCAGAGAATTGAAGTAAGCAGGAGGAGAGAGAGCAGCAAGCACTGGTGGGTCTTCTGAGCATGTGTTCCTCCTGTACCAGTTGTCTGAAGTCTTCCTCACCCAGGTCTGCAGCAGTCTCCAGACTGCTGGCTACTGCCACAGCAGCCACTGCTGCCACCACTGCTACAGCATCCAAAGTTGTGGCGAAGCCACCAGAGAGATCTGCGTGGTCTGTGGTGGCTCAGGCAACAGCCTCCACCCCCAGAACAGCCGCAGCCCCCAGAGCTGGAGCCACAGCAGCCCCCAGAACCCAGGCTTCAGCAGGGAGACACAGGGGGGCACTTGGGAGGACATTTAGGGGGACATTTTGGAGGACACTTTGGGGCCTGGCATTTGGGAGGGCACTTGGGGGTGCACTTGGGAGGGGGTTGGCACTGCTGCTGGCTCTGCTGACAAGACATCTCAGCTGTGGGTGTTCAGGAGCTGCAAGAGAGTCACACACATATCAGGCTATCAGGCACCAGACACTGTGGCCACCTAGCCCATCCTGCCCCAACCCTGCCAAGAAGTATCACTGATCATCATGGAAACACCATCTGTAGTCGCTCCATTAGTTCTCACGGGATGTCTTTAAACATCAGAAACACAAGCACATAATATACTGTTACCTGAAATCCAGCAGCACTAAGTCAATGTCTAGTGACATTTTAAACGGTCTTCTGTTCTTAGTCCTCAGGCATATACCAGTATATATACTATTTCAGAGATGACTAACTATAAAGAACAATCATTAATTGAAGGTGATTT
Organism: Uromys caudimaculatus; assembly: GCA_028551405.1. Classification (NCBI taxonomy): domain Eukaryota; kingdom Metazoa; phylum Chordata; class Mammalia; order Rodentia; family Muridae; genus Uromys; species Uromys caudimaculatus. The sequence continues at coordinate 68,543,974 of CM052704.1, read as the reverse complement.
TCGTTTAAGGTCAGTATTTCAAATGACATTCTAGCACCCTTAGGGAATAAGCTCAACCACTGACAGAAAATAAGTAAACCCTGTTCAGACCTGACATGAGAATGCTAGTTCCTGTTGTGAGGCCAGAGTTCAGATGTATCCAAATTACCATCTTCTCAGGCCAAGGGTGGCAAGGTCAGTGTCATCCTGGTGTTGTCCATTTGATCAGGGAAATATGTGAACATGTCCCAGAACTATGATTCTCTTTCTTTCCCAAACCAAAGTGAAACCCTGTTGACTTTTCATGCTCTAGCTCTTCATAGTCAGAAAAGGGAAGCAATTTCTTCAGAAGCCAACTTCCCCTAGAAACCTGTCCAACACAGTTCTCTATGCTAGAGTTTCCCATCCTAAGCAATCCAATACACTGAATCTTTGTTCACCTCAGATCCAGAATACCTAAATCTTTATCTCTCAAAACCAAGGCTGTGGCTTGCTTGTATCAAACCTGCGACTGCCTTGTCCCTCACCTTTCAACATATTTTATGATGTGTAATTGTGGCCTCAAGGCTATGGAATCCTTCCAGTCTCCTGTCCAGTTCTAGTCTGACTGTCCTTTGAAGTCTCTGCCCTTACGTCCTGTGGACACTTACCAAGATCATAACAGCACAAGATCAGTGTTTATGGAATGGATGGAGTGCCCTGTACCTCAGTCCTTTTATTCTGATCCCTGTGTCTGTCCCTGTCTGTGAGATAATGGCTAGACATCAGACACCCTGCATCCTGACACCCACATGAGATGGAATCTGAGTATCAGTTTCTTATACATGTTCCTGATGCCTAAAAACAGTAAACATTTTTCCATATATTGATGGCTTTTTTTTTTTGAGTACTGATTGTTCATTTGCCCTTTTATCAGTTGCATGAATTCATGGTAATCTTCTATTTGTAGTCTAGTCACTAATTTCCCACCAAATATATACTGATCCACAGTTTTCTTTCATTCAGTTAGTTGCCTCTTTCCTGCTTGTTACATTTGTCTAGAACGCACTTTGAAGTTAGCCTCATTCTTTATCACTCATTTTCCTGAGAGTGAAGTTTATTTGTTCATTTGTTTTTAGGAAGTCATTGCATATTTATATACCTTGAAACATTTCCTCCTTCACTGCCTTCAGTAGTTGTCAGTCTTAGCTCTTGTATTTTGACTCATTGGAGTTGATTTTGTGTAGTGTAAGTGAAACAGGTCTGGCTTTTTTCTTGTATATGAGGATTTCTAGCTTTCACATTCCCAGTTACTTAAGAGGCAATCTCTTCTTCAAAGTCTGTTATTGACACTTTCATAATGATTACATGTCTTTCTCTGTGTAGATTTATCTCTGTGTTCTGGTTTGCTTTACTGGTGTACACACTATTTTCTGGCAGTTTACTGGAGTTTATGCAGTTTAATATAATTTGTTCTGGAATATAATTTGGAAGTAGGTATTGTGATATTTTTGGCATTGTGCTTTCTATGCTTGATTTCTTTGTTGGTGTGGACTTTTTCAAATATCATGTAAAACTTATGATTGCATTTTTAAGTTTCAGTGAAAATTTCTTTTGTGCTTATTTGATGAGGATTGAATTGAATTTGTAGAATGCTATGTATAATATAATTATCTTCACAATATTAATTCTCTTAGTATGTAAATGGGAAGCTTTCCTGTCTTTAGAGTTATCTTCAATGAGTTTCTTCAGTATCATAAAGTATCTTTGTAGAATTCTTTTGCCTCCTTGATTTTGTTTATTTCACAGCATTCTTAGTTTTTTAACTTTTACAATGGAAAAAGGATGTTTCCTGAGTTCTTTGACACTATATTCAGTTTTTTCTTATAGAAATGATGCTACCAAACTTAGAACACCAAATCTGTAAAACATTGTATATGAGCTTTTTCTAGTGTCATTTCAGGGCATTTCAACAGTGGTAATTTCCCCCAATTTTTCAACCTGAATTCCTTCTCTCTCTCTCTCTCTCTCTCTCTCTCTCTCTCTCTCTCTCTCTCTCTCTCTCCCTCTCTCTCTTGCTCTTTCTCTCTTGCTCTCTCTCTCCCAGCTAAATATTTAAGAGTAGAGAAAGTGAATACCCTTGTTTTATTCTCAAGTTTTAATGAAATAACTTCATTTTCACCTTATTTATTAATGTTTGATACATCCTCTCTTTCTAGATTCTTCATGATGTGGACAATGAATGAATGATGTTTCATTTTTCTGTGGCCCTTTTGGCCCCATTGAAGATAAGTATCATGACTCTGTGCCAAAGACTATTCGTATGCTCTATTAAATTTACTGTTTAGCAATTTTTTCAGAATCCTTGCATCAAGGTAATCAAACCAACCATGATGGCACTATTTCTTTAATATGCTTCCTTGTAATGTTTTAATATAACTTTTATTACTTGGTTATTATTTTTCCCATGAATTTCCTGGAGTTTGATGTCATTCACACTTTATTCCTCCTTCAAGATCCCCTGCTTTATCTTCTTCTAAACTCAGAAGGACAGAGGTGGGAGGAGAAGGCAATGAGGAGTGGGAAAAAAATAGTCTAACACAATAGATGTTTAATGATGCCACATGGAAATATGTATACATGTGTATTACCACTGGTAGATTCTCTGAAATACAGTACAGTGTAGTATAAGTTCACAACTAAGCTAAGATATTAACCACCTGTTTGAGTGATAAGGAAAATAATATAAACTATTATGATTGTTTTGGGCTGTGCCCCAGAGGTTGATGTCTAAGACCCTTTTGGTGAAAGTACTAATCATTTTTGTCACAGTGCATAGGGAAACACATTGGTACTAATGAGAGCATTTACAACATGCTGCTTACTTTTAATAGACTAAAAAAATGCTATCCTAGATTCTGGTAGAAGGGATAAAAATTCATCAAAAGTATTAATCAGCTGTGAATCAAGAGAGCTACAATCAAGACAGGTATAGCATAATCGGCCCATTGTTATAATAATGAGATAGACATAATGATGGTAACCAACCTTTTCCTTGGAGGAATAAAATCCATTAAGAAGTATGTGCTTTGTGTGTTATTTTTAGAAACAGAAAGTTGGTGTCTGAGTTCATTATGGAAAGTGTTTTTCAGTTGTATTTTACTGTGTCCTTATATAGTTTTCTGGTAATTTTTAAAATTACATGTGATGTAGTAGGTTTTTTGCTTTTTTAACGATGAGATTACAATGCATCTATGCTGTCTTATTTCCTTTATCACTGTAGACTCTGCCACATACTCCTCCTTGACCCTTTTCAAATTCTTGATCTCTTTTTTTCCCTATAATTGTAGTTCCAGACATTTAATTAAAACGCATACTGAAATTTAGCCTACTCAGTCAGTATTAAGTTATTTGTATGTACATTTTTATAGGTTACTGTTTGGTAGTGGATAATTTTTGATATGCTCTTCACCGGGGAAGACTATTTTTTCTGCTCCCAGGATTCCTTAGTTGCCTGTAGTCCTTTCAGTAGGGTTGAGGCCTCCAGGGCTTTCCTCTGTTCACTTTGTAAAGTTTATTGTTGCTGTTGTTGTTCAGCTCATGTTTAGGAAGCCATGCTGGTGAGATTTTATGGGTATAGCCTATGATATTGCTGGGAAACACATTCTCACAGAAAGCTCCCTGAGGCAGCACTTACAAATTTTCACTTGCTGTTCCATAATGACAGTTGAGCCTTGGTTGCTGAGGTTGATATATAGATCTGTATGTTGGCACTGATCCTCTCAAGCTGCATTTTGAATTGCTGTTGTTTTCTTTAAGGGTCTCTGTTTAGAGGACAGTACACTTTTGGGGGATATAAGGACAGATATTTAGAGTGCAGTTGGGGATTATGCTGTGGAAGTAATGTGATTGTGGTAAGTTTTCCTCAAAGATTTCTGACCTCTCTGGCCCTGGATGGTGTCTAGGTTTCAGTACACGGCATGACTTCCCTCTGCTCTAGTAGATCCTATCTATGATAAAGATCAGTAGGATAACCACAAGCCATGCCATAACTGCAACACTGGGTTTCTTATTCTTGAGACTCATTGTTGTACTTCATAGGAAAGGCCTGCCCTCAGAATGTCCAGAGTTTACTAGCCATGATATTCACATTGGCTTGAGGTTTAAGTCTTCAGAGCTCCCACTCAAGGCCAGATTCTAGTTTTCCTCCAGCAAGCATGATACTCATACATAACTATGCTAAGACAGGTCAGCTGAGGACCTGGGTGTTGCCTTGCCCAGTGACAGAAATGTGGACTAGCTGCCATCTCAGCCACATCATCCTAGAAATCCCAAGGTAAGCCTGGCATTACTGCCACTGGATAAATCAGGGATCAGTTCCTGACCTCACCCAGTAACTACAGCTATTGTAATAATCTGAGCAGAAGAATAAATTCAACCCAGTTGAGACAGTGCATGATTCTTTAAGGTCATGTGGCCACACATCCCTCACTGTGTCTCAGAGGTCAGGCTCCTTTAGGGTGATCCAAGTCTTCAGGAATATCTGTTCCTAAGCTTAGACATCAATGAAGATGCACGTGAGAGTCTAATACATCAGCAAATGTCTGCAGGATGAGTGTGTTCAACTCGGGAGTATAAGAAAAAACATAAATGCCAAAAACGTTTAAGGGGTTTGTCTTGATTATGTTAAGCGTCACAGATTAAAAGAAAAAAAGGTGGAATCAAGCTACATTATTAAGGCACCTAAAGTTCTAATATACATTTTAGGGAAAATTATAACCAAAGAGCCAAAAATAACACCATCCACCTATGAACAAATTTGAGAGCAGGTGGGAAAAATGTTTCAGATGAAGTAGCATAAAAGGATGATGTTATAAATAACTTATTTCTCTTAAGTGACATACAGTCCTGAACAAGCCTGCTAATGAGTTAGTTGTAGTTCTTCTTAGGAGTGCATATGGCCTATTAACTTCTTTGTCTCATATGCAGGAATAGACTGAGAATACATCATAGCATACGACTGTTCCTGTGTTTTTTTATCAGTTACCAACATCATTCTCTTCATATCATATGAACTCCTTTTCTAACTTTTTTCTTAGTAATGTTCCATCTGAAATTACCAGTAATAGCATTCAGTTTCCATGAGAGATATGTGGCTTCTACAGATACAGCAATATCGAAAAATTGATACTTTATTTACATTTCAAATGTTTCCCCCATTCCAGATCTCCCCTTTGGAATCCCCTATCCCCTCCCGCTCCTCCTGCCTCTATGAGGGTATTCCCCCACCCACCCACACACCCACTCTCATCTTCCCTCCTTGGCATTCCCCTATACTGAGGCATCTAACACCCTCAGGCCCAAGGGCCTCTCCTCCCCCTGATGGCTAACAAGACCCTCCTCGGCCACATATGTGGCCAGTACCATGGGTCCCTCCATGTGTATTCTTTGTTTGGTGATCCAGTCTCTGGGAGCATTGAGAGGTCAGGCCATTTGACACTGTTGCTCCCTCCATGGGGCTGCAAACTCCCTCATCTACTTCTATCCCTTCTCCAGCTTCTCCATCTGGGACCACACACACAACCCAATGGTTTCTATGAAGTGAATCTTGGATATTCTGAACTTTTGGGTTAATAAGCACTTATCAGTGAGTATATACTGTGTTCATTCTTTTGTGACTGAGTTACCTCGCTCAGGATGATATTTTCAAGTTCCATCCATTTGCCTGTGAATTTCATGAAGTCATTGTTTTTAATAGCTGAGTAGTTTTCTATTGTGTAAACGTACCAAATTTTCTGTATCCATTCCTCTGCTGAGGGACATCTGGGATGTTTGCAGCTTCTGGCTATTATAAATATGGCTGCTTTGAACATAGTGGAGCATCTTCTGGGTATATGCCCAGGAGTTGAATAGCTGGGTCCTCAGGTAGTATTATGTTCATTTTTCTGAGGGTCTGCCAAACTGATTTCCAGAGAGGTTATATCAGCTTGCAATTCCACCAGCAATGGAGAAGTGCTTCTCTTTGACCACATCCTCTCCAGCATCTGCTGTCACCTGAGTTTTTGATCTTAGCCATTCTGACTGGTGTGAGGTGGAATCTCAGGATTGTTTTGATTTTCATTTCCCTGATGAATAAGGATGTTGAACATTTCTTTAGGTGCTTCTCAGCCCTACAAGTTTCCTTAGTTGAGAATTCTCTGTTTAGCTCTGTTTCCCATTTTTTGATACGGTTATTTGGTTTTCTGGAGTCTAACTTCTTGAGTTCTTTGTATATGTTGGATATTAGCCCTCTATCGGACATAGGATTGGTAAAGATCTTTTCCCAATCTGTTGGTTGCCGTTTTGTCCTATTGACAGTGTCCTTTGCCTTACAGAAGCTTTGCAGTGTCATGAGGTCCCATTTGTTGATTCTTGATCTTAGAGCATAAGCCATAGGTGTTCTGTTCAGAAACTTTTCCCCTGTGCCCATGTGTTCGAGACTTTTCCCCACTTTCTCTTCTATTAGATTCAATTTATCTGGTTTATGTGGAGGTTCTTGATCCACTTGGACTTGAACTCTGTACAGGGAGATAGGAATGGATCAATTCTCATTCTTCTACATGTAGACTGCCAGTTGAACCAGCACCATTTGTTGAAAATGCTGTCTTTTTTCCACCAAATGGTTTTAGCTGCTTTTTCAAAGATCAAGTGACCACAAGTGTGTGGGTTCGTTTCTGAGACTTGAATTCTATTCCATTGATCTATCTGCCTGGCACTGTACCAATACCATGCAGTTTTTATAACTACTGCTCTGTAGTACAGCTTGAGGTCAGGGATGCTGATTCACCCAGAAGTCCTCTTATTGTTGAGAAAATTTTTCCTATTCTGGGTTTTTTGATATTCCATATGAAGTTGAGAATTGCTCTTTCTAAGTCTATGAAGAATTGAGTTGGAATTTCATTGAAGATTGCATTGAATCTGTAGATTGCTTTCGGCAGGATGGCCATTTTAACTATATTAATCCTGCCAATCCATGAGCATGGGAGATCTTTCCATCTTCTGAGGTCTTCTTCGATTTCTTTCTTCAGAGACTTGAAGTTCTTGTCATACAGATCTTTCACTTGTTTGAGTCAGCCAAGATACTTTATATTGTTTGTGACAATTGTGAAGGGTGTCGTTTCCCTAATTTCTTTTTCAGCCTGTCCTTCGAGTATATGAATGCTACTGATTTGTTTGAGTTAATTTTATATCCGGCCACTTTGCTGAAGCTGAATTATCAGCTGCAGCAGTTCTCTGGTGGAATTTTTCAGGTCACTTAAGTATATCATCATATCATCTGCAAATAGTGATATTTTGATTTCTTCCTTTCCAATTTGTATCACTTTGACCTCTTTTTGTTGTCTAATTGCTCTAGCTAGAACTTCAAGTACTATATTGAATAGATAGGGAGAGAGAGGGCAGCCGTGTCTATTCCCTGAGTTTAGTGGGATTGCTTCAAGATTCTCTCCATTTAGTTTGATGTTGGCTGCTGGTTTGCTGTATATTGCTTTTACTATGTTTAAGTATCCTTGAATTCCTGATCTTTCCAAGACTTTTATCATGAAGGGGTGTTGAATTTTGTCAAATGCCTTTTCAGCATCTAGTGAAATGACCGTGTGGTTTTTTCTTTGAGTTTGTGTATATAATGGATTATACATTGGTGGATTTCCAGGTATTGAACTATCCCTGCATCCCTGGGATGAAGCCTACTTGATTATGTTGAGTGATCGTTTTGATGTGTTCTTGGATTTGGTTTCAGAGAAGTTTATTGAGTATTTTTGCATCAATATTCATAAGGGAAATTGGTCTGAAGTTTTCTTTTATTGTTGAGTCTTTGTGAGGTTTTGGTATCAGTGTAACTGTGGCCTCATAGAATGAATTGGTCTGCGTTCCTTCTCTTTCTATTTTATGGAATAGATTGAAGAGTACTGGTATTAGGTCTTCTTTGAAGGTCTGATAGAATTCCACACTGAACCCATCTGGTCCTGGCCATTTTTTGTTTGGGTGACTTTTAATGACTGCTTGTATTTCTTTAGGGGTTATTGGACTGTTTAGATGGTTTATCTGATCCGAACTTAACTTTGATATTTGGTATCTGTCTAGAAAATTGTCCATTTCATCCAGATTTTCCAATTTTGTTGAGTATAGGCTTTTGTAGTAGGATCTGTTGATTTTTTTAATTTCTTCAGAATCTGTTGTTATATCTCCCTTTTCATTTCTAATTTTGTTAATTTGGATACTGTCTCTGTGCCTTCTGGTTAATCTGGCTAAGGGTTTATCTATCTTGTTGATTTTCTCAAAGAACCAGCTCCTGGTTTTGTTGATTCTTTGTATAGTTCTTTTAGTTTCTACTTGGTTGATTTCAGCCCTTAATTTGATTATTTCCTGCCTTCTACTCCTCTTGACTGTATTAGCTTTTTTTGTTCTAGCGCTTTCAAGTGTGCTGTTAAGCTGCTAGTATATGCTCTCTCCTGTTTCTTTTTGGAGGCATTCAGAGCTATGAGTTTTCCTCTTAACACTGCTTTCATTGTGTCCCATAGGTTTGGGTATGTTGTACTTTCATTTTCATTAAATACTACAGAGTCTTTAATTTCTTTTTTTATTTCTTCCTTGACCAAGTTATCATTGAGTAGAGTGTTGTTCAGCTTCCATGTGTATGTGGGCTTTCTGTTGTTGTGGTTGCCATTGAAGACCAGCCTTAAACCTTAATGATATGATAGGAGGCATGGGATTATCTCAGTCTTCTTGTATCTGTTGAGGGATTTTCCAAACTCCTGGGAGGCTAGCTTTCTCCCAGCGCTATTTGGCTATGGAGCCCTGTGGCCCAGGCAGAGTTCTGCATATTCTTAAAGGATGATCAGATGTAAATCATGAAAAATCTAATATAAGTATATATTTCTAAGACAAATGCAAAGAAAGAGACAAAAAAGGAAATCTATTATTAAGGGCTTTTTATTTTATTTATATTTCTTTATTTTTTTATTTTATTATTTGCAAATTTTGGGTTTCCTTGGAACCTTTTCATATGTATTATTTATTGAATATCTCCTTTTTTTTATTGTAATTTTTATTTTTTTCACTTATTTATTTTGCATTCTACTTACTGGCCCTCCCTTTCAGTCCCCATACAATCCTTTCCCCATTCCTTCTACCCTTCTCTTCTGAGCAGGTGGAGGCCCCTGAGTGTCTCCCCCTACACTGGCACTTCATATCTCTGCAAGTCTAGGCACCTCCTCTCCACTGAGGCCATAAAAAGCAGCACAGCTAGAAGAACATACCCCACATTCAGGCAAGAGCTTTTGGGATAGCCTTGTTCCAGTTGTTCAGGAGCCACATGGAGACCAAGCTGAATATCTTCTACATATGTGCAGGAAGTCCCAGGTCCAGCCCGTGTATGTTCTTTGGTTGTTGGTTCAGTCTCTGAGAGCCCCAGGGGTCCAGGTTAGTTGATTCTGTTGATCTTCCTGTGCAGTTTCTGTCACTCTGGTGGCATGCTATCCTTCCTATTATTCCGTGAGTTCCCAGTCTCCATCCACTGTTTGGCTGTGGCTGTCCATATCTTTCTGACTTAGCTGCTTTCAATTATTGTTTCCAAGGCAAATATTTTATATTTTAATTGTATGTTTCTGTGTGTGTCTGTGTTTTATTTGGTCAGTATGTATACCTTTGTGCGTTTATGTCTGCATGTTTGTTTGTGTGTGTGATTGCACCATTGTAGTTTACAAGGGGGTATTATGTGCCCTATATCTAGAGTTACAATTGGTCCTGAGCTGCCCCACTTAGGTTCTAGGAATCAGTCTCAGATCCTCTTCAAGAGCATTGTGCATTCTCCACTGATGAGCCATCTCTCAATTGATGTCTTTAAATAACATATTACCCACCTCATATTTCGCAGTTTGCATATATGTCTGTTGGAAGCCATATAAGAAAATGATCTTTTTATGTGGGACATTTTTATCCATGTCTTGAAATTTCATTGATTTTCACATAACCCCATAAACATTTTCCTGAATATTCTATGGTAATAGTTTAGGTGGGAAATGATACTGGCTAAATAGACTTTCAGAATGACACATCAATATGTTTTGGTGCTGAGCCAGATCCATCATACAGAGTTTTACTGCTGTAGATGTCTAAAGTGCACCCACATAGGAACAGCTGTGAAAGTACCTGGATGGAAGCAGACATGCAAGACATTTCAACATTTTTTTTTAGCTTAGCATGGCTTACCAGTTGCACATATCACAGGAAGAACCTGCAGAAAAGGAGAAGGATGAAGAAATGAGTGGTTCCTAATGCAGATACTCCATAGGAATGCCAGCTTTAAGGATTCAACTATGCACTTCCTCATTTCATGCCTAAGTCATGTTCTATGATAGATGCTGCTTGTCTCAGCCACAGAGAGGCAGGCTGATGAGGAATATCTTGTCATGATCTGTCACAAAACCATGAGGGTGTCAGTAGGCAGGGCATTCTGTCTCCAGGTACTGTCTCACAGGCTGTGACAGAGCCCAGGTTGAGAATAAAAGGACTGATGGAGATGGCCCTTCTATCCATTCACTGGCTGAGATACCCACAGATCTTGTGCTACTCCTCATCTTGGTAATTCTCCACTGGAAGTAAGGGCAAAGACTTTCAGAGTGGAGCTTGACTAGAGCTAGACAGGAGAGTTGAAAGGATCACTTGGCCTTGTGGTTGAAATTGATAGGTTCTAAAACATGGTGAAGTCTGAGATGGGAGGCAATGGTGGCTTTGACAAACACTAGCCACTACTTTGGTTTGAGAGGCACTGGAAACTTTGGTAATCTGGCTCTGGAGAGCACAAAGTACCTTCAATATTATAGGACAGCTTAGAATGGGAGGCTATGCACAGATAACTGTGCATCTAGACTCCTTTCCAGGGGGAAGGTGGTGCTTCTGAAGAAAATGCTTCCCTTCTCTGACTATGAAGAGCTAGAGCATGAAAAGTCAACAGGGTTTCACTTTGGTTTGGGAAAGAAAGAGAATCATAGTTCTGGGACATGTTCACATATTTCCCTGATCAAACGGACAACACCAGGATGACACTGACCTTGCCACACTTAGTCTGAGAAGATGGTAATTTGGATACATCTGAACTCTGGCCTCACAATAGGAACTAGCATTCTCATGTCAGGTCTGAACAGGGTTTACTTATTTTCTGTCAGTGGTTGAGCTTATTCCCTAAGGGTGCTAGAATGTCATTTGAAATACTGACCTTAAATGAAAATCACCTTCAATTAATGATTGTTCTTTATAGTTAGTCATCTCTGAAATAGTATATATACTGGTATATGCCTGAGGACTAAGAACAGAAGACCGTTTAAAATGTCACTAGAATTGACTTAGTGCTGCTGGACTTCAGGTAACAGTATCTTATGTGTTTCTGATGCTTAAAGACATCCCGTGAGAACTAATGGAGTGACTACAGATGGTGTTTCCATGATGATCAGTGATACTTCTTGGCAGGGTTGGGGCAGGATGGGCCAGGTGGCCACAGTGTCTGGTGCCTGATAGCCTGATATGTGTGTGACTCTCTTGCAGCTCCTGAACACCCACAGCTGAGATGTCCTGTCAGCAGAGCCAGCAGCAGTGCCAACCCCCTCCCAAGTGCACCCCCAAGTGCCCTCCCAAATGCCAGGCCCCAAAGTGCCCTCCAAAATGCCCCCCTAAATGTCCTCCCAAGTGCCCCCCTGTGTCTTCCTGCTGTAGTCTGGGTTCTGGGGGCTGCTGTGGCTCCAGCTCTGGAGGCTGCTGTGGCTCCAGTACTGGGGGCTGCTGCAGTTCTGGAGGTGGAGGCTGCTGCCTGAGCCACCACAGACCCCGCAGATCTCTCAGGCGGCATCGCCACAGCTCTGGATGCTGTAGCAGTGGTGGCAGCAGTGGCTGCTGTGACAACAATGGTGGCAGCAGTGGCTGCTGTGGCAGTAGTGGCTGCTGTGGCAGTAACCAGCAGTCTGGGGACTGCTGCTGACCTGGATGATGAAGACTTCAAGCAAGTGGTGCAGGAGGAGCACATGCTCAGAAGACTCACCAATGCTTGCTACTTTCTCTCCTCCTGCTTCCCTCCTTCCTTGCCCTCTGAGGTGTTGAAATCTCCTGGCAAATGATCTGTATTCTCCTCAGGAAATGACAATTTTCCTTTTATTCTTTGTTACAAATTAAAAAAAAAAGTCTTGACAACCATTTTTGACAAGAAGGTCATTTTTTTTTCTCTTTCAGCATCGTCCTGATTAGCATCCCTTGGCCATCTTTTCCTGCTAACGGAGCATTGCGCCTAGAGGTGGCAGAGATGTCTCTGTATTTAAGAACATTGTTTGCCCTTCCAGAGGGTCACAGTTCAATTTGTAGAAACCACATGGCAGCTCACAAGTGCCTATAACTAAAATTCCAGGGAATTTGACTCTTTTCTGGCCTCTACAGGTACCAAGTCCAAAAGTGGTGCACAGACATATATGCAGGCAAAATATCCTAATTTATAAAAAGAGATAAGTACATGTTTAAGAAAATAAGTAAATGTTGAAGAAAATAAAATGAAGAGTTGCTTGTTTGTACTATTAAAACTTAAGAGAAAAAGGTCAAGGCATAAAATAAAACTAGACAAAAGCTTTGGAAATTGTAATTAGTTTGTGAAAACTAAATTGTATTATAAAATAATTCTGTCTTGGTGGGTGGGAGAGGGCAGAAAGGAGGGGGAGGGTAGATGTGGGATAGGGGTTTGGTGGTGGAGGGGTAACTGGGAAGTGGGATATCATGGGATTGGGAGTTGGTGGACAGGTAACTGGGAAGTGGGATATCATTTGAGATATAAATGAATAGAATGATTGATTTAAAAAAAGAGAATTCTGTGAATAACTGTGTTCCAATAAATGAATATTCCAAGAAATACAATGGTGGATTCAGGACAAACTGCAAACATAGCAAGAAGACTGAATCTATGAATAATCTTCCAACAACTAAAGTGTAGGACTAAAGAGCTTCACTGGTCAATGATTCTGGACAATTAAAGTAAAATCAACACCAAACATACTTGAATTTTTCTCAAAAGGAAAAAAGGAAATGAATACTTTTAAAGTCATTCTAATATGCTAGTGCTGTTCTGCCAACAGAATCAAAGACATTTTGGGAAAGAAAAGCATATATCCATAATCCCAATAATATTGGCAGTAAAAAGTTCTTAACAAAATGCAAACAAAGCATTCAACAGCACATTAAAAGTACATATGGGGAGCTGGTGAGATTGCTTAGTGGGTAGAGGCATGTCTTAGTTTGTTTTCTATGGTTATGAAGAGACATTAGACCAAAGCAACTTACAGAAGAAAGAGTTTATTGGGCTTGCAGTTTCAGTGTATTTGAATCCATGTTCATCATGGTCAGAAGCATATAGCCAAAAGGTCATAGGCATGATGCTTGAGAAGTAGCTGAGAGTTTATATTTGACCCTCAAGGAGATAGAAAAATAGGTATCTGGAAATGGTAAGGGTTTCTGGAACCTCAAAGGCCCTCTCCAGTGACATACCTCCTCCTACAAGAACACACTTCCTATTTCTTCCAGAACATTTCCCAAAATTGGAGACCAAGTGTTCAGATATATCAGTCTATGTGAGCCATTCTCATTCAAACCACCATATTCAACCACCTAGTTCCAATAGGCTTGTAGCCACACTATAATGCAAAATGCATTAATTCACAGATCAAAAGTCCCTATAGTTTTTCATGGTCTTAACACAGCAATCTCTTAATATAACCTCCTGAAAATCATATCAAAAAGAAAATTACATACTTCCAGCATACAATGATACAATGACTCTCTCTCTCTCTCTCTCTCTCTCTCTCTCTCTCTCTCTCTGTGTCTCACTCTCTCTATATATATATATATTATATATATATATTATATATATATATTATATATATATATATTATATATATATATATTATATATATATTTACTCCAAAAGGGAGGAATAGAGGCATAATGAGAAAATCTTGGACCAAAGCAAGAGAAAAAGCCAGCTGGAAAACTCCAACTCTTATAAGCCCATGTCTGATGTCAAAGGGCTCCTATGGCTCTGCCCTTCCAGCTCTCCTGACTGTAGGATTCTTCTCTACTGGGCTGGGTACACTCCTTGTGTATAGTTTTTATTGAAAGAAACATTCTAGTTCTGGAATTTCTAACATACTGGGGTCTCCAACACAATCCAGGCTTCACCTTCACAGATTTTTTTGGGGGGGGAGGCTTATTTATTTATTTATTTATTTATTTATTATTTTTTGTTTTGCTTTTTTATACTTTATTTGCATTTCAAATGTTTCCCCCTTTCCAGATCTCCCATTTAGAACCCCCTTCCCTCCCCCACCCTCTCTGGTCTTCACAGATTTATGCAGTGGCCTCTAAGGCCTGCCATTCAGGAACTCCCCTATCACGTGCCTGATCTCAGAGGCTATCCTTAACCGTAGAACAATATTGCACAAACCCTTTATTTCTGTATTCTTCATGAGTCTAAAGTCAGAGCCACATGGCAGTGCTGCCAAGTTCAAGCCTATCTTCCTACTTGGGATGAACCCCCTCCTTGAATCACATTTATACAAGCCTTCTTTTTGTAGTTGGTTTTAGGTACAGACATTTCCTTGGGAATTTCATTTTTACAAATGGAAGCTTAGCTGGGTGGAGTTTTACTCTAAAGTCACAACTCCCTTATTCCACTAAGCATCATGGTACTTAACTCCTAAAGTACTGGTTATAACTCCAACATGAAATTTTCTGTTGCTCTTTTTTCCTCAAATATTATATATTCTTTGGCTCCACTTGTACTTTTGTATTGTAGACTTGCATACTGAGTCCTCTTGATCACCCCAAATAACATAATTTTAGGGAGCAAGCAAGACAGTTCAATGATTAAGATCATTTGCTGCTCTTGCAGAGGACCCAGATTCAATTACTAGGACCTACATATTGATTCACAAATTTCAATGACAACAGAACCAGAGACTCCGACTCATTCTTCTAGCCTCTACAGACACCTGCCCTCAAGAGATACGATGCATATACTAGGTGACCTGTATAACTAAAAATAAGGATTTTTAAAAGTTCGAGATTTAAATGCTGCTACATAAATTCTAACTGAATTTTCTTTCATGCTACAAAATAATTGTTTTATTGTTCGTGAAAATTTCAAGGATTTATAGATAAAAATGCTTGGTGCATTGCTGGATCACATAGAAAACCACAGTTTTCAGTTTAAATTGTTTCTGGTTTTGGTTTAACAAATTTCTCTTATAATCAACGAGAAGAAAATTTGCCTGTAAATAACATAACTATGACAGAGTCTCTGACAAGCCAATGGTTGACTGACCACAATGGTTATAGTGACCTGATGCATAAGCCATATTAACTCACAGTCAAGGATTAAATTCCAGTTTCCTGGATCAAGCAGGGTGCTCACATATCACCTATGCAGGTCATCTGAAGACTTGGGTGTTGTCCTTCACACTGGCAAAGGTGTGGACCAGCTGGTAGTTTAGCCCAGTGTCATCTTCAAAGTTGGAAGTTGAACTGAGCAGGCTTGCCATTGAATCCAGAAATCAATTCCTGGCCTCTCCCTGTTACTAAGTCCTTTGGAACAAATGTCACAGCTGATGAAACGGTGGCAGATTTTTAGACTTTTAGTGATGTTGTCACAGTGACTCACACTGGTAATCTCAGAGTGCAAGTCATTATTGGGTGACATGAGTCATTAGGAAAAGCTATTAATATTATGAAATGTTACCGGTAATATCAGAGGTTTTAAGAGTCTTAAAATAACCAAAGTGACACATGCTCCACTATGTTCATAGCAGCCATATTTATAATAGCCAGAAGCTGGAAACAACCCAGATGTCCCTCATCAGAGGAATGGATACAGAAAATGTGGTACATCTACACAATGGAGTACTACTCAGCTATTAAAAACAATGACTTAATGAAACTTGCAGGCAAATGGATGGAACTTGAAAATATTATCCTGAACAAGGTAACTCAGTCACAAAAGAAGGAACATGGTATGTACTCACTGGTAAGTGGATATTAGCCCAAAAGTTCAGAATGCCCAAGTTTCACTTTACAGTAACCGCTGGACTAAGAGTGAGGTCCCAGATGGAGGAGTTGGAGAAAGG
>CM052704.1:68502907-68527729 GCA_028551405.1 Uromys caudimaculatus | reverse complement strand
AGGTGGAATTCCCTCATGGAGGTGGGGAGGGGAAGGGGATAGGGGGTTTCCAAAGAGGAGACCTTGAAAAGGGTAAACATTGGAAATGTAAATAAAGTATCAAAAATAAATTAATTAATTAATTAAAAAAATAAAATGAAAATAAAATACAAAGCCCAGGATGGTCTTCAAGCGTTTATTGTAGTTATATTCATGATCAAAAAAGTAATCAGAAGGACTGAGGTGAACATACCTGGCAGGGCAAAGTGGACAGCATGTTTTACAGGGAAATACATTTATTACCGAGTATAGAAAATAAAGTAGTCCAGTTACAATCATTTCTTAGGGAAAGTGAAAAATACACAATGTACAGGTAAAGCAAATAGCCAAAGCTCCCTTAAACTCTATGGAGTCCCTAATATACCTCAGGCATATGTTATTTTAGAGAGTGGTTTCAGAATAGAATAAAGATATTCAAATAATCTGGTGTCAGCATTTTCTGATAAGAGTCTGTCACCTGTAGATAACAGAGTCTCTGAGAGAAACTCGACATGAAGAGATGCATAGATAACTAGATTAATAAATAGATGATAAGCCAATAGACAGTTGACAGACAGGTAACAGAAAGACAAAACGAAAGATATATGGAATCATCTCTCTCACATTTCCTTGATGCTTGTCATGGTCATGTGACTTGAACATTACTCCAAGTCTTAATCAATCCTTTATTCCCAAAGACCTTTTGCTTCACCTGACTCATTCTAGCTTGTGCTTATAATCTCCCTGAGTTTGTCCAGTTTTAGAGAACATCACAGTGTGACTCTACAACTCTCTTGTACTAGATTATATCTTAACGATTTTCATTGAAATACTAAAATTGAGTAAATTCAATCCCCACTTCCATGTGTAACTTGAGCAATGGTAGAAAAATATGAGAGCCAGGGGGATAAAGAGATCACAGAGGCCTAAAAGCAACAGTTCAACAACATCCCATTAGTAAGATCTCTTGTTCTTGACCCTGTCATGGAGGGATGTGTCTTTTCTTATCCATTTGCATGGATAAATATGCATGAAATCTCCCACAGAATTTTCTCTCTTCTCTTATCATCTGTGTACATCATCCCCTCCATCTATATGAACTCCTAACCCCCAAACCTTACACTAATACAGAGAACAAAGATGTGTGTTCTATTTATTTTACTATTTTCTCACTCCTTATCTTGCCATGTCACCCTACTACAGAAATTGACATTTAAAAACAAGCTATACCACTCCTGGGCATATACCCAGAAGATGCTCCAACACGTAATAAAGACACATGCTCCACTATGTTCATAGCAGCCATATTTATAATAGTCAGAAGCTGGAAACAACCCAGATGTCCCTCAGCAGAGGACTGGATACAGAAAATGTGGTACATTTACACAATGGAGTACTACTCAGCTATTAAAAACAATGACTTAATGAAATTTGCAGGCAAATGGATGGAACTTGAAAATATCATCCTGAACAAGGTAACTCAGTCACAAAAGAAGGAACATGGTATGTACTCACTGATAAGTGGATATTAGCCCAAAAGTTCAGAATGCCCAAGTTTCACTTAACAGTAACCGCTGGACTGAGAGTGAGGTCCCAGATGGAGGAGTTGGAGAAAGGACTGAAGGAGCTGAGGGAAGTTGCAGCCCCATGGAGGGAGCAACAGCGTCAATGGGCCTGAACATCCCCCCCGGTTGTCCTGGAGGCTGGACCACCAACCAAAGAATACACATTGAGGGACCCATGGTTTGGACCACATATGTGGCAGAGGAGGGCCTTGTTGGCAACCAGGGGGAGGAGAGGCCCTTGGGCGTGAGGGGTTAGAGGCCCCAGTAAAGGAGAATGTCAAGTTGGGAATACAGGAGTGGGTGGGTAGGTAGTTGGGAGGTGGAATTCCCTCATAGAGGTGGGGGAGGCGGAGGGGATAGGGGGTTTCCAAAGAGGAGACCTAGAAAGAGGGAAACATTGGAAATGTAAATAAAGTATCAAAAAATAAAAATTAAAAAATTTTAAAAAAATACCAAACAAGCATATGGGAGATGGAGAGATAGTCCAGTGGATAAGAGGGCTAGGACCAGAGTTTGAATCCAAACATCATAAGAGCTTGTAACTCCAGCCCCAGTGGTTCTGACCACCTTTTCCAACATCTGCTGACAGCTGCATGCATATCCATATTCTCACACAGATACACACAAAACATTAAACTACAACTCATACCTGTAAAAATAAAGAGATGTGTTCCCTTCTGTAGCATCTTGCTAACTCAGGAGGAATAGAGGTGACATTATAATACAAAATTCATGAAGCAGTCCACCTAAAAATTGTAAAACCACCTGACAAATAATGCAACCTATTTTCTCCAGAAGAAAATGCTGCTTTTTTAAATATTTAGTAGTATATATTAATTTTACAGAATGGGTATTCTCATAACATGTTCCTACATAGAAGTATGACTACTGAGGGCTTATCTACAATTATCATTTTAATTTTTGCATGCACATGTCTGCTATACAGTGAGTGTGCATGTGCCTGGTGGGTGCACATCCTATGCAGGTGCATGAGGAGGCCAGACGTTGCATTAGGACTTCTGTTATTTGAAACATGATTTTTTATGGAGTCCAAAGTTCCCTATTTCAGGCAAACTAGTTAGTCTTAGATCTTCTGAAATCCCCCAATTTCTATACCACTCCACTTGGATTATAGGCATGTTCAGTGCATCTGGTGTTTTGGTCATTTCTGGGGATCCAAATTCAGGACCACATGATTACACATCAAGTACTTTACCCACTGAACTATCTCTCCAGTTTTTCAATTAATTTTCTTAAAGGAGAGTTTTCATCGCCCTTTATTCAGAATGTCAATGGAGATATCTGTTAAGAACCTGTCATAATTCATTTTTCTCTAGTAGGCTCTGTTATTATTTTCTAGTACTTTATTAACTTTAATAGCACTCAGCTAATTTTCATTAATATTTTAATGCTACAGTCAAAAAAGAAAAATATGAAGGCCAAAAATATTTCAAAACACAGACTTAGCTGGTCCCCTATAAGACCCAGATCTCTCATCCTGGATTTTTTCCCCGTAGATGTCTAACTATGATGCAACCATATGGTTTGACATAGTACAGACAGCTATGTAAGTGACTGGCTTGAGTACCGCAGTCCCATGCTACAGGCAGTAAATGAGGTAAGTGAGAAATGATTAGTTCTTACGGTTAACACTCTTTAAGTGCATGAAATTAAGGATGACATGAATCTGTTTCCTCCTCACAGCACACCTAAGCCATAGTCCAGGCTTAAGCGCCCCTAAACCCATGGAGCAAAGCTGGTGAGGAATATTTGGTCATCGCCAGTCACAGGACAATGTGGGTGTCAGGAGACAGGGCCGCCCATGCCCAGCCACGGTCTCATAGGCCAGGGCAGAGACCGGGAACAGCATAAAAGGACTGAGGGACAGCACACCATCCACTTCTCCTGAGGTCTCCACAGATCTTTAATTACCTGTCATCTTGGTAAGTGTCCACCGGGGACAATATCATGGCTTGTACTGGAGGGAAGCTGAGATGAGAGATAGAGGGGAGACTAGCAGGGCCACAGAGTCTGCAGGCTAGTCTTACAGAAGACTCAGGGTAGACCAAAATGATGTGTAAAAGAGCACTTCACATCAATGAGAGGCATGAGTACACAGGGTCCATACAACAAAGGGCTCTGCAGAGAAGAAGCTTCTCTTCAGAGTGAATCTGTCATAACAGGACCCTGAAGCACAGCAGACTATTCACTTTAAAGCAACTTCAAAGGGTTACTTTGAAATTTATCCTTGGCCCAGAATTCAAAGAAAGCAACATAGGGAGGCAGAATAGGGTAGGAGGTGCTCCTTTGAACTTGGAAAACCCGGAGTTAAAAGTCTGGGATGGTTCACACACTTCCAGGAATGACAGGAATACTACCAGTCCCACACTGGTGGAGCTATTCTGTTGATCAGGTGGTGAATTTAGCATATATGAAAGCTTTTCAGAGAGCAGGGACAGGGATTCATGGTCCTAGTCTATAGGAAATATGGGATCTTTCAGACATTTCATTGAGGAAATCACTTTACTAATCCAATAGGAAACCAGATTCTTTGCAGTAGTGACTTGTGTAGTAAAATCAGCTTGAAAGTTATGAAAGAGAATAATTGCTCTTTGTTTTAAAATACATTTTTTTTCCTGGAAGTGATACATTAATCTGGAGATTTCAGTCTGAAAACAAGTTTGGAATGGTTTCCTCTGCCACATTTAAGTTTGTGATTGAGAGCCTTTCAAGATAACATTAACTTGTCATTCTCTGCTGGACAGCACATGCCAGTTCTTCCCTGACTTACACGAATTTCTGATGTTCCCAAGACATGATGATGAGGATGTGAGAGGATGAGTGTATTAGAACTGAAGCTACTAGAGATGGTGTTTCTATGATTACCATGGATGCTAAGCATGCAGGGTGCAATATCTGGAGTGTCATGGTTCTGACTTCTCCTTAACTCTCCTACAGATCCTGAGCACTCACTGCCTGAGATGTCCTGCCAGCAAAGCCAACAGCAGTGCCAGCCTCCCCCCAAGTGTACCCCAAAATGCCCTCCCAAATGCCAGACCCCAAAGTGTCCCCCAAAATGCCCCCCAAAGTGTCCTCCCAAGTGCCCCCCTGTGACTTCCTGCTGTAGCCTGGATTCTGGTGGCTGCTGTGGCTCCAGTTCTGGGGGATGTTGTGGCTCCAGCTCTGGGGGCTGCTGCAGCTCTGGGGGTGGTGGCTGCTGCCTGAGCCACCACAGGCCTCGAAGATCTCTCCGTCGCCACCGTCACAGCTCTGGATGCTGTAACAGTGGTGGCAGCAGTGGCTGCTGTGGCAGTAGTGGTGGTAGCAGTGGCTGTTGTGGCAGCAGTGGTGGCTGCTGTGGTAGCAGCAGTGGCAGTAGCCAACAGTCTGGGGGCTGCTGCTGACCAGTGCCATGAAGATCTCAAACATGGTACACAGAGGAAGCCATGTTTAGAAGACCAGCCCATGCCTTCTGCTCCTTTTCTTCTGTCGTTCATGTCCTTGTCTGTGAAATGTTGAAACTCTATATCAAGTTCTGAAACTGCCTATGACCTAATCTCTTTCTTCTTCAGTATTTTGTGGTAATAAAGTCTTCTTTATTTAGTCTACCAAAGCTCTTGTTTATCTTGGCCAGGACTACTATCACATATTAGTTTTAACGTCTGGGATCAGGGGTGCCTTGAATTGAATAGAAGCTTATATTAGTTGGCTGAGTCATATAACCAGTAATATGGCTCACTCCACAGAGTACAGGTAGTAAAGTGCCTGTCATCCTTTACTGTGCACAGATGAAGCCAATCCAACTGTCATATTTAGTTTAGGCTATGTTCCTTTTTTGGTTACCTGTGTGCTTTCTCTGGTATCTCTAACTAGCTACTATATTTTATAAATAAGTGTTATGGTATTCTAACATCTCACCTGAATTAAGAACTGATCAATGGTATAAGTATATCTGACAACAAGAGATTATTCAGAGTGTGTAATAAACACCTTCAGCTCATTAATATATAAATGAACAACCTGATTTAAAACTTAGAAAAGACTCCAATATACATTTATTAAAAATAATAGAGAGAATGATCCATAAACACAGGTCAAGTTGCTCAATATGAATATTAGACAAATAAAATCCATAATAAGATATAACTTAAGAGCCAAGAGGGTAGCCACAATGAACACAATACAAAGTGACAGCTTGTGAGGAGTATGCAGAGGAATTTGTACCTCTGTGAATTGTTTGGAATGAAAATTAATATGAAAAATACTTTTTCCTCAAAATTAACAGGATTAACTATAGGTCACACTTCCACTATATCATCCCTCTCTTTATCTATCTCTCATCTATCTATGTGTCTACCTACATGCATATGTATGTGTGGGACCATGTAAGGCAGCCTGGCTTCTGGTTGAGCTAAGGTTTTATACCCCCGGTGGACCCAGTAGGTTGTCCCCAGCAGGGGGCAACTGTATAAGGGATGGCAGGCATTTACCATGCTTCTAGAAACAGCTCCTGACACATGGCTACATCTCTCCATAGGTCTGTGACATTTAGTCATGTAAAGGGAACGCCCCTGAAGCCCCTCCTCAGGTAGAGGCGTGGTCATGCAGCCTCAAACCCCTCCACAGGTAGAGGTATGGTCACATAGCCTCAAGCCATCCCCATGCTAATGAGGCACCTAGAGGCTTAGCCACTTCCCTTCCCCTCACTATTTCAACATCACCCCTCCCTGAGGTCGAGGGGTACAGTCTCACCCATGCCACTCTCCGCCATGAAAATAAATGCCCTAAAACCATGATCTGTCTCTATTCATTGGGATCCACTGTGGGAAACGAGGGATCCAGCCTTCACAGCATCTAGTCTCCCTAAGAAGGCCTCCCAGAGCTCCCAGTCATGGCAACCACCCAACCAACCAACCCAGATAGCTGGTGCCCAAGCCAAGGACTCACTCCCACTTCGAGACCCCACTGTGCTCCTTCTCCCCCTCGGGCTGGATCTAGTCTGTGGTCCCACTTTGTTCTCAGCTCTTCTGCAGCATCCAGGAGCATCTGCGTTGCCCAAAAGTCTGGGAACCCCATAGAGCTGGCTGACTGACATCTCTCCGACCCACAGCCTCCCTCCCCCACCTCTGGGCAGTGTTCCCTGTGGCTTCTCACAGCCCGACACACACCCAGTGGTCCGTGGGGTCCATGTAGTCAAACATCCCCCGCTTCTCGCCTCTCCAAGGGGTGCCACTCCACCCCCCTGCACCACGTTACCCAACATGTATGTATGTATGTATGTATGTATGTATGTATGTATGTATGTATATATGTATGTATCTCTCTGTATATGTATATAACATATGCATTGAAAACAAAGACTTGAAGAGCTATTTCTATATCTTGTTCACAGAAGCACTCTTTACAATAGCCAGAAGATGAAGGCAATTTAATTGTACATTGATTGATAATTGTATTTAAAAATATGGTGCTAAAACTCCAAAGAATATGGTATAAACTTTAGAGTGGAAGGTATGATAGCTCATTCATATAATCACAGTCAGGGGGAATCACAAGTTTAAGAGAAGCCTGGATGCATAGCTATCTTCTGACCAGCCTGTCTAGATGAGTGCGACCTTTTCTCAAAAGAAAATTATGGGTATATATATATATATATATATATATATATAATGGAAATATATGCTACAAGATAGATGAAATGTAAAGGGTGGATATAATTAAAATAGTATTTGAAAAAGATAAACACTATACAATTCTTCTGTAGGAAACTGCAATTATTCGGATTCATAAGGGGAAGAAATGGGATATTGATTTACAGAGGCCGGGGCAGAGTCTGTGGGGATATACTGATGAGGGAGTATAGTGCTTCAGTTTTGCAAGATGATAAAATACCTGTAAATCACAATGTATTGTATACATGTATGAAATTGAAAAAAATTAATAAAGAAAACTAAAATATCTAAAAAGTATATTTTATGACTGAGTTTCAGAATTTAAACTGTGTGAGTTATTGAGCATTATATGTTTTATCAGTTATTCAAGAACCATGATAGCTGCGACAACTAAGAAGTGATAAGATTTTATCGTCTTCTTGTTACACATGAACTTAACAAAATATTAACAAAATATTAAACTTGTGGCATTGGCAGCAATAAAGTATATAACTTTATTTATTATTTCATTTATTTATTTATTTATTCACTATAAAGCTCAATCATCTCCCTTCCCAACCCTCCCCCCATTACCCACTTCCCTTCTCCTCAGAGATGGAGAAGCCCTCTAGGGTATCAACCACCCTGGGACATCAAATCACAGCAGGACTAAGCACATCCTCTTCCTCTGAAGCACTACCAGGTAGCCCAGCTAGCAGAAGGGGATCCACTGGCAGGCTACAGAGTTGGAGACATCCTCCCCTCCAATTGTTAGGGAATCCACATTCTGCAAATCTGCTACAAACATGTAGGGAGCCTAGGTCCAGCTCATCTCCTTCAGATCATAAGCCCAGTCTTTTATTTTACATATCAATTCAGTCATTTACTTCAGGTTTCCTTCTGACTGTCCTTTGAATCAGCATCCCTGTCCCTAGCCCCTTAATTCTTAGGAGACAGCAAACACACATTTTCTTTTAACACTACAAAAGAATTCAAAGATCTGCCTGTGTCTGTTAAACACAGATGATGAGCGAGCTGGGTGGGAAACTGTCCTGAAATTACCATTTCTACCACACGGGGGCTATACCTTGCTGTGTCTGGGCTGAGCTTGAACTCAGGAATCTGCCTGCCTTTGTATCTGCCTGTGTTTGTATCTCCCTGACAAACTAGCTCATTAATGCAGCCACCTTTGTTCCTTTAGATTTGTGAAGCCCCTCATCTAATTCATACTGCATCTTTTATTTTGCATAGTGTCCCTAATTTTCTAGAAATTTTTTTTTTAGAAACTTTTTAGATTTGGCATTTTCTTTGACTGATGTATCAGTTTCTTCTATGGCATCTTCTATACCTGAGATTTTCTCTTTTCTATCTCTTGTGCTTTGCTGGTAATGTTTGCTTCTGTAGTTTCTCTTCTCTTTCCTAGATTTTCTATCTCCTGGGTTGCCTCTGTTTGTGTTATCTCTACTGCTTTTATTTCCATTTTCAGGTCTCAAGCAGTCTTATTCATTTCCTTTATTCATTTTATTTTATTTTACTGCATTTATTTATATTTATTCATTTGCTTTTGAAAGGCCTCTATCTGTTTGATTGTAGTTTCCTGTATTTTAACAGATTTATTTATTTCTTCTTTAAAGGTCTCTATCATTTTTGTAAGATGAGATTTAAGGTCATTGTCTTGCTCTTCAAGGATGTCCAGGGCTAGCTGTGGTAGGAGAGCAGGGTTCTGATGGTGCCATATTGCCCTGGCTTTGTGAAACTTTTTTTTCCCTTGCTTTTAGCTATCTGGTTATCTCTGGTATTGGCTGGTCTGGTAGTAGGTGGTGGTAGCAGGCCTGTAAGACTGCCAGTAAAGCTGGTAGTCCCTAATGACTACAGGCCTCTGGTTTTCTTGGGTGTCAGCAGGCCTCCAGGGAATCAGGCAGCATTGATTGTACTGGTTGTCCTGGGTGGCTGCCAGCTTCCCAGGGGCAGGCTCATCTGTGGTCTGGGCAGGATTGCAGTTAAGAGGGGTGGACCAAAAAATGGAGAGCAGAGGAGACAGGGCAAACCTTTCTGCTGGGATTGCTGGGGCCCCAGCAAGCAGGGGTTTAGGGTATGGGTAGCTCGCTTAGTTGTCCCCAGTGGCGGCAGGGCTCCCAGGAGGAAAACTGAGCTGTGGCCTTTATATAGATATTAAAGTGAAGCTATGCTGTTTTATGAATTGTTTCAAAAGTATTCACAATGGGAAAATTACTGTGTGTGACATACAACTCTAAATATCATGCAAGAATAATTTGGTTTTACATTTTAATTAATAATGTTTTTGCTTAAATTATATATAGCAATGTGAGTAAGTATTATAGGGACATTTTTACATACACTTGTGCTTGTGTATGTAAACTTGACATGGGTTTGACAGGGTGAGTGAGTGCACTTTAGCCAGCACTCCTGTGGAAGTGTCAGTGGGAAAATGATGAAAAGGTCTCTTTCCTAGTAATGACAGTGGAGTTAGAGACCTGAAGAAAACCACAAGATCAAAACCAAATTTGTCTTAGTACTACTGTAGTGACATGTATTAAGACACAGAAGTAGGGAGCAGGCATTTGAAAAGATTTCCAAATATTTCATTCTCGACTAATGAACTCAATGTTTATCAAAATTTCTGCAGCTGCTAACTGAAGGGAAGGAATGAGAGCATTGCAATGGTCAGCTGCACAGGAGTGTCACCATTATAACAGGTCAGTTACAGCAGCAACATGATGTGATGGAAAAGAAAGGTGAGTTTCTACATTGCTAGGTCACAACTTTGTTCACAGGAAAGAAACAAAAACATGAAGGAGAAGAGAAATGTTTGATGGGCATGCTGATTGTCCTCACTTGAGCTGACTGATGGACATTTATTTTCAACTCCCCTGAGTTGGGTTTGTCTTCAGGTTTTATAATTGTGAGGAGTGATTGCTTATTCGAAGTTCTCATATCAGTTTATGTTAAAGAGATGAAGGAAGTTCTTATGGATACAGTAGAGCAGTGGGTATAAGTCAGAGGAAGCAGTAATAGCTTGGAGTTCCACTCTCTGGAAGAAAAAATGACTATGGAATAGGAATCAGGATGATACTGAGAAACAAAACAAAATAAATAAAACAGAAAGCAAAAACAAGAGTCTTGTCTGGAGTGGTTTTCAAGGCTTTTTTAATTTGTAACAAAGATGCAAAGAGGCATTGTCATCTCCAAAGTAGAATGCAGAACATTTCCCTGGAGATTTCAGCATCCCAGAAGGCAGGGCAAGGAGGGAAATAGAAGAAAGAGCAGCATTGCGGAGCCTTCTGAGCATGTGTTCCTTCTGCACCACTTTTCTAGAGTCTTCTTCACCGCGGTCAGCAGCAATCCCCAGACTGCTGGCTACTGCCACAGCAGCCACTGCTGCCACCACTGCTGCCACAGCAGCCACTGCTGCCACCACTGCTGCCACAGCAGCCACTGCTGCCACCACTGCTGCCACAGCAGCTACTGCTGCCACCACTGCTACAGCATCCAGAGCTGTGGCGATGGCGACGGAGAGATCTGCGGGGTCTGTGGTGGCTCAGGCAGCATCCTCCACCTCCAGAGCTGCAGCAGCCACCAGAGCTGGAACTACAGCAGCCTCCAGAGCTGCAACAGCCCCCAGAACCCAGGTTACAGCAGGAAGACACAGGGGGGCACTTGGGAGGACACTTTGGGGGGCATTTTGGGGGACACTTTGGGGTCTGGCACTTGGGAGGGCATTTGGGGGTACACTTGGGAGGGGGTTGGCACTGCTGCTGGCTCTGCTGGCAGGACATCTCAGCTGTGGGTGTTTAGGAGCTGTGAAAGAGTCACATCCAGGTTAGACATCAGACACTGGTCATCAGACCAATTCTGTCCCCATCCCCCAGAAGGATTCCTGATCCTCGCAGAAACACCATCTATAGTAATTTCATTTATAATATTCTCAGGTTGTCCTATCCTGTTCTTCATGCCTTTAAACATCAGAAACACATGCACATGATATACTGGTTGTTTGTTTGTTTGTTTGTTTGTTTGTTTGTTTGTTTGTTGAACCCAGGAGCAGTAAATAATTATCTAGTGACATTTAAAAAGGTCTGCTATTTTTAGTCCTTATACATATGGGAGTATATATGCCACTTCAGAGATAACTAATTAAAAAGAAAAGAACAAACAGTACTTGAAGGTGATTTTAGTTTAAGATCAACATTTCAAAGGACCTTCTAGCTCAGCCCCTGACAGACAAATATGTAAACCTTGTTCAGACATTCCTTGGGAACACAAGCTCCTGTTGTGAGGGCAGGGTTCAGATGTATCCAAATCACAACCTGCTCAGGCTAATGGTGGCAAAGTCAGTGCCATCCTGGTGGTATCCTATTGATCAGAGAAATATATGAACAGATCCCAGAAGCTGGGCTCTTTCTGTCCCAAGTCAAAATGAGACCCTGCTGACTTTCCTGACTTTAGCTTTTCATCAACAAGGAGGGGAAGCATGTTCTTCAAAAGCCAACTCCCCCTGGAAACCTGTTCAGATATACAGTCCTCTGTGCTTAATTATTGAGTCCTATACACTGATGATATTTGTGCTCTCCAGAGCCAGAATACCCAACACTTTCCAGTGTCTCTCAGAACCAAGGCTGTGACTTGTGTCTGTCAGTGCTGCCATTGCCTCAACTCTCACATTTCAGCATGACATATCAATGTGGCCAAAGGCCCAGGGGTCCTTCCCAGTCTCTTACCCATCTCTAGTCTTGTTTCATTCTGAAGTCTCTGCCCTTACCTGTAGTGGACACTTACCAAGACGAAGGGTAGCACAAGATCTGTGGGTATCTCAGCCAGTGAGTGGATGGAACTGCCACGTCCCTCAGTCCTTTTATTCTGATCCTGGGCTGTCTCAGCCTGTGACACAGTGGCTAGAGATGGGATGCCCTGCCTCCTGATGACCACATGGCTTTGTGATAGATCACTAGCCTTCTTGAGACCAAGGCATGCTGCAACCATCTTAGAGCATGACTTAGGCATGAAGGGAAGAGGTGAATTCCTAGATACTTAAACCTGGCATTCCTACAGGGTATCTGAATTAGGAACCGGCCATTTTTCCATCGCCCTCCTTTTCTGCTGATTATTACTGTGACCTGTACACCTTGTAGCCCACATTGAACTAATAAAACCTTTAAGTTTCTTGCATGATTGCTTTCATCCACGCACTTTTACAGCTGTGCCTATGTGTATGAACTTTAGACATCTACAGCAGTAAAACCCTGCATGATGGATCTAGTTTAACACCAAGACATGCTGAGGTGTGGTTCTGAAAGTCTATTTAGCCTGTGTCATTTCACACTTAAACTATCACAGTGGAATATTAAGTAGACTCTGCTTTGGAATATATGAAAATTAAAGAAATTTCAAATTGCAGATAAAAATGTCTCACAGAAAAAGAGCATCAACAGACATGTATGTAAACTGCCAAATATGGGGTGAGTAATCTGCTTTTTAAATACAGCAATTGAGAGAGACTCATATCAGTGAAGAATGAATACTGTTTTTATAGAGAGGATTTAAGGGCAGCTCAAAACCAACTGAAACTCTAGCTTCAGGGCATCTAATGCCCTCTTCTTAATTCTGAAGGTACAATCACATACACAAACAAGCACACACACACACACACACACACACACACACACACACACACATACAAACATACAAATAAAACATAAAACACTAGTTTGGAAACAATAATTAAAAGAAGATGGAGATATTCATAATGTCTATGAAAATGTTCCAAGAAAACCCAAGAATTTGAAAATATAATATGCATTTAAATAGTCAAACAATGGTCATTACCAGGGAGAGCAGCTTTCCTTATTTTTCTCTGTTTCTTTGTATTTGTCTTGTTAAATATTTTTATATTGGATATTTTATGAATTTATATCTAAGTCTTCTTTAGGTATATGATACTCTTGTCTTTATGTTTCAATATTGCTGGATATCTCTACAGAAGCCAACATGTGTCTCTCATGGAAACTGCGTGCTATCCTGGTAATGTCAGATGGCACATTAGTAAGAAAAAAGTCAGAAAAATAGTTCACATGATGTGAAACATGGTGTTCACATGATGTTGCTCACCTATAAAATAACACAGGAACAGACAATATGCTGCAACATATTGTTAGTCTACTCCTACATTTGAGACAAAGCAGCTAATGGGCCATATACACTCCCAACTATAACTATTCAAAGTCATTATAGAGCACTTGTCCAGGATTGTATGTAACTTAAGAGAAATAAAGACCTTTAGACCTTTATGACAAAAACCTTTTATGCTACTTAAGCTGAAGAATTTTCTACCTTCTCTCAAATGTGTTCCTAGGTTTTTGATGTTATTTTTTGGTCTTTGCTTATGATTTTCCCTAAAATGTATGTTACATATTTTAGGTGCCTTGATAATGAAGCTTGAGTCTGCCTATTTTCCCCTTTAATCTATGACGTTTGATATA
Organism: Uromys caudimaculatus; assembly: GCA_028551405.1. NCBI lineage: Eukaryota > Metazoa > Chordata > Mammalia > Rodentia > Muridae > Uromys > Uromys caudimaculatus. The sequence continues at coordinate 68,513,998 of CM052704.1, read as the reverse complement.
GTCAAGATGAATTCCTTAGCCCTTCTTAGGGTTTACGTCTTTTTCTTATACTCAGTAGTTGAATACATTCATCCTGTAGACATTTGGTGTTGTCTAAGTTTCTCACTAGCATCTTTATTGATGTCTAAGTTTAGAAGCAGATATTCCTAAAGACTTCGAACACCCCAAAAACCTAACCTCTGAGACAGAGTGAGGTATGTCTGGTTACATGACCTTGAAGAATCATTCACTCTTTCAACTGGGTTGACTTTATTCTCCTGCTCATTTGTTACTAGCCTTCTCCTACTGGGAAAAGTCAGGAAATGATGCCTAATTTCCCCAATAGCAGTTATGTGTGGCTCACCTTGGAACTTCTGGAATGATTTGGCTGAAATACCAGCTAGTCCACACCAGCTAGTCCACACCAGCTAGTCCACACCAGCTAGTCCACACCAGCTAGTCCACACCAGATAGTCCACAGTCCTCTGTGCAGAACAACCCCCAGGCCCTCATCTGACCTGCATGAGCATAGGTGTGTATGAGTAGCACGTCAGCTGGAATAAAACTAGAATCAAACCTTGAGTGTGAGCTCTGGAGATTTAAACCTCAAGGTAATATGAATATCATGACTAGTAAGCTGTTGATGTCTGAGGTCTTCTGCTATGAGGTGTTTCCTATGAGGCAAAACAAGGAGCAGGAGCACTCAACAACTCCACAGATGCAGTTGTGGCATAAGCTTGTGTTTATCCAGCAGCTCTCTAATTACACTTAAGATCTGCTCAGTGGGAGGCAAATAATGCCTGGTATTAAAACCTAGACAACTATCCAGGGCTCGTGATGCTATGAGTCTTGGAGGAAAACTTATCATAATCGATTTATTTCATAGGATAATTGTCAACTGCACTTTACATATCTGTCCCTACATCCCACAAAAACTGTAGTCCTCACTCCCCATTTAAGGAAATCTTTTTTTTTTTCTAAACAGAGATAATTAAAGAATACCACAACCATTCAAAAAATGCAAATTGTAAGGATCAGTCCCAAAAGATATATCTGCATAACAACTTCAGCAACTGGGGCTCAACTGTCATTATGGAATAGCAAGTGAAAAAAATTGTAAGGGCCAGAAAATCAGGGAGTTTGCTGTGAGAATTTGTCTCCTAATAAAATCATAGGTAGACTCATAAAGTCTCACCAACATGGCTGTCTAAACATGAGCTGAACAATAACAACAACAATAAAAACTTCAAAGTGAACAGAGGAAAACCCTTGAGGCCTCAACTCTACTAAAGGACTACAGACAACTAAACATTGCTGAAAGCAGGAGAAATAGCCTTTCCTGGGGATGGGCACACCAACATGTTGCCTAATAGAAAATGGTTAACTATAAAATATATCTACAAATAACATTATATTGATAGAGAATGTTAAAATTAGGAATGTGTTTCAATTATATGTCTATAACAAACATTACAAAAAAAGAGGCAATGAATTTGAAAAGGGTTAGGGAAGGGTGTGTAGTAGTGTTTAGAGGGGTAAAGGAAAATAGGACGATGATGTAGTTGCATTGAAATTTCAAAATTAAAAAAAAAACCTTCTACTGGACATGCTAATTTTAAAAATTAGCAGAAAACTTCATAAGGATACAATAAAATATAACTGAAATCCAATTTTCTTAATAAGCACAGACACCAACATCCTATTTCTAAAAATAACACATAAATCATACATTTCTACATGGCTCTTAATCCTCCCAGGAAAAGGTTGTTTACCTTCATATCTGTGCCACTATTGTCCCAGGGGACCTATTATGCCATTCCTGTCATGATTGTAGCTCATAAGGTTCCTCCCAGTAGGATAGTACTTTTGAAGACTTTTCTTCCATCCATAGCATGTTTTTAGACTATTAAAGATAACCAGCATGTTGTAAATCCCTCATCACTACCAATGTGTTTGCCTATGCACTGTGACAAAAGTGATTGGTGCTTTCCTCAAAATGGTCTTAGCCATTAGCTTCTGGTTCACAGCCCTAAATAGCCACAATAGTTTATATTTGTTTGGTCATTTCTGAAACAGCTTTCACCAATGACCTGAAGTGAATTATCCTAGCTTAGTTGTGAACTTATACTGTACTACTCTATACTTCAACAAATCATTGTCCACTGGTGATAATAATATACACACATACATATTTCCATGTGGCATGCATTATTAACATCTATTGTCTTAGATTTTCCTACCCACCCCTCTCTGCCTTCTCCTCCCACTTCCTCCCTTGAATTTAGAATAAGATATAGAAGGGGCTCTTGAAGGTCTTAGTGGGAGGAATAATGGGTGTATATCAACAAACTATAGGATATGCATGTGACAAAAATTGATGAATTAGCCGGGCCGTGGTGGCACATGCCTTTAATCCCAGCACTTGGGAGGCAGAGGCAGGCAGATTTCTGAGTTCAAGGCCAGCCTGGTCTAGAGAGTGAGTTCCAGGACAGCCAGGGATACACAGAGAAACCCTGTCTCAAAAAACCAAAAAAAAAAAAAAAAAAAAAAAAAAAAAAAAAAAAAAAAAAAAGTAAAGAAAAGAAAACAAAAAAAAGAAAAGAAAATTGATGAATTGATAAGTATTATATTAAAACATTGAGAATGAAGCACATTAAATAATAATACCATGATGGTTGGTTTGGTTACTTGGATTCTAGAATTGTGGAACAATGGTTAATTAGTAAATGCAATAGAGTATATGAATAAACTTAGGGTCAAGGTCATGATACTGTTCTACATTGATGCCAAAAATGCCTACAGAAAATGAAACATCCTTCATGAACCAAGCAGTGAAGAAATTAAGAATAGAAGGATGTATTAACCATTGCCTAAATGAGGTAAAAATAAAATTATTTCTTTGTAAATAGAGAAGAAGACAAGGATGTTCACTTTCTACACTTATAAAATTTTAGGTAGAGGCCTGAGATAGAAATGCATAAAAAAGATTCAAGTGGAAAAGGAGAAAATTACCTCCGTTTACAGGAAGTATTAGCTTATATATGAAATGCCCTAAATTGACACTAGAGAAATCTCAGATACAGTGTTTTACAAAAATCAATATTCCATGTTCAGTATTATTTGTATAATGGAAAACTGAATACATTATGGAAGAGCTCAGGAAACATTCCCTTTTTTATGGTAGCATTTGAAAAAAAATGCCATTAAATAAACAAAATCAAAGAGGCAAAAGACTTCTACATTGATACTTTATGGCACTGAAGAAAGGCATTGAAGGAAACACTAAAGATGAGAAGTCTTCCCATTTTAACATAATGACAGAATTATTATGTGAAAATAACTATATTATAGAAAGCAAGCTTCAAATTCAATTCAATCCTCATCAAGTGCAACATGATAGGAATTTTAACTGAAATAGAAAAGCAATTATAAAACTCATATGGTATTTAATAAAGCTTACATCAACAAAGTAATCAAACAGAAAACTCAAGGCTGTAAGTATCAAATATTATTTTTAAATTATATTTCAGGACAAAATTATTATATTAATTATAAAGTGCAGAATACTACCAGAATATATTGTGTACACCAGTAATCAGAAGCCAAAGATAACCCTACACAGAGACAGGCTGTAATCTTTGATTGGTCTGAGATTCTCTTTCTTTGTTGAGTCTTTGTGTAGTTTAGGTATCAGAGTGACTGTGGCCTCGTAGAATGAGTTTGGCAATGTTTCTTCTATTTCTATTTTATGGAATAGTTTGAGGAGTATTTGAATTAGTTCTTCTATGAAAGTCTGATAGAATTTGCACTAAAACCATCTGGCCCTGAGCTTTTTTGGTTGGGTGACTTTTAGTGACTGCCTTTATTTTCTTGGAGGTTGTAGGACTATTTAAATTGTTTATCTGATCTTGATTTAAGTTTGAGAAGTGATATCTACAAGAAAATCATTCATTTTGTTTAGATTTTTTAATTTTGTAGGGTAGAGGCTTTTGAAGTAAGTAAGATTCTTTAGATTTCTTCAGTGTTTGTTGTTATATTTCTCTTTTCATTTCTGAGTTTATTTGGATACTGTCTCTCTGTATTTTAGTTAGTTTGGATAAAGGTCTGTCTATTGTAATATAGCTTTACATGCCATTATGTGAATATTAATTGAATTTTATCTTGTATTCTAATATGACTGCTTCATTGCTTTGCTTGTTTACAGGTAAAAGGGAGAAAACAAAAGAAAACTTATCAGTAGTTCTGTAAAATTCATAGAAAAACGATTTTTGCCATTAAATTATTTCTGGATAGAAATCACCATCATTCCTTATATTCCATGAGATGGAGAAATAGAGACATATTTACAAATAGAGCACTGGTAAACCAATTGTTTCTTATTCATATGGTTATAAGAACCTAATACCTACTCTACGGAGTATTTAGATAATCCTTACATTCCAGTCTTCCTAAGGCAAGCATAGCATTCACACATCCTCATTGTCACATATGTGAGCTGAGGACTTGGGTATGTACACACAGAGAGGCAGAGGTATGGATCAGATGGCATCTCAACCTTGTCATCCTAGAAGGTGGAGTTTGGGGTTGCAGACCTGTCATTGCAGAAACCAGGAAGAAATTCCTGACTTGTCTCCATTACTAAGTTCTTTGGAGCAACCTGAGCAGGAGAACAAATGTCAATGCTGGTGAGACAGTAGCAAATGTTCAGGAGATATGGCCTTAAACTCCACTGTCTCAGGATGTACCTTGTTATTTAGTAACCTGAGCCACAAGGAGTAGTTATTTATATTTTGAAACATCACTGATCATGTTCACAGCATGGTTTAAAAGATTTAACATAGCCAATGTGTATATCATTCTGGTATTTTAAGTTTATTTATGAGTACTTGTATTTATGTATATGAGTACTTGTATGTATATATGTGTTTTATAATCATGCTTGATACCATGGGTGTCAGAAGAGGGTGTTGGATCCCTTTAAATTATGAGCCATCAAATGCTGAAAACCAAACGCAGGTCCTTTGCAAGAGTGGCAAGTGTGCTTAACCACTGAGCCATCTCTCAAGTCCCAAGCACCTTACTTTAATTAAGGAAAGTCAAAGTATAAAACTTTGGTGAAGTTTTCAAAGAGTTCATTATAATCTCATGTACATGGCCTAGCACACGAGTAACACCAAAATACAAGAGTGATGGAGTAGTGCTTTCCAGATGAGCAAAGACCTCAGCATTGTGTTACAGTGAGAAGCATGTTCAAACTACAGAAAATAGTGTGACTCAGCCTTGAACAACCGTAAGATGGAAAATAATAAATAATTGAATAAAGGTTGAGAAGAAGCCATAATTTACACTGGAGTTTGAATCTCTTACTTAGACAGTTTTCTTAGTCTGTTTTCTATTGCTGTGATAAGACATTGACCAGAATCAACTTGAAGGTTAGAAGGGTTTATTTGGTTTGTATATCCTAGGTCATAATCTACTGGGGGAAGTCAAGGAAGAATGGAGGGCAGAAACTGAAGCAGAAATCATGGAGAAATGCTGCTTACTGGCTTTGTCGCCCTGGCTTCCTCAGCTTGCCTTTTTATATACCCCAGACCCTCTTGCCCAGGGATCATACTGCCTACATGAGCTGGGCCTTCCCACTAATCATCAATTAAGAAAAACAAACAGGCTTGCCCACAGGACAATCTCATGGAGACATTTTCTCAGATGGAGTTTTGTCTTCTAAGATGATTCAAGCTTATATCAAGTTGACAAAATACAACCAGCACAGCCAGGCCCAGACTTCACCAGTAACTGAGTGCTAACTATTTTGGTGTGATGTGAAAGATGAATTAAGGAATAGTTGCAGTGTTGCACTTCTGCCTAAACTGTACACATCACAGCACCATGCTGTCTTTGTCAAGGTTCATAGCGAAGAGCCATGAATCAAGAAAATAATCATCCAAGCCATCACAGTATTTTATTTCATTGTTTATGGCTTGGCATTGGTCCTCATTCGTAACTATCCTTGGATCTTCCTGGCACTGGAGACAATTTTCAGAGGACTTTGGGCATCTGGGTACATTTCAATGCTGAAAGCTCAGAGCAAAAGTGAGTTAGATTATAGACAGACAGACAGATAGATAGATAGGTTAGATAACAGATGATTACCAGAAAAAATGAATTTTGATTTAAAAAGACATGAACCTCTCTAAATATATATCACTGCCTCTATTTATACATATGCGTAAGTCTTCCCCATATTTAACTTAGCTCATTAAACCCATCTAAGAAAAGGATTAGTCCCAAAGACTTTTCAGTGAAGGGTCCATCAATGGCTAAGGAGAAAACGAATTTCCACTCATATGACTCAATCTGATTTTGGTTTGTTGATATCTCATTGTGTTAATATATTTTTAAAATTAAACCTCATACTCATGTTTTTGCCTTTTCAAGAACTTTGGCTTACAATAAATTTCAACCCTTTTCATTAAAAGAGTAAATTTGTGCAAGTTAAAAATACCATTTTGTATAAAGTCTATGGCTGTGAATGACTGAGGAAATGCTGAAAGGGGAGGGGCTTTAAAAATAAAAGTACAAGCCCGTTCCTGATAAGTGTTTAGCACATATGATTTTAAAACTCACCTGGCTACCCATGGGAAAGTCTCCATTGCCTGGCTTTCAACATGGAGAAGCAGATGTTAACAGCCCAAGCCTTCTCTCTTCATTTCTCATCTTTGGTCATCATCATTTTCGGTCATAACCTTTAGAAATCCAAAACTCCACAAGAATATGAAGAGCAAAGTTGTGGACTCTGCTTCTTCTAAGAGTCCCATACTGTTTCTATCTTATGATTTCTCCAGTTAAGTTCTCATCAGGTAAAAAAGGAAGGCTATTTAAAAATACATTACAAACAACAGCTAGTAGATTCACTGATTTTAGAAAGAACTACTTTACTTTTTTATATTTTCTGTTGATATTAATTATACAAAATAGTGCGGCTCTCTGTGAACTTTTCAGATGAGAATGACATAAGTCAATCATATCTATCACTCTTAAATCATTTTGAAAAAGATCCATAGCTTGTCCTTACACAGGTAATTTGTCAGAGAGCTACTGTGTACAAGTCTTTCCATCAGCCACTGTTCTCTTTTTTGTATTTTTTCATTTTCTCCATTTTTGGCATTGCTCTTTAACTTTCACAAGCCTTTTATGAATAATTCTTATTGATATTGCAGTATTATAGGTAAAGAGAGAAAATGAGATATAATATGCAGATTTTAAAATCCATCTCAGCTTATCTGGGCTCAGCTGGGTCTTGTGACTAGGATTTTGTCTACACTGACAGAGATACTGCTATGGCACGAATCCTTGAAGCATGAGATTAAGGATGACAGGAATCCACTTGCTATCCTTATGCTTAGGTCATAATTCAAGCTGAATGAAGGATCCATGAACCCCATGGAGGAAGGCTGATAGGGAACATTTGGTCACTGCTAGTCACAAGACCATGTGAGTGTCAGGAGGCAGGGCCAGCCATACCCAGCCACTGTCTCACAGACTGGGGCAGAGCCTAGGATCAGAATAAAAGGTCTGAGAGGCAGAGCATCTCCATTCCCACACCTCCTGAGGTGCCCAAGGATCTTGTGCTGCCTGTCATCTTGGTAAGTGTTCATTGGGGACAAAAGCATGGTCTGTATCAGAAGGAGACTAAGAAGAGATCTGGAGGAGAGGCACAGCAGGACCCCATAACCTGGAGACCACACTGACAGAACATAGAATGTAGGGGAGAGATGGAAGTGTTGGGGGAAGGTGGTGGCCAAAGATGCTTTGATCCTATGGAAAGCAGTAGAAGGAACAGGGTATCCCTTATTTTGAATCAGAAAATGATAATCTGCCTTTCAGTGGAGTGGCCCCTCAGGAAGGGATCCTGAAATACAGAAAGCTGTGGACCTTGGTAGGCTTTAGGAGGAGGAGGAGGAAGGGGGGGAGGAGGGGAGAGGAGGGGGAGGAGGAGCTTCTTCTTGTGACATAGCCCTGGGATAACTTAGAAAAAACAACTAACAGGGAGGACAGAGCACCAAGGGATCTATGGGTTTGGAAAACATAGCCATGGATTGGAATTTCATCACAGGTTGCTCAGAATTGTTAAGACATATCAGCACTAGACTTGTTATGTCAACCACCAGTCAACATGGGATGTTAACTTGAGTTCAGATTTGGCTGAAAGGAGTGACCAGACCTGGTTCATGCTTTCAGGAATAAGTTAGGTATTTTACAAAATGGCTTTAGAACTCTGAACTGTAATTATGATTTCCTTCTCTGATGTTACCATCATAACCAGTTTCAGAAGCTTGAGGTATCTGTGGAAATCTCATCTGAATCACCATATGGCATAATAGTTATAGATCAACCCAATGGCACTGTAAAATATGTCATTCAGAATTGTTAAGTGGAGGAGGAAACTATTCTGAATATGCCTCCAGACTATGAAATTTCTCAAATTGAGGGTTGTTACAGGAGAATGTATTTTAAAAAAGAATAAGAACCTGTTTTTTTCCTGTCAAAGCTTACAAGATAATTTGACCCTGCAGGCCTGTACTGCAGAAGGCCTTGGGTTTGATAGAAATAAAACTACTGACTATGGAGTCTCTATAATATCAGTGATGTTTAGAGGTGGATAGGATGGCCCCAGGATCCTGGCTCTAACTTGCACTGTGATTCTCCCACAGCCCCAGAGCATCACCAGCCGAGATGTCCTGCCAGCAGAACCAGCAGCAGTGCCAGCCCCCTCCCAAATGCCCCCCCAAGTGCCCCCCCAAGTGCCAGACCCCAAAGTGTCCTCCCAAGTGCCCCCCTAAGTGTCCTCCCAAGTGCCCCCCTGTGTCTTCCTGCTGTAGTCTGGGTTCTGGGGGATGCTGTGGCTCCAGCTCTGGGGGCTGCTGTAGCTCTGGTGGCTGCTGCAGCTCTGGAGGTGGAGGCTGCTGCCTGAGCCACCATAGGCCTCGCAGATCTCTTCGTCGCCATCGCCATAGCTCTGGGTGTTGTAGCAGTGGTGGCAGCAGTGGGTGCTGTGGCAGCAGTGGGTGCTGTGGCAGCAGTGGTGGCAGCAGTGGGTGCTGTGGTAGCAGCTGTGGAAGCAGCTGTGGCAGTAACCAGCAGTCTGGAGACTGCTGCTGACCTGAGCAACTAACACTTTAGATAAGCCATTCAAGAGGAAGCCATGATCAGAGAACCTTCCCTGGCCTGTTCTCTCCTGCAGCCCTCTGCGCCTGGGCTCTAAGATGCTGTAATCCTGTGGGATGTCCCCTTTGAAAGCACCTGTCTTCTTGGGGACAAAATAATAAAGTGCTTCCCTAAAATCTTCTCTAGACTCTTAATCATTTGACTACAAGCATCTTATAGATCATCTTTGCCAATCAAGGCTCAGTTGTTTCAAAGATGACTCAGAAGCGTGTGGTAGTGTAACAGTAGCAGGTTACCTCACAGGGTGGGGACAGTGGCCCCTTACTCACCTTCACTGCCTACAGTGATGGTCAGTCTATGCTATATGTTGCCAATTGGTGTTACTGTTTCTTTAATGATTCTCATCTATTTTTCTGAGTTTATATCTTCTACTCTAATATGTTAGTAATTATGATAGTAGCATTTATAACAGCTGGTATGATGTGAGAGGTTAACAATATCTAATACTTTCACTATAGTGAAAATTGCTAACAAATTATGTCCTTTAAATGGAAGCTATTGGATTGCTTATTTAATCAACAAGCAATGATTTGATTCCAACCTCTCCACACAATCAGCATTGCATAGAGGAATTATAGAACACAGAATTTGAAAGAACAAACATAAACTTCATCCAAGAATTTAAGGAATCAAAAGAAGTCAGTCATACAGATGAAGTTCAATAAACTTAAAGTCAATAAATGCCTGAGTGATGCTCAAACAAACAAAAGCATAAAGCCAATGGAAATGACAAACAAATCTAGGATTTGAAAATGGAATTCAAAACAGAGATAGAAACATTAAAGAGAGCTCAAGCTTAAATGAAAATGGAATTGAAAACCCAATAACTCCAGAAGAAAACTCGAGAAGCCTGATAAGTAGGGTCAACCAAGCAAAAGACAGAATACCCGATTTAATGATAAATTAGACAATTTAGATGAACTAAACAAAGAATATTAAATACTATAGATGAAATAAGCAAAGAAATTAAATGTTTTTTTTTTTTTAAAAAGCACTGGGGAAAAACGTGTAGGAAATGTAGGACACCATGAAAAGACCTAATTTTAGGAACAGATGAGGGAGAAGAATTCCATGCCACTGGTGTAGAACAGATCTTCAACAAGAACATGAAGAATGCTTACCCAAACTAGGGAAACACACCCCCTTAAAGATACAAGAAGCAGATAGAACAACAAACAGACAAGACTAGAAAAGAAAATCCCCTTGGTAAGTCACAGTTAACATACTAAGTATACAGAGGAAAAAAAAAATGTATTGAAAGCTGGAAGACAAAAACCACGAGTCACATATAAAGGAAAACCTATCAGAATGATGTCTGGTTTGTTTTTTTTTTTTTTTTCTTTTTTCTTTTTGATACTTTATGTACATTTCCAATGTTTCCCCTTTTCTGAGTCTCCTCTTTGGATACCCCCTGTCCCCTCCCCAACCTGCCTCTAGGAGGGAATTCCACCTCCCACCCCTCACCCCCCCCCTCCACCCATCACCATATTCCCACCTTGACATTCCCCTTTACTGAGGCCTCTAACATCCTCAGGCCCAAGGGCCTTTCCTCTCTCCCTGATGGCCATTGAGGTCATCCTCTGCCACATACGTGGTCCAAACCATAAGTCCATCAATGTGTATTCTTTGGTTGGTGGTCCAAACTCCAGGAGGACGGGGGGGTGGGGTCAGGCCCATTGACTCTCTTGCTCCCTCCATGGAGCTGCAAATTCCCTCAGCTCCTTCAGACCTTCCTCCAACTCCTCCATCTGGGACCTCACTCTCAGTCCAGCGGTTACTGTTAAGTGAAACTTGGGCATTCTGAACTTTTGGGCTAATATCCGCTTATCAGTGAGTACATACCATGTTCCTTCTTTTGTGACTGAGTTACCTCGCTCAGGATGATAT
>CM052704.1:68448354-68502407 GCA_028551405.1 Uromys caudimaculatus | reverse complement strand
GGGGACACGGGGTTTCTAAAGAAAAGGGGAATCATCGGAAATGTAAATAAAATATCAAAAAATAAATAAAAAAAAAAAAAGAAGAAGAAAATTCAAGATAATTTTGTCTACTAATTATAAAATATTAATGTGTGTGATTTAATTATAATATGAACCCCCAAAATTAAAAATCTCTTTTAAACAATGTCAGAGAACTGGAAAAAATCACATACCTATACTCAGGGACCATACAACATTAGAGAATGTTTAATTAACCTGAGGATGAAACCATGCCATATCAATAAAACAGAAAAACAGCTGTTTTGTACCAATAGACTTAAAATGTAGCATTTGGAACAACCAAATAATGTAAAGCAATGTTACATAAATAGAAACTAAACCTTCTTTTAGACTCTGAGATCATGGCATCATTGTTTACGACTGTTCAAAGGGGCTAAAATGAGAAAAACAGAGGAGAAATGACTAATTTGCTTGATATTGGCTCAGGAACATAGAAAAGAGCCCACTATTTATTTGAATTACTTCTAGTTATAAGTCAACAATGTTTTTGCAATCTATGAGATGAAGAAAATTAGTTATTTTAATAGAGAGGCAGCATGACAAATGAAAACAGACAATGGTTGGTTAGTCAAGATGGCTACACTAACCTGACATTTAAGCCTACAGAGTTCACAGTCAGAGACTAAATTTCTGTCTACCCGAAGAAAGATTGCATATGCCAGTTGATGACATGGGTGTTCTCCAGCACAGAGACAGAGACATGGACCAGATGCCATCTAAACCTCAACATTCTGGAAGTCAGAAGTTGAGCTGAAAAGAGTTAGTCAGTGTGAAAACTCAGGAATCAATTCCTAACCTCTCCCTATTACTAAGACCTTTGGAGCAACCTGAGGATGACCAAGAAGTTCTTACTAGGTGAGACAGTGGCAGATCTCTCAAGTCATGTGGCTTCACATACCACACCATGCATATTACAGTGGGCAGCTCCGTGAAGGGTGAGCAATATCATAAGGAATAGCTTTGTCTAAACTGAAGTCCATTGATACCAATAGTGAGAAGATGTAAGATCATAAAGTATCCAACGTGCTGTTCTAGGTAAAGAAATACAAAAACCAGGGCATCTTTTCAAGGAACTTGTTATAATTTCATGTCAGTGATACAGGAATACAGTGTCACTGTGATGATCCATGTGCAAAAGGCTTATAGAACATTAAACAGACAAGATTAGGTAAGATATCTAGTAAAGCGTCTGCCTCCCTCCCTCTCTCTCTCCCTCCCTTACCCCATCTCTCTCTCTCTCTCTCTCTCTCTCTCTATATATATATATATATATATATATATATATATATATATATATATGTAGACTCATAGAGTCATATATATATATGACTCAAGGACATAAATCACTCGACTATCTCAATAGGCACAGAAAAGGCTTCTGAATGAATTCGATATTCATTCACTAGAAAAGACCTGAAGAATCTAGGAATAGAAAAAATTATTTCAACACAATAAAGCACATATATGACAAACCTGTACCCAAAATTATACTAAATTAAAAAATCTCAAAGCGTGTATACTAAAATTCACAAAAAATAACAGCATTTAATTTTTTTCTTTTATTCAATATAGTGCTTGGACTCTTAGCTACAACAGTAAGACACAAGAAAGAAAGAAGAGGGATAACAAATTTTATTTTTTTGTGTGTGTGTTTTTTTTAAATTATGAAATAACAATTAGACACCCTGAAAGTAAAAGAAAAAGATCTTTCTCATATGATGAAATTTCAACTACTATTTTCATAAGTCTAGAACTTTAAGAGAATTACAATCTATTTTAGACCATCAAAGCATCTTTATTTGTAGACAAAAGGATTCTGTACACGAGACCCTAAAAATTTCACAGAAACTTCTTAGATTTGATAAACACTTATAAAATGTGTTCAGTTACAAAATTAACATTAACAAGTCAGTAGCCTTCTTATATAGTAGTAACTATCACATTAAGAAAGAAACTAAGGAAAGAATTCCATTCACAGTTCCTTAAAACTTGTCCTGGAATACATGTAATCAAGGAGTTGAAAGTTTTCCACAATAAAAACGTTTAAAAGTTTGAATAAAGAAGCTGAAGAATACACTAGAAAATGGAAAAGTCTCTCATCTCATGTATTAGAAGAATTAATACTAGAAAAATTATTTATTAAAGACAATCAGTAGATTCCACACAATCTCCATTATACTTTCAATGCCATACTTCACAGAAATAGAAAAGGCATCTTAAAATTTGCTTTCAAATACAAAAGATCACAGACCAAGATTATTATAGAACAAATATAATGCTGGAATTATCAAGTAGGATGATATTTCAAGTTACACTATAGGACCATAGTAACAAACATCATAGTATTAACATAAGGTCATATAGATTAGTGGAATAAAATAGCCAGATACAAAGCCATACAGCCAGAATCACCTGGTCTTTTTAAAAGATGCCAAAAATGCATTCAGGAGAAAGCCAACTTTTTCTGGGGAAACTGTATAATCACATACAAAGAATTTAACTAGACTCCCATCTCCCACCCTGCACAAAATCAACTCCAGGTATATCCCAGTCCCTAACATAAGACCTGAAAAGGTAAGGAAATGCTTCAATATGTTGGTATAGGCAAGGGCTTCCTGAATGGGACTCAGTTGCTCAAGAAATAAAGCTAATAAGGGACAAATGAGACCTTAGGAAATTCAAAAGCTTCTATACATAAAATGAAACAGTGGAATAAAATATCAGAATGAGTGATAATCTTGGCTAATTATGTATTTGACAGAGGATTAATATCTATGATGTACAAAGAACTAAGCTAACTCAATAAATGGGCTGTGAAATTAATACACATTTCTCAGAAATGGAAATACAAATGGCTTCCAAACATTTGAAAGAAATCAAATTTCATAGCCATAGAAGAAACACAAATCCAAATCCAAACTACACTAAGATTCTATCTTACCCCAGGGGTAATACAAGTAATTATGAAAAAGGGATCTATTATATCTAGCTATGTACTTGTGGACATTTACTCAAAGAACACCAAGCCAACATAGCGCAGATACATGTATATCACTGTCATGGGTCTTTGCCATAGATAAATTGCAGAACAAATCTACATATCTAACAATAGAGGAATGGATTAAGAAAATATGGTGTACATTGGGTTTTCTTCCCTCCCAAAGAAGAAAGTTATTTTCAGAGAAATAGAAATAACTTAAGATAATTTTATCAGGTGAATTAAGGCAGTTGCAGAAAGAGAAGAATATATATTCTCTCATGTTTTCATTCCTCAATTTGATATAGAGAAATAAAGTTGTATACGTATATATGACATGGAATTCAAAGTGACCTTGTCTATAGGAACCAGTGGAACTAATGGTGGTGATAAGGGTGAGACAAAGAGAAGAAACTACTCCCAACATAAAATATAAAATAAATATAAAATAATGGGCAGGGTGGAGGAAGATAGATGCAAAACATCAGTTCTGAATCTTAAACCTGAACCTTGGAGTGTGGATCACTTCAGAAAGAGCATCAGTGTGGTCAGCTGAGCAATAGGATACTCTTACGGATCCCTGAGGTATGTAAGATTAAGGTTGACAGGAATCCACTTCCTCATCTCATGTCTACACCATAGTCCAAGCTGGATGCAACATCCATGAACTCCACGGGGGAAGGCTGGTGAGGAACACCTGTCTGTTCATCACTAGTCAGAGGATCATGTGAGTGTAGGCAGGGCCTCTCATGCCCAACCACTGTCTCACAGATTTGGGCAGAATCCAGGATCAGAATAAAAGGGCTGAGGGACAGAGCACCTCCATTCACTCACCTTCTGAGGTATCCACAGATCTTGTGTTCCTGTAACCTTGGTAAGTGTTCACTGGGATTGGGAACATGGTCTATACTAGAGGGAAGCTAAGAGTAGAAGTGGCAAGTGGAAAAGAGCTGAGAAAAGCCAGAGTTCAGAATCATGCTAGCAGAACAGAGAGCACCAGGGGGCAGGGTGGGGGAATGAAGGCTGGGTAGGAGTGATGGAGTCAAAGGGATTCTAAAACTCCTGGGAGGTATTGGAAGGAATTGAGTACCTCTGACTTATGAATCCAGAGTGGATATTCGGATCTCCGGTGGAGTGGCCACTCAGGATGGAAACCTGAAGTACAGAAAGCTGTGGACGTTGATAGGCTTCAGGAGGGGGATCTCCCTCTTGTGACATCTCTCTGGGACAACCTGGAGCAAACTAACAGTGAGGACAGGGCACCGAGGGATCTTTAGGCTTGGAGAACACAGAGCCATAGATCTAGAACTTGATCACAGGCTGTTCAGAATTTTTAAGACACCAAGCACAAGAATTATCATGTCAAACACTAGTCAACATGGGGTGTTGACATGAGTTCAGACTTGCCTGGAAGGAGGAACAATGCCTGGTTCATGGCTTCAGGAATGGATAAGTTAGGTCTTTTATTAAATGGAGTTGGAACACTGATCAATAATCTTTATTTCCTTCTCTGATGCCATTATCCTCATTGGTTTGGGAAGCTTTGGGAATCCATGGAACTCTCATAAGAATCACCAAATGACAGGCATAGATCGAGCCTAGTAGCATTCTAAAGGATGTCATTCAGAGAAATTAAGTGGAGGAGGAAAGCATTCTGAATATGCCTCCAGACTATGAAATCTCTCCAATTGATGGTTATTACAGGAGAATATATTTTTAAAAGAATAAGAACCTGGATTTTCCTGTCAAAGCTTACAAGATAGTTTGATCCTGCAGGCCAGTACTGCAGAAGGCCTTGGGGTTTTATAGAAATAAAACTACTGACTATGGAGTCTCTATAATATCAGTGATGTTTAGAGGTGGATAGGATGGCCCCAGGATCCTGGTTCTAATTTTCATTGTGATTCTCCCACAGCCCCAGAGCACTCACCAGCCGAGATGTCCTGCCAGCAGAACCAGCAGCAGTGCCAGCCCCCTCCCAAATGCCCCCCCAAGTGTCCTCCCAAGTGCCCCCCCAAGTGTCCTCCCAAGTGCCCCCCTGTGTCTTCCTGCTGTAGCCTGGGTTCTGGTGGCTGCTGTGGATCCAGCTCTGGAGGCTGCTGTGGTTCCAGCTCTGGGGGCTGCTGCAGCTCTGGGGGTGGAGGCTGCTGCCTGAGCCACCACAGACCTCGCAGATCTCTTCGTCGCCATCGCCACAGCTCTGGATGCTGTAGCAGTGGTGGCAGCAGCGGGTGCTGTGGCAGCAGTGGTGGCAGCAGTGGCTGCTGTGGCAGCAGCTGTGGCGGTAACCAGCAGTCTGGAGACTGCTGCTGACCTGAGCAACTAACACTTTAGACAAGCCATTCATGAGGAAGCCATGTTCAGAGGACCTTCCCTGGCCTGTTCTTCTCTCCTGCCACCCTCTGTGTCCTGGGCTCTAAAATGCTGTAATATTGTGAGATGTTTTGAATGTTCCCTATTGAAGGAACTGTCTTCTTGGAGACAAAATAATAAAGTGTTTCCCTAACAATCTTCTCTAGATTCTTATTGACTACAAGCATTTTACAGATCAGCTTTGCCAATCAAGGTTCAGTTGTTTTAAGGATGACTCAGAAGCCTGTGGTTGTGTGGATCAGTAGCAGGTTACCTCACAGAGTGTGGACAGTGGCTCCTCCCTCACCTTCACTGCCTACAGTGAGGGTCAGTGAGGGTCATATGTTGCCCATTGGTGTTACTGCTTCTTCATGGGTACACATCTATTTTTTTCTGGGCTTATATATTTTATTCTATTATGTCCATCATCATAGTTACAGCTCTGGATATGGTAGCAGTGGTGGCAATGGTTGCTGCTGTGACAGCAAAGATGGCATCAGCTGTGTTGGTAGCCAGCAACCTGGCGCTGCTGCCTACCTTTGCCATGAGGACCTCAGACAAGCAGTAGAGCAGAAAGACACATGTTGAAGACTACTTGTTCTTTTCTCCTCCTGTACTGGCCTCTGGGATGCTGAAATCATGTGGAAAATTCTGAATCCCCACCTTGTCTACAGAAGGGTCACTTGTTTTCTTTATTACAGAATAGTAAAGTCTTTCATGCTGATCTTCTCCTCCAGATTCTTAATCATTTTTACCATCATCATCACTACGTGTCAGTGGTGGTAGGTTTTATTCCATAATACTCTGAATATCCAAAGACTGGCTGAGGAATGTGGTTCAGAGAGCCAGTCACCTGATATGCTATAGTGACCACATACAGCAAAGAGCAGTCTATCACAGCCTATTGGTGTTATTCTCCTCACCTAGGTGCAGATATATGTTCTCTAGCACGATATACTTTGCTCTACAGTGGTCCTTATTACTGCTGTAGAATTTCTTTCTTTCTTTTTTTTTTTTTTTTTTTTTTTTTTTTGAGACAGGGTTTCTCTGTGTAGCCCTGGCTGTCCTGGAACTCACTCTGTAGACCAGGCTAGCCTCAAACTCAGAAATCCACCTGCCTCTGCCTCCCAAGTGCTGGGATTAAAGGCATGCGCCACCACTGCCCGGCTTGTCATAGAATTTCTAATAACTGACACAATGCATAGCATTGGCAGTGACTGGAGCACCTCACTAAATGAAAATTCAGTTTTTCTCAGTAGACTGTAATCTCAATTTTTTATAGAAAAAGATCTGGAAAGGTATAATTTTGTTCATTGTCTTGTTATTGCCTTAAAGTCAAGTCTTTTAAATTGTTGAGACAAGACAAGACTATCAATGTTTATCAGATTCCAATATACTGAGAACTTTTTAAAATCCAGATGTACGCCAGGTTGATGAATAGACTTTTATATGACATCATGTCCATGAAAATCCTTGAACCACGTGACCTCAAGTCATTGAACTCTACTCCTGAGTAGAGTCACTCCAGTGAGGCAGGACATTATCATCCCTTATAGTTGCTTTTGTAACCACCTAAGGTCTCTTTGGGGTGTTACACATTTCTGCCAGATGGGGGCATTACACTGGGTAGCCTGAGCCATATGGAAAGAACATAGTACTCTATAGTGATGTGGAAAAGTAGACTATGCACATCACAGTAAAGTCTACATGCTTCTCTAAACTGATTAAATATAATGGTGATGATGATGATGATGATGGTGATGGTGATGGTGATGATGGTGATGGTGATGGTGATGGTGGAAAAATGTGCTTGAATCCATTTGATCAGTATTAAACTAGCTAATTTAATACTCTGAAAATTCATGAAATGAAGGTTATTAAAATCCATATTTTATAGTTGAAGAACCTGAGTGAGAAAAGTTAAGGAATCTTTATTGACTTACATATGTGCTATTAGAACTAGTGTGGTGTCTGAGGATGTCAGGCTCCAGAGCTGCAAACCTGACATCCAGGAAAATTTTCCAAGTCAAGCTATCTTAAAAGGAAGACTTTGGGGATTCCTATTCCCTATCTAATGAACATTCTACATTTGAAAAACATGCATGTGCATGCATACACACACACACACACACACACACACACACACACACACACACACACACACGGGGGGGGAGAAAGAGAGAGAAACAGATCAGTCGATCGATCGATTGATAGATCAATAGATAGATTGATAGATCGATAGATAGAAAGATGATCCCTCCGAGAACTAGATGGAACATACATAAAAATCCCTAGCGCAGTGGTTCTCAGTCTTCCTAATGCTGTATCACTTTAACATAGTCTCTCATGTTGTGGTGACCAACAACCATAAAATTATTTTTGTTGCTACTTCATAACTGGAATTGTGTTAGTATCATATTGTAATATAAATGTTTGTGTTTTCCAATGATCTTATATGATTCCTGTGAAAGGGTTATTTGACCCCCCAAAGTGTTTTCAACCACAGGTTGAGAACCACTGCCCTAAAAGCATGTATGTTTCTTTGTTCAAACCTAGAAGCCTGTGCTAATGAAGCAAGGCTGGAGAATGAAGATGAGAAAAGATAGACACTCAACTCAAAGAAAGAGAATAAGGGGCAGGCACCACTGAGATGATGCAATCAGTGGTGGCAACAATGATTTCACCATTTTGTTTCCTAGTCCATGTTTGGAACAACCACTTTGCCAGACCTACCCAGCTGCTGCCATGTAGTGGGGCAGGAATTCTAGACATGATGTGTCACAGGAGTCACACAGAAGCAGGGGTTAGTTCTTCTGAAGCCCAGACCCTGTCTCATATGCTGAGGGCAGAGCTCAAAGTCAACATATGTCATGTTAGTCTAAAGGGCCTACATCTACTCACCTAAGGTTCCCTGAGACGTTTTTCTTCATGCTACCCCAGTCACAAGAACCTACTTAGGAGAAGCAGTGTATCAGTTACTCTTACACTTTTTGTCGAATACTTGAGAGAAAACAACTTAAGGGATGAAAGATCTAAGTCAGGGTGTTAGTCCCACCAATTGAGAATAAGACCATTACCACGTTTAAAGCCAAAATTAAAGCAAGCTTTAATTAAATAGTGGACAGATTGGTGGATTCTCTAACAAGGTCAATCTCTGGGTTGCCAGAAAATGATCAGGAGTCACACCTTGCAGAGGCTTAAAGAGGAAAAACCCACAATTCATTGCATTTCATCAGATCCAATCAGGGACAAGAATACATTTTGTCATATTTCCTGCCCATCTACCTCCTACACCTGTGATTAAGCACATCCAGAGCAAATGGGCCAAATAAACATAGGGCAAACAGGAACTTATTCTTCACTGCCAACAGAACTCTTAACGTGCAAGGCATATTTTTCCTGTTTGGATCTCACAAAGGCTATATAGAGGAAGAGAACTGATAGAATTAATGTATATTAATTAATGTAATCAGATTTTCTTAACTGTAGGGCTTAGGTAGTAACAACAACTAACAACCAACAATTGTCTGCAACTAAAGAGGCTCAGAACTTGGTAGTTACTCTGTCTGTGCAGCTGGATACCTTAATAGTGTCATTAGGACACTGGAGTCTCTGGTCTTTGGTCTGTATTAGAAGGCTGAGTAAACAGTGTTCTGATGGAAGCAAACAAGGACAGCAGCAACAAGAATGGGGCAGATGTGTTCATCATGAAGAATTAACGGCAAGAGGCTGGAAAATGGCTTAGTAGTTGAGAACGCTATTACTCTGTATAAGGACCCTGAATTCTCTCCCCAGCATACTCATGTTGAGCAGGTCACAACTGTTTGTAACTAGAGCTCAAATGATGTGATGCCTCCACAAGTACCTGTACTCTTGAACTCACGTAAGCAGGCATTTACACACTCATGTACATCTGATGCAAATGTTGTCACCTGAACCTCTGTAATCTAGTGCAAAATCTCTTGTGCTTAGTTAGTCTGATCCTTCGATCTCTTTCATGTATGAAATTTTATGATCTTTCCAAAACTTTTTTATAACTTTAACCTCTTGTAAGAAGTGTTGCGGGATGCCCTGTAACTTGTTTGTCTTGTGTTTCTTCATAGCTAAATTCAGATTATGCAATCTTCCAAAGATGTTAGATTCTTCAGAGATCCTGATGTTAAGTCTCATATAATGTCTGCTTGGTCCCTCCCTGGTGCTGCAACTTGTGTCACTGGCTTATGTGATTTCTCTCAGGTTTCTTTATTGAATAGACACAGTTAATCAAAAGTGTTATATACTCTTAGTTTACTCAAATACTTAGCTCTTATCATTATTGAATAAAAATTTCCTTGTCATTCTTTGATGGTTCTTCTATCAAGTAAGTTTTTCTATAGCATTGCTGATGTCATTGAGAGTAATGTGCATGTTATATGTTGAGCCTTTTAAAATGCTCATTTATTATGTATGTGCATGTGAATGAAGAGTATATACCACTGCATACACATGGAGTTCTGAAAACACTTAGGAGTTTGTTCTTTCCGTCTATCACGGGTTCCAGGGATCAACTTAGGTTTTCAGCCTTGCGTGACAAGTGCTTTTGCTCACTAAGCCATCTTCAAGGCCTTGTATGTTTATTTTCATTTCATGATCTTGCTGATTTTTTCTATAAAATATTCTTGTGCATTTATATCTCATATATAAAAAATTTTTCTTGTTTAGATGCCTAGAAACTCAACTATTACAGAAAAGGAATTTTGTATACATTTGTTACACATCATTTAGCACATGCTGCCTTTTAGAACAGTTGCACTATTTCGTATTATCACCCTAAAATATTATACTAAAATATTAGTATATTATTATGAACTCTCATACAAGTGGGCAGTTGTTATTATAAATTATTGTTATTTTGAAATATGTAAAGGAATCTGACAGCACACCTCCAAATCCAGGAGGTTTTGCTGTTCTCTTTTTTTTTTTTTTTTTAATTCGGCTATTAGTAAAGTTGAACATCTGCTTTTGTGTGGGAGTATGTGTGCTGTCGAATATGTCTGATAGAGAGAGTAGACTGTGTCTTTTGTAAACCAGTTGATTTTTTTTCCTACTGGTGTTTATTTTTAATATTTTGTTATATATTAAGATTATTAAGTTTAGTTTTAGAATGATGACTACAGATTAGTCATATAAGAAAAATTTGTAGTCATAGAATCTAAATTCATGATTTGTTGTTTAGTAGCTCAAAAAAGAGGCAATTCGGAGGTTTATGTGAAAAATAACTTAGAGTGAGATTGCTCCCTTCTTCTCTATTTCCTTCTCTATTTCCAACAGATTTAGAAGGTAAAACAACCACAATGTAGAGGGCAGACAGGATGAATATATGAGCTAGGGCAGCTGGCAAGATAAGATGCTTATGAGCTGATCTCATCTCCACTAAGCTGATGTTCAGAACATAGTGTCAGCCATCCTTTTGACCCACTCATCAAGTGCGGGAACCTATCAGATATTCACCTGTCTCAAGAATGAAGCTTGAGTCAGGTGACTTCTTCTCTACATCATTCCAGGAATCAGGAACTGGTCCCCATCCTGAGCCAAGACAATGTCATCCAGGCTACTTCCCCATAACAAAGTCCCATTGGAAAAACCCAACCAAAGGTTATGATCAGAGGACTTGTAGCTGACCTATGTCTATATGTGTGTCTCAGAGTATGCCTTCTGTGAGGATAACCTAATAAATACAGATTGACTATTTATAAACTGTGAAGTCATGATATTATTACTCAAAAATATTTAATTATATATATATATATATACATATATATATGTGTGTGTGTGTGTGTGTGTATATGTGTATATATATATATATATATATATATATATATATATATATATATATATATAAAACTATATCATTTAGGCTATATCTAGTATATCTTATAACTCCCAGGGCATTACTTCTGTGGAAGGTGCTGGTGGAAACAGGAGACAAAAAGTTCAACTACTGTTGTGAATGTTTCATTAAAATCTTATTTCTAAAATATATTCCTTTGGTTAATGCAGAAGCTCACAACTGGTCAAAGTGCAGACTGTCAGTGGCACGCACAGCCACAAATGGGACATCTATATTGTACCCTTCTCCAAAGCTTTATGCTAGGATTTTATAATACGGGGAACCTAATTAGTCTCTCAGGTGACTTAGCAAATTATAAAGTGTAGGATATTCTGTCTTTCACATTCCATTCCAGTCACAGGATTTAACTAAACATGAAGGAGGCAGTTATGTATCCATAAACTTGACTGCCCAACTGTCCTTTGACATGCCTGTTCAGATACTAGTTTCTGACCTTTGTCCTCACAGAAGCTGGTCTCCTAAATCACTTCTTTCCCCTTCAGTGTTGGCAGATGACTTCTTACCATGAGTACAACACTGTACCTGACTTACTGTAGGTGAGGCTGGACCATACACTTCATGTTTCCAGTAAGGAGTTCTTTCCCTGTTTACTCTGCGGCCAAGCTTATCTGTTCCTCAGATTGTGTGCTAGTCCAGGCTTTATCTAATATTCCTTATAACTCCTCTGTGATACCCAGTGTGTTACTTCTGTGACATACAACTGCAAGAAGGAAATGAATGAAGAAAAAAAAGAAAGAAAAAGGAAAGGAAAAGACATGTCTGCTCCTATGTATGGTGGAGGATAAAGTTTATTGTAGATAAAGGGAGACAACCAGAGGCAGACAAATCTGGGAGATTTTGGAGAGGGAGAAGGGAAAGGAAAGAAGAGCAAGGGGAACCAGGTGCAACATCTTGGAGGCCAAAGGTACAAAAGGAAGAGGCAACCAAAATGTCTGCATTATATAGGGAAGAACCTCAGGTGGAAGGGCAACACAGTGCCTGGGATGGAGAATTCACAGTAGGTGGCATAGTATGCAAACCACACCCCATAACAGGTGGGACTAAGGGGTGCTGTGAGATCCTGGCCAGCAGGTCTGCTTTGATATGTTGAGCGAGGCACCTCAGGTTTTGTCCCAGGTTTGAAACATATCAGGAAATATTTTTTTTCGGCTCATGATTTCATAGTTTCACTCCATTATAGCTGGAAATACAGAGTGGTAAGCCCAGTATGTGGAAGTGGGAACATAATATCACAATGGTAGTGGGCCAGGGAGCAGAAAGCACAGGCTGGAGCAAGTTGAAGAAATAACATTCAATGTACAGCTCCTAGTGATATTAGTGCTCTATTTAGCAAGTCTCAGGTATTAGCCAACTTTATTCAGAGCATGAGAAAATTAATATTCTGAGAGCATTCTAAAGATTGTGCAAGGTCATGTAAGCAAAGTTCACTTGAGTTCAAGTTGTACACAGTCACAAGGGCAAGATCCTATTACTTCAAGTCAGATGCAGTCAAGAGGACACCCTGTGCTTGGAAACATCATGTAAATAATAATAGTAGATGATGGGTAATCTGAAGCAAAACATAATCCTATTTACTACAGCTGGGAGGGGCAAAAAAATAAAAAACACATTTCAAGGATAAATCCATGTTAAGGAGCAAGAGAGGTTATGAGACTCTTGTCTTGTTTGGAGTTTTCTCTGAACCTCTCAGTGTTTTGACACAGCTCTATCCAGTCACGAACCCCTAGTTCATAATGTTTCCACAGACTGACAAAACATTGTCAACAGCTTAGGGATAAATGGCCAAAGCTTGAATCTGTGGGCAGTACTGTGATTCTGAATCTCAGTCAATTTAAGCTGTAGTACTAAGTGCCTTTCCCCAGTCATCTGTTTCTCCATCCTTTCTTCATAGAGAAAATATCCCTTAAAGATTATTTTTATTGAAAATTCTAGGGCATTGGTCATTTAACACCTATGTATACTATTATTAAGAATGAAAGCCCCTGGGAAGAATTACAACACACACTGAGCCTTCTGTAAGGCCAATTAACTTCATCAGGCCAGAGACTGTGGAGAGGTTGGAATCTTGCCAGGCTAGGGCTTGATTATAATTTACATTGGGCCGTTCTTAATTCCCGTAATAATCATTCTATTACCACCTCTGTGCCTGACAAAATATCTTCTGACTAGCAGGTGAAACTTCTTGGGATATATTTGAGAAGGCTAGGTTGATTCCATGACAGGCTTCAAATTGGCAGCTAAGGAGACTAGGCCTAAATATCTGTTTCCAATAACTGGGCAATTCCAAGTGAGTCCAGGACTCAGAAGCTGCCCCACCACTTGGCCTGAGGCAAGGACAATGGATCAGCAGCAATTTCCAGACTCTTTTAGCTACTACCTCAGCAACAGTTTCTAGACTTCCCCAGCAAGTTTCCAGCATTGACACCCAGGTAATGGAATGTCCATAGAGATGGACCCAACAGATTAACATAGAGGTCACCTACCACTGAATTCCCTAATGTGCTTTAAATCAGGCCTGCAAGCTCACTTGGTTGTCTCTCTATCCTGGTGATGGAGACTCCGCATGCTGGACTTATGCAGAATAAAACACTTTTTGCGTTTACATACTATTTGAATCCAGGGTATCATTCTTTGGCAAATCATGGACCCTTACATACCAACAAACCACTAACTTCAACCAATCAATGATTCCTGACAATATCCGAGGCCACAGGAGTTTCCCCTACTTTTCTGTAACCAACCTACCTGATATTTCCACACGCCTTGACTAATGATACTCCTTGTTGTTATTATAGAAACTTCATGAAACTTTTTTTCTCAGTGGGTCATGGGATTTGAGGTAGCCTGAATCTATGTTCCCAGACCACTCCAAAATAAATTACATCTTTTCCCCTCTGGGACAAGGGCTGTGTCTTCGAAAGTTTCATAGCTTTCTATCTAGATTTTCCTAAAGTCATTATGACTATACAAGTGTTATAATTACTTGTCAGTGTCAGAGCCTGTTTCATGCTCTAAGGCCTAGGGCAGGGTCTGCTTAATTTTCACTAAGAGTGGTTGATTCCTTAATATATGGCATATGGAAAATTTACGTGAGTGCTACATGATTACAAACATCACTTGTTTGAAGCATTGTTCTATCTCTTTCTCTTTCCCCTCCCCCCACTCAGTTTACCTTGATACTGACTAACCATTGCTATCCTTTTTCCTAAGGAAGACTAGTCCACTCTCTCAGAACTCCTTAAACTGCTTTCAAGTCTTTGAATAGGATTAAGGCCTCATGGGCTCTCCCCCCTCCACATTAGCATGTCTACTATTGTGGTGTTGTCTTGGTTCAGCTCATGCTTAGGTAGTCCTGTTGTTCCGTCTATAGATGTAGCTTCTGACATTTCTAGAAAACACAGTCTCACAGCAAACTCCCTGTTCTTACAATTGTTACTCCCTCTTTTCAATAATGATCCTTGAGCTTTAGGATACAGAAGCTGTATTATAGATGTATTCATTGAGAATTGGCTCCACAACTCTGCATTTTGATTGGTTGTGGTTTTGTTTAGTGATCTTTCTATTGCAAATAGAAATTCCCTTGATGAAGGGGGAAGGCTACTATTTTTAGCTGTGTGTATAAGAACATATATTTAGAGAGTAGTTAGGGATTATGCTGGTTGAGTAAAGTAGTAGTTTTAGGTTCTCCTTCAAGATCCATGACATCACTATCCTTGGGTAGTTGTGTAGGTTTCCAGTATCAGACACGATTTCCCTCTAGTTGGGCAGATCTTAAGTGCAATTAGAGATCTGCTTGTTATCACTTAAGGTATACAAGCCACTACTGTACCCTTAGGGTTATTGTGCCATGCTGATTGTTTTTGTGGTTATTCAGCATCATAGCTGTGTAGGACTATTGGATGCTTTCCTACTTTGGAGGCTTGCAGACAGTTTTTGGGCTCCAAGAAAGCTAGTCTTCAGACATCAGGCATTCAGGTCAGTTCCAGCCTCTGGGCTCTGTTTTCTGTAGTGAATACTGCCTTCAGCAGTAGAGACTCACTACCTCTGATTGGCCCTAAAGCAATAGCAATAGGATATATATATGGAGTCTCTTGGAAAACCATGGCCAACAACTCAAAAGAGAGTTTCTCGTGCTTGACACTAGGATTTTTGTTAGGTAGTTTTTGGTTCTTGGAGGAAATATTGTCAGTCCAGGTGAGAAGCTTTTATTTAAACTGTGTGTGTGTGTGTGTGTGTGTGTGTGTGTGTGTGTGTGTGTGTGTGTGTGTGTGTACAGATTTATGTGTATTATTAATTTTTAGGTAGTTAATTGTATGATTCTTTATGACTGTTTCAGACACTTTTGCTGTTATTTTATGCTCCTATTCTCCACACCCTTCATCTCTATTTATCTCCCTCTTCCACACCCTAATTTAAGTCCCTTATATTTTCCCATTTCCAAATCACATCAAGTATATCCTACTAGTCAGCTCTCTAGTATTTCCCATCCCCAAAATAATACACTTTCACTTTCTTGGTTTCTGATGTTACTCCAGGATAAGTACTCACATTTGAAGATTTGGAGTTGATGAGAGAGAACATAAAATGTTTGTCTTTCTGTGTCTGGGTTACTTCACTCAATATGAAGTTTTTGGTTCCATACTTTACCTAAGAAGTTCATAACTTCATTTTTCTTTGTAGCTAAATAGCATTCCATAGTGCATATGTAGTATATTTTCATTATACATTTATCAGTTGCAGGACATTTAGGTTGTTTCCATTTCCTTGCTATTGTGAGTAGAGTGGCAATGAACATGATAAGCAAATATCTGTAAATGCAGAGTTCTTTGAGCATATACCAAGGAGTAGTGTAGCTGGGTAACATGGTAGATTTCGTTTTAGCCTTTTGAGAGTTCTCTATACTGCTTTTCATGATAGCGACACCAGTTTGTAATCTCACCAGCAGCAAATAAATCCTCTGACACTCCTTCCAGCATTTTTAGTCATTTGTGTTGTTAATCTTTGCTATGCTACGGTAAGAGAAAAATCACTAAGTTGTTTTGATTGTGTTTCCTCAGTTGATAGGGATGGTGAACACCTTTAAAGATATCCCTTGGCTTTTAATTAATTACTTAATTAGTTAATTAATTAAATAAATTTGGTCCTTTGAGTGTTCTCTGTTCATATTCCAGGCCCATTTTTAAAACAGATCACTAGTTTGTTGCTGCTGTTGTTGTTTTCTTTTCTTTTGACTATTTTTAAGATCCCTCTTTATTAATCCTCTATCAGATATCTAGATGTTCTCTCATGCTTTGGGCTTCTGCTTCACCTAATGGTTTCTTTAGCTATGTAAAAGCGTTTTAGTTTTAGGATGTCCCACTCATCAATTGTTGGCCTTATTCTTGGGCAAATGCAATCCTATTCAGAAAGCCCTTTCTTATACCTATAGAACACCCCTAGTTTCCCATGAAAGATATTGGACTTTATTAAAAAAAATTTTCTTTATCTAATGAGATGATCATGTGTTTTCTTTGAGGTCTTAGATTACTATTATTGATTTACATTGTTTGAACCATATTTTCTTCTCTATGATGAAGCCGACTTGATCAGAGTAGATAATCATTTTTATGTATTTGTGAATTCAGTTTGCAAGTCTTTTACTGACAAATATTTAAAACTTTATTTTATGTGTGAATGTTTTGCCTGCATGTGTACATGTTTATCACATGCATAATTGATACCTGTCAAAATCAGAAAAGGGCACTGGATCTGCTGGCACATTAGTTATAGGAGGTTGTAAGCTACCACCTAGGTGCTGGGAGACATGGTCCTCTGGAAAAGCAGTAATAGCCTACATTAAGTAATAGTCCTGGTAATAAAGCTCGGTCAAAATGACTAACAAGAACAATCAATGATGGTATTGCTTACTGGTCAAGCATGTCTAAAACCAATAGTTACTATTTGTTTTCAGGATCTGTTTAAGTAATCAACCCATTAATTTGGTAAAATAAGTTAGAATGAAACTTTTATCAAAATGGTGAAAGAAGTCTGTAGATGCTGATGTTGAGGCAGGTGAGAAACTTTGCTTCTTGTCAGCATAACTCTTTGGCACGGATGACTCTTGTCTAATTCTGGAAATAAGTGTCTGAAAGGACTTTTACCTGTAAATGGGCCATGTCAATGGCAAGTTTCTTGGTATATAAAGGATCAAAATCTAGCTTCAGTGTGGTGCTGTAGTCTACAAGAAATCTTTCATGATCTACCACAGTGAAAGTAACAGCCCCTTCAAATATGTCACTAAGCACATACTTGGTACACTTCAGAAACAAGTCATCAGGAATGCCTAATTCCTCTTCTGAGATGCTACTGATGCCAGTGTAATAAAGTGTCATCAGAACAGAACGACTTTATATTTTTCGCTTATTGTTGGTAATGCTCTAACACACGCTCCTCCCATGAACAATCTTCATCATCATTATAAAGTGGTATTTCTCCCTTCAAACACAATTTATCAACTGGAAGAAGGAGCTCTACTAGGGAGTAACACATGAGAACACGAGCCTACCCTGTTTCCTCAATGAACTGAGAAGACAGTAGTGCAGTTATGGAAGAATTGCACCATCATATCTGCATATAGGAACCTGTTAGGGTTGAGGTGATGTTACGTTACCAAGGAATGAATGAGTGGCATCTGGAAGAAAAGGTGCATCCAAAACTTCAAAGACTTTGTCAAGAGTAAGAAGGTTGCAAAATATCAACAAAGCTATGATTGAGACAGAAAACAACCTTGTACTTGGGTGTGTATGGAGATGGCATGAAAGAGTGTTGAAAACTGGATGAAAGAGGAATTGTTGCAACTAGACCAGGGAAAATGTAGGTGAGGAAGACAAGTAGAAAAGGCTGTAGGAGCAAAAAACAAGTAACTCCAAGAAAAATTCACATTTAAGGCTTTCAAAGTCTAAATAAAGCGCCTTAAAATATTTGAAGATTTTCACCCTAAGGCAGAAAGATTTTCCTCAAAAGATGAAACTGTTCATAATATATTTTATGCTTACAAAGGAATCTATGATGAAAACAGAAATAAACCATTCTGAAAGGGACTGGAAATGTCAGCAGGTTCTCAGGGGGATCCAGAAGAGGGTGCTGCAACCATAAAAGTCAGCTCCACATATGCTGGTGTCTGAAGACTCTCAGTGGGACAGGATGTGAAAGTAGACACAATGGTATTGATGGTTTTGGTGCTATGGTTTGTACCTTGGGTTTTTGCAGGTTTTTTCCCCATTTCTTTGTATGGTTGGTTTTCTGAGACAGTTGTATTGCACAGCCTAGGCTAGATCGAAATTTCCTACATAATGTAGCTTGGTTACAAACTCAAAATTCTCCCAGTTACTGGGGTTATACCATGTTCTACCATGCCTGTTTTGTGTCCAAATTTTTAACAAAAGAATTATAAAAGTAAAGTAGCTTTAAATTACACAGGAAAATGTTTGTAGAGTAGGTGTATGAAGAAAGTAAATAGTATAGCTATATTTGATTCATTTTCATCTAAATTTCAGTATGAAACAAAAAGTTACAAAAGATTTAAATGCTTACAATTTAATGAAGGTATAATAAATTAAGATAATTTTTTATTGGAAAAATGGTTTTGTTTTGCTTTGCTTTGCTTTAGAATGGCCTAAGGGAGGGTGGCGATTAAGTCTGCAGTGTTAGCATGGCTCCCCCAGTCTTCACACTCACTCATCATTCACCTGGAGTTCCTTCCAGTTCTGCATGCTCCACTCATATTTAACATGTTACAATTGCCGGCAGGACAGTATTCTGAACAGTAATGTGTTACACTGGTTTGGAGTCTCAGAAGCAATGGGTTACAGCATATAGGATATGTGTGAAGTATGCAGTACTGTTCTATTATGCTGACACAGTGATCAAAATAATCTGATGATGATTCTCAGAACATATTCCTGCCACTGAGCAATGTGTGGCTACAAACAGTTTTAAATTATAGTTTATGAATGTTGTATAATGTGTATCTCAGATAAGACAGCATCTAATATATAAAAGCTTCATTCAAAATTATCTTTCATTCATATTGAATCATAAAATATTTCTGCATTGTGGTTTCAATGACTTAAGCTATGTAGATGGGCACAATCAAAATCATTTGCAAAAGAAATGACTAGTCATTCCCAAAATTTTACAACATGGGATACATGTATCAATTCCAATTGGCTCATGTTTCCTATTCTAGATCTTATACATGTCAGTGCCCAGGTTGATAACACATACCTAGAAAGCCAAATTTAAGGTAATCAAATTACATTCTGAATTGAAGTCATTGACATTATGTAAACAAAGCAAGCAGATTAAACGTTTTGAGATCCAAATATGTTGAGAATTTATCATCTACATCTCAGCCAACTTAATGGATAAACTTGTACTGTTTGTTACATCAACTACATGCACATACTCACTCCTAATGGCAGGTTCATAGGACATATGCTAAAACAAACCTTCATGGCTTCTAATTTCTTTCTTCAGGCCTAGATGCCTTTAACCAATGAACCAGAACTTCAGGATTAGGATCGGGAGATATACATAGAGTCAAGCTCCAAGAAAGTGATGGGGAGGCAGGCAGAACTAAAGAGTTAATATGAACGCTAGGAGAATTAATCTTTGTCATGAGGGTGTGATTTCAGAACTATAGGCAGATATAGTTCTATCTTTCTGCAATATGAGAACTTGCTGAAAAACAATACATTTACAGCCTATATTAGTTTTTTCCGCTTTATTTTACCACATAATGCTAATTTCATTTGATGGCTAGTGATGGCAATTACAGTTAGTTTATTCTAATCTTCATCACTATTATTAATTAACCTTAACTCTCAGATCATATATTACCCTTCACACACTTAGCGTTTGTGTGTGTGTGTGTGTGTGTGTGTGTGTGTGTGTGTGTGTGTGTGTGTATGCTTATATAGATAGATTTCATGTTACAGCATAGTTATGAATTGGTTGAAATCCTTCCTTCAGAGTCAGAAAGTGTAGTACTGAAGTTTAAGGTAGAGAACTGGCATCAGCATGGGGAAAAGTCTATGGAAGATCGGTTAAGAAGTTTATTGACAAACACATGTTTTCTCCTATTGGAGGAACCTAACTCCAAATCTTCAGATGTGAGTACATAGCCTGTAGTAACTAAAGAAACAAGGAAGGTAAAACAGAACCATTGCTGGGATAGATGGTTTTAGAAGAAATAGGACAGAGAGGGGAATAGCAGGATACAAGTGATCTGATGGAAAAAATGGGAAAAGGGGGTCCTTTATGGAAGGGAGGGAAAGGTAAAGACAGAAGGGAGGTGGATAAAGTAACAATAAGGATGCCTGAAACAGCCTGAAAGGAGAATGTACCATTATTTATGCAAAAAAAATCCTCTATAAATATGCATATATAGTTTTAATGGACTATACTAATCTGGGCTCATAATACTCCCTTCAAGACCCAAAGACCACCTAACCCAAACTCCAATCCCAGACAGAAGTACTCTTTTAGGTCATCCAGGAATGTTCAAGAGATTCTCAAAACATATAATCTATTGCTATTGACCTTGGTTATTCCCCAGATATATAATGTAAGTGCCTATTGCTGCAAACCCAATGTACAGGGCTCAAATACTCTCCTGATCTAGAGTTAGGGAGGAACACTTTCTTCCTAAAAACTAGCTTTCATGGTCCCAGAAAGCATCTTGCAAACTTTCAAGGGAGAGGCAACCAAATCCCACCCAGCTATGACACCTATGGACCACATCAACAACCAGCATTGCACACTAACCTAAGACAGCATTCTTCAGTGGCAGCCAACAGTTTTCTAATTGCAATTAAGAAGGAGAATATGTCTCAACCTGGAAACCTAGCTAACTACTCAGTTCTAGGAAACTCATGGTTATTGGATGAGAATCTACAATTACTAATTTACTAAACCAGTATAATCTGTAATAACAATCTACAAACATTTGCCCTATACCTACAGGTAAATATAATCTTCACCACTCAACAAAGAAATTTCACATACAGAAAATTGCCAACCAAAATGCAGAGTTGTGGAACCCAGTACCAATAGATATATCTACAAAACACCTAAGGCCCAGGGAGCATTGTGTAAGAGGGCGGTAGAAAAAATTGTAAGATCTAAAGGATTAAAGATCTTGCTGTAAGATTGTGTCTCCTAGTAATATCAGAAGCTACACCCATACATTTCTACAAACGTGATTGCCTAAACATGAGTTGAACAAAGATGAAACCAACGAATATGGACAGAGAAAAACTCATGAGGACTCAACCACAGACAAAGAACTATAGACAAGTGAGCAAAGCTGGGGGCAGGAGAAGTAGTCTTCCCCAGGTAAGAGCACAACAATTGTTTGCCCACTGCCAAATGGTCAGTCCAGAAAACATACCTACAGGTAACATTATATGAACTGAACAGATTATATTTAGAAACACACATACACACACACACACACACACACACACACATAAACACAAACACAAACATACACAGAGTTAGTAGGGGAAAACTCAGAACCTCAGTGAGTTTATTAGGTATAGAACAAGAGGAGGGGGTAGCTAGTCTCTGTAAGAAGTTCTGTAGCAGAGTAGTCTCAGGCTATAAACATCTGTTAGAAGGAAGTTGCAATTGCTAGCCTTTATACACACAGTGATCAACCCTTCATGAACACTCATACTTTGGCTTCGCTATTTCTCAGGAGCCTGGTGCATAGAAGGTTATGGTTTTGCGAATTTGTCATGGACCAATTAGTCTTGAAGTCCTAAACAAACCATGCTCATGCCAAAATAGACATTCCCTCAGGACTTCATTCCCTTTGGGCTTCCTCTGCTCCCTAGACACCTCTTGTTCATTATCTATTAACTAGTTGATGACATCCATGCTGTTTCTATATCCTGGTTATTGTTAATAGAACAGCAATGAATATAGATGAGCAGGTATCTCTGTAGTCAGATGGGACTTCTTTAGACACATGCTCAAGAAAGTGGTACAGTTGGATTGTTTGCTGGGTCGATGTCTAGCTCTTTGAGGAGCCTCTATATTGATTCCCACAGTGGCAGTCCCAGTTTGTACTCCTATCAACAGTGGGTGAGTCTTCCACTTTATCCACATGCATGCCTGCATTTGTTATTATTTTTTTAAAAAATCTTATCTATTCTGACTGGGATAAGATAAAATCTCAAAGTAGTTTTATTTTGCAATTTCTTGACGGATGAAGATTTTGAACTTAAAAAATATTTCTCACATGCATCTATATTTCTTCTTTTGACAGTGATTCAGTTCTATACCCCAATTTTAAGTAACTTGTTTGTTTGTATGTTTGTTTATTTTGGGTGTGTTAGTTAGGTTTTTGGCAACTTCACACAAGTTAGAGTCATCTGGAAAAGGATAACTCAATTGATTGTCCTGTAGGTATAACAGAGATAGCTGAACATGAACCTGGAGAGCAAAGCAGTAAGCAATATTCTCTGATAACTGCTACAATTCTAGTATCCAAGTTCCTCTTTCAGTTCTTGCTTTGGATTTCCTCAAGGATGGACTGTAACATGCAAGGTGAAATAAACATTTTCCACTCTTAAGTTGATTTTGATCAGTGTTTTATAACACCAATAGGAATCAAACTAGGCCCCTTGAAATTTAGCTCTTTGAGTTATTTGTATATTCTAGACACTATCCCTCTGTAAAATGTATGGCTACTAAAGTATATCTACTTTATTTCAGTAATAAAGGGGACCTCAAGCATACATTTACAAGGTAAATTTTCCAATTCCCTGTGCCAAAATAATCCAACTAGTATAGTAACAAGTGTAAAGTTGATTATTCAGCCAGTTCTAATTCTTAAGCCGTACAAACATAATGAAACAAAAATTACTTATGTTCCCTACAAGGAAAGTAATGCTCCAATTGAGACAAGACCTCTTAGGGAGAGAGTTTTCTCACTCTCTTAGTCTGGGAATGCCAGAAATATCAGTGGTATGTGTCTATTTAAGAATAAAGATACAGGAGAACCAAGATCACATGTTCTAACAAGGCCATGAAGATTTTCTTCATAGAGTTTTATTGCTTTAGCTTCTCAGATACTTGATTCGTTTTTAGTTAATTTTTGCAAGTGTGTGAAGAATGTCAATATTATTTTTTTTATATTTGCCCTATGGTATTTTTTTTAAAAGACTATTGTTCCTTGGTAAATTAACAATTCCATTCAGATCTAACTTTATTTTTAATTATATGCATATGTGTATGTGTAAGAGTGTGCAGATGCCCTTGAAAGCTAGTGGTATCAATTATCCAGAGCTAGAGTTACAGGTAGTTGTGATCTACCAAACTGGGTTCTAGAGACTAAAGTTTGTCTTCTGAAAGAGCAGTATATGCAAATTTTCTAGCCCATTGACAAAATTTTCTCACTTTTCTCAATAGTTCACTAATAAATCTATAGGTTTATTTATTGGATTTCAGTATTTTTCTATCTATCTTTATGTGTATTAATATTTGGAGGAAAAAGTTTGGGTTTTGCTTGTTTTAGTGTTTGTGGTATTTTTGTTTTGTTTAATTTTTTGGATGTTATTATTTATATGGTTTTCAACCTTTTTAAAGTATCATGCTTATCTTAGTCAGTGTTCTATTGCTGTCAAGAGATATCATCAGCATTGCAACTCTTACAAAGAAAGTATTTAATTGGGATAGGCTTATAGTTTCACAGATATACTCCCTTATTGTAATGGCAGGGAGCATGGCAGCGCACAGGCAGACATGGTGCTGGAGAAGGAGCTAAGACTTCTATATCCCTATCCATAGGCAACAGAAAGAGATGGCACTGAACCTGGTTTGGGCTTCTGAAACCACAAAGCTCACACCTATTGACATACTTCTTACCACAAGGCCACCTAATCCTTTTAACCAGTACCACTCCCTCAGCATTTAAATATATGAACCTACTGGATCACTCTTATTCAAACCACCATAATGCCTCTAGACACCATACTCTTCAATGAAAAAGCAAATATAAATACCAGAATGCCCTTTAAGATACTGCTCTGCCATTTTTCAGCTCCTTTTCTCATTTTTCTATATTTTACTGAGATACATGTGAATGTGAATATTTCTGTATTTATTTTAGCTTGAATTTCTTATTAAAAAAAAAATTAAGGGGGCTAGAGAGATGGCTCAGCAGTTAAGAGCACTGACTGCTCTTCCAGAGGTCCTGAGTTCAATTCCTAGCAACCACATGGTGGCTCCTGCCCCACCCCCATCCTTTAATTTCTGAATTCCCACTTGCGAATGGGTTACAGTTTATAATAAGGTTTGGGAGAATTTTAAATCTTTTAGTGCTTTTTCTCTGTTTCTTTCCTTTTCTCTTTTACATATATTATACATATTGGTGAACTTACATCCCAAGTTTCTGCCAAGAATTTAGTCACTATTCTTTGCCCTTTCTTCTTTTCTTCTCTTTTTTCTTTTCTTTTCTTTAAATTTCAGAGTCTCTGTTGTTTACCTTGTTTGTGATTGCTTTTTGCTTGATGTTCAAATGTATATTGAGACCTTATAATGAACTTTCATTTCAGATATTTTATTTGTGAACTTTAGAATATCTGGTTAATATTGAAAAATAGGGGCTGGGGAGATAGGTCAGCAGTTATGAGCACTGACTGTTCCTCCAGAGGTCCTGAGTTCAATTTCCAGAAACCACATGGTGGTTCTCAAGAATCTGTAATGGGATCCAATACCCTCTTCTGGTGTGTCTGAAGGCAGCTACAGTGAACTCATATACATAAAATAAATAAATAAAATTTTAAAAATATTTGAAAAATAATTTCTACCTTTTTGATATTTTTGATAAGGTATTGTATTTTCATTTACTTCTTAAGCACTGTTTTGAGTAGTGTTTTAAATATAGTTATGGTGACTAGCTTAAAGGCCTTGTCTATTAAGCTCAATCTTTGAATCTTCTTAAAGGAAATTACTTTTGATGACTATTTCTATGTATTTCTATGTACTATCCATTTCAAATATCTTTATTGAAAATGTCATTTTTTCCTGTTGTTAAAAGAAAAAAAAACATAAAAGGTCATTAAATGTTTTTAAAACTGCCCAGCATCCTAGCTGTCTTAATTGTTGTTCTATTGTTGTAAAGAGACATCATGACCAAGCCAATTCTTTTAAAAGAAAGAATTTAATTGGGAACTTGATTATAGTTTTAGAGGGTTACTCCTTAATCATCATGACAGTAAGTAGACAGACATGGACACTGGAGCAGAAACTGAGAGCTTTACAACCTGTTTTGTAGGCATCAGACAGAGACAAAGTGACTGGGCCTAGCTTAAGCTTTTGAAATTTCACAGCCCATCCTACGTGATAATCCTTCTCCTACGTGGTGATTATACCTACTCCAACAAGGATGCATCTTCTAATCCTTGTCAAACATTTCACCAACTGGGGACCAGGCATTCAAATATATGAGCTTATGTGGGCATTTTCATTCAGTCCATCACATTCCACTCCCTGGTCCCAATAGGCTTGCAGCCATATCATAATGCAAAATGTATTTATAGTCTTTCATTCTTAAGACTGCTTCAAAATCTAAAGTCCCTTCTGAGACACATGGCAGTCTCTTAACTGTAATCCCTGTAAAAGCAAAAGCAAAAAGCAAATAACATTCTTTTAATATTCAAAGACACAGTATGTAAACTATCATTACAAAAGAGAGGAACTATTGTACGAAGCCAGGAATGAAACCCAACAGGACAAACTCCAATGCTGTATCTCTGTGTCTGATGTCAGAGCATTCTTCACATCTCCCACTCCTTCCAGTTTTGTTGACTCTAACACACTCCTCTCTCTTGAGCTGGCTCCACACCCTATTAGTAGATCTCCTTGGCAGATATCTAACAGCTCTGCTATCTCCAACATCTTGGAGTCTTCAACAGAGTCCCAGCTTCAGTTTTATAACTTGAAGAAATTGTCTGTCTTTTGAAACCTCAAAGCTCACTCCCAATGACACACCTTCTACAAAGCCACACATACTCTAAAAGGCCACAGCTCTTATTCCTTCCCCAAAATTCCACTCACGACAGACCAAGCATTAAAATTTATGAACCTATGGAAGCCATTCTCACCATACCAGCCATCAGAGAAATGTAAATTAAAATTTCTTTGTGGTTTCATCTTATTCCAGTAAGAATAGTTATCACCAACAAATATTAGCAAGGATTCAGAGAAAAAGATATCTTTGTCATTGGTGGTAGAATTGTAAATGAGTATGGGTTTTATAAAAACTAGGTTTCTCAAAAAATTAAAAATAGATCTACTATAACATCTAGCTGTACAACTCCTAGACACCTACCCAGAAAGTTCCATATGTGGTCACAGAGATTTTTATATATCTGTTTGTTGCTGTTCTATTCACAATGCCAGAGAACTAGAACCAGCCTATTAACAGATGACTAGATAATGGAAATTAGTACATACACACAGCAGAAGCAAACAAGGAAGGAAGGAAATGAATGAGGAGAAAAAAATGGAGGAGGCAGAGAGAAAGAAAACTTAGGAAGAGAAGGAGAGAGAAAGATATAGAACTAGACATCCAGAAACCAGAAAGAAAAGATTCCTGTTCCCTGTATAACAAATCCACTTATTCAGCAAAGGAGATATGATAAAATAAAGCACCAGGACAGGGCTTGAAGTTACAGAATGGGGATCACAGTTACAGAACCTTGAATGATGGAGGTTAGACTTGTTTTGAAGACATCAGCATGTTATAGACAGTTATTTATCAATTATAGGAACTATTGATAGAATAATAAACAAGATAAAAGGGACTTTTAAAATACACTTGGGATGTTACTTCTGGGATGTCTACAAGATTCGTAGAACCAGAAGTAAAAGGCTAAACAAAAATAAAAGGAGGTAAGATTTAGAGAAACTTCACTTGAAGCTATGTACCTGTAGGTGTTTATTGCTCAGGGAAATTTGATGGTCACAAGGATGAGTAGGAATGAGAAGAGATACTTCTCAGGGTGGCATCTTGTCTCCAGACCAAACTCAGCAATGAGAACTGCCTCTCTCTAGGAACTACTTTCCTAAGTAGTTACATTTGTGAGAACTAATCACATTCTCAAATCCATGCTTGCTGTTGTGTTTTCTCACGTTTCAGCATTATCTAGCGTCACTTACCAACACATCCCTCCTCTCTAGAACTCTTTAAAGCATGAGGTGGGGCCCTGTCCTTTCTTGCATCATGTTCATAGTAGGTTTTTATTTACTATCAAATTATGGAATTCTACTCTTAGACACCTGAACCAGAATGAAAGGCGGAGTTGAAATTTAAGAATACTAAATTTCTGGTGTCCTAGTGATGTACTAGTGGCTAGATGTGTAAGTTCATTTGAGGATAGAACAGGTTGAGGCCTAGAAGAGGCTTCATAGTGAGTAGACAAACCTAGATCAGTACCCTTTCTCTACTGCAAGAGAAAATTCTTCTAGAGTCAATCCCCATAGTTTTGTACATATTTATGAGACTCACTGTGATGAAACTAATTGCACTTAGAGATTTTTATAGGTACTTTATACTATAATATATAGACTGGAAAATATATAAAGTAGGCAGGTATACTTAATTCATTAAGAGCAGAATACTA
Source organism: Uromys caudimaculatus (assembly GCA_028551405.1). NCBI lineage: Eukaryota > Metazoa > Chordata > Mammalia > Rodentia > Muridae > Uromys > Uromys caudimaculatus. The sequence continues at coordinate 68,474,452 of CM052704.1, read as the reverse complement.
ATGCAAAGATCCCAGAAAGAACTCAAAGCTCTTTGGAACCATAACGATGGCTGATTATTGGTTAAATTCAAACAAGCGCGTTTGAGGTATATGAGATTCCCATGATTGGAAATTATATGTTGTAGGTCTTGGGTACGGAAAAGGAAAAGTAGTGCATTGGGATCAGTCATTCTGCCTTCCCACTATGGCTCAGTGAGCATGAAGCATGCAGAGGAACAACTAGAGGTTTCTTCTGCCTGAGAGTGTTGGGAAGGAAGAAAGGCACAGAAGTGAAGAGAGATGTTGTTTAATTACTGAAGTTTAAACCTGTTGCACTCCTTTTAGGATCCTCTTGATGGGATGGGGTAGGCATCAGACCATTCTCCCACCTGCTGTGTTTACATAAGTACTTAATTTACCTTTATCCAAACTTCATCCCAAAACCTCCTCAGAAGAAACAGATGAGTTTCAATAACTGGAACCTGCTGGGTTTAGCCTTCCAAAAGCAATTCTTCCGATTTCGTTAAGTTTTCTGCCTTTGTTAGGATACTTATTCCTCATCCACCCCCTAATCATGCTCACATTTGTCTGCAATCTGATTTGGGGTCTTTGAAGACTGATCATTCGACCAAACGTCATCTTCCATCACTTAGCCAATTGTTTCCAAATTTCAATATTTTTATAGGAATGGTTAGAGGCTGTCAAGACCCAGCCCTTACTGAGAAGCTCATTATCATGAGAAGTATGCATTATCAGTGATTCTGAGATGGAAATACCTAGAAATGAGAAACAGTATTTAGTTGAGAGCATTGCTAATCTAACAAAGAAAACACGGAATAATATCAATTTTCATAAAAGGAAAGAAAAACTTTGCTTTGTAAAAGGTTTTTCCATGGGTGTCCTGATCAATATGCAGATCCTCATTAGTATTTAAGAGACAGCCATTTATGAATGAATGGTTTCTCTCCTCCCTACTTTTAGTTTATTGTATCTGGCAAGGTACACCCACCAATTTGGAAAGGGTGTTCACAAAAGGGGAACAAAATGAACATCTAACTATGAAGAAAAAGGAGCTGGGTTTTATTTCCCTACTTTTCTTCCCGTGAGATACAGCTTTGTTCTAAAGTCAGGTAAATTGATCACTTCATCTAACATTGATGAGTACTTTTAGTGTGTGTTGGGGACAATGTCAGTCTCTAGGAATGCAGAAGTGATAAAGACAAGGGCTCTGTCATTCAGAAACAGTTTGCTAGAAGAGATAAGATATGTATCTAGGTCACCATGACTTAGGACAGCAACAGATCTGTGAGAGAATCCACAGACTTCAGAGGACATAAGACTCTGATGTGACTATGAAATTAGGTAAGTCCTTTGGGGTACAGGGTAATGGGCTGAAAGTTCAGTTCTGTGTGTCAGGAGACAAATAGGAACTTCCTCAGACTCTGGTCACAGACTGAAGACTATCCTCCCTTTTTCATTCTATATTAAACTCAGAAGTAGTCCTCATCTAATTCCACATCCTGTCTCATCTCATTTGTGCAGTGTACTCACTTCTATGTAAGCCAGCTTGAAGGCCTCAGGTTTCTCATCGATTACTTACCCGAAATTCCCTTTGCAATGAATCTCAGCTGTATACAGATGAGAAATCCTGCCTGGGGAATTATGAAATACCTCGAGAGATCATTCACTCATGACAGCCCTTCTATAACAAGTAGCCTGGAGGTTTCACATGGAGGATGTATAAAACAGCATCATCCTTCTGGTCCATAAAACTTCAGGCTCCTCCTGGGGTGACTTGTCTACTCATCTTCCTGGAAGATAAGGCTATTTCAGGGTGAAGAGGTACTTTGGTGTCACATGCTCAGGCCTTGCTGAGGAAGTCTTGACCTTCTCTGTTGTCTCTCCCAGCAATTTGCTAAAGCAGGTAGGAAAGATTTGTAGCAGGGAGAAGGGAAGGGCTGGAAATCCATGCCAAGAACCCAGAAATGATCTAACATGAGACAGACCCACAGGGTCTAGAGGGAAGAAGAAACAGCAGAGACATCCTACATAGGCTTGGAAAACTGAGGCCAGAAACCAATGAATGAAAAAGCTGATGAGCTCGTTCTTTACTCTTCACCATGGTGGGCATCGGCGCTGGAAAAGGGTACTATTAGTTCAGCTAAGTTTATGTTTCTTTTATAGGGAGAGGGATAATTGACAAATTCTTAGAAATTCTCCCAGAATTTACTCCTGATGTGTTCAACCCTTGAGACTACTGTTTTTCCTCCTGGGTTAGTCTTCTCTGAGTTGTTAATGCTGGCAGCCTCAGATCTTGAGATGAGTGACTTACACTTCTCTGATATTTCAGTATGTTTTTTTTTTTTTTTTTATTTCCAGATTTAAAATTTTAGCTGAGCAATGTCACAGCAGAAGCAACAACCTTCAGAGCTCCCAAATGCTCCCAAATGTTCACCTCCGAAAGGCCCAAACCTCTGTCTGACTACCTGCTCAACTTCTTGTGAGACTTCTTGTTCGGCAGGCTGTTCTTCCCACTCAAAAAGGATGGGGCTTCGGAACACTGTCAGCCGCAAGAAAGTTCACCACCCACAACCTCGTTGCCTTAGGGGCGGTACCACCTACCACTGTAAAGAAGAAGAATGCTAAGAACCTGGGCACAAAGGAGGGTAAAAAGTTTCAGTGACCTCTCCACCTAAACTCATGAATTCCACCAGGAAGGCCAGACCCTTTACCTCTCTTGGCTAGAAAAACATTTCTTGTTTCTTTCTTCAGCCCACCCTTTCAGTTCAGCAACAATAAAATTGATCATAGTGCATGGCTATGACTTCTGTGAGTCCTTGAGACCGTGGTCAGAAGGGCAGAGGACCCTCAACTGGGTTCTTCTCTCAGGGACAGGTTTCTGGGAATTTGTGTTTTAGTTTTCTGTAGCTTCATAACAATACATTCATGTAGAATACCTATTGTATACTGACCTTTGTGTTTAAAGATGCATGTGGGATATTTGACCTTTTGCTAGCAAATGTTATGATCCAGTGAGAGAAGTAAGGTATATTTCAGTTTAAATAACATGGATTAATATAATTATTGCTTATTAAATTATGTATTTTCTCTCTGATGTGTTTAAAAGAATTTAACAGGTTATATTTAGGAACACATACACACACAGACACACACACACCCTTATATGTATGCAATAGCAATTAATGAGAAAGGAAGGCATGAATTTGAAGGAGAGTGGGAAAGCGTATATAAGAGGGATCAGATTCAACTTTAGAGGTAGAGAAGGGAAGGGAGAAATTGTAATTAAGTTGCCATCTCAAAAATAAACAACAACAGCAATAACAAAAAGTAGCATTTAAAGGAAAACAATGTAGAAAAGAGAAGGGCAGCATCCAGCACCAGTGGGCACAGTATTCTGAAGTTTGGATAGTACAAATCAACAGTAGTTTGCAAAGCTTAGAGGGAGAGATGAGAAAAGGGAAGAGCCTTTGGGGATCGAGGCAAACAAGCTTCCTGGGGTTGAAAGTTTAAACAGAACATTTAAATGAAGGCAGACTAGGGTCCTGAGGTGTGGAAGGAAGTGCCTTCCAATCGTAAAATACAAAAGAAGCTAACACAAGGCAAAGGGGACATGTGTCAACAGTCTGAGCATCAATGCAGCTTGAGCTCCAGTAAAGATGATAGACAGGAGTTTATAACCCCAATGCCTATACTAAACCCACCGGTTGAGTTTACTGACTTTAACGTTATAAAATTCCAACTATTAAAGTATCATTCTTCTGGGGAAAATCTGGGCCCAAGCCTAGGCCCTAGTAACCTGGCATTTAGGGGAACCTGATATACATTATAAGGCCTGGAGGCAGCTTCACTTTCAGCTAAGTCTCATTTGAAACTTAACTCTATGTGAAGAGTTTTCATTGATGTACATTTCTGAAGTAGATTTTATTGACTATTTTCAAAAAATTAGCATATCATTTCCAATCTATAGGATGCTTATTTTTACAGCCATCCCCATGATGCTGGGAGCTGACTTTACCTTTCTTATGACCTATATCCACCTGTACATATGTGTCATAATTATGCATTATTATATATGTGTAATTGTACCTATAAAGGAGATGATGCAATTTTTTTGTTGTTGTTAGTATGGGAGAATGAGAGAAGTGGTAGAGCATTTGACAGAAACCTGTGAAGCCATGGATCAAATCCACAATACTGAAAAAAAGAATTTTTAATGCTGATGAGCAAAAATAAGATGATTAAGATAAATTAAAATAGTATCATTCTCAAAATAATCACAACTAGTAACATCTTATCTATATGTTCTAAGCTTTAAAAATGATACAATGGGATCCTTTTATAATATTCTATAGTGCATTGTATAAAACTGAGTAGAGACTAAGGAGGTGCCTCAGTGGCAAGGAGCTCTTGCTTCTCTGTAAAATGACTAAGTTTTGTTCCTAGTAGCCACATGAGGTGGCTTACAGCTACCAGTTCTTCCAGCTTTAGGGCATATAATGCCTTCTTCTGGTTCTTTCCAGGTTTACACATATATGGCAAACATGCACAGACATACATAAAAATAAAATGAGTTTTTAAAAATAAGGGAATACAGACTAGAGAAATGGTTCAGTGGTTAAGAGCACTGGCTACTATTGCAGAAGACCTGAATTTGAATCCCAGCCCCCACATAGCTGCTCACAACCAACTATAAATGAAGTTACTGCAGTGACTCTGACCTCTGTCCTGGCCCCTGCTAAAATCAAGCATTATATATATTCATTCTATAAAACACACATATAAAACAAATCTTTAAATAAATAAATAAAACTAATTAAATCTTAACAATAAAAGAGTAGCTGTCAGTGTCCTCCACTCTGACAAGTATCAGTCACAACCATGACACTTGTCACTAAGTCACCACCGTAAGTCCTTTCCTAATGTTCTACATTCACACTGTTTCTACCACTCCAGTATCAAGACAAAGAATAGTGAATATCTCATTGGTGATTATTCAGGTTTTAGAATACATTTTTAGAATTGGAATTCTAGAACTATGGCAATTTCAAACTGATTTTTGAGAGATTGTGAAATGACTCCATTTAGGAAAAACATACTTTAGGAAGAGGGATTTCCTCTGTTCAACAACAAGAGTAGGTTTTTTTGTTAAAAGACAATTTTGTCAAAGTAGGAAAACTTCATAAAAAGAAGTTCCTGGAAGACATGACATGTACATAAGTAATTTGATTGTCGTTAATATCTATTTTTAAAAGCTAGGCACTTTCTCTTTTTGACTAAAGAAAAGTAACTTCATTTTGTGAGCAGTAGTTTCCTACAAACATTGATGTGTTGCTGTTTAGATGTCTCTGATTAGTTGAAAGGTTCCTAATTATTGATTTTAAATAGTTGTCACATTTGTAAAGGTTTCTGGAAAGAATCTATGAAATGAGCAGTATCAGTGCTTGGGTGATTGTGTTTATAATATGTATAAAAATGTTTTCCCTAAAATTTATTTCTAATAATCATTGAAGACAGACCTTTCCCAAATAATAATCAAAGTATGACAGAAACTGATTTTAACAAGAATGGTTCCTGATATTTCAGCCTATACATGTATCCTAGACAGTACAGAGACTACTTGCTCTAGTCACATTATTTACACATATATCTCTAGTCAGAAATATTTACACATATCCATATACACATACACATATACACACTATTTTGACAGCATCAAATTAACTTCCAAACATTGATGGGGAAAGAAAGTCAGTGGTTAGATGATCATTTTGGTTCATGAGGATTTGTGCCAGCTTCATAATTTTCTAAAATGTGTATGTTCATAAGAAATACCTATATTGTGAGGATTTTTGAGTATGTCAGTGTTATAGTTTCATTTTAATGTTGAAAACACAATGTACCTCTGTTTGATACTAAAGAATAGAAAACACAAATTTCTTATGTTTCACAAAGTTTCTAATACAGATACAGATAAAACAGATAGACATGACAGATATGTGATCGATAGATGAGATAGAGAGATAGATAGATAGATAGATAGATAGATAGATAGATAGATAGATAGATAGATAGAGGTGATAGAAGAAAAACAGACAGAAAGACTAAAAGAAGACAGACAGGCAGACAGAGGACTTGAAATGTTCATACCATAACAGAATGTTAACTATGTGAGGCAATGAATGTTAATTAACTTAGCTATACCACTCAATATATGTTTTAAAACAGATTGTACTTAATAAATTCATACAATGAGTATTTGCTGCTTAGAATAAATGAATATTCAAATTTACCAGTTCATAAGAAAAACATATTGTTCTAGCATGGGAAACTCTTTACTTGCTCTTTTCATGCCCCTTTAATATCACACAATGAGTTCACTTTTGAGCATATTGCTACTTTCTGGTTCTCTGCCTTAGGTGTTGCTTCGTTCATTTCTCTAGAGAGCCCTGGGTTTGTACTTAATTCAAAAATACATGGGTATATGTAAATATTTGGAGAAATGAAAAAGATAGGTTCTCATTATTACTAAGTCAGATGTAGTGGTACATATCTGTAATCTAAATACTGAGGGGCTTGACACAAGAGAATTACAAATTCAAAGACAGCTAGTAATAATAATAATAATAATAATAATAATAATAATAATAATAATAAAATCATAAATGATGATGATAATAAGAACGTTTCCAAGCACTGTTCACATGCTGCTGAAATAATTCTCACAACAGCTCTGTGGAGAAAAATAATTGTCATCTTTGCCTTACAGATCAGTAACTAATGCAAGAAGTCAAGTGAAAGTTTATGCTCCACAATTAAGAGGAAATCGAGCCTGGATTTGAGGCAAAACGATTCAATTGCAGACATTAGAGAGTGTGTTGTGTGCAGCTAATTTGTGCTCCCTCTGCTTCTTTATCCAGTCTCAAACATGAATACTGGGTTGATAAACAGTTGACCTTGGGTTTAGTATTGACCCTGCTCACATTTGAACTCTACACTTTAAAATGACTTCTTTGAATATTTAGCTCTCATTTGTAACATAAAAGCACATAACCAAACCAAGTAAGATATTTTACTTGTGACTAACTCAGTTAATAAAATTTTGGTAAGAATGAACTACATAAAAAAACTGCATTTTAAAGGTATTATTAATATTCTTTAGTACCTGCTCATATACACTGTTGGGAAAAAAATCCTAACAAAGAAAAACTTAAAAAGGGGTTCAGGGGCTTCCTTAATGGCAGAATGAGTTCTCCTAATGAAAGCATTTCCATTAAAGTATCAAAGCTCAATGCAAGGCATAAGAACTTGATCAGACAATTACACTTGATGTTGGCTCGGGTCTCTTCAAGGATGAGTAGTTCAGGAGAGTCCTGAGTTTTGTACATATTTCAGCTATTCATGAAATTCTCCACACAATGGAGTACTACTCAGCTATTAAAAACAATGATTTAATGAAATTTGCAGGCAAATGGATGGAACTTGAAAATACCATCCTGAGCGAGGTAACTCAGTCACAAAAGAACAAACATGGTATGTACTCACTGATAAGTGGATATTAGCCGAAACATTTGGAATACCCAAGTTTCACTTTACAGTAACCACTGGACTGAGCGTGGGGTCCCAGATGGAGGAGTTGGAGAAGGGACTGAAGGAGCTGAGGGAGTCTGCAGCCCCATGGAGGGAGCAACAGTGTCAACTGGCCTGACACCTCCCCCCACCCACCCCACCCCGTCCTCCTGGAGGCTGCACCACCAACCAAAGAATACACATGGAGGGACCCATGGTTCATGGTTCGGACCACATATGTGGCAGAGGAGGGCCTTGCTGGCCATCAGGGAGAGGAGAGGCCCCAGTAAAGGGGAATGTCAAGATGAGAATGTGGGAGTGGGCAGGTGGGTGGGTGGGAGGTGGAATTCCCTCATAGAGATGGGGGAGGGGGAGGGGATAGGTGGTCTCCAAAGAGGAGACCTAGAAAGGGGAAAACATTGGAAATGTAAATAAAGTATCAAAAATTAAAAAAAAAAAAAAAAAAAGAAAAAGAAAAAAAGACACTGTAGTGGAGGATACCGGATCTCAGCCATGGAATTCTGGAAACCTTAAGTGACTTGTTATGAAGCCTATGCCCCATCAGGAAGAGCTCTGTATTCCAAGGTCCTGCAGAAGTCCCAGAGTATCAATTGCACAGCTGTTTAGATTCTAAGGAAGAGGGAGTTTGCTTCTGTATGATACAAAATAAAATACTGGCAATGTAGCAGAGCAAAAAACAAAAGAAAAAAGAAATTCTCCAAAGGAGCTCAGAGGAAGAGAATATGTGGCAGCTGACATGTCATCAGAAAGTTGTAAGGTCTGGCTATGTCCCTGCTGTATGGAACACTGAGACTTTTCAAATCCATCAGACTTATCCAGAAAGTATTTTAAGAATGCATACACTTAATTCTAACTTCTTGGAGATTATACTCTAACAGGTCTTAGTTGGGGATGAGGGATCTGCATTTGAAATGACTTCCTCCTGTGGCTCATGAGCAATCAGATCTGGAATTCCTAATTTGTTACTGAGTCAGGATGGAAGCTGAAAACACAGCTTTCCTATTCCAGGCAATTGCTTTCTTGGGTGGCCCTACTGTCCCGGAACCTAGAACCTGATATATATATGATTTTGAACTTTGTAATATTCTATTTTTCATGGGCAAAAACCCAACTCAGTACTGTTAAAAGAGGAAAATAAAATACGAGGAATATAGGTGTTTAATACAGAAAAGTGAGGATGTGGGAGCTTCTCTTTGCATGAACCACCATATCTGAGACTATAAATACCAGCTCAGAATGACAGGACAGAGAATCTTCAAAACCCAAGCAACAAGCCTGTGACTTTGTAATGTCTGTCTTGTGTTCTTTGGAGTATAGAGTCTGGCTATAGAGTCAAAGTAACACTGCTTTTCCAAGTGGAAATACATTTTGAGGAGGGGCAATGGGCAAATGAATCCTCTTTCTTATCTTCCTCTTAAAAGCCAGGGAGTTTATCAGGATAGTAGTCTTCATGAAAGACAGACAGAGGCAGCGATCTTCTCTCCCGAGGGGAGAAGCTCACATTTTTACATCAGCACAAGAATGGAACTGCATGGGAATATGCCCTGCTGCTCTAGGTGGTGGAGTCTCCTTTCTTGAAAAATTTAGGAATATTTTCTTGGGATCTTTGCTTGGAAGAAAATTATAAGCAGAATGAAGGAAATGTCTTCATCTCTTGTTGTCTTAGAGCTAACAACTACCATTTGGTAGTGATATCCACACATATGTTTTTCTAATAGTTCATTTTAGCTATTGCCTGCTTCCAAAGAATGACTCAAGGTAAGCACAGAAGACAGGATCTAAAGAGGAGATCATTATATTTACCATAAAGACAATGGAACAGCACAGCTGTTCTTACAGAGATGACAGACCAGAAGCCATGTAGATGGTTTTTGGACCTAGGACAACTCCAAGTGTAAAACTCTCAAAATTTTCATAGAAATCAAGAGACAACAGCAATACTCATTTGGCACTGAGGCTACAAGAACACAAGAGTCTTTCACATAGCCAGTCTCCAGTCCAGGCTCATGTTTCCATTCAGATAGTCTCTGTACTAGGTTCATATTCTAAGGATCATCCAAGCCTGCAAAAAACACAAATGCTTATAACTATAACCTTGACTTACAGATCACAGAATTTTGTGTACTGTGTGGTTGTGGGTACTTTGTTTTATTTGTTTTTCTCACATTATTTTTTAGCATATATATGTATATAATTACATATATATTATATATGTTTTTCCTCACATGATTTTTAACTGCATATTAGATATATAATTTATATATATTTATAATTACACATATATTATACAAAATGTTTGTCTCACACTATTTTAACTACTATATATATTTATAATTATATATAAAATGTTTGTTTTTCTTACATGATTTTTAACTGCATATTATATATATATATAATTTATATATATTTATAATTCCATATATATTATATATATATAATGTTTGTTTTCTCACACTATTTTTAAACTAACTACACACACACACACACACATATATATATATAAAAAATAGTTGTTGTACAGATACTACAGAGACTACACTTAATTACCATTATATACATGGTATATATGATTTACACATACACATACATATATGATATATATCTTCCATGCTAATGTTTGTACTGCATGTCTGTCATATCTTTAAGCCATGTTATACAGGTAAAGTGACTGGATTTTAAGTCCATTTCATAAAAGTGATGGGAAATTATTATGCTGAATAAATCTTGTCCCTTCTTCTACTCTCTGTGAGACCCATTGGTCCTGGACATTGATTACAGATTATGGCCATCTTCTGCCAAAGGGATGCACACTAAACTTCATATGTGCTTCCTGTTCTAGCCTGTGGGAGGCTGGAAGTTGCAAAGGCTGACCCACCACTCAGTCTACAGGATGATCCTTGTCTCTGCTCTTTCATCACTTAAGGATTAACTTGATAAGAATCTCATGCATGCAGATGCTAGCCTGGCTTGTACCTCGCCCTTCTATTAAAGGAAACACCCAAGATAGATAGGAATCTATAACATTCCTGAGTCCTTAAGCAGGCAAGATACTAAGGAAGTGCACAGGCAGATGAGAGTGGAGTTGGGGAATGTACCAGCTGTGGCCAGGTAGACCTTGACCAAGCAGAGACTCTCCTTTCGTTCTACAACTAACCCCTTTCCATACAAGCTCATTAGTAAAGAGCTCTTCCCAAACCTAGCTCTGGTTTACATTAAACCTGCACACTGCCTGTTTACCACACACTCCAGCTTTAATGGAGACTGTGGTAATCCTTCTAAAATGAATCTGGTCATGGTCCTCCCCACCTTTCTTGGATAGTGAGAGATGTCCAGTTAACTCTAGTCTTTAAGCATCATGATCCTATTAACTAACATGTGTAAATCAGGTAAAGGTATAATTAATTGCTCTGGATAAAGCAGAGGGTGGGTACAAGGCCTATATTGTGTACTGGTATGTCTTTCCTGCCAGACAACACAAATAATGAAAGATTAAGAATTAATGGCATTTTAGAATAGAACTCATAGTTCTGAGACTTTCCTTCATCAAATTTACTAATATTATCACAGTATAATAGCTTTTAAGTTTCGTATTTTTAACCTCATGTTACAGATTGGCTTTTTTTAAATGTGTGTGTATGTTGTCTCTGCATGTATACCTTCATGCATGTCATGCCTTCATGACAGAAGAAGGCATCAGATTCTGTTATAGATGGTTGTGAGCCACCATGTGGTTGCTGGGGATTGAACTCAGGGCCTCTGGAAGAGCATCCAGTGTTCTTAACTACTGAGCCATCTCTCCAAAAATGTGAAATGACGTATGGAGGGCTCGAATACCAAGGTTCTGATACCAAGATGAATGCTTTCTCAGCTTCTCTTCCACATACAGCCACAGGCAATGGCAGGGGTGTGGGGGGAGAGGAACAGCCGTTGGAGGAGATGATGGTTGAGCAATTTCACAACAAAGTTCCAATGAATATAGGGCAGAAGCCAGGAATCTCCAGAGTACAATTGCACAGCACAGTTCCTGTCTGCACAACCATGGTCTCCCGCTTTCTTCTTTTACTCCCATTATTATGATCATTGTTTCCTGGAAAGACTAAGCTCATATCCATCTCTGTGCTGTACCTGGGTTCTTCTCATCTCAATCCAGAATACCAGCTTCTGCATAACTCCCAGTGAACCCCAAGCCATTTCCTGAGATCATGTCTTGTGGAGGTACCACCAGAAGGAGTTTCTGTCTTGGGGCATACCCAGTCCTCCCCTATGCTGATGTCTGGAATGAATGTCTGCCTATGTCTGTGCTGAATCAGCATCACGACCTCACATTCTATAGAAGCTAGAGGAACACAGCTCTTGGAATTAGGACACCAGGGATGTGAATTATACTTGTGTTATTTGATATTCTTCAGATTTAGATATTTTTATCAATATAGGGTGATTGACAATAAGAAACTTCCAGTTATTGTACAGGCTACATGATGGATAGGAGATTAAGAATATGTTTCAATTCTCTTTATCTCTCTCATATCACCTCATTTCTACTACTATTAAGAATAAAAGCTTAATATTTGAGTTCATAAAACTCTGCCCAATAGGCAAATCACTATGATTAAAGTGATGCTTCAAAAGCTGTTATAAGAAATAAATAAAATAAGAATTAAACTAAATAAAAAACTAAACTTTTGTGGGGTTTTCTACTGTTGAATCGGTAATTCATTGATAGCTTTGATCAGTATAATATAACATTATTTTCCAATTGCTTAAAATAACTTGTAATATTTTAGTGGGGGTCATTGCAAAGAAGGAACATAATTGGTCTGTATCTACGGATATGGGTTACTACCCATAACTCATCACCCTTTTATCCAGGACAGGTATAATGCAGCAAGAATTAGGTAGATACACAATACCGTTTGACACAACAAAGTAAGCTGTTAGTAATCTTCTCTAAGGAGATAAACAGAATATCAATATGTAGTTCCTTCTGCAAACTGTGACTGACCTTAAAATATTCTAAACCCATATGAGCTTACCAGCTATTGTCTCTCCCCTAACATGAAGCATATAACCATTCTTATTTCAGCTGTATGTTCAAAAAGAAAACCAAATCAGAAAAAAATAATATGAGGCCGGTGTGTTAGCTTTCTGGAACTCTGATACTAATAAATGAAAACAAACTTGAAGGCATCTGTGAGTTCATCTGATCCAGTTATCTCTGAATCCCAAGAAAAGCAACACAGTCAGAACCAAACTCCTTCTAGGTTCTTGCTGCTGACCAACACCAATGACTACAACCTGCCAGCAGCTTCTCACACCTGCCCCAAATTCTCATTGCTGGTCTGGCCTCCAACATGCTCTCTCTCTTTCAAAGAATTAAAAACAGGAACACCTTGGCCTCAGCTCATCAAAACTCTCATCAGTTCACTGAACAACAGGTATTGTAAAGGTACTGGGGATGAAGAGGGACCACTGACATTTCATTCTAGGAAGAATGACAAATGCTGAAGAATAAACACGGGGATATGGGACACTGACTATGCTATAGGGGTATTTACAGGAGCAATAAGACAATCCAAGTTCAAGGTACACAGAGAAGACTAGGGAGAGACATCACAAGAGACAAGGGGCTACCTCTCTAGTGTGGCACACAAAGTCATCAAGGAGGATTATAGGTGTAAGTGACCTTGGAGACAGAGTTGGAAGCTGAGGCACGTTACATTTTCTAGCAACAGTACTCTGAAGAGGCAGCCTTGTCCATCTCGGGGGAGAAGGGGAATGCTAATTTTATGATAATGTCCACCTGCCTGAATGCTTTTATAATTTTGTTTTTATTTTGATAGTGATTAAACATAGTAGGGTGAATTCACTGAAGGTCGAAATGCTGTCTGCTGTGTACTGACGAGCTAGAAAAGCAAAAGTTTTATTAGTTAAGAAAGAAAGGTTGAAAGAGTGGGCTAAGAAAAACAAACAGGTTTGGGAGTGGCATGTGGAAATAAGGAGGTTCAAGGGCAGGGAGAAAGGAGATCACAGCGCATGCACACAAGCAAACTGGAAAGAAGGTCTGTAAATACAAAAAAAGATGCCCACGTATGTATCAGGATGTGGGATGCAGAATTTCCAGAGCAAACACTGCACAAACTTTGAGCTTCTTCTTCTTCCTTTCTCTAAGTACCTTAGTTTGTGTGCAGTGGAAGCAGTAACCATCACCTTTTCCAGAAGAGTCTCACTTCATTGCTCAATGTTCTAGGTGTTTTTTAAAAAACTTTTCAGAATCAAATATACAGAGCCCCCGCTAGTGGCCATAAGTGCTCTTGTTATTTGTTCCAAACTTGGTGAAACCTTCAATTCCTTATCTACACTCTGAGCTGGCCTAGCATCTATGGATTTTGATTTGCTGCTCCATTTGCTTTGGGTTCTTCCAGAAAGTATAACTTCAGTCTAGTCCCCAAGCTTCTTTCTTATAAACATCCTTGTAAACTGTTATCTTCTCCCCCTTATGGAAATATTAACAAGGCTTGTGGAGAGAAGAGATACTCTGGGAAGACACTCATATGGAGCTGGTAGTGACCAACAGTGACACAGTGACAAAATGACAGAGCCACTAGCATGTGGGTTGTTGTCATCACAGCCACCTGATCAGCAAACAGCTTTCACATCATCCATGGCTCATTCTGAGTTTGGAGCAGTAGATGTATAAAAGACTTCTACTCATAGGGTCTCCTCAGTTCCATTGCCTGCTTGACATTAAGAGAATAAGGTGAGTCCTTGTCCTGATCTAATGGCTGTTTGAGGGATAAATGGCTTGGCTACAAGCCAGTCCATGAAGGAGAATGAGAAACAGCTAATGGTTAATTTCAGGCACACAAAATTATGAAGATGAATCAAAAATACCATCCCAGAAAGGGCAAATGTTATTTAGAGATTGGGGTGATAGGAAGGCATGAAGGAGAGGAAACCATTGAAGGACAAGAGCAGCCATACAGTACTGAAGAATAGAACTTAGCCGGAACCCATGACACAGCAAACCAATGTAAAGGGAGACTGTGGAGGAAGGTAATGTAATGATCTACGCATGATAAATGCACAAAGTAGAACATAGGAGAAAAGCTAAATTAAGGTTTGGAAAAGCACCAAGTACTTCAAGCATTTGAAGTGAGAGACTTGAGACAGTGTGGAGAAGGCTTACTGAATTCTGGCTTACCCCCTGCTTGTCTTCTTCTCTATTAGGAAACCAGGGCTTCTCTGTTATGATAGTTTCTAGACTCGCAGATTTTATTGCAGAGTTTCAGGCTTCATAGAAAATATAAATGCAAAATGATTTGTACTCACTAGGATATCAAAATGTTTGCATGTTTCCCCCTCAGGATAACTGAAGTTTGTCCAAGATGTCCTCCCAGCAACGCCAGCAGAAGTGCCAGCTCTCTGCCAACTGTCCACCCAAGTGCCTCCAACAAGGTCCCCAGGCTCCTGCTTCATGTCTCCCTCTCCGTGCCCCTCCAGCTCCCGCTTGCTGTGTTTCCACCTGCTATATTTCTGGCTTGGGAGGGAGCTGCTCTTTAATATCACACCGGTTTCCTCGGTTCTACCTCCGCCAGCCTCAGCATTCTGAGTGTCCTGAGAAAGAGTCTGCAGAATGTTCCAGCTGCTGCCACAGCTCTGGAAACTGTAGCTAACCTGCAATCCTTGAGGAAACAAAGAACAATGGCCCAGGACCAGCTTTGAAATGTTGCTCTTCTTCACTCAGCCTTCCTCCCTCTCCTGAAATAGTTGCATGGATAATTGGATCCTTTATTTGTTAAGAACCTGAGGCCTCCTGGCATTGGATCTGGTACTAGGCAAAGAAGAACTGAAGTTGAAAGACAACTGTTTCCCAAAGCCTTATAAGTACACAGAACAGAAATAAAGCTTATCTCTTATGGTGCCATCAGCTTGTTGGTGTTTATTGATTTTCCCAGTGGAGCCTGAGTTGATCTGTGTTGATTCCTTAGCTAGACTCCACAATGAACCTGCCAAGCCAGAAATTTCCTCCCAGATAGACTCAGTCTGAGCTCTTTGGAGGGCTGTGTACAGGGCAGATCCTCAGGAAAGACATGGGAGGAGGTTTCCAGAACACAAACGACCCAATATTACTTACTAATGCTGCTGCTGTTGCTGCTGCTGCTTTAAGCTGTCCTGCACAGTAGACATTCTGATGCTCAGACCGTGGGTGAGAGTGTAAGATGCCCAAGAAGGAGATGGCACAGGGACATCTATAGTTCTTAGACCTTAGTTAAAAATTCATGAAAAATATTCTGAATATAACCATGTAACTGAGTGATCACTGCATATCTCCACACAGGAACCAGAGACAGTGAGGATGTATACAGTGTCTAGTTAAAAAGACACCTGTGAGACCTGGTGTGGTTGTCCACACATGGTTGTGGGGAAAGTAGAACCATACCACTAGACAGAAGAACTGGCAAGATTGAAGTAGATTAAAAAACCCTGGTAAATCTCATAATTAAGAATGGTAGGCATTAGAATCAGCTCTCAGCTAGACTACCTATCCTGGAGCATGTGACCACAACACCTCACTAAGAAGACCATGGCAGCTGGTCACATTGCATAAAAACCTAGAGTTCTCCATGCTAATGAGGTATCTAGATAGGCCCGGAGTGTTTAGCCAATGAACTTCTCTTCCTGGGCATCCCGTCCTACAAAAGGTACTTAATCCCTGGTTCACCCTGAATAAAACATATACATTTTCATCTGCCATGAATAAAACAGTTCGGACAAAAAAGAACTATCTCCTTCATCAAGGACAGCTGTGGGGGTCAGGGGAGGCCTTTGTCATAGAGATCCTGGCCTAGATCTCTTATAGAAGGCTTCTCTTCCAGCCTCTTCATACTTTAGCATTCAATCGGAGCTAAACCAGATTCTGCCTAGTCCTGGGCTCAGCACAGGTCTTGGACCCAGTTCCCAACTGCTCAAAATCCCCAGTGGTGTCCGGGCACACAGGAGCTTGAGAACCATAGCACCTGTACCAGATCTCACTGTTTCTCACCCAGAACAACATGGACTGGGACCCCTATCCTAGACTGCATTCTACCTTCCCTGAGCAACATTCTGGCAGTGCTCTTGTTCCCAGTGGTAAGGCAGACATGCACCTGTCATCCCTGTGTTTTCCCTCCCTTGAAGCAGCGAGGCAGAAACCGCAGTCCAAGATATGGTAGTCTCTTTCTATTTTATTCAAGGGGACAGATGGGTCTAAGAAAATATTCTCAGAGCATTGTCCTTTCCAATCCAACAGTGGTCCACAGGCAACAAACAGCAGTGCTCTGCCAAGTCCACCCTCTGGGACTGTTTCTTAGCCTCAATGTTGAGACAAGCTGGTGTCCATAAAGTTGGTGAGAGGAAGTCTATAGATGAGAGACTCTATACCACGTCAGCAATTAACTATATAAAATTAAGTGATAATTTAACTGCAAATGTTGCAAAGAATATGTGATCGATAAATTACAAGTCGTTTTTCATTAGCATATAATATACAGTCGAGAAAATAAGATACCTCATGTGAGAAAACTAGAAAGACACTAACAAATAGTCTGATCCTAGAGAACATAACCTTTAACCTGGGCACTAATTTACAGTCAGAATTCCTGGATGTAGTCAGCTTGATGCATATTGTCTAATGGATAGGGAAACTTCATTAATATTATTTCCTTATTGTCAATATTGTCATAAATTTGAGATATATTCAATATTTTTAAATATTCCATTGTTCCTAATCGAGTTTATCTATCTATGATGTTACAAAGAAAATATCTCTTTATCAACTTATAGTCAAAGTATGTTGTTTGTATTTGTCTAAAAACCAAAAGTATTAAAAATTAAAAAAATTAATGTCATGTACACCACATATAAATAATTTTAGAAATCATTTTTACAGAAGAATAGAATAATAAAATCTTATTTTCAGCAAGAAAGGACATGTGCTTTTAGTTTTTATTGAATCTACACAGGTCTTACTCTATAATTTTAAGTACATTATAATGGAATGCAAGAAAAAAAATTGAAAGGTGGGACAAGTAAGAATATTCCCTATGGGTCATTTTGGTCACCTTTCACTGTTATATAGAATTTTGGGGGGGTGAAATTTGTTGTAATGAGCTAAACCTTCAGTAGGCCCTGAGGGCCAACAATGTTATTTAGGAAGTATTAAGAATAGCGCTGATAGATACTAGGCCACAAGAGGGCAGTAGTGAGTTACATGCTTGCCATGCCATTTTTTTTTTTTCTTTTGTAGCCAATTTTATTTCCATAGAACATCATGTGAGCTTCCTGTTTCTCTCCTTGTTTGTAAACACATATAAATATTTTATTTTATTTATCAGCTACAATGGGGATGTAATCAGGGGAGAGACATCATTTAAATTTTATTTAGGTTTAGTATTTTCATTGTTGTTTTTTTCAGAACTATTACTATTACTAGGTTATTAGCTTTGGTAGCAACTTTGTTTATTCTTATTCAATATAATTCATGATTTGTATGGGATTTTAAAATACAGAAAGTAAAATAATTACAAATAAAATAATCATGCTTAATCTATACCTGTTTTCATACCCATTAAACTCATACTAATATATATATGTATGTATATATATATATATGTATATATATGATTACTTTGAAACATGAGCTAAAACTATTCTAATTAACTTTTTTTAAATTTATTTATTTTTTTGATACTTTATTTACATTTCCAATGTTTCCCCTTTTCTAGGTCTCCTCTTTGGGAACCCCCTATCCCCTCCCCCTCCCTGCCTCTATGAGGGAATTCCACCTCCCACCCACCCACCCACCCATTCCCATATTCCCGCCTTGACATTCCCCTTTACTGGGGTCTCTAATCCTCAGGCCCAAGGGCCTCTCCTTTCCCTGATGGCCAACGAGGCCATCCTCTGCCACATATGTGGTCCGAACCATGGGTCCCTCGATGTGTATTCTTCGGTTGGTAGTCCAAACTCCAGGATGACCAGGGAGGGGGTCAGGCCCATTGACGCTGTTGCTCCCTCCATGGGGCTGCAAACTCCCTCAGATCCTTCAGTCCTTTATCCAACTCCTCCATCTGGGACCTCACTCTCAGTCCAGCGGTTACTGTAAAGTGAAACTTGGGCATTCTGACCTTTTGGACTAATATCCACTTATCAGTGAGTACATACCATGTTCGTTCTTCTGTGACTGAGTTACCTCGCTCAGGATGATATTTTCAAGTTCCATCCATTTGCCTGCAAATTTCATTAAGTCATTGTTTTTAATAGCTGAGTGTAGATGTACCACATTTTCTGTATCCATTCCTCTGATGAGGGACATCTGGGTTGTTTCCGGCTTCTGGCTATTATAAATATGGCTGCTATGAACATAGTGGAGCATGTGTCTTTATAACATGTTGGAGCATATTCTGGATATATGCCCAGGAGAGGTATAGCTGGGTCCTCAGGTAGTATTATGTCCATTTTTCTGAGGGTCCACCAAACTGATTTCCAGAGTGGTTGAAATATAATATACACTTGAGAAAATAAGATGAAGCCCTCTCACTTGCAAGCTAAACAGGGTGGCATCCAGCACCTTGTCTTGACTTTTGAGAACAGAAATAACATCCACAATGACAATGGATACTACATTGGTTTAGCTTACAGTTTTTTTTCTTTTTTCTTTCTTTTCTTTTTCATTTATTCTTCTATCATATAATAATCACAACCACAGTTTCCCCTACCTCTACTCCTCCCAGTTCCATTCCCCCACCTCCCCTCTTCCCCAATTCCTCTGCTTCTCTATTTTCCTTCAGAAAAGAGCAGCCTTCCCAGTGATATCAACTAAACATAGCATAACAAGATGCAATAAGCATAGAAACAAACCCTCATAACAAGTCTGGATGAAGCAACCCAGAAGGAGGAAGGATCCCAAGGGCAGACAAAAGAGTAAGAGACACATTCTCTCCCCCACTCTTAGGAGTTCCATAAAGATTCCATGTTAAACAACCACATTCTGTGTGCAGAGAACCTAGTCAGACCCATGCAGGCTCCATGATTGTCGTTTCAGTCTCTGAACCCCTATGAACCTTGCTTTGTTGATTCTTTGGGTCATGTTCTGGTATCTTTGATCCCTCTGACTCCTACAATCCTTCCTCCTCCTCTTCTTCCACAGGCTTCCCCAAGTTCCCCTAATGTTTTGTGGGGCTTTCTGAGATGATGCGTTTGAAAATTCTTATAATTTGCAAAATGTTGCATGATATAAAATATTTTCAATAAATTTAAATTTTATTAAAAGTAGTAAGTTAATGAGATAATTTAAATATGAACCCACTGAGCTTTTGTGGTAGAGCCTTCACAGTATGGGTCTAAGCTATCTTTGAAGTGGGTTTAATTGGGATATAGAAATCATGGATGCAGTTAAACCAAGAAATTTTAATGTATGAATTACTAACAGTAGGAAAAACAAGAACAACTATAAGATATGAGAAAATGGCTGAGAGAAAATAGCCAAAAAGACAGATGTGGAGGGGCTCATACTCTATTGGGGTGTGGCTCAGCTAGCACCAAGTGAAGACACTCTATGGTTTAGCTAGAACCCAGGCAGGTCTAGAGTCCTAGTCAAACAGTAAGTAAGCTTTATGAGAGCAGAGCAGCAAGAAGGCATTACATTTTCGATGTATGGGCATAAAGTCCATGTAACAGTGGAAACACAAAGCCTTCAGAGCAAGGAGACTTGAAGAGATGCCATAGCTCCAGTTGGACACTCTTTCTGTATAAGTGGCCAGCTGGCTACATTTAGGACCTATGCTGGTAGAAGAACTATGAAAAGGTCATCCTCATTTGGTGGATGAAAGGAATCGGTCCAATCTTATATTTACTCTGTGGCATGGAGATTGGTCATCAGATGGCCGCTCACTTCTAGATACCTGCTTCCAATCTCTCTTTGTTCAGTGTTATTATATAACTCTATCCAGATTGCTTTACATCAATTGTATTTAAAGAACAAATGTTTATCAGATTTCTGCTATTTATCATAGAGTATATATGTACAAATTAATTTGGCAGTAAGATAATATCATTGACAACACACTATCATATACATTCATGTATACAAAGACTCAGAGACTTTTTGAAATTCATTTGTCAGATACATCTATTAATGGAGGACAGTTGCTTACCCTTCAGGACGTGCAGGGATCACATTTTTCCTCCAGGAGGCAGCACAGCTAAGCCTTAAACTTTGTAACATCAGTGAATAGTCAATAATCATTTGAACATTCTTTCTCAGCATCATTACCCTGAAGGGGCTCCTAACTTCTTCATATTGCAGAGGCTCACTGGACCCAAGGGAAAATAGAACAGCTCTGAATTCCTTGAAGAATCAATGTGTTTATAGCTTAGACCCTGCAGAGTGGGGGTCAAAGTTGAATTGGGGAACCTTTGGGAGGCATGAATCTCTAATCCTACAGTCAAGTCATGAAGAAAAGGATACATCCTAATGCCAGCAGAGAACACTTGAGAATTTGAGTCAAAGTCTGAAGCTCTAGATTTGGTTCTAGTTCCCCTGGGGAGACAGGAGATCTGACAACCCATTTCAGGCCTTTTCAGACAGTGTATACAAGATAGTTCACAGTATGCAGAATAAACACATATCAGCACCTAGGGAGAAAGGAAGAGCAACCAGAGCACTTGCTGGGAGGTTATTCTGCCTAGTAAGTACATTTGTCTTTTCCTTGACTGTTAAATGAAAGCTGTGTAAAAGCAGCTTTCGGTAGTTGGCTACTCAAACCAATATTTCTACAATATTTATAATGCAGCAAAACGTAGAATAAGCAGGTACATTGGCAGAAACTCAATCTCTGAGTATGAATCCTCACCTGAAGTGCCTTCCCCAGGAAATCATACATCTCTCAAAGTAAAGGTTTGTGGGAAGGGTCCATGACAGACATAGGCCAACAGTGCATCTGGACCTAATCATATGTATAATTCATTTCTGTGGACAATGAAAAACAGATTGAATAATTAGAAAGAGCCTCTGGATTTGACAAGCAGTAAGATTTCATCTTCAGAGAGATTCTCTAAGAGAGCCTTGTACTTTCAGCTTCCTGAGACAGCTGCTCCCACCCCCTCCTGATTGCTGATTGACCCTGGATGCTCTCAGAAAACATTAGAAGTAATTTGTTATCTTGGCTTGGATGGCAGTCATGCAGATATGCTTAGTTCATCGAGTTGTACTCTTAATGTGCATTTATTAGAGCTCAATAAAACTATAATAAACACATCACTGAACTTTTAATATGTTGAGGAATATTCCTTAATATAAGAACCATGAGTAGGAACCATAAAATGTCTAGTGGGCATTTCAATACAGTATAAAGTTATAATTAAACAATGAGATCTTGGACCATAAGCATACAGACATAGCAATACAACACATTAGGAAGGTTAAGAGCTGAACACAGCTCTATACGTAACACACACACACACACATGCACACTAAGCACACACTAAGTACACACTAAACACACCTTAAACATAACCTCAAATCTGTGAAGAAAATTAGTTTGCTCCCTAAGTAATGTTGTCACATTTGATAACCATAATTCTTCTGAAATAAGGAGAGTTTTTGTAGGATTAAAGCATTAAAAATATTACTCCTTAAGACATTCTTAGAACAATTTTCTGTAGTTTTAAAATGCAGATCCATCTTATGATTATAACACAAAGATAAAAGGCTATACTTTTAAATATAAACATTTTTGTCTTACTGAAAACTAGCAGAATAAAGACTTAAACCCGCACTGAAAGAAATTTTACGTATGAATATAATATGAAGAGCATAAGCCATAATAAGATTTAAAATTAAGTAAAATGTATAACCAAATATTCGCCCTAAAGGAAATATTGTAGTTTCTTTATTGATAAAATGCACAGCAGAGAAAACCTTGTAGAGAATCCAGCCTTCCCCTCATACTCCAACTCTTTGTGTCACCTGCCAATACCCACAAGCACTCTCTACCTGGGAACACACTGCTCACTCTGGCCTGCAAATCAGGCAGGCAGGAGACCTTCACATCCCTTCCTGTACTTTATTGCAAATTACACAGTCTCATCTCCAGATCTGTAGCATACCATTTGCAGGGGCTTGTCCTTCCTTTCTGCTTCTACTCCTTGGGAACTCTGTTTTATTTCATGGCAGACACTACTTCTCTCAACCCTGTAGATACTTTCAATTCCCTGCCCCTTTGTAGCCATTCACTGTTCCTTCATGTCGGCTGCCAATAACCTAAGAAAATCATTCTATATGGCACATCCTGTGGCAGCATCTGGCAGAGGATCAGAAGCATTCCCTAATAGGCAACCCACAGCCATCATATGCTCCAGAGATCAAGTGAAGGCAACAGAAACCAAGGAAAGCAGTACCCACCAAACAAAGACATGAACAGATATCAACACCTACAATCACAATCATCCTTATCTCAGATTCCCAGGAACAAGCACAAAAACATAATCATTAATATCCATGACAATATGTCTGCACTACAACACAGAAACCCTACTACAGTAGCCCTGAGAAATACAATATAGCTGAAGCACAATGCAAAGACTTCAAAATAGTTATGAGCATGCTGAAGGACCTCAAAGAAGATATGAATAAATCCATTAATGAAGTCTGTGAAAACAAAAAAAGTGGGATTAAATGATAAAAGCAGTTCAAAAGATAAAAGTAAAAAACAGAATTACTAAAGGAAACCCAAACTAAGGTAAACTTGGAAATGAAAAATTTAGAAAGTCAAGTAAAAAAAAAAAAAACAACCAAAAACCCAAAACGAACAAAGAAAAACAAACAAACAAAAAAACAAACAAAAAACCCTCAGCAGTAAGGCTCACCTAGAGTACAAGATGAATGAGAGTCTCTCAGGTATTGAAGAGACAATACAGGAAGGGATACTTCAGTCAAAGAAAATTTCAAATCTAAAATATATTCATAAAAGTTCTAGGAAATCTAAGACACTGTGAAAAGAGAAAAATCTACAAATAGTAGGAATAGAGTAAGGAGAAGACACTCAGGTCCAAGGTACAGAAATTATCTTTTAAAAATTTATGAAGAAAATTTTTTCTACCCTAATAAGCAGTTGCCTACCAATGTTCAAGAAGTGTTCAAAACACTAAATACACTAATAGAAAAAGAAATTTTCCACAACACATAATAATGAGAACACTAAATGAATGAATATTAAAAGTTGCAAGGGAAAAAGACCAAATAACATATATAATAAACCCATTAAAGTAACACCTGATTTCTCTGTGGAGAGTCTAAAAGCCAGAGGGACTAGATGGATGTTCTATAAATCTAAGAGAAAACTGATGCCAGCTCAGACTACCACACCCAGAAAAACTTTCAATCACAATAGATGGAGAAAGAAAAACATAATGATGCAACCAAATTTAAGCAGTATCTAACCACAAATCCAGCTCTACAGAAGGTACTAGAAAAACAAAACAAAGGTTACCCACACCCAAGAAAACACAAAGGATAAATAATCCCAGACCAGCAAATCAAAAGAGCAGAACAAACCTATACCATAACAACAAAATAAAAGGAGTCAACAAACATTTCTCATTGATATCTATCAACATCACTAGCTTCAATTCCTGTTAAAATGACAAAGAATTACATATTGGATTTAAAAATAGAATCCATTCTTCGGCTGAGTTCAAGAAACACACCTTACCATCATAGACACCAATAGACAGATTATCCAGGCAAAAATTAAGTAGAGAAATGCTGTAGCTAAGTGACATCAGAAAACATATGGACCTAGCAGATATTTAAAGAGCATTTCATGAAAGCATGTGCATGCATGCGGGTAAATGTGTGTGTGTGTGTGTGTGTGTGTGTGTGTGTGTGTGTGTGTGTGTGTTCGCATGCACAGCGAACTGAAAAACTTACTATTGAATGAGAAATGGATCATGAAAGAAATTAAGAAAGTAATAAAAATTATTAGAATTGGGTCGAGACCTCTGCCTGGGCCACCAGGAGTCCATAGCCAAAAAGCGTCGGAGAAAGATAACCTCCCAGGAGCTTGGAAGGGCCGTGAGTGGGGTTGAGGGGAGCAGCACTTCTCACCCAGACCTGCCCGGTTCTGCAGGGATCAGGGGCCTGAGAACCCGGGGACAGAAAAACTCTGAAACTTCCGGTTTTCACCTGTGGGTGGAGACCTCTGCCTGACCCTCCAGGAGTCCATAGCCAACGAGCACTGGAGAGGGGCGGCCTCCCAGGAGCTTGGAAAGGCTGTGAGTGGGGGTTAAGGGGAGCAACACCTCTCACCCAGACCTGCCCGAATCTGCCGGGATCCAGGGCCTGAGAACCTGGGGACAGAAAAACCCCGAAACTTCCGGTTTTCATCTGTGGATGGAGACCTCTGCCTGGGCCACCAGGGGCCTGTGCCTGGGGACCTCAGCCTGGGCTACAAGGCTCCACAAGAGATCGGGGAATCCCAGGAGTGCTGACACACCTTTGAGCACAGGCAAAACCACCACTTCTGTTCAAACTCACTGGATCAAGAGGGACCCTTACAGAGCCTTCAGGGCATAGGACCCAAGGGACAGCTGGGGACAAGATTCTTCTGATTCCATTCTGCACCCCAGAGCTGACCCTGTGAGACAGCTCTCCAAACCCAAACACCTCTCAGAGAGAGCTGGTCTTCAAGGAGTACTGACACAGAGGCCTGCAGGAGGGGCAAGCCACAACCAGACAGAGTAAGATCAGCTAACATCAGAATCAACAAGATGGCAAAAGGCAAGGGAAAGAACATAAAGAATAGAAACCAAGAGCACTCCGCACCAACAGAACCCAGCTCCCCCACCACAGCAAGTCCTGGATACCCCAACACACAGAAAAGCAAGACTCAGATCTTAAATCATTTCTCATGATGATGATAGAAAACATGAAGAAAGAAATGAATAACACCCTTAAAGAAATACAAGAGAACAGAGATAAACATTAGAAGCCTTTCAAGAGGAAATACAAAAATCCATTAAAGAATTACAGGAAAACACAAACAAACAGGCACAATTTCAAGAAAACACAATCAAACAGACAAAGGAAATGCACAAAACTATCCAGGAGATAAAAATAGAAATAGAAACAATAAAGAAATCAAAAAGCGAGACAACCCTAGAGTTAGAAAACCTAGGAAAGAGATCAGGAACCATTGATGTAAGCATCACCAACAGAATACAAGAAATAGAAGAGAGAATCTCAGGAGCAGAAGATACCATAGATAACATCGACACAACAGTAAAAGAAAATGCAAAATGCAAAAAGCTCCTAACCCAAAACATCCATGAAATCCAGGGCACAATGAGAAGACAGAACCTAAGGATAATAGGTATAGAAGAGAGTGAAGATTCCCAACTTAAAGGATCAGCAAATATCTTCGTCAAAATTATAGAGGAAAACTTCCCCAACCTAAAGAAAGAGATGAACATA
>CM052704.1:68436497-68447854 GCA_028551405.1 Uromys caudimaculatus | reverse complement strand
CCCTCAGAAAAATGGACATAATACTACCTGAGGACCCAGCTATACCTCTCCTGGGCATATACCCAGAAGATGCTCCAACATGTAATAAAGACACATGCTCCACTATGTTCATAGCCGCCATATTTATAATAGCCAGAAGCTGGAAACAACCCAGATGTCTCTCATCAGAGGAATAGATCCAGAAAATGTGGTACATCTACACAATGGAGTACTACTCAGCTATTAAAAACAATGACTTAATGAAATTCTCAGGCAAATGGATGGAACTTGAAAATATCATCCTGAGCGAGGTAACTCAGTCACAAAAGAAGGAACATGGTATGTACTCACTGATAAGCGGATATTAGCCCAAAAGTTCAGAATGCCCAAGTTTCACTTAATAGTAACGGCTGGACTGAGTGTAAGATCCCAGACGGAGGAGTTGGAGGAAGGTCTGAAGGATCTGAGGGAATTTGTAGTCCCATGGAGGGAGCAAGAGTGTCAATGGGCCTGACCATCCCCCCCGGTCCTCCTGGAGTTTGGACCACCAACCAAAGAATACACATCTATGGACTCATAATTTGGACCACATATGTGGCAGAGGATGACCTCGATGGCCATCAGGGAGAGAGGAGAGTCCCTTGGGCCTGAGGATGTTAGAGACCCCAGTAAAGGGGAATGTCAAGGCGGGAATATGGGGATGGGTGGGCGTGTGGGTGGGAGGTGGAATTCCCTCATAGAGGTGGGTTGGGGAGGGGATAGGGGGTTTCCAAAGAGGAGACCCAGAAAAGGGGAAACATTGGAAATGTAAATAAAGTACCAAAAATAAAAAAATTTAAAAAAAAAAGAAAAAAAATTATTAGAATTGAATGAAATTCAAAGAAACATACCCAAACCTATGGAACACAGTAAAAGCAGTTCTAAAATGCAAGTTCATAACGTTCTAAATGCCTATAAAAATGAAAGTATCTCCTTTTAGTAACTTAGTGACATACCTGAAAGTTCTAGTACAAAAAGAAGATATAATACCTGAAAGGAATACACAGCAAGAAATAGACTCAGGCTAAAATCAATAAAATAGAAACAAAACCAAATAATACAAAGAATCAATGAAATAAAAAGTTGGTTCTTGAGAAAATAATAAGATGGCCAAATTAACTAAATTAATTAATTAATCAACAGAAGAATATGAAAATAAAATTCAAAATAATAACAACAGAAACTGAGGGAATCTAGAGTATCATATGTACATAATTAAAAATCTGTATTCTACTAAATTGGAAAACCTAAAAAAAATAGAAACGATTAAATCAAGATCAAATAATTATTTTAAACACATCTACAACAATTAAGCCTGTTATCATGAAAAAAAGCCCAGGGCCAGATGGTGGTAGTGGAGAATTCTACCTGACATTAAAAGAAGAATTAATACTAATAGTCTTCAGATTATTTCACAAAATTGAAACAGAAAGAATAGAGACTAATTCTTTTTATGAAGGCACAGTAATCTTCATACCTAAATTCTATAAAGACCCAACAAAGAAAGAAAATTACATATTCTCAATACAAGAGTCATCCACCATGACCAAATATGCTTCATTCCAGGGATATGTGGATGGTTCAATATACTCAGATCAATTAATGTTGTCTATCAAATACACAGATCGAAAGATAAAACCACATGATCATTTCATTAGAGTTCAACAAAATCTAACACTCTTTCATAATAAAAACCCTGAATAGATGTTTGGGTAATGATGGTGCTTACCTTTATCCCAGCACGCAGGAAGCAGAGGCAGGTGGATCTCTGAATTTGAGACCAGCCTGGTTCAGGATAACCAAGGCTACACAGAGAAACCTTGTCTCAGAAAACTGAAAAAAATATGAAGAGACTAGGAACACCAGGAATATACCTCAACATAATAAATGCTATTTATAACAAGCCCACAGTCAATATTAAGCTAAATGGAGAAAAACTCAAGACTTTCTTCACTAAAACCAGGAATGAAACAAAGTTGTCTATTTTCTTCATACCTATTCACTATAGAACTTTAAGCCTTAGCCAGAACAGTAAGACAACCGAGGGAGATCAAGGAGATATCTATAATAAAGGAAGAAGTCAAAATATCTTTCTCTGCAGACAATGTGATTTTATACATAAAAGACCATACAAATCTACCAGGAAACTTCTACAGCTGATAAACATTTTCATCAAAGTAATAGAGCACAAGCTTAATATACAAAACATAGTTAGCCTTCTTATATATAAATGACAAATAGACTGAAAAAGAAATCAAGGAAACAACCCCTTTCATTATGGCCTCAAAAAATATCTTGGGATAACTCCAACCAACCAAGCGAAAGACTTGAATAATAAAATCTTTATGACAATGAAGAATGAAATTGAGGAAGATATCATAGGACAGAAAGATACCCCATGCTCATAAATAAATGGAACTAATGCAGTGAAAACTGCCATCCTACCAAAAGCAATGTACAGATTCAAAGCAATCTTTACCAGTTCTTCAAAAACATTATAAGGAAATTTTTAAGCTTTATATGGAAACATTAAAAAACAAAAACAAAACAGGATTGCTAAAACCAATACTGAATAGTGAAAAGTGAAAAAAAAAACCTGCTGGAAGTATCCCCACCCTGAATCTCATATTGTACTACAGTAACAATCACAGTGTGGTCTTGCCATTAAAAAAGACACATCAATTAATGGAATCAAGTTGAAGATTCAGACATAAGTCCACACACCTATGATTTTTTTATATTATAAACAATCCAAAACTACACACTGGAAAAAAAGACACCACCTTAAACAAATGCGCTAGTCAAACTGGATGTTTGCATAGAGAAGAACACAAATAAATCTACATTAATCACCCTGGAAAAAACAAAAACAAAACAAAAAACAAAAAAAAAGACAAAAACAAAACCAAAAGAAAAAAAAAACCAAAAAACAAACAAACAAAAAAACCCAAAAACAAAAAACCACTCAACTCAAAATATATCAAGAACTGGAACATAAAGCCAGATACACTGAATTTGATAGAAGACTAAGTGAGGGATAGTTTTGAACTCATTGGCACAGGAAAAGACTTCTAAACAAACACCAATAATGCACACAGTAAGAACAACAAGTAATAAATGGGGCCTTGTGAATCTGAGAAGATCTGCATGGTGACAGATAGCATCACTCTAACAAAGCAGCATGCTACAGAATGGGAAAATATTTCAGCAACTATACACCAATATATGTAATATGCATATGGTATGATTATAGACACACACACACACACACACATATTGTGAAGAACTAAAAACATGAACAACAAAAACAAATAACCCATGATGTCTTTTTTCTTAACAGCTGAGTATTATACCATTGTGTAAATGAACCACATTTTCTGTATCCATTCTTTTGTTGGGGACATCTGGATTGTTTCCTGCTTCTGGCTATCACAAATAGAGCCACTATGAACATAGTGGAACACGTGTACCTGTGGCATGGTGGGGCATCTTTTGGGTATATGTCCAAGAGCAGTATAGATGGATCTTCTGAAGAACCTCCAGATTGATTTCCAGAGTGGTTGGACCAGTTTGCAATCCCACCAGCATTGGAGGAGTGTTCCTCTTTCTCCACATCCTTCCCAACATGTGCTGTGAACCTGAGTTTTTGATCTTAGCCATTCTGATTGGTGTAAGGTAGAATTTCAGGGGCGTTTTGATTTGCATTTCCCTGATGACTAAGGACTTTGAACATTTCTTTAAGTGCTTCTCTACCTTCTGGATTCCTCTGTTGTGAATTCTCGGTTTAGTTCTATATTCCATTTTTTTGATTAGGTTGTTTGTTTTTTTGGAGGTTAGCTTCTTGAGTTTTTAATATGTTTTGAATATTAACCCTCTATCTGGATTTGAGGTTAGTGAAGACATTTTCCAAATCTGTAGTGAGTTTTGCAATCAAATGGATGGAACTAGAAAATGTCATCCTGAGTGAGGTAACTCAGACCCAAAAGGACATGCATGGTATATACTCACCAATGAGTGGATATCAGCCAAAAATGTACAGAATGATCTGGATACAATTCACAGAACTCAAGAAGGTTAACAAAGTTATCAAGCCTTCAGGCAATCACTTGGGGGTGGGGGCAAAGGGAGGGAGGGACCTGGGTGAGAGAGCGGACAGGGAGGGCAAAGGGGGAACATGATCAGGTATTGGGGGAGCAGGAGTGAAGCCACGAGGGCCAGCAGAAAGAATGGAAACAGGCAACCTCCAGAGGTAGGAGGTAGGGGGACCCTCTAGAATGTACCAGAGACCTGGGGGTTAAGAGACACTCAGAAGTAAAAGGGAGGAACATTATATGAAATGCTCAACACTGGGGAGAGGGAACTTGTAGAGTCCATCTCCAGTAGAGAGACAGGGCATCAAGTGAAGAAATGGGGTTGCCATCCCACAGTCAAAAATTCTGACTCAGAATTGTCCCTGTCTAAAAGAACTGCAGGGAAAAAGTGGAGAAGAGATTAAAGGAAAGGAGGAATGGATCCAGCTCAGGGGGAGGCTCCAAGGCCTGACGCTATTACAGATGCTATTGTGTGCTTATAGACAGGAGCCTAGAATGGTTGACCTCCACGAGGCCCAACAAGCAGCTGAAAGAGTCTAATGCAGATACTTAAATCCAGACAATGGACAGAAGGCAGGGAACCTGTGGTTGAATTAGGGAAAGGCTGGAAGAAACTGAGGAGGGTAACACTATGTATGTATGTATGTGTGTGTGTGTGTGTGTGTGTGTGTGTGTGTGTGTGTGTGTGTATGTGTGTATATATATATATATACACACACATATATATTCACTTATACGTATATATAAGCAGGTTATAATCCATATAATCACTGAGATTCTGTATAAGTAAGAATTGAGGGCACAGTGAAGGGATGGATTTCACGAAGAATGGGAAATAAAGTATATAGTTATGGATAAATATGGATAAATAGGGTGAAAGAGACTGGAACAGGAAGATTAAATAGAGAGGGAGGGAAGTGTGGGTAAAAGATGGAATATGGGGCTTCCGGTTTCCATCTGTGGCGGGAGACCTGTGCCTGGGTCACCAGGGTTCCATAGCCAAGTAGCGCCAGGAGAAAGCTAGCCTCCCAGGAGCGTGGAAAAGCCGTGAGTGGGGTTAAGATGAGCACCACTGCTCACCGGGACCCGCCCAAAACCTGCGGGACACAGGGACTGAGGTAAAGTCAGGCATAGGAACCTTCTGATTTCCTTCTGTGGCAGGAGACCTCTGCCTGGGCAACCAGGGTTCCATAGCCAAGCAGCGCCAGGAGAAAGTCACCCTCCCAGGAGCGTGGAAAAGCCGTGAGTGGGGATAAGACAAGCACCACTGCTCACTGGGACCTAGGGACCTCAGCCTGGGTCACAGGGCTCCAGGAGAGAGCTGGTATCCCAGGAGTGCTGACACACCTTCGAGCACAGGCAAAACCACCACTTCTGTTCAAACTCACTGGATCAAGTGGGACCGTTGTAGAGCCATCAGGACACAGGAACCAAGGGACTGCTGGGGACAAGATCCTTCTGGTTTCTGTCTGCACCCCAGAGCTGACCCTGTGCCACAGCTCTCCAAACTCAAATACCTCTCAGAGAGAGCTGGTCTTCAAGGAGTATTGATACAGAGGCCTGCAGGAGGGACAAGCCACAGACAGACAGAGTAAGATCAGCTAACATCAGAGTTAACAAGATGGCAAAAGGCAAGGGCAAGAACATAAGGAACAGAAATCAAGGCTACTTGGCATCACCAGAACCCAGCTCTCCCACCACAGCAAGCTCTGGATACCCCAACACACCAGAAAAGCAAGACTCAGATTTAAAATCAGTTCTCATGCTGATGGTAGAAGACTTTAAGAAAGAAATTAACACCCCTAAAGAAATACAAGAGAACAAGATAAACAACTAGAAGCCCTTAAAGAGGAAACACAAAAATCCATTAAAGAATTACAGGAAGACTCAATCAAACAGGCAGAATTACAGGAAAACACAATCAAACAGACAAAGGAAATGCACAAAACTATCCAGGAGCTAAAAGTAGAAATAGAAACAATAAAGAAATCACAAAGGGAGACAACCCTGGAGCTAGAAAATCTAGGAAAGAGAGCAGGAGTCATAGATGCAAGCATAATCAACAGATTAAAAAAGATAGAAGAGAGAATCCCAGGAGCAGAAGATACCATAGACAACATTGACACAACAGTAAAAGAACATACAAAATGCAAAAAGCTCCTATCCCAAAACATCCATGAAATCCAGGACACAATGAGAAGACAGAACCTAAGGGTAATAAGTATCGAAGAGAGTGAAGATTCCCAACTTTAAGGACCAGTAAATATCTTCAACAAAATCATAGAAGAAAACTTCTCTAACTTAAAGAAAGAGATGAACATAAATATACAAGAAGTGTACAGAACTCCAAATAGATTGGACCAGAAAAGAAATTCGTTCCGTCACATTATTGTGAAAACACCAAATACACAAAACAAGGAAAGAATATTAAAAGCAGTAAGGGAAAAAGGTCAAGTAACATATAAAGGCAGACTTATCAGAATTATACCAGACTTCTCACCTGAGAGTATGAAAGCTAGAAGATCCTGGGCAGAACTCATACAGACCCTAAGAGAACACAACTTCTAGCCCAGGCTGCTATACCCAGCAAAACTCTGAATTACCATAGATGGTAAAACCAAAATATTCTATGACAAAACCAAATTTACACAATATGTTTCCACAAACCCAGTTTATTGTACTCTTAGGTATTCTGCAACCTACCAGAGAAGAAAAGCAACAACTCAGCTACAAACCCTTTAACCTACAATGATGACTTACCTGCATGACATGCTGGTACAAGGGTGTCACAAAAATTGTGGAGGTAACCAACCAATGTCTAATTGTATTTAAGGCCCACTTGATTAGATGGAACCCATTGTTGACAATGCTTTGGTAGCCAAGAAACTGAAGACTTGATAAGCCTAGGGAAAAACCAAATACTACTTTTCTGCTAAAGAAATGTAGCAATAAAATAACTACTAACAATATTCTACTAAACTCAATGGTCAATGTCATCAGATTTGCTCAGCCATCATTACAGAAGCTTCCTTCTGCAGTATATAGAAACAAATATAGAGACCTACAACTATATAATGTGCAGTTTTGAGAGATCTCAGAATACTCAGTGCTAAATGGGATGTCCAATCCCTCCTCTCTGGGCTCAGGGAACTGTGAGGAATAGAAGGGAAAAGATTTTTAAGAGCCAGTAAAATGGAAGCCACCAACAAAACAAGATCTTTTAAATACAACAGTACTGAAGCAGATATGAATATGCATGCCCAGTTCTAAGACAGAACGGTGGCTTACGTGTGCACAAATGTGTGTGTCTCTGAATCTATGTTTATTAAGCCTTTTCTTTGGCTCCTTTTCTTCTCTTCATTTATTCATTTGTTTGTTTTGTCCTTTTTTTTTTTTTTTTGGCTGTTTTTATTTTATTTTTAATGTCTGTCATGTTTTTAATGCAAGAAAGAAAAGAAGGGTGTGGATTTACATGGATGGAGATGTGGAGAGGAGCTGGGAGAAGCTGGGAGAAGGGAACTATGATCAGAAAATAGTGTATAAAATATATTTTCAATATAAAAATAAACATCTTAAAATTTTGATTGATTTTTTGTGAATTTCACTCATGCACCCCAATCCTGTTCATCTCCCCAGTCCTCCATATCCACCCTCTGCCTTTTATTCTTCCCCCCAAAAGAAAACTAAAGATAAAAATAACAAAAAGAGAAAAAATAACATAAGAAATGAAAAAAAATAAAGCATCTCCCTGTGGAAGCTATGGTATATAATTGTGTACTAAACAGCATACCCTTTTGACCAAACAGCTTTACTTGCCAGTGTTCATTGCAGTGAGCCATTGGTGCACTGGAGGCCTCTGGCTTCCATTATACTATCAGTCTTCACTGGGGTTCCTCTCAGATATCCTGTTGTTGTCCTGTGTCATGGAGAATCTGCTGCTTTGGTTCTGCAGGAACAGCCTCTTCGTGCACTTCAGAAGTTCGAAAGTGGGGTAGAAGTTGGGGTTGAGTCAACTCAAAGTTCTGAATCTAAGCCTGGGTGGTGGCTGTGTCTATACCAGTGCCTCCATGGTCAGCTCTCCCACTTGCCCCAGGCGAGGGGCAGAACCAGGTCTCCTGCTAGTGGAGGCCCGCAGGAGGCAGACTGGGCTATTCTGAGCTCATTCCCTCAGGAGGTTTCAACCATGCAGATGATACCAGGGCCAGCTCTACTGTACTGCTCAGGTGAAATGAAGGCCTGTTCTCATGAGTGCTATAGCTGGTAAGGGGCAGGGCCAACTTTGTGCAGCCCTCGGACATCAAAATGGGCCCAGAAGGCAACCTAGATCAGGATGTCCACATGGCCTTTGGTGGTAACACGGGACACAGACATGAGACATCAACACAGACCCCTGCTGCTGAAGGGCCAGCCACAGACGCAGACATGGCTCTCAGTGGCAACACAGGCCTGAACCTCACCATGGCTTCAGGTGGCAGGGCAGGCTACTCACATCAGGCTAATCCTCACCAACTCTCACTTTTCTAGTTCTGTCTCTCTTCATAGGGAACATACCTTTCCCATCTCTTTCTCTCCCATCTTTTCACACATACTTACTCATCATATGTGATATGGTGGTGGCATGACACTGGGTTTCATAAATCTTTAAAAATTAAAATCAAAATAAAAAGAACAAAGCAGAGCTTATTACTAGTGGGAATTTAAACGACTTAAGACAATTTTAACATATCAACTT
Source organism: Uromys caudimaculatus (assembly GCA_028551405.1). Lineage (NCBI taxonomy): Eukaryota > Metazoa > Chordata > Mammalia > Rodentia > Muridae > Uromys > Uromys caudimaculatus. Next base: position 68,439,013 of record CM052704.1, on the reverse strand, counting down.
AGTAGGGAACAATGAATTTAATAATATTTATAGATCTGTGAGGTTCCTTTGAGAAAGCATGGTTTATATTTGTGAAAATTATATAGGAGGTACTGAATATCTATGTAAGAATAACAAGTAAACAACAAGATAGGTAAGTTTGGTATTCTAGAGAGATGTATGAGCCAAGGATAAGGAAGATTCTTTAAAATTCAACTTTCAGAGGTCTCTATATTCTTTGGACTGGATACACTGCCATCTGAAGAATGACACAGACGGTGAGAACCATCAACCATGATTTAGGATATGATGCAGGTTGGATGATCATGAGCACCTGACCAGGGTTTCTAGAGCTTTCTGCCAGTGCTGTGGCTTGGTGCCTTGCATATATAAAGCACAAAATATACTTCTAGAAGCTCATGTCACTATCTTTAAAGAGACTGGGGTAGAGGAAGGGACAGAGCAAATATAACCCAATTGTCTAATTGCTAAGTTAGGTAATGAAATTAAGCTTAACTTCAAAAGCTGCCACTGGATGGACTGATCTGAACTCTGGGAGTATCATAGTGAGTGAGGAGAGGCCCGTATCCCTTGTGTAAATTCTTCCAGTGCTTGCAATTGTCCTCAGGATATAGTATGAGCTCTTTCTTACACATTCAAATCCTCAACAGAGCTTCTACCTTCTTTTATATTTCAGTCCACCTCTCCTCCATACTCCTCACTTTGACCCTGCCACAGTGAGCTTTGTTGCCAAATGGTCCTCTTCCATTTCCTATAACAAATATTTTTGCATTTTCCAGATCTAAAATGGAAATGTCTTTTTTACAAGCTCCCATTTTATATGGCTATTCACCAAGTCTCAGTAAACTTTGCTTTTTCCAAGAAGAATGGCTGTGTCTTATCTTACTTTTAAAGATACAGTGTATCAGTGTAGACAGCATAGTTTGTGCTTTAAACTGGTTTTGTTGGGAGGATGCTGATGGGATGCTGTGAATTAGCTAAGAACTTTTGGACTTTGGCAAGAGCAGCCGAGAACAAGCAGACAATTTAACTCTAACCAGCAGTGGACAAAGATGAGCCAGCTGACTAGTCATAGAATTTTGGGGAGAGTATTATGATGTCATAGAAGAGCTGAGGGTTTAGAGGGGAGGGACGCAGAGCACTTGGGTCAGAAGACTTTGGCTTCTGATAGTCATGGACTCACTAGACTGCTGAGGAAGATCCAGCATCTACCTATCTGCTGAAAACATCCAGGAAACGACTTTAAACACCGGGAATCAAGTATGGAAATTGTGAACTAAGAAGAGCCTGAGGAAGATTTGTGTTGCCAGATCAGGTAGCACACACAAGTTTTGTCTTGTTGGGTCTTCTTTCTTTGACTTGTTCCTTTAGTCATCATTTAACGAGGTCCACATAGTGCTATACAGCATGTCAGATATTAGAACAGAAGCAAGATGAGAATATCTGCTTACTAAAGAGAGAAGCAGAAATTCAACTGTGGGAGTGCTGCTATAAAATACTAACAGGTTAACACTTGGTGAAAGGAACTTTAAGAAAACATATGGACTTAGCTGATAGGCAAGGTAGTTTGAGTGGTACTTACATAGAACCTCAGGTTTGAATAGTATCTAGTGAGAGGATAGAGTAGAGACTGGAGAGAGATTCTTAAGGATGGGAAGCCATTCAAAGATCCTAAAAGGATTCGAGCAGAATCTAGCAGCCATCTCTTCTGAACCAGCCTATGAAGTATGAGAGAACAGTAGCCATAAGTGAGAGAGTGTGCCCAGAGAGGGCAGCCCTACCAGGGCCTTAATGTACTTGGATTTAGGTCAATCCTCACTGAAGCAGAATAACAGAAAGACTTGAGAAAGCAGCCCTGGACCCGTACCTTGGAGTTAAGACAGTGGGCAGACTTCTGGGGCAGCTTGTGAGCAGCTGCCTTAAGAAGGAGAGATATAGACTTGTGGAGAAGCTTGCTTTGAGGGGAAGCAGCAGTTAGTAGTAAGGTTTTATATGTAGGAGGCTTCAAGACGGTTAACTAAACCTGCATAAAAGGAGAAGTACCACTCTGGAGGGGAAGAGCACAATCAGAATTCAACTAAAGTATAACAGACTCCTTGTACCAGTCAACAAGAAGATGGCAGTAGAGCTGGTTTGGGATGGACTGTATCCAGTGTAGTAAGACTGCTGCACAGGATTTGTCATTGTCTCCTCTATGTTATAGTGGATTAGATTGACTCCTAGCCTATCTGCCACTTCTGACACTGGGGATTTGTTTCTATATACCCAACACAGAGATAATGATGTGTGTGTTAGGGGTATAGCTCAAGAGCTCTGTACTGGGATAAGAAATGCTGTGGTAGAAACAGCCTGTCTAGACCTTAGATAGATGGGTAGATCCTAACGATCTAGACTTCTCAGTCACAAGGAAGCTCTGAAAACTGTCCTTTCAGTATACCATACTTCAAGTTAGAGGGGTGGGGGGGGGAGAGAGAGAGAGAGAGAGAGAGAGAGAGAGAGAGAGAGAGACAGACAGA
>CM052704.1:68420944-68436397 GCA_028551405.1 Uromys caudimaculatus | reverse complement strand
CAGATAAGGAACTTCCCACAGATACAGATATACACTCCAAACTCACTGCCTAAGGCTTCATGAGTTCCAGAACATGTACAGGATTATTCAATCTCTCCAATCTCTCTCTCTCTCTCTCTCTCTCTCTCTCTCTCTCACACACACACACACACACACACACACACACGTACACTTTCTGTGAAATGTCTTTAAGTCAAGATGGTAGACACTCAGACACTCCTCACTCTTTCTTGGCTGCCCTAGTGTCTACTGCTATGCTGATGTCTGTCAGTTTCTGTTTGTCTCATTGCTGACCTCAATCTCAGGCAAGTCTGGGCATTGCTAGGCAGATCTGCCAGCTCAGACCCTTTGTGACATCTTGTCCAGGAAGGGGTTGGATGACTTATACCACCTTTACTTTTTAGTAATACTGCTCCAGGATTATCCTCTTGATACAGAAGTAGAAGTTTCTTAGCAAAGGACAGAAAACTTTTATAACTGGTAGACTTAGTTACAAGAGAATTAAAAATCTGTCCCACAAAGTCATACCCTTTCCAAATGGAAACAGTCCTGACAGTTCAGCTTCATCACTGAGGGAGAAACGAAAGAGTGTGAAGGGTTGATATCCAATGAGTTTTCTCCCTTCCACATTTCTGTCCCTGCTGTTACTATGGTCCAGGGATTAAGAGCATCCTTGAGCCTATGGAAGTCCTTACTGTCTACATCCAAGAATACAGAAGATTCTCCTTGAATGCTAGGGGCCTTCTTCTTACATGGAAAGTGCATAGTGAGGATCACAAAGTTGAGTGGAGAGAGAAAAGGTGGTACTGGGCAATTAGCTTGTCATCCAGAAAGCCACTGTCTCCACAGGGTGGAGATATCAGCCACACCTAGGTTCACTGGGACCCAGTTTGTCAAGTGTAAACTGGATTTAGGTTGAGCTCCCAGATGGAAAAGGAATGAGTCTAAGAATCTGACACCCATCCTCCAGGACAGCCAAGGTCTTGTTTCTGCTATGATGTCATAAAGAGTGATTCTATAGGTCATGTTGCAGGTGTCTTTAGTAACCACCAAATTCAAGAACTCTGCATACTTCCAGGGCTTTTTTCCTAGAGTAACAGATACTATCTGGTAAAAATTATTTGTAGTTTCTGTCCCCAGGAGTCCCTGAATCTTCTGAAGAACAGAGCGAGAAGATAGTCTAAGTATTAAGGAAAGGAAAGAATGGGATACAGGTGGAAGGGTCCACTCCAGGAGACTGAAACTTTAGAGCAGGCACCATCAGCGGAGTTCTTCACCCAGGCTTTAAGTGAAGACTAATGAGAGTGTAATTAATCTCAACTTGATCCAGCTCACAGGCACTGTCACAAACTTCATGCTATTTCCCTTCTTGTATCATCATGATAAAAGAGCATGAAAACACACACACACACACACACACACAAACACACACACACACACACATACATACACACATGAATATGCATGTATACAAACACATCAATATTTGGCAGCATTTTAAAGTTAGTTTGTGCCAGAGGGTGTTTTTAAAAAATCCCTGTGGGTGCCACAGGTTAGGAGGGTGGCTGGGCATACCCTTAGGCAGTCACTGCTCCAACAACATCTGCCCCCACCTGGGTGACGGCTCTGACAGGGCTTGTACCTACCCAACATGGATGTGTGGTTGTCTGAACAGAGTATACATTAAGGGTGTACAAAACATCCTGATTCCTTAGATATCTCCTGTCCAATTACATGTGAACCCTGTTCTCTCTGCCTTTGAATTCTTAGTCACTTTCTGATCTAAACTGAAAGTTATTTGATATTTCACTATTTACCAAAGAATAAAATCATTGTAAAAGTTTTGAACGGTCTTGTTTGAGGTCTCTCCAAGGTCAAGTTCCTTCCTCCTAACCCTTGATGCTGTTTCCGTAGAGAAGTAAGTAGCTAGGAGATGTGAGTGAAGCTGCCTCAGCCTTGTACTTTAGTCCTTGCAATGCCTGGGGCACTGACTTATCAGTGTCTTCTTGCTGATACTAGCCAGTGGCAGTTGATGGCCCACGTTACAAGGCTCATGGAATGATCTGGTACATTCAGAAAAGGAGTAAGAGTTGGTGGCTCTGAGAATCCTGTTGTACCTAGGTTCCTGGAAACTACATTTAGACCTGAATATACACATGATCTGGGGTAATATGGAACCTGTTTTGAATCCATTTACAAACAACTGAACTGAATTTCAGTTGCCTTCATATTTAAACTAGTGATTAAAATGATCACCTTTTACATTAGTGTAATCATCATTAGATGAGATAAAGCTTATGATGTGACTCAAAATCAGCCTGAAGGTTTCTTTACTCTTGACTCAGAAACTTTAAGCAAATTTATCCCAGATTTGTAGCTTTCTATTCTTTATCAGATAGTCATTCAAATATTCCTTTCCCCCTTAGGAACTCCAACTCTAAAGAAGATGAGTGACCCATCCAAAACCAACCAGTGCTGCCCTACTCCGTGCTGCCCACCCAAACCATGCTGCCCACCCAAGCCGTGTTGCCCACAGAAACCTCCTTGCTGTCCCAAGTCCCCATGCTGCCCACCCAAATCCCCCTGTTGCCCGCCAAAGTCCTGTACCTGTCCGCCACCCTGTCCCTGTCCAGCCCCCTGTCCTTGTCCGCTGAAACCACCATGCTGCCCGCAGAAGTGTTTGTGCTGCCCCAAAAAGTGCACCTGCTGCCCACAGCCTCCTTGCTGTGCTCAATCCACCTGCTGCACGTCGGAGGCCAAGACTGAGTCAGATTCTGATGCATCTGGCCAAACTCAGGATAAGGGCGCTCAAACACCACCATCCCCTCAAGGTGCTCAAGGCAATTGGAGCCAGAAGAAGTCAAAGTAGACTGTTCCTGACACCATGCCCTTCCTCAAAGGGTATGGGATTACTACAGGTCAGGCTAAGACTATTGTTGTAAAGATACTGTTTTCACACTAACCAACAAGTCCACTCAAACATAAGCTACCATTTCGACCTAACCATAGGCTACTATTACAACTGGAAATGAAAGGTAGAAAAGGGTAGAACATCTTGTCTAGTGATCCTGACATTTAGATAGCGAAGAAATAAAAGAGCAAATCAAAAGAACATTGTCTCCCTCTCTTTCATTTACACGTGAAGCTGTCTCACCAGTCTAGCCTAATGGAGTAAGCTGGGTACATTCTAAGAGCTGTAGAGACAGAAAACTTTTGTCCAAGGCACAGGCCTTTGCTGAAAAGAGTAAGGCATACTCTTCCTGGGTTTTGGTTGGTTAATTTTTTGCTGAGTTCTGCTGGGTTCAAAAGCCATGGCTTTGAACCCAGGGTCTTATTCTAAACAAATTTTACCCCAGCTATATTCCCAGCTCCTGTCTTGCTTTTAAGGTGGAAGTCGTGTATCACAGGGGCCCTGTCAGTCCTAGGTAAGGGATGGTGGCTAATTTCTAAATCCCAGTTCTCTGAAGAACTTCTGATTCTCGATGAAACAAGCCCCCATAATGCCCCAGAGATGACCGCAGGGCCCTATCATGCTTTGGCAGCATCAAAGGTAGAGAACTCAGCAAAATGAAGGTTGGCAGTGCCAGGTGAGGCCTCTGGTGTCACACTGGCTCTGAGATAGAACAAGCTACTGCACATCTCCTGGATCTGTTTCACACTTCAAAAGGGTTTATAGCATAAAAGGAATGATTCATTTAAAGTATGAAACAGAGGGTCGACAGGCCCAGCTCTTCTACTTCCTGATGCTAGGTTCCTACTTCATTCTTAAGTGGCCACTGTCTTAAAGTGATTTGCTCTCAGACACATTTCCATGCATCTGGGTGAGCAGATAGGATAGAAAAATCTACAATATACTCATAATCATCCATCTTTGCTACTTTGGGGATTTGCTTACATCTTTCCTAAAGCCTTCATATTACATTTGCTCCTTTGTGCTTCTTGCCTAGTAAGATCTATTTTTGTTCCTTTAACTTTGAATTTTTAATTTTTTTCATAAAATTAATGCTGAGGAAATTATTCTTTCAAACTCTATCTCAATGCCCCTAAGCATCACATGTGAAGAAGCCCAAACCAAAATATGTGCATCATATCTATAATGTAGACAAGTGAAATTCCTTGGACTTAAGGAAATTAAGTGCATTTATTGGTAATAACACACCCACTAGGGACAAAATGCCTCCCGTTTAGTTTTTTAAACTGTGTAAACTTTCAACAAAAAGTGTGACAGGATATTTAAGTAATTTCCCAAGTGGCTGACAATGTTTGGGTCAGGTGGTTCTGAGAATATAAGCTGAGAGGGTGAAATCTTAAGGACAGTCTAAAATTAAAATGTAAATATGTACACAACCATGAGTTAACCATGCTTCTCCGTGTTGAAAGGAGCAAAAAGATGACAGGGAAATGGATAGATGGAGATTTTCATGCTATGTGGAATAAATCAAACCCAGATGAACATTATAAGTTCTTATATACACAGAGCAGCACAGGAGAGCTTTTCACTACCTGTCTCCTACTGGGGTTTGGCCACAGCTAGGAAGGCTCCATCCCTCACTCCAGATTTCAAATGCCACTCTCCCTAACACACAGAATAGCCCTCCTTGCTCAGTTCACACTCAACACAGCAGTCTCTCCTCCAAGCCAAATCCATGTAAATTCTACATGCTCAGTTTGGGTCATTCCCCACAAGTATTCCACTATTTAAGCACATATTAAATTCATTTCCCTTTTATTCCTGATTAGAAAATTCATCAAAACATATATATGCTCTGGTTGATGGATGTTTGGCTCCTTTCCAGTGTTTGGCTATTACAAAGCTCTTAGGAATCTGGGCACACGTATTTCCGTAGTGGAGTCTGAAAAAAATTAAGGAAGGAAATATTTATTTTTGCTTACGGTTATAGGTTACAGTCCATCTTGGTGGAGAAGTCACAGATGCAGGACCATGCAACATCTTGTTATACTGTCTTTGTAGGCAGGAAGCAGAGTGGGACCTGAAAGCTAGGTCTCAGCCCCCTGTGTCCTTTTGATTCAGCCTGTGGAATGGTACCACCAACAAATATTTAAGGTAGGTCTTCTCCCCTCGTTTGACTCAGTCTAGACATGTGTAGAAGCTTTATCCTAGATTATTTGATCCAAGTTTACAATCAAGATGAATCATCACAGAATGCCTTTATCAAGATCACCAAGTTCCATGTTCCCTAACACAAAAGACATTCATAATATTATCTTTTACAATATTTAATAGTATGTATATTCAATAGTACACAATGTGATCATCTTATATTTCATGTACATTGTGAAATGATTGCCAAGTTCAAATTAACACCATCACCACCTTTCCTGTGCCTGAGATAGTCAGCACTTACTCATAACTGGAATTTTATGCTAGTTGATCAACATCTCGTTTCTCCTACCGATGGCAGATTTAACGTTTTTTAGGTTCCACTTATATCTACAGCATTCTTTTTTACCATCTGCCTCCCCTTGCTGCTTCAAACAATGGTCTAACTTTTAGGACACTCCATCAATCTTCCTGCAGTGTTTCCTAACTCACGGTCTGTTATTTTAGTTTCAATTTCATTGACTTCCTTCACATCTCTCTGACCACTTACAGTGGGGATAGTCTTCCAGACTCTTTCTTCTTTTGTTAATATTCACTCCTTTGGTTATTTCATCTTAGATAACGACTTCAATTATCATTCTCAGTCTATATCACAGACCTCTTTCTGAACTCAAGGTTTCATATCTCTAAGTGCCATGTGATGGCTGCCTGGGTTTCTAATGGAAATCTCATACCTGTTCTGATTCATAGCTCACAGCTGAGATTTCCCAGGAAGCCATTCCTTCTGTAGTCTCTTTGGTTCTGTTAACCATGGCTCTCTCCTATGATATAGGACTAAAATGTTTGAATCATTGTTGGCTTTCCACTTAGGTTTCATCTGTTTCTTCTGTTGTTAAAAATCACCTGTAACCTGACTACTTATTTCTATCTATACCACGCTACTTCTGAGATATTGATAAAATCATACAGTTGCCTCTTACAGCTCCAACTGATTCTATTCTTGCCAGAAAGATATTTTCAAAATAATGTCAGAGGGTGTCACTGCCATGTTGTTTCTCATTTCAGTCACTCAAAAAGCCAAAATTGTTGCATGATTTTCCCTTCACAGTCTGCCTCCACTCACTCCACCAACCTTATCTTATTCACACATGCCCAGTCATGTTGTGGATAGCCCTGGGGCTGATTATAATTCTGCTAATTCTGCCCTCCTGGAAGGGGTTTCAGACAAGGAATGAGTTATACCTGTGACTTCTTGTGAACCAATCCCCTAATGAATAAAAGAGCCAATCACTGGGCTCATAGGAGACTCCTGGGTTGGAGAGGAGAAGGGGGGGCCCTTTTGGAACTAGGGACAGCAAGCATGTAGTAGAGTCTCCTGGTATCATGGCGGATCCTTTCGGATCCTTTCGGATCCGCTACCAGAGGAATCAGACTTTGATAAGGTTTACAAGATTAGGTTTTAGTTTATGTGCCCAGTGTTTCTGAACTAAGTTTTGTTGCATTTTCCTTGTTAGGTGGCTCATCTGGGTTCAAGAGAGAAAGATACATTGGCAAAGTGTGGATTTGCTTGATGTGCACCACAGAGGCCATGGAGATATTGAAGCATGGGGCTGGGTAGAGAGATCATGGAGCTCTGACTCAGAGCTCCATGAAATGAAAGCAGGTTGGCCATTGCCTGCCAGTGCATGGCTGGCCAGCTAGCCGGGATGAGAGAACCAGGGCATAGTGCGGGAACATGTGCCATATACATTCCATCTTTTTAAATATTTACCACAATACAGTCACATCAGATTTCTTGCTGGTTCCAGAAGACATTTGTCTAACATTGTTTGCTGGACTATCTCATTCTCTTCCTCCATTTCAACCGGAGCTGACTTTCTTTTCTTCAGGTTCTTGCTGTGACTATTTCATTTAAAATCTCTCCTCATCTCTAAGACTTCATAAGCTTTTTTGCCCTGTTTTTCTACATAGAGTGTAATACCATATGCTATAAGTTTCTGTACTTGTTTTATTTATTGCTGACATGCCACATGGGAATAAAATATTTCATGCAGTAGAGATATTTCCCTTTTTAGGTTAATGCTGGACCACTATGGTCTAGAATACTGCCACAAGAATGCTGTCAGTCAACAGCAGTTAATAGAAACCAGTCACTAGGCAGAAGTTGAAAAAGCTATTTCCAGGAGAGACAATAGGAGTATAAAGGTAAAGTAAGCAAAGGCAAAAGCAGAGGCTTAGCCCAGGTTTGCCTTGCCTGCCAGTACCCTTCTTGAATCTCTGTATTATCTTTTGTGAGCCAAGGGGTCATTCTCTTAGCATTCTCAGTGTGGTAGGGCGTGTTTCAGGGGTGTCTGGGCCTGAGATTCCTGGCAGAAATGCTAGGGTGGGGCGAGGGGAGAGTGAAGTTGGAGCATAGCAAGCAAATACTTGTCTGAGGTAGGACGCTTAATTCACCACACCCTATAGCACCCTGACCTCTATCCTCCCCCGGCATTCTTCACTTTGCATGGGTTTTCTAGCAAAACCTGAATGGTAGGAAAATAGCCCTTTAGTTGCTCCAGCACTTTCCATATTGCCTGCAATGTGGCCAGTATTTCTGTCTTTTTCTATGTCAGCCCTAGGTGCCTTTCCAAATAGACACCATCACACTTAATGACATCTCTGCTTCAGGAGTAGAAACAGTGACCTGGGAACAGAGATCAAAACTTAACTCACTTTGCTAGTGGTAAGACTGCTGGCAAGTAAGGTCAGGTGCCATGGAATCTGGGCTCCTCCTCTGTAATATGAAAGGGATTAACAGATATTGAATGAGAGTGGATGGGATAAACAGGCTTAGAGGATTTATTCCCTATAAATGTCCCCCAGGGACACTTTCACAGCCCTGGGTCTGTTTGATGTAGAGCATACATGGTCCAGAGTACTCCCTTGGTATGGTTTTGAGTGACAAACCTCTCTGCTAATAAGCCTCTCTATTTATTAGGCAAGAAGTTCCCCGAGAAAGGTCTGTTCTAAAATAGACTTCTTGAGGCCAAGAATTGTATCCCTCTGTCAGACTGGAAGACAGAGCAGGGTCCTCAGCATCCTGGCATACATGAGATTCAGGGATCTGTAACCTCTGCTGAGTAACCTGTTTTGAAGAGGGTGTAAATGAGCGGGGGAGGAAGGTTGATAAGCAGGATTGATTTGCTGCCTTGAGTGAGAACGACTCATCTGGAGACCAAGAGTTTTATATGGCGCCATGACAAATTGTCTACAAATACAGAGAACAAGTGGATGGGGTCAGAAAAGGGCCATACTGGGGAATGTTCTACCACAGGCTCACCAGGACCAAAGGGAGTCAAACATGTCAGCTGCTGTTGGTACAAGCTACCCCAGAACCAAGTATTATTTCCAGACCCCCTTCTTAGCACATACACACATGCTTCTGACCTGGATCTGAGTGGTTTCTATAGCCACTCTCAAAAGTAATTTTGAGAGCAATTAACCAGTCAGGAGGGAGCTGGTGCAGGATCAACACACACCCTACTTAGCAAGAAAGAAGTGGTAAATTAGAGCCCCAGCCTACTTCTGTTTATTTGTATGACACTTTAAAGACTCTTCTGACAGTGGGAATGAATGGACTTCTTCTATGACTGCCTTTGTCTTACCACTGCTGTACCCCTCACCCATTCTTTCTCTCCAGGGCCTAGCCACTCCCTGACTGTTCTCTACTATACTGGAAGGCTCCTACTCCTCAAGCCATTTCTGTACATAAACACAGCCTAAAGCCTTATATACTGTGTGTCTTATCCCATACATCATATCCATTCCCTTTGTATCCTTCCCTGACCCATCATACTAGGACTGTGCACACACTCCTCATTCTATTGTTTGGATTATTTTTCTATATCAAATCTTATTCCCAAATCACTATTTCTCCTCTGCCCACACAGGCCCCCAGACACCCCCCCATGTCCCATCATGCTTTAGGAATGCAAATCCATTTTAATTTATTACCCCACTGGGGGGGGGGAGAAACAAGACCTTGTTAGAGAAAGAAAGGTGTCATGGTATTCTATGACGTGCTAGTTGTCACTTGAGGCCCAGTAGCAGGCAATAAATAGATCAGAAAATTAAAAGGCAAATGACTTGGTTGCTCTGACACAGTGTTTTATTCCTTCTCTTCTCTTCTCTTCTCTTTTTTCTTTCTTTCTTTCCTTCTTTCTTCCTTCCTTCCTTCTTTTCTTTCTTTCTTTCTTTTGCTGTGGGACACATGTAGCCCAGCCTATCTTGAAACTTATTATGTAGCCTGAACCTGGCCTTGAACTATTGATCCTCTTGCCTCTACTTATCAATTGCTGGGATTATGAAAATGGCATGATAAACTATGCATGGCCAAAGCCTAATGATTTTTCAAGGGAAGAATAAGAAAATCAACCTTTATAATCTTTAAAACTTTGTTTTCTTAAAATGCTTTCTTTAGGCAAGCAGCACACTATATGGATATCAACCAACAAGTGTGATGACACCCAAACAGAAAACAGACAGTGCCCTGAGCACCAGTCATGTGCTAAGTATGTATATTGCCTCACCAAATCCTCTCAGGAACTTATGGGATTTAGATGTCTCTGAAATCATGTAGCAAAACCTGCCACACTGATCAAATCCTATGAAGAAGCTTGATATGGAAGAGATGCCACCAGAGCAGCAGCCGGGGTATCTGGTTTCCCGTCAAACCCTGGCTCACTATAGAACTTGAACAGATCTAGCTTCCTCTTTTCAGACTCAGTCCTTATCTGTTTAGAAGATGGACCCCAACAATGGAGATGATGTTCTCTGAAGAAGCTACAGCACTCTAAACTCTTCAAAGGCAAATTTTCAAAAATTAATTTCTCTGCCAATTTTACACGTTCTGGTCATACTCATCCCTTCACCTTCACTTATCCTCCTTTCATTCAAGCCTTCATCCACCTTCTCTAACCAAGTCTCCTCCCATTCTTCTTTGAGGAAGGAAGAGGACAGAGCATCTCCCTTCTCCTCTACTCAAAGCATGAATCTCTCACTCTACCAAATTTCTTTCCCCCTCAAACCAAAATAAGTGTCATGCTTTTGTTCTTGCCACCATCAAGAGGAAAACTGGGAATGTTCTTCTATAGTCACAATATTGGAAAGGAAGGGCCAGTATTGGAGACCTAAAGTGAGAATGGACAATCTGGCAGGGCAGCAGGGCAGCCAGACAAAGTGATATGAAACAAAGCCGGTGAGCTCATGCAGGTGCACACCAAAGGCCAGAAAGAAAGAAAAAATAAGCCCTGTGTTAATTCTGCTTCTCATCTCCCTCAGACTCATTCTGTTTGGAGGGTGACAAAGGCACAAATGGCAATGGAAAAAACAGGGTCAGGTTCAGCAGGCAACAGAGGCAGGCAAGGAAGACTCCAGATATGTAAGGAAGCAGGCAGGGCAGGTTGCAGATGGAGGAATGATATACAAAACAGTACCTTGTGGAGCAGAGGAAAGTAGGTCAGCATCCTCAGAGCTTCTCTATACTAGCCAACAATAGATAGACACAGTAGGGCCATGCAAGATGCTAAGCTTTTGGCCCAAATCATCTCCTTAGGACCATCATCTTCCCAGGACTAGAAATTCATGAAGAGCTATTCTTAACAATTCTACTGCCCTCCAGGACAATGGATTTTCATAATTAGTTCTTTTATACCCCCACCCCATGCACAAATAACCAACAACTAAAACAGGCTGCTCAGGAGGAGAGATAAATCTGGTATTGTCTTCCTATAGAAGAGAAATGGCTGGGATTTAAAAACCTGAAGCAGAGCTGGGTCAAGGCCTCTTCATGGGTTATGGGAAAGCTCACCTTCATTAAACTGGACAGTTTGTACAATTTGCATTGTACAGTTTCTTGGGTTCATCACAAGGATCTGAGACTTATGAAGTTAGTCACACAGCATACTGAAAAATTTGCCTTATTGACATGCATTCCCAGTCTCTAAGTGGGGTAATCCTAGTGCAGGATATGAAGCCTCTGAGCGTTAGAAGTCTGGGACTTCTTCAACCCCTCCTGAAGCTACACACCTGTTCCTAGGCTATATCCTATGCACTCATTCTCACGCCCTAGCTTTGCCCAGTGGTCAAACACTCATGCACACAAACTGTCTTTTCTGGGTTCTTATCGTGCTCTGAATAAGTGGGTGGGAGGTAGATTGAGTAGATAATGATCCTCTGGGAACCCATAAGACCAGTGTGACTTCTTGAACAGTCTGCTGCCCTGGCACTGTCACAAGTTGAGGAGAGACAGATACTTTCCATGTGAGATCAGAAGTGGAGCATAAATACTCATGTGAGGTTGTTTGGTTACTTCTTTTAGTGGGGTGGGGAATGCTCTCTTTGGTATATAAAATATTATAGTTCAGCTTCTACAGGGTAAAGTTCAGGATGCCTCATGGATCTGGGAATAGAGAAGCCCTGGCAAACTTGGTTTTGAGGACAGAAGGATCATGCATTCCTCTATCTGTTTAAAGTATACACCCCAGGAACATGGGGAATTTAGTGCTATAAACAGATCTGCTTAAGACCAAGATTAGATGCTCATCAGGAAAACTATGGGGGACTGGAAAACCTCTCAAGATTAATTAGAAATGAGGCTTTATCTTTACATTATTTTGGTATATTTTTTGTATTACCTCATAATAAAAGTGTTAATGGATGAACTCCATAAAATAAGTTGTTAACTGAACACTAAGACAAAGGTAAGCCACAATTCAGCTTTATTTTCCTGGCACACACATTTCACACACATGAAAATGAGTTGAGATTAAAATATTAGAAAGTTGTTATCTGTAGGTATGAGATTTGTTGTCATTTATTCCTTCGATTAATACTGATAATGTTTTAGTGTATGAGATAACTTTGATGGGTCCTTGGGACAGTGGAAAGCACACCCACTATATTTCTCTCCAAATATAGCTTGTTTTTTAATGGAAGACAGATAATAAAAATGGAATAAATGTAGATAAAATAACTAAATTTTATTAGTTAGCTAAAGCTGAAGACAATCTGATAGGGTAGTCAGAGGAGTATCTTGGTCAGACCCCAACATTTCCATCAAACTTGAATACATGTCAAAGCACAGGAATGGAGTCTGCAGGTGTGCAGTCTTGAGGCAAAGCACTTTGAATGTGCCCTAGGGACCAAGGATCTGGAGGGAGATTGTAGCATACATGTCAAAGAGAGTGTAACATGTGCCAAGATGAAAGACAGAAGTCACATAAGCCAGGGCCTTTTGAGTACAGCAGTAAATCTGAATTTTATCAGATGTGTGTTAGGCCACCATGAGCATTTTCAAGGTAGGTGGATGCTTAAATTCACACTCGATAATGTTTTCTAATCTATTTTTAGGAAACATTTTCTAATGGTGGCTTTAATACCAGCATTATGAGATATGATGGATGTGTTGCATTCCATTTCATGATGACACTTTCTATAATTATTTTTGAAAATGTACATCATACAAGCTCAGAACCAAATTGTCAATTGCCATCTCAGAACATTGTCTTCCTTCCATCCGTCCTTCCTTCCTTTGTTCCTTCTTTCCTTCCTTTCTGACTTCCTCCCTCTCTGGAGGCAGAGGAAGGTGGATCTTTGAATTCAAGGCCATCCTGCTTACAGATCTAGTTTCAGGACAGCCAGGGGTACACAAAAAGACTATATCTGGAAACCATGCTCCACCCCCCCCCCAAAGAGAGAGAGAGAAAGAGAGAGGGGGGAGGAAGTCAGAAAGGAAGGAAAGAAGGAACAAAGGAAGGACGGACAGATGGAAGGAAGACAATGTTCTGAGATGGCAATTGACAATTTGGTTCTGAGCTTGTATGATGTACATTTTCAAAAATAATTACAGAAAGTGTCATCATGAAATAGAATGCAACACATTCATCATATCTCATTCCTACTCTTTCCTGTTTCCCTTGCCTGAAGTGAACTAGGAGCCTTTATGAGCATGATATCCTTAGGAACTTGTATAAATACACTTTGAGTATGATGTTGGGGCTGGATAGTCCCTGGAATAACAGAGGGAGGAATGTAAGTCACCTACTTCTATCTACTTGATCTTTCCCAAGACATGGCATAAAGTCCTTACAGAATCAAGTTATGTTATATTCTGAGTACAAATGGGCTCATAGCACAATAGCATGCCTGCCATATGTCCCTTCAGAAGTGACTCCTTATTGTACCATAGATCATGGCCTGGCTATCCCCAAAACACAAAGCCTCTCGTTCTGTGCCCTTGGAAATGAATACACTAACTTAAAAATCAGGCCAAACTCAAACCCATTGAGATTGAAAGGTAAGTTTGGTTGAAGTTACCTTCAAAATAGGATGTCTTTCTCACCCCCTTCTCCTCTCCTCTGCCCAGGTCAGATAATCTCAGCTAGGAGAGTTTGAGCCCTCACACTCCCACATGGTCCAATAGGAGCTAGAAAAGAGAGCCCTGGGGGTGTGGGGGTTTGCTGCCTAAATTATTGGGTGACTCAGAAAGGAGCTGGAGGAAGTTGACCAACTAGAGTGATGAAACCAGTCCACCACCTCCAACCTGAGAAGGACGGTAGGCAGGAACAATATAAAGGGCTCTAGTTCCTGCTCAGCTCAAAACTCTGCTGGAAGCCTCTGCCTTCTCCCTTCTGTGAGTTTGGTGAGTGTTAGCTGCTGGGGTCTTATTTAGGGCTGTAGGCTTCTAAAAGGCCAGAACATGGCTAGGCATGTCTACTTAAAGTTGGGGTAGATAATGCTCTGGGGCTAGATTCAGCTGGATTGCTTATTCTTCAAGGAGGCAGGTAGGCATGCAGAGGGAAACATGCTGTAGTACCTTCTATATGTAGAAAGCCATGAAAAACAGAAAGTGGGGAAATTCTATTAGAAGTACAAGACTTAGAGTAATAAGCTCCAATTCTCAGTAACTAGCAAGCTGCCCCTCACTCTTCAACCCTGGCCCTGGGATTACAGCTCACATTCAATAGATCAGAGAAGAAAGGAGCTCTCAGGCTGAATAGGGCAACCTGCTAATCTTTTGGAGAAACAAAAACAAAACTAAACTAAAACCCAGAAAAACTATGTGAGCTGCCCAGAAATCCACAGTGTTTTGGTGGGAGTTGGGCCTGCAATGTGCTAGATGACTCCAGTCTGAGGCTGCTATAATCTCAACTCCCGTTCAGCACAGATTCTAAGCTTTCCAGAGTTCTGGGGTGCTCTGCGAGACCCTTAATTTTTCTAAGGTTTCCTTCATACTGTGACATAATCCCAGAAACTATCTTTCCAGGATCCAGGAAAAGACCAAACAAAAGCAGGTTAATTAACAGACACCTATTCTTGCAGAACCTCATTGTAAAAAGACTCTTCCAGTGAACAAGGGGGCTCACTGGATAGTGTTTCTTTGGCCTCACCATTTCCACCCTAACTCTTTTCTGCTTCTGAGATTCACAGCCAAAGGGAGTGGTAGAATGCCTTATTCAGGAGTAAAGATGCCATGAACCAAGGCCATTATGTATATTCTGTATACTCAGCAGTTCTTCTATTTCCCTTGCCTTCAGCCCACTCTCTGACCTTTCTGTTTTTCAGTTTGGTCTACAGAAGCTTCCAAGATGTCCCATCAACACACACTGCCAGTGACTGCTCCAGCTGTGGTTCAGGAATCTCTCAACACTTTGTGTTCTACAGCTGATACTCAGCAGGAACAAACAAAGCAACCGACTCCACATCCTGCACAATGCCAGGTCCTCACTGAGACTCAAGAGAAAGGCTTTCTCAAACATGAGGAGAAGGGGACAAACCCTGTGAAGGATCTGCCTGAACAAGAGTGTGAGTACTACCAGCAGCCAGGACCACAAAAGCAGCAGCTGCAGATGAAAAAGCCACAACAGGAGCTGCAGGAAAAGGAACTGCATCCTGGAAAGCAGCAGCTACCACAGGAGTCACAGGGGCTCCTGTGCCTGGGACAGCAACAGCAGCAAGAGCCACAAGAGCAAGAACAGCACCTCATACAGCACCACCAGCAGCAGCAAAAGCCACAGGGGCAGGGGCTGTGCCTGGGGCAGCAGCACCACCACCAGCAGCAAGACATGCTAGCACCACAGGAGCTGCATCTGAGACAGCACCAGAAGGAGAAACTGCAGGATCCAGAGCTGCATCTGGGTCAGCAGCAGAACACTCCAGAGGAGCAGGAACTGATTCCAGGAGAAAAGCATCAGAAGCTTCACCTAGGACAGAAGCAGAAGCAACAGCAACCACAAGAACAGGAGCTGCAGTTGGGCCAGCACCAGAAACAGAAGCTGCATGAGCCAGAACTGCACCTGGGAAAGCAGCAGCATCAGGAGCCACATGAGCCAGAACTGCACCTGGGAAAG
>CM052704.1:68409463-68420844 GCA_028551405.1 Uromys caudimaculatus | reverse complement strand
GCATCAGGAGTCAAGTGAGCCCGAACTGCACCTGGGAAAGCAGCAGCATCAGGAGTCACATGAGCCAGAACTGCACCTGGGAAAGCAGCAGCATCAGGAGTCAAGTGAGCCAGAACTGCACCTGGGAAAGCAGCAGCATCAGGAGTCACGTGAGCCAGAACTGCACCTGGGAAAGCAGCAGCATCAGGAGTCACATGACCCAGAACTGCACCTGGGAAAGAAGCAGCATCAGGAGTCATGTGATCCAGAACTGCACCTGGGAAAGAAGCAGCATCAGGAGCCACATGAGCCAGAACTACACCTGGGAAAGCAGCGGGAGTCATATGAGCCAGATACAGCAGAGGATCAGAAAGAGAATCAGAAACTTCATGAGCCAGAACTGCACCTGGGAAAGCAGCAGCAACAGATAGAGCATGAAGGCTATCAAGGATCAAAAACCCTGTGCCAGTCACTTAAGCAAGAGAAAGCTTCAAGAGAGCAGCAGCTGGATGACTCACATCTAGAACAGGAGAAGGAACTCTTGGTCCAGTCACTGGATCAAGAACTAGTAAAGAAGGATGAGCAACTGGAAAGGAAGAAGCATTAATTGGAGAACCTGACACAGCAGGATGAGCAGATAGAACAATTAGTACAAGCACTGACTGAGCCCAAGAGACTCAGCCAATCCTACCAGTGAAAGGAGAAGACTTTCTCACTACAGAGAAGCAGCAGCAGAACCATGAAGTGTAGTGAAGCCAAAACTAAAGCAACCACCCCAGTGTCCCAGAGACTCTCCAACCATCCCACATAAGGAAAGAGAGCCATCCACACTTTCTTAAGGTCCCTGGCTGGCCTACTCATCCATGAATCTAACTGGTCCTGACCATCTATCTTCTTCTCTATGACAGGCTGGGCACAGGACATTATGGCCCAGCATCTACTCCAAGAAGCTCAATCCCAACCTTAGATATCTCAGCCTCCTCCTGAGGCAGGGGGTGGGAGAAAGGGGGAGGCCTGACAGTAGTTAACAACTCTGATGTCACTCCTAGTGTTGTGGCAGAATCATGTGCACAATGTCTAATAAATCCTAAAAATCCCATGATTCTATACTTACTTTCACCTGTTCTTTTCTGTTTCTCATCATATTCAACAGCTTCTAAAAAAAAGTCACAAAAAGAAGCTCAGTGCACACCAGTAGTAACTAGAGGCTTTACCAATGACGGTTTATCTATCTTCATTCAATACCATTGCGCACTAGTCAGACTCCAATCTTAGTCTACAGCAGAGCACACCTCTATGTTTCTCACCTCAGTTTAACTCCTCATGAGAGGAAGAGAACTAGAAATATGCCTAGCATGTTTGAAGGCTCCATTTATGGGTTCTGATAAATATCTACACTTTTCTTCCTGGGCTTTCTTTTTTTATTTTTCCATTAATTAATTAATTAATTTTACATCCTGATCCATGCTCCCTCTTGGTCCCCCCTCACAGGGTTTCTCTCCCACACCGCCCCTTCTTCTCTGAGAGGAGTGGAATCACCCCTATGTATCCACCCACCTTATCTCATCAAGTCTCTGCAGGGTTAGGTGCATCCTGTACTACTAAGGCCAGACAAGGCACCCCAGGTGAGGAACAGATTCCACGGATGGACAACAGCTTTAGGGACGCCTCTGTTCCAGTTATGGAGGAACCCACATGAAGACTGAGCTGTTTATCTGCTACCTATGTGCCAAAGACCTCTGTCCAGCCTGTGTATGCTCTGTGCTTGGTGGCTCAGTCTCTGAGTCCCCAAGGGTCCAGGTTATTTAACTCTGTTGGTCTTCCTTTGGTGTTCTTATCCCCTTCAGGGCCCTTAATCCTTCCCCCAACTCTTCTATAAGAGTCCCAGAGGTCCATCCAAAAATTGGCTGTGCGTTTCTGCATCTATTTCAGTCAGGTGCTAGGTGGAACCTCTCAGAGGACAGTTATGGTAGGATCCAGTCTGAAAACATAACAGAGTATCATTAATAGTGTCAGTCTTTCCTGGGTTTTCAACTAAATGCTGTCCTCATGATTTCTGAGAGTCTTAGGGCTTGCCCTGTGAAGACTTTAGCAAAGCAATAGAACACTGGACAAAGTAGGGAGAGTCTGTAGTCTCTGGATGAGTCTCAGAAGAGAAGAGATAGTTATTAAAGCAAGTAAAGATTGAACTAACAGTAACTGGAGTGAAAACAGCTAAGTAGGATAGAGAAAACCCAATCAGAAGCCACCTCAACTGTTGCCCTTCTGCTGTACCCTGCCTCCTTGTCACTTTTACAGCCTTTAATACCAACATTCACATCAAAACTCTGGACATTCTTCTTCCTGGGGTGTTTAACTCTCCTACCTTGCCTTTAAACATCTCAAATTACTTGTCTTTGCACTTAGCTGTATCCTCTTGGCAGGCTGTCTTAAGTTACATAACACTATTGTTACTAGGCATGATGATGCATCAGAGCACCCATGCTGAGGTGTTCACAGGCATTGAAACTCAATTGGCGGAACAGCACTCAGAAGCCCTTACAGCCCCACTCAGCACAAATACTCTCCTCTTTAGAAATCTTCTCTTCTGAGTAATAATAACAGTAATATATATATATTTATATACATATATATACATATATATACATATATAATATATTATATATATATTATATATATATGTGTGTATATATATATCCCCTAAGCTCAGGATGAGGACAATTTTCATCTGAACTATTTCAATAGACTCCAAGCTGGTCTTGCCTATTCTATATCTCCAGGTACCTTGTAGTCTTCTGATTACAACATGTTCTTAAAATTTTCACTGAACCAGGTCAGTGCTTGGGTTAGCCCTCATCAGTGGTTCCCATCAGTTAGATCATGAAACATCAAGTACAAGCTCTATTAGCCATTAGCTTCAGTAAGACAATCAGAAGTACCCATAGTATGTACAAGGATTTTTGATTTATTGGTCATTATTGTTGGGATAGATTATTAAAGTTTGAACCAGGAATGTCTTCCACAAAGCTTGTGTTTTGACTATGTTTCCTAGCTGGTGGTTCTATTTTGGGGGTCTATGGAACCTTTAGGAGATTTGGGCATACCTGGTAGAAGAAGGTTATTAGGAATGAACACTGGAATATTATAGCCTTCCCCAAACTTTCTGCTTCCTGGACCACCACCACATGGACAAGTTCCTCCATATCTTTTCCTGATCTTTTCCCAAGGCCTAATGCACTATAATAAACAAACCACACGAAATCTCTACGTTAGGGGTCATAATAAAAACTACAAAACACAAAATTCCCAACAGATGTGCCAAAACAACAACGGAACAGAAAAATCACCAAGCACCATTTCCCTGTGACTCACTGACCCTGAAACTAACAAACTTTTCAACTAAGGATAGCAAAACCAACAGGATAATTCAACTACCAGAAAATACTTCAGAGTATAGGTCAATGCCAATGTCAGCGTCAATATCAAGAACTCAATAAGCAAATGAATGAAGTAAGAAAATCAAATTAGGGTCTAGACAAGTAAGTTAGAAGAATAGTTCAGGACCTAGGTAGGAAGTTACTAAATAAAATAACAATAAATTGGAGGAAAAAATTAAAAGCATGAAGAGGAGTTTCAGCTAGAAAATTGAGATGCTTAAAAAGAACCAAAGAGAATGGGGAAATGAAAAAAAAATCAAGAAAATAAAAATCACAATGAAAGGTATCATTGACAAACAAGACCGAGCAGAATACTAAGTTTCAAGGATGGGAAGCAAGGTCAGGACAATAATGCATAAAGACACACATGAAGAAAAGAAGTTTGAGAATGTGACAATGAATTGTAAGAACTCTGGAATATTTTAAAAGGTCAAACTTAAGAATCCACAGAGTAGAAGGAAGAGCTAATACAAAGCCTCAAGGATCAGACAATTTATTTATTAATATTATAGACCAAAATTTGTCAAAACTAGAGAAATAAATATTTATCTAAATTGAAAATGCATTTAGAATGCCAAATAGAAAAATTTCTCCATACTATATCCTAGTCAAGATGTCATAAATACAAAGAAACAGTGGGCACGAGCTACAAACCAGCTCACTCTCAAAGGCAGAAATATCACAATAATTTCAAGGCCTTTATCATCAAATCTAAAATTCAGAAAAGCATGCAATGATACATTTCAAATATTGAAAGTAAATAATTATCAACCAAGATTTTTATCTCCCAAAATTTTATATTAAAATTGAAAATGAAATAAGAGTATTTCAACACAATCACAAGTTAAGGTAATTCACAGAAGCATAGTCAGTATTAAAGAATAGTCTTCTTTTTTCAAGTTTTCTTTTCTTTTTTTAATTGGATATTTTCTTTATTTACATTTCAAATGTTTTCCCCTTTCCAAGTCTCCCCTTCAGAACCCCCCTATCCCATCCCCCCTCCCCCTGCTTCTAAGAGAGTGCTCCCCCCACCCACCCACTTACACCTTCCAGTCCTGGCATTCCCCTACACTGGGGCATCGAACACCCTCAGGCCCAAGGGCTTCTCTTCCCACTGATGTCCAACAAAGCCAGCCTATGCCACATATACGGCCAGCGTCATGAGTCTCTCCATGTGTATTTTTGGTTGGTAGTCCAGTCTCCAGGAGCTCCTGGGGGTCTGGCCAGTTGACACTGTTGCTCCCCCCCATGGGGCTGAAAACCCCCTCAGATCCTTCAGTCTCTTTTCCAACTACTCCATCTGGGACCCTGCACTCAGTCCGATGGTTGGCTGCAAGCATCTGCCTCTGTATTTGTCAGGCTCTGGCAGAACCTCTCAGGAGACAGCCCTATCATGTTTCCATCAGCGAGCACTTCCTGGCATCCATAATAGTGTCTGGATTTGGTGTCTGTATATGGGATGGATCCCCAGGTGGGGCAGTCTCTGGATGGCCTTTCCTTCAGTCTCTGCTCCACACTTTGTCTCCATATTTCATCCTCTGAGTATGTTGTTCACCATTCTAAGAAGCACTGAAGTATCCACATTTTGGCCTTCCTTCTCAGGTGACAGCAGATGCTGGTGAGGATGTGGAAAATAAAGAAAATCTTAAAACAATATGAGAGAAGAAAGACACTTTTATCCCAGACAATGCAAAAAAAACCATATATTTTGTTAAAGAAACAGATAAACAGAGGAGAGAATCCGGAAGGAAGAAGAGAATCTGTTGTAACCACTCACACCAAATTTCTAATACTAACAGGGGAGGAAGAAAAGCATTATCAATAATCTAGTCAACCAGAAAAATACCCAATAAAAACAGAAAAAATAGTAAATCCCTCTTAACGATAATCATTAACAACAATAATAAATACAAAGTACTTTACCAATTAAAAGACTCAGACAGCTATTAAAAACGAGGACATCGTGAATTTTGCAGGCAAATGGATGGAACGAGATAATATGATCCTGAGTGAGGTAACTCAGACTCAAAAGGACATGCATGGTATACTCACTGATAAGTGGATATTAGCCAAAAATTATAGAATACCTAGGATACAAGTCACAGGCCATAAGATGTGTAACAAGCAGAAAGGCTGAAGTGTGGATGCTTCAATCCCACTTAAAAGGAAGAAGGGTATAATCATGGAAGGCAGAGGGAGGGAGAGACCTGTGTGGGAGAGGGGAGGGGGAGGAGAAAAGGGGAACAGGACCCAGTATTGGGGGGGAACAAGAGAGAAGCACAGAGGGCCAAGAGAATGAATGGAAGTAAGCAGCCTCGGGGGGTGGGAGTGGGAGGCCCTCTAGAAAGTACCAGAGACCTGGGAGGTGAGAGACTCTAAGGACTCAAAGGACCTTAGCCAAAATGCCCAACACTGGGCAGAGGAAACTCAGAGTCCACCTCCAGTAGATAGATGGGGCCTCAAGTGGAAGGACAGGGTTACTAACCCATAGTCAAAATTTCCCAGAATTTGTACTGTCTAAAAGAACTGCAAGGACAAAAATGGAGAAGAGACTGAAGGAAAGGCAGGCCAATGACTGGCCCAACTTGAGATCCGTCTCATGGGGGGGTTAGGGGGGCACCAAGGCCTGACACTATTCCTGATGCTATGATGTGCTTACAGAAGGGAACCTGGCATGGCTGTCCTCTGAAAGTTCCTACTAGCAGCTGACTGAGATAGAAGCAGATACTTAATCCCAACTGAAGTCAGGGACCCCTATGGTTGAATTAGGGGAAGGATTGAAGAAGCTGACAGGGAGAGTGACCCCATAGAAAGATCAGCAGTCTCAGCTAACCCAGACCCCAGGGAGCTCCCAGAGACTGAGCCGCCAGCCAGGAGCATACATGGGCCTGTCCTAGGCCTTTGGCACAATTATAGCAGAGGTCTGCCTGGTCATGCCTCAGTGGCCAAAGATATGCTTAATCCTTGAGAGATTTGAGGCCCCAGGGAAGGGTGAGGTCTGGTGGGGGCTAACAACCTCTCAGAAGCAAGGGAGAAGAGGAATAGGATGAGGAACTGTAGGGGGGACTGAATAAAATAAACTAAACAAAGAACTTTTTATAGCTAAGCAACACCATAGATCAACTGGATTAAACAGAAATATAAAGAGTAATCCAACCTATAGGGTAGTAAAGTAAAACATTCTTCCCAGCAGCACATGTAGCATTGCTTGAAAATCAATTTAATATATGCTGCACAACCACCTTTAAAAGTACAAAAATGAGTCTGAGCTAGGTCCTCAGCATATGGCTTTGTAGTTTGGTATTCTCATGGGATTCCCAACAGTAGGAGTGGGGGTAGGGCGTGTCTCTAACTCTTTTGACTGTGCTTGAGAACCTTTTCCTCCTACTGGGCTGCTTTGTCCAGCCTTGATATGAGGGTTTGTGCCTAATCTTTTTGTATCTTGTTAGGCCATGTTTGGTGGGTATCCCTGGGAGGCCTGCTCTTTATTTTGAAGGGAAATGGAGGAGGAGAAGATCTGTTGAGAGGTTTGGTTAGGCGAGGGACTTGGAGTAGCGGAGAGAGGGTAAACTGCAGGATGTAATGTATGAGAGAAGAATAAAAGAAAAAGAATAAATAATACAAAATAATACAAATTTTTCCTTGTCTTTTATATCATACCAAATTTAAACTAAAATTAATAGCCAAAGAAACCTCAGAAACAACACAAATAGTTGGAGACTTAACAATACACTTTTGAATGAAGTATGGGTCACTGAGAAAGTAAAGATTACAGAAAAAAATTTCTAGAATGAATGTAAATAATAGAACAATCTAACATATCTCTGGGATACAGGCAAAGGATTCTCAGGAAGAAATCATAGAGATCACAGACAATTAATCTAACCATGAGCCTCATGATTCTAGAAAAAAACAGGAAGTCAAATCCAAATACAGTACAAGAAATAAAATATAAAGCAGAAATTAATGCAACAGAGACTAAAAGAACAATATATAAAAGTCAGTCAAGAGTAGGTTCTTTGAAAAGATTGATAAGATTGAAAACACACATGCAAGTAACATAATAAAATAGGTTACACTTAAAATTATACCTGCACATACACATATGTACACAATAACAATTGATGAAAGATCAGCTCATTAAATTTAAGAAAACCAGGGAAGAGTTTACAGTAGATCTTGAAGGAGGAAAGGTAAGGGAGAAATGTTGTAGTTACAACCTCCAAAATTAAAAAAAAACCAAAAGATGTACAAAATCTGTAGTCAAACTAGGAAAAAGAAAGAGAAAAATTACTCAACTTAATAAAATGAGTTGTTACATCAAAATCCAGTAAAATCCAGAATAAACAGATACTACTTTGAAAACTTAGATTTTCCCAAAATGAGAAGAAATGGATAAACTTCTAATTTAGGCACATCCATAACAAGCAATGAATTGAAGTAATCATTAAAAATTACCCCACAAGGAAAAGCCTAGTACTAGATGGACTCACTGCTGTCATTTGGTTTTTTTTGATCTTGGCCATCCTGACTGGGGTAAGATAAAACCAAAACGTAGTTTTAATTTTCATTTCTCTAGTGGCTAAAATGTTGAGCATTTACACAAATGGTTCTAGACCACTGTATTTCATCTTTTGAGAATTTGCTATTTAGATCCATGCCCCATTGTTTCATTGTGTTGTTTTCCTGATTTTTGTTCTGCTTTTTTTTGTTTGTTTTGTTTTGTTTTGCTTTTGGTTCTTTATATATTTAAATACTAATGCTCTGTCAGATGTATAGCTGGTAAAGATTTTTCCTATTTTGCAGGCTACCTCTTCATTCAAATGATAGCGTTAAATGTTGTACATAAGCCTTTTGGTTTTCTGGGGTCCCATTAGTCAATTGTTGGTTTTAATGCCTTTGCCACAGAGTACTTTCTTGTGTCTTTTTAAAATTTAATTTAATATTTTCAATTTCGTTTTTTTCTTTTATTGGGTATTTCCTTTATTTACATTTCAAATGTTTTCCCCTTTCCAGGTCTTCCATCAGGAACCCCCCTAACCCACCCCCCCTCCCCCTGCCTCTGTGAGGGTGCCCCCCCACCCACTCCCACCTTCCTGCCCTGGCATTCCCCTACACTGGGGCATCAAACCCACACAGAACAGAACAAAGGGCTGCTCCTTCCACTGATGTCCGACAAGGCCATCCTCTGTTTCATATGTGGCCGGAGTCATGGGTCCCTCCATGTGTATTCTTTGGCTGGTAGTCCAGTTCCCGGGAGCTCCAGGGGGTCTGGGCGGTTAACAAGGTGTTGCTTCCCCCATGGGGCTGCAAACCCCCTCAGCTCCTTCAGTCTCTTCGCCAACTCCTCTAGCGGGGACCCTGAGCTCAGTCCTATGGTTGTCTGTGAGCATCTGCCTCTGTATTTGTCAGGCTCTGACAGAGCCTCTCAGGAGACAGCTATATCAGGCTCCTGTCAGCAAGCACTTCCTGGCATCCACAATAGTGTCCGGGTTTGGCCACTGTATGTGGGATGGATTCCCCAGGTGGATTTTCTCACGTATCAGATTCAGGATATTAGGTGTTACGTCAAAGCCCAGCCCTTTAACTACTTGGAGCTGAGTGTTGTGTCCAGTGAAAGATGAGGATCCAGTTTCATCCTTCTACATGTAGCTATCTAATTTGACCAGCATAATTTTTAAAGATGCTCCAACATCTTTAGATCTGTATATCTTAACATGCACAAAACAAATCTAAATGGATCAAATACCACAATTTAAAATCTGAAAGCTTCTCCTGCTCTGAGGACCTGCAAATTCCCAAGCTTGGGGATTATACTCCACAGTATCAAGACACAGGAGCCACTGGCTAGTTCATCCAAGTTGATCGAGGGATGGACTGAATCCCATAGTGCCCAGTCTCGAGCTAGTGACATGGAGGAGTCATTGGGATCTACCCTGGCTTCAGGGAGAAGATACTAGGGACAGAAAATTCTCTGTAGTTAATTTCCATGTTCATGGTGAACAACATACAAAATGTAAATCTGTCAATTTCTTGGGCGTTGGTCCTTAGTTCTAAAACACCTACATAATGCCGAATGACTTGTAGCAAGACTGGAACCAGAGTGCCACCTACAGCTAAAACACTGGCAAGGAGAGAACAACCAATCTGGGTACTCTGATATCTTCTTAGCTGCCATGTTCATTTGATATAGGGTGTAAGTGAATTCTGCTGCATACTGCTGATCTTCTTTACTGATGATGTGTATGCTGGTGACAGTATGCTGTTGAAGTCCTTTATGAGTGCTGCATTTCAGCTAATCTTTCTCATTGGGCCTAGAAATTACAAGGTTTTGTAGTTAGGTGCTTTGGTATGAGGTATATATGTGGAATTCCTCTTTCTCCTTCCTGAATTGACCACTTTTATAGATTGACCTAGTCTCTTTTCCTGATTTTGATTGAAAGTCTTTTTTTTTTTTTTTAAACCTAAGCATAGACGCTTCTACTTGATCAGGGTTCCATTTGTTTGAAATATCTTATTCAAATCCCTTGACTATCAATTCATGTGTGCCTGGATAGAACTGAGCTTCTATTGTGTAGCTTATGGTTTGATCTAACTTTTTTTTTTTTTTTGTAAAAATTCACACGCAATATATAAATTGGCACTCAACTCATGTGTGGGAAGAGTGCTCAAGGATAAGTGAGGTCTTTTTTGATACTTTATTTACATTTCAAATGTTTCCCCCTTTCCAGATTTCCCTTTTGGAAAACCTCTATCCCCTCCCACCTCCCCCTGCTTCTATGAGGGTATTCCCCCCCCCCACACCCACTCTCCTCTTCCCTCCATGGCGTTCCCCTATACTGGGGCATCTAACACCCTTAGGCACAAGGGCCTCTCCTCCCACTGATGGCCAACATGACCCTCCTCTGCCACATATGCGGCCAGCACCATGGGTTCCTCCATGTGTGTTCTTTGGTTGGTGATCTAGTCCCTGGGAGCACCGGGAGGACAGGCCAGTTGACACCGTTGCTCCCTCCATGGGGCTGCAAACTCTCACAGCTCCTTCAGTCCCTTCTCCAGCTCCTCCATCTGGGACCTCACACTCAGCCCAATGGTTGCTGTGACGTGAATCTTGAGTATTCCAAACTTTTGGGCTAATAAACACTTATCAGTGAGTACATACCAGGGTCATTCTTTTGTGACTGAGTGGCCTCACTCAGGATGATATTTTCAAGTTTCATCCATTTGCCTGTGAATTTCATGAAGTCATTGTTTTTAATAGCTGAGTAGTACTCCATTGTGTAAAGGTACCACATTTTCTGTATCCATTCCTCTGATGAGGGACATCTGGGTTGTTTCCAGCTTCTGGCTACTATAAATATGGCTGCTATGAACATAGTGGGGCATGTATCTATATTACATGTTGGAGCATTTTCTGGGTATATGCCCAGGAGTGGAATAGCTGGGTCCTATTATGTTCATTTTTCTGAGGGTCCACCAAACTGATTTCCAGTGTAGTTGTAACAGCTTGCAATCCCACCAGCAATGGAGGAGTGTTCCTCTTTCTCCACATCCTCGCCAGCATCTGCTGTCACCTGAGGTTTTGATTTTAGCCATTTTGACTGATGTGAGGTGGAATCTCCATGTTGTTTTGATTTGCATTTCCCTGATGATTAAGGATGCTGAACATTTCTTTAGGTGCTTCTCAGCCCTACAAGTTTCCTCAGTTGAGAATTCTCTCTGTAGCTCTGTTCCCCATTTTTTGATAGGGTTATTTGGTTCTCTGGAGTCTAACTTCTTGAGTTCTTTGTATATATTGGATATTAGCCTGCTATCAGACCTAGGATTGGTTAAGATCTTTTCCCAATCTGTTGGTTGCCGTTTTGTCCTATTGACAGTGTCCTTTGCCTTAGAGAAGCTTTGCAGTTTCATGAGGTCCCATTTGTCTATTCTTTTTTTTTTTTTTTTTTTTTTTTACATTTCCAA
>CM052704.1:68389760-68408963 GCA_028551405.1 Uromys caudimaculatus | reverse complement strand
CTGTGTCTCTATTTAGTTTGTGATTCCAAGATCTGTCCATTGATGATAGTGGAGTGTTGAAGTCTCCTACTATTATTGTGTGAGGTGTGATGTGTGCTTTGAGCTTTAGTAAGGTTTCTTTTATGAATGTGGGTGCTCTTGCATTTGGAGCATAGATGTTTAGAATTGAGAGTTCTTCTTGGCAGATTTTTCCTTTGATTAGTATGAAGTGTCCCTCCTTATCTTTTTTGATGACTTTTGGGTGAAAGTAGATTTTATCCGATATAGAATAGCTACTCCAGCCTGTTTCTTAGGACCATTTGCCTGGAAACTTGTTTTCCAGCCCTTTACTCTGAGGTAGTGTTTGTCTTTATCATGGAGGTGCGTTTCCTGGATGCAGCAAACTGCTGGGTCCTCTTTATGGATCCAGTATGTCAGTCTATATCTTTTTATTGGGGAATTGAGTCCATTGATGTTAAGAGATATTAAGGAATAGTGATTAATGCTTCCTGTTATTTTCTATGTTGTTTTTATGTTTGTGTGGCTATCTTCCTTTTAGTTTCTTGAAAGACTACTTTCTTGCTTTTTCTAGGGTGTAGTTTCCCTCCTTGAGTTGGCATTTTCCATCTATTATTCTTTGTAGGGCTGCGTTTATGGAAACATATTGTGCACATTTGGTTTTGTCATAGAATAGTTTGGTTTCACCATCTATGATAATTGAGAGCTTTGCTGGGTATAGCAGCCTGGGCTGGAATTTGTGTTCTCCTAGGGTCTGTATGAGATCTGTCCAGGATCTTCTAACTTTCATAGTCTCTGGTGAGAAGTCAGGTGTAATTCTGATAGGTCGCCTTTATATGTTATTTGACTTGTTTCCCTTACTGCTTTTAATATTCTTTCCTCATTTTGTGTATTTTGTGTTTTGACTATAATGTGATGGGAGGAATTTCTTTTCTGGTCCAATCTATTTGGAGTTCTGTAGGCTTCTTGTATATTTATGTGCATCTCTTTCTTTAGGTTAGGGAAGTTTTCTTCTATAATTTTGTTGAAGATATTTGCTGGACCTTTAAGTTGGGAATCTTCACTCTCTTCTATACCTACTATCCTCAGGTTCTGTCTTCTCTTTGTATCCTGGATATCCTGGATGTTTTGGGTTAGGAGCTTTTGCATTTTGTGTTTTCTTTGACTGTTGTGTCAATGTTTTCTATGGTATCTTCCACACCTGAGAGTCTCTCTTCTATCTCTTGTATTCTGTTGGTGATGCTTGCAGCAATGACTCCTGATCTCTTTCCTAGGTTTTCTATCTCTAGGCCTGTCTCCCTTTCTGATTTCTTTATTGTTTCTATTTCTACTTTTAGTTCCTGGATGGTTTTGTTTATTTCCTTCATCTGTTTGATTGTGTTTTCCTGTAATTCTGCCCGTTTCATTGTGTTTTCCTGTAATTCTTTAATGGATTTTTGTGTTTCCTCTTTAAGGGCTTCTAGTTGTTTACCTGTGTTCTCTTGTATTTAAGAGCGCTATTTATTTCCTTCTTAAAATCTTCTATCATCATCATGAAATGTGATTTTAAATCTGAGTCTTGATTTTCTGGTGTGTTGGGGTATCCAGGGCTTGCTGTGTTGGGAGAGCTGGGTTCTGATGGTGCCAAGTAGCCTTGGTTTCTGTTCCTTACGTTGTTGCCCCTGTCTTTCACCATCTGGTTATCTCTGGTGTTAGCTGGTCCTACTCTCTCTGACTGTGGCTTGTCCCTCCTGGAAGCCTCAGTGTCAATACTCCTTGAAGACAAGTTCTCTCTGAGAGGAATTTGGGTTTGGAGTGCTGTGGTACAGGATCAGCTCTGGGTGCAGACAGAAACCAGAAGGATCTTGTCCCCAACTGTCCTTTGGTTCCTGTTTCCTGATGGCTCTGCAAGGGTCCGTTTTGATCCAGTGAATTTGAACAGAAGTAGTGGTCTTGCCTGTGCTTGAAGGTCTGTTGGCACTCCTGGGATACCAGCTCTCTCCTGGCACTATTTGAATATTGAGTCCTGTGTCACAGGATCAGCTCCCCAGCCCCCGAGAGAAACCAGAAGACCATTCCTCAGTCCCTGTGTCTTGGAGATTCTAGGTAGGTCTCTCTGAGCAGACATGCTTGCCCACATTCCTGGGAGTCTACCTTTCTCGTGGCACTATTTGGCTATGGAGCCCTGGTGGCCCAGGCAGAGGTCTCCTGCCACAGATGGAATCCGGAAGACTCCTTCCCCCGGCAGTCCCTGTGTCCCAAGGATGATTGGTGAGGTCTTATTAGAGACATTTCATAGTTTGACTTTGTCATTTTGTTCTGATTCTTTTCTTTCCTCTTTTTTCAGCTTCTTGTGTGAGTACATAACTTACTTTGCTTTTGATTCCTTGCTAGTGTTTTCAGTTTCTCAATCACAAATTTTTGTTTCATTTGACATTCCTATGATTCATAAAGAGACCTCTTTTGATTATGACAAGCTATTTTGAATCATAACAGCATGCAATAAGAAATAAAACTTAAAAATCAGATCCAGCAGTAAAGAGAGGGAGGACATGTACTAATGAGACACTGTCCCTGAGCACCATTTGCCCAGTACGCTCAGTATCTGATGACCTGGCTATGTCTTTGAATCTTATCACATTAATTTACCCTTTGCTTCAGTTGTTTTTCTACTTTGGTTGTCACACCAAGCCTATGAATGGTTTTACAATGCTAGGGCACTATGAATCTGCGTTTATGGTTGCTCTTAATAAGGAGTTTCAAGCCTTTGTTTTCTTCTAACTCATTAACATGAGTTCAACAAACTACCTTGAGCATTCTTTAAAGAGCAGGTCTGTTGGTGATACATTTTTTTTCATCTTTTTGTGTGTTCAGAAATGCCTTTATCTCACATCATTTTCTAGATGAAGTATTCATGTCAACCATCTTCCTCAGTACAGTGCAGATGGCATGGCACCCTCTTCTGCTTCCTGAGGTCTCTGTTCTCAGGCATGTTTGCAAACTCCTCTATGTTATTTATTTCTTTTGTTACCTTGAGAAGCTTTGTCTTTGATAGAGAAAATGCTTAGTGAAGTTCTGCATAATATGAATTGTGGCCTTGTTTTACTTGGATGTTTGTATCCTTGTTCATGTTTGGGAAGTTTTATCTTGAAGTAAGATTTCTACTTCTTTAGCATCTTCAGATTCCCTTTGAACTTTCAGGGTATGAATATTTGCCTGTGTATGTGTGTGTGTGTTTCAAAATTCCCATAATATCTCATCCCTCCTCTCCTATAAAATGAGCTTTACTTTTCATAAACCCTTGCTACAAAAGTCACCAGTCAATTATTTTGTGCCCTATATTCTGCTCTTAATATTTTTGTTTCTGGATTTTCTTTACATTTCATTCTGTGTTTTATATTTTTCAGCTTAAGGATTTTTGTTCTTTAACTTTTATATTTCTCTGCAAAGTTTCTGATAAGACTGCTGCATCTTTCCTCTGTGTTCTCTTAAATGCTCTTAACTTTCTTTGAAAGAGTTGCTTTATATTCCCCGTCAGAGAGTTTGTGTACACCAGTTAGCATCTGCTCCGTTCTGGTGATAGTCAATTTTGAGAAGTCATGTTCCCTGAGGGTGCTTGGTCCTTGATGGCATGCAGCATGACATGCAATGAAGTATTATTTGTTGCAGTCTTTGCACTCTGGCTTGATTTGCTCCCTCTTCCCAGAAATTCAAAGCGTGCTGATTATGTTCTTTGACACTGAAATCACTTTACGACTTCAGTATTCTGCTGTTGTCATAGTGCCAACTCTAATAAATACGAGTCCAACTTAATCTCCAATGGCAGTTGATGTTTTTGTTCAACTTGAGCAAGGCATCTATATATTCTGTTGCTTCAAACCTCTACGCTGATGCCATTGTAGACCTTGGTGCCTTCTCTTTCATCACTGACATGTGACTATGAACCATGGAATCCCATCCAGTATTGAGTAGACTCACCATGTGTCACCAGCTCCAGACTCCTGTTTAATACTTATAGCCATCCATGCCATAATACTCTGCCATATATGTGACAAAAGTCTGTGGAGCTCAATAAACTACTGAATAAAACTAAGGTCCATATTGATATGTTCTTATTTCTTAGGTGGATATGTGGCCCCAAATGACTGCATTTTGTATTATTCAGTTAATTTATTCCAAAACACAGAAAAATAAATGGTATATAACATGTAGTGGGAAATCTCTGCTGCTTTTAACTACCATTCAAAGCAAACTTCCTAATTTGGAGAGCGAGGAGGCCTGAAAAGATTACTACAATGACTGACTTTTGGCTTATATGCTTTGGAAAATTTACAATAAAAGATGAATCAAAGTAATCTTTAATCCATAATCTACCAAGGAGTGGAGCACCACACTAGTAACAATTGCAAAAGGAAAGAGCATCCAAGAAGTTTAACCTATATTCCACAGTTTCTTTGTTTTTCCCGCTACCCACTAGTGCTATGATATAAGATGATATTGAATAACTCTGATACTTAAGAAAGCATCAAAAGAAGTTTAAGTAACTAGATTTTGTATGTAGGAAGACTACAAATACAAACTGATACATATGTCACTTAGAGATTCAGAGTGAGTAGAAACATACCAAAAATGTATGGATGCATCTACAAACAGCAACTGTTATTGAGCATTGGGCAGAGGTTAGTCATTGTCAAACGTGTACGCATATCTCATCTTCCCAGCACAACAGCACCTGAGGTTTAGACAGGGCAAGTGGCTTGCTCAAAGTCACTCTGTTAGTCATTGGGATTTAACCTCAGCTGTGCTCAGGTCTGGATACCATTTCCATAGTGAATGCTTTGCAATCCTCAGAGATGATCTATAGGTTCCTAAATGGTCTTCCATGGGCATATGGCATGTGATTGTTAGTTAGAAGACTAGGAACCAATGGACAAAGAACAATCAAGAGATACTAAGAAAGTTCTTAAAGAGAGCCATCTAGGTGAGATGTGAGAAACTCTGTTGATGAATGGAATAGGTGAGGTGTACGAAGCAGAGAGAGAGAGAGAGAGAGAGAGAGAGAGAGAGAGAGAGAGAGAGAGAGAGAGAGAGAGGAACCACTGGGTCTGATATGGACTCACTGTGATCTTCTATAGAGTCTAGTTACAGTGATGGAGCAGATGATAATAAAAGAAAAAATATGTTTCCTAGCTGATGTGGAAGGATAAACACTTCCAACCTGAGTAAACTTTTAGTGTATAGCAGAAAAGCCCTATACCATGCAGGAACTATGAGGGGAACACGAGATAAAGTTGGAAAGTTGAGTAGGACAACTGTGGGCAGGAGATCTCCCAGTGAGATGCATATTAGGAGTGGATTCCTGCAGCAAGAGACCATTTGTCTATAGTGATCCCTTTCTCTGCATCTCCCATTGGGGTATATGGTCTGAAAAGATTGAATGTGCCTCATACAGAAAAAACCATTTTGAACACTAAAATTTAAGCTACCTTAAGTAAGAAGACTACTGTTACCTTACTTAAAATTGAATCCCTCCCTTCTGTTTCCCATCCCCCACTTGGATAGTTTTATAATAAAATTTTTGAATAAAAATATTGCCTTATTCACCTGATAAGCATCCAAGGAGAAGACAGGAGTCCCAGCTCTTACCTGTTCAACCCAATTTCTAAAGGCAGTCATAGCCACCTTTCACAAGCAAAGCCTAGACCAAATCAAAGTTGACCCAGACTCCCTACATCCCCACACCCTGCTATGTTAGACTCTTCCTGGCTTTCTGATCATGCTTGCTAGTCACCAAGCACTCAGCAAGCACACAATGCTTAGGGAGCACATCAAGACCAGCCTTTCACTCATGGACCTATTCATGATACCTTCCCTTGACTCTGTCCCAGCTTCTACACCTCAGAGTGGCCTACCTGCTACCATAGTTAAACATTGCTACACTGTGGTTTCTTCATAGCTATCCTTAATTGCCTGAAATTACTACTTACTTATTTTTTAATTGTACCTATGCATGCTATCTGTCTTTCTACACCTGGACATAAACTCTGCAGAAGAAGGCTCTACCTTTGTCCTCTGCCTAGAAAGTTACCATTGCACTGAGATTCTGTTTGTCTTTTTTTCCCTTTGATATTTGTGCTTTTTGATATCATATCCAAAAAAACTGTTGCCCATTTCAGTGTCATCAAACTTTCCTCTAAATTTTCTTTTAGCGCCTTTCCACTCTTCAGCTAAGATTTAAATTTCTTACTCATTTTTAGTTGATGTGTGTAGAATATAAGATTATGATCCAGTTTTATTCTTTTGCATATGAATATTCAGTTTTCCTAAATTAGCTATTGATTAGACCATCTTTTCTCCATTATGTCTTTTTGTGACCATTGTTAATAGTTGATCATGTTTGTGTGTGTGTATGTGTGTGTGTGTCTGTGCTTGTGTTTATTCAGAGTAGTTTCACATGTTCCAATGGTCTACATGGCTGTTTTATGTCAATACTACATAATTTATTGCTCTAGATTTATAATGCATTTTAAAATCAGAAAGTATGATGTTTTTGTTTTTATTGGGATTATTCTGTTATTTGGTGTCTTTTGTGATTTCATATGAATTTTGGGATTTTTAAATCTTCCTATAGAAATGCAGTTTGGATTCTTATGGAGATTATCTTAAATCTATAGATGAATTCAGATCCTGTGAGCATTTTATACAATGTTAACTTGTACAGCCTATGAACATAATTTTTTATGTTTATTTATATCTCCTTTAATGTATTTCAACAAGGTAAAAATTTCTGTACATGAAAAGCAATAGCTGAGAAAAAACTACAAACTGAGGAACACATGTGATAAAGAGTTGATATCCCAAATAGTATAAAAAACTTCTACAAATCAGTAGCAATAAAGATAGTATTAATTTGATCTTAAATTTGAGGCTAGAAAGAGGGCTAAGCGGGATATAATGGTGCACAGCAAACTGTATATATAGTTCCAGGGTTCTGATACCCTCTCCTGACCTCTGCAGGCCAGGCACACATTTGGCACACAGGCACACATGCAGACAAAACATCCATGTGTGGTTTGTATGTGTGTGTGTGTGTGTGTGTGTGTGTGTGTGTTTAATTTAAAAGTAAACAAAGGATAATAATGATATATATATGTATATGTATGCATGTATATGTATTTAATTTAAAAAGAAAGACCATTAATAGACATTTCTACAAAGAAGTCATAGAAGTATTTAACAACTGTATCTAAAGGTGATCAACACCTTTATATTATTAGATCATTATAGAAATAAAATCAAAACCACAGTTGAGAGCTGGGTACATGCCTAGTGGGTAAATACATTTGTTGCCAAACTTGTTTGATTCCCAAGACTCACTGAGTCCTGTAACTTGTCCTCTGGTTTTCACATGGGTGCTGTGTAATTTGAGCACCTACCTGCATTAAATAAATAAATAAATAAATAAATAAATAAATAAATAAATAAATA
This sequence comes from Uromys caudimaculatus, assembly GCA_028551405.1. Lineage (NCBI taxonomy): Eukaryota > Metazoa > Chordata > Mammalia > Rodentia > Muridae > Uromys > Uromys caudimaculatus. The sequence continues at coordinate 68,401,499 of CM052704.1, read as the reverse complement.
AATGGCATTGTGGCACACGCCTTTAATCCCTGCACTTTGGAGGCATAGGCAGGTGGATATCTCTGAGTTCCAGGCTAGCTTAGTCTACAAAGTAAGTTCCTGGAAAGACAGGTATACGCAGAGAAATCCTGCTTCAAAATCTCCCAAAATTGAAATAAAATAAAATAACCCACAGTGCATTGTTACCTCATATTTGCTAGGATTGCTATTATAAAACACATGCAAAAATAGTTTGAAGAAGAACATAGATAAATTTGGATACTTTGTAAACCTTTAGCAGGAATTTAAATAGTGTAGTCACAATACTAAACCAGTAGTTACTTAAAATTTTAAAATATACCAATGAATCTGAAATCCAGATTCTGGGCTTACAGACAAATAGATATTACAATCTCAAAGTAATTTCTCCTATTAGTGCAGAATTATGCAGTATAGTAAAGGTACTGAGGCAATCCAAACCAAATGTGTCCAATCAATAAATACATAAAGGAAAAGCACTATGTACATACTGTGGAGTAGTATAGTGGTCTTTTTCAAAAAGACTGAAAAACAATCATGTTGCTGATCAGTATGCTGAGTGTGCTGAGTGATCTAAGCTAGTCACAAAAGAGTAAACTCTGTGTGGTTCCACTCCTCTGACGTATCTATAATAGTTGAACACATAAAAATAGTAGAACCATGGAGTAGAATGAGAGTTGAGAGAAGTGGGATATGATGATTAATAGTTATAAAGTTTCAGACATGAAAGGCAAGGACATTCTTGTGAACTGTGTGACATTGTGCCCACAATTAACAACAAAAAGTAACATACTTAAAACTTTGTTAAGACAATAGATATTGTGTTTACTGTTCTTACAAAAACACAGAAAATGGTGACTAGTGCATTGTATTGTTCACCGAGAGCAATTCACATACTACATTTCTAAAAACAAAATATTCTGTACATATTGTGGTTTTTTTTGGGGGGGGTTGCGAGACGGGGTTTCTCTGTGTGGCCCTGGCTGTCCTGGAACTAACTCTGTAGACCAGGCTGGCCTTGAACTCAGAAATCCACCTGTCTCTGCCTCCCAAGTGCTGGGATTAAAGGCGTGCGCCACCACTGCCCGGCACATATTGTGCTTTTATAGCATTCACCATTCTCTCTCTGGTTGATACGGGTCAGTATCAGGAAGTCCTGCTACCACCTTGAAGCTTATCACCAGTGCCTCGCACCAATTTCTAGATCTTCCCTACAGGTACCAAAATTTCAACCTCTGTGGACCCTTATCAGATGGTGATAGAATGATGAAATGGTTTGCAAGGTGCTTGGGTGGAGGGCAAATGTTGGGAAGACAAGAATTTCTTAAGCCAGGTAAGTAGTATAAAGCTATCTCTAAATCAGAATACATGTTGGGGCAGAGGAAGGGCATGTTTGCCTTCAACTAATGATGAAGGTGTGGAGAAAACAGGACTGAGAAGAAGACCTTATGTTTTCTAGGAAGCTGTGGGCAGTGTACTCTCCCTTCTATATGAAACTCTGTAAGACTCTACCAAAGAATTCACTGCTATCTTACTAAAACCATTCATTTAGTCTTTACCTGCTGTAGATTTTGACCTTTAAAAGGAACATTTTGTTTTATTTATATCTGAATTCCAGTGCATGTTTCAATGCCTGAAACAAGGGGTGCTAGTTTAATGTTAAGTGACTGTGTTTTCAAGGCAACTCACCAAAGTGAGTTCTGCTTCCCTACTATGGATTTCCTATGGTTTTGAAGAGAACTTGCCTTGCATATAACCACACTGTATTGTTGTTGTGTAAGATCATACCCAAAATGGGCTCATTGGCTGCAAAAACAAGTGCCATAGAGTGGAAGGAGGAGCCCAGAGACACAAATCTGAAACTTGAGTCATGAAAATTCTATTCTGTTTATACCATTACTCAAAGGGAAACATAGACATGCAGTTTGCACAAAACCAGAAAAAATTTGATACAAGTAAGTCTCTAAATGTCTATGAAAGAGATGTTTGTGTGCATGTGTGTGTGTGTGTGTGTGTGTATGTTTGTCTGTTTGTGTGTCCATCTGTATGCCTCTCTTGGAATGGAGTAAATAAGCTGTTGCTCCCGTAACCATCTCCCACAGATTTCTGTTTACAGCATACATTCAGCAAGTATTTATTGCCCTATATCTCACAGCAGAGCTTATTGGTAGACAGACCTAGACAATTTATTGGTTGTTTTGATGTTTCAAACTCTATTCCTGTTCCACAAAGCAAATACTTCTCTAGTCTCTTCCCTTACTCTGCATGACTTCATTTCTTGGAACAAATATTGAGTTCTTATTCAGTGGGGATGGATATGTGCCTATCTTGGAAAAGACATGTGTGCTTCTGTCCTTGAAGGCTTGATAATTAGAATAATAAATCCTATACATCTGTGCCTAAGAACTGAGAACATTTTGGGATTCTAATAGACCTAGGAAAGACAGTACCTATCATTAGACATGTTTCTTGAGTAATGAGAAAGGATTTGTGATGAAGCTGACATTTGAAGTTTCTATTTAAATCATATTTTCCTTTTATAGTATATAAGAAACTCAAATATAAAAATATAGTCATATTTAATGAGGATGAATAACCTCATTCAAGTTCTGTCTTCTCCCTTTGGGGCTAATCTTCATATCCATTTTATTTTTAAAGTTAGCTTTGGCCTCCTAGCTACATAGAAATTCTCCTCACTCCTTGTCATTACTTCTCTGCAGCCCTCCGTGCTCCATCCCTAGAAAACTCCAGTAACAGCCCATCCAGGCTCCAAGCTTTCTTCGACTTGATTCCTTCCCACTCTGAACCACATGAACTACTTCTCCCATGTCTTCTCTTGTAAAGAGGAATTTCTTATTGATATTGTAGATGATCCAAGCCATATTTACACCCAATTTCACTGCTGCTTCTTGACCTTCAGAAGGTGGAATAATCTGTAGGTGCAGTCTTGGTCACCCCAGCCTATCCACCCTATTATATCACAGTTCTGTTTAGTCATAAGCAAGTTCTTAAAGTTACCTGTCTGTGAAAGTCAAAATTTTCTGCCCATAACCAGATTCTCAGTGGAGATTCAGAGTAAGAGGCTGGAGAGATGGCTCAGTTGTTAAGAGTATCTACTGCTCTTTCCAAAGGACCTGAGCTTTGAATGCCCATCTGTAACTCCAGCTGCAGTAGATTTGACTCCTTTCAAAATCCATGGATATTTGTGAATATATAGCACTCACTCACACAAATACACACACACACACACACACACACACACACAAATACACACACACACACACACAAATAAAATGATAAAAAAGCTTTTTAAAAGGGGGAAATGGGACTAGATAGTCACATAAATGTTGGGCTTCTTTATTCACGTTCATTTTCTCTGGGTGAAAAAAGAATAAATTGAATATGAAATTTTACATTATTAGTTCCATTTTCAATGATCCCTAACCCTGTTCTTTGACATATGGTAGGTGTTCAACAATGGCTAAATTGCATTACTTGTATGCTTTCTTTTAGTATCTACCATAGAGCATTGCAGACCAAAATATGTTGGATAATAGTTGGGCACACTCTGTGCGTATGTGTGTGTGTATGTGTGTGCGTGTGTACATATATATATGAATATGAGAGTGTGTGGTACAAGACAGAGAGAGACTCACCCTCATGGAAGCTTGTCATGACTCAGAATTCCAGACACAATGTCTGATCTCCTTACCTAGAAGCAAATAAGATACCTGCTTGTCTGGGTTTCACACACCCACAAGACAATATTGTACTTGTTGAGGGTGTGTATGGAAAGGGAGGTGGAGGTTGGGAGGCAGGAAGGCAGTTACCATTGTCTCCTTCTATTCATCCACAGCCTCACCACTGAAAATAAAAGGAATTTTAAGAGACCAGGAGCCAGGTATAATGAGACTTAAAACTCCCAAGATACTGACCTTAGTTCCTTTCTGTTGTACTTTGCTGAATTGCTGTGTTTACTTTGTGGGATTGCCTTGGTTCATTCCTATGGAAAACCAAGTCTTAGCTTCTATCACCTAAAGTGAAGTTATCTTTCAAGTTGTGTATTAAAGTAATTTCCTTTTTGGTTTCTTATGAAGTAGGAAATGAACTTACATTTTACTGATGTTTTAGCATTAAAAGGATGCATCATAGCATCATAACACATATATATGTGTATATATAATGTATTTCTATATAATTATTGCATAGATATGTAATTTATATAAATTTTATAAATCATATGTAAATATAAATATTTAATATATTTCATCAAAACAACTTTGCAATGCTCTACATTCTGTTTACATTGAAATGCTGAAGCCTGCACACCAGCCTTTGTGAAAACATTTGCTATAAGGCAGTGGATAGAAGAATCAGTTCCTCAGTGTGGCCCGCGGGGGTATGGGCTAAAGCTGGGTACATATCTCATATTGAATGAAGACAAGAAGGGCGTCCATCATGGGGCAGAAAAGAGATGCTTATGGTTCTAAAAACATTTTTATTGTAAGAACAATGGCAACAACCTTTTTGGAATTGACACTATTAACTTTTCATGGTTAATACTCACCTAGGCAATTTAGTCACCTTTTGGAAGCATTCTGCTTTTTTTTTTTCTACTGTGTTTTATTTATTTCAACTCCCCCCTTCCACATTTCTATCTAGCTATAAAGTCAGAGAAATAGAGGAGAGTGGCCTCTGAGCATCTGCTGTTCTGTAAGCGATTATATTCTTGCTTAAGGCCTACTACCAAGGGAGGGCCTGGAGAGACGCCTCGGTGGTTAAGGGCACTGCCCCTGCTCTTGCAGAGGATCCGTGTTCAATTCCTAGCACCCATTTTATGTCTCACAACTAACTCTAGGTCCAGGGGATCTGACACATTCTTCTGGCCTCTGTAGACACAAGGGACCTCTGTGGTACAGACACACATAGAGGCAAGCATTCACAGACACAGAAAAACAACCTAAAATGAAGTACAGAGGCATATTTTCACCAACACTAAAGGTTTCCTAAAAATCATGCTTCTTGCCAGGTATGGTGACTCAATCTTGGAAGAGCAGAGCTTTCAAGAAGGAGGTAGGAGGAGTGATGTAAATGCAAGGCCAGGATAGGATACAAAGTAAATATCAAGCCAGCCAGAGCTACAGAGTAAGACCTGCTTTAAAAACAAACGAATAATTCATCTTCCTTACAATTCTTCCTACAGATAGATGCAGATGGGTAGAAAGAAAGGGAGACAAGAGTTACCCCTTAATGACAAGCCTTCCCATCCATTTTAGACCTAGACTGAGACTTTGGAGAGACTGGCACTTTATGTACAGTGCAGTCTCATTTCTCTTCCCCTTTCCTCTGAGGCCCAACCCTTTAATATGGAGAGCAATCTTGTTTATTTTCTTTAGTTGACTGTAGTTATTTTTATTGTCTTTTTTTCTGATTCCAAACAGCAAAGAAAAACAAGTGAGTCAGAGCTCTTCACATGGAGGAGGTAGATGATTTCTACCTACTTATTACATATGATATGATTACTTTATTCTTTGATAGATCTATATCCAGCAAAGTGTTCATAATTCTCCTGGATACTCCTTAGGAAATAGAGACTTCCCACTCAAAAATTTCTCTCATATCAGGGAACATGTAGTAGCTATCCTGTAGAACATCCTAGACACCTATAGATCTTAGAGATCTGAGCTTATGTCAAGCTAGGACTCCTTCCAGATCAGTATGTGTACTTCTTCATATCCATTTAAACTCTGAAGAATATCTCATTGGAATATCTGAAAAATAATTTTGAACAGTGTCTTAAGATAAATGGCTGGCGACTCTCAAGCTGAGTGAAGGGTAATTGTAGAAGAGAACCTGCGTCCCCACCTGCCTGTTACTTACATTTCCACCCTATCTATACACACACTATGCTTGGACATATAAGTGCCTTCAGCCGCCTGCTTTGGCATATCTAATGAAATAACATAGTTTACCTCTCTAAGGAAGAGAGGTGACCCTTCAAAGAGACATAGGAGTAGAGCAATACCATTTGACAGTTGTTTTCACTTGATGACAACTTATCTGTGCCTTCAGTGACAAGAGCTGAAGCCAAAGGGACAATAGCCACTCCTAGAAACTTTGAGTTTATCAAATGAATTATTTTGGTTTGCTGCCCCTGTCTGTATCCATTTTAAAACATAGAAATATTGGGTCTGTATTGTAAGGATAGAAAGGACAGTCACAAAAAAAAAAAAAAAATGGATAAACAACCACAGTGGTCAGACAGGAAACAGTTATGTAGGGTCTAGCTCTATCTATCATTCTATTTAAGCCATTCCTCTCAATAGTCTTCCAGAGACCAGTGAGGAGATCTGGATTCCTGTAGATACCCAGTGAAATGACTGAGCCCAAAACCTTTCAATAAAAAAGAAAAAGAAAATAAGGCATCAAGCTGTACACCAGGAATGGTAACAGCTCTTTTTGCATGGGACATAACACATGAACAGAGAGAGTGTGGGACAGCTGGAGAGACAGGAGGGCTCCCTCATGTTGGAATTCACACTTTTTACTGTAGGTGGAGAAAACAAGGGTCATTTTGAAGACTCAGTGTAGGAGAGTAACATAGGCTCATTTTTTTAAAAAAAAAAATCTTTATTTTGATATAATTTTAGATTTATAGAAACTTTTAATAGTACAAATATTCCTAGATACCTCATACCCAGTTACACTTTTCTTAAATGTGTTAACTCTCTTTCTGTCAAATACTCCTTACAGTATAGTTTCATTTAAATAAACCATTATAAACTAAAAACATTATAAATAAAGTTGTTTTGATACTTCTCAATTACAGGTATTATAGCTTTCCTACTATGCATTAAGTATTCTCAGAACAGATATATTAGTCTACATTTGGGAAGAATCATCCAGCATAATTTTTTTATATACAATTTATATACTTTAATGAATGGTATATAAAAACTGAAAAGCAGATGCCTGCATGTGTGCTCAAAACATAAATTCTACTGAAAATGCATTGCTTCTGTCTGTTGTAAAGTTAAAAAAATTCAAGCCAAATCTTAAATCCATGACATATCATTACACCACAGAGAGAGAGAGAGAGAGAGAGAGAGAGAGAGAGAGAGAGAGAGAGAGACGGCGGGCGGGGGAGGGAAAGACAGAAATAGAGACATGGAGAGAGACAGAGACAGAGAAAGACAGAGATTATATGTAAAAGGAAGTATAGAGTGAGAGAGATTTGAAACAGTGGGGTAGGTGAAGGCATCTCTCCATAGTTAAAGGGAAAAACTACTAACAGGCATAACCTGTCTCTGTAGGTGACATAGCAATGGATCTTGATAAGTAGAAGTAGTCAGAGGTGATGTCTAGGGTCTGGCTACAATTGCTGAGTAGGTAGTAGGTAATGATTTTATTCCTGCAAACATAGACTGAAAGAAAAAAGGAGGAATGGAAAGTCAGGTTTGAACATATTGAGACCAAGGTGACTGGAGATAACCATATGGAGAAGTTTTTTTTTAACAGTGTATTAAAATTTAATAAACAAATAATAATTTTACAGAATTAAGGGGTTCAAGGTATGCATACACAGATAAAAGAGACCACATTGTGCTGAACATGTTCCATTATGTCTGCATATATCACGGATCTGAACTACAGGTAAAAGGCCAGATCAGTTCAAAGGCAGTACTAAAACCACAGACATGAATGAAGTTATTCCGTGAGAACAGAGGCCTCAGGCAGATTCAGAGGACCTGAACCTTTCAGGGACTTTAATCCGTATCTCAGAACCACAGAGTACAATTAAGTCTTCACTCCTGGTTATGGAAATATTCCAGGATTTCTCTATTATAGAGATAAAATCACAGGATCTGCATATGGAAAAGTCATGTTTCTGAGCATCCAGCTGTGGACCCTTGTAGGTGAAATACTCATTTCTCATGAAGAGGGACTTCCCAAGAGTCAAGAAGAGGACAAGTGTGTGGTGGAGTTAATCTGCTCTGATCTGAGGAGAGGATAAGGCTGGGAGACGTGTTTTGGTCCCAGTGAGGTCATGGTGCAGGCCACAGCATGTCTACCAGAAAAGAAGGCCAGTCTATAGCTGCACTTTGCACCCTAGAGTCTGGGACAGGTAAGAGTCAGGTGTGAGTGTCATAACAGGCCTACTCCTGCCACCTGGGTCAGGCCTGGCATCCAGGTAGGCAGGGCAGGAGGAGGAGACTTTCGGGCTGAGATTGTGACATCAACTCAAGTCCTAATTTGTTTGTTTGTTTGCTTTAGTTTGCTTTGGTATTGTTAGGTATCTACAGTTCAAGGTCTCTTTGACATTTTAATAAAATATGACTTCAAGTAAGTTACTTCTTCTATCTCATTCACCTTTTCCACATTTAAGTTGTGGCAATACCTGTGCCACACTAGCATGGAGAGGATTTTTGATTTCAATGAGTATAATTTTCAGTGCAAAGATCTTATTGTATCTTGCCAAGTAAAAGTAAAGGTTATTTGTAATTATCACAGTTCACAAAATAAAAGTAATTCTTAAAAAATAGTAAAGGAAATAGTATCAAAATATGAACCACCAACAAACTAAAGATCTTCTAAAGACATTAAAGTTGCTATCTTTCTTTCTAATCAATGTCTCTTAAAGTTAAACAAACAAACAAAACAACTTCATTCCTTTTTCTGTGGCTTGTTGGAGAATGGCCTCTAATGTTGATGGTAGTCCTTAACTCTAGAGTTGGGGACACTCTGTTTGATTGTTGGGTTCCTTCCAGCTTTGACCCTGTTTGTACTCAGACACTCTGATCCTGACCTGCATGGCTGTTTGGAAGATGGGTGCTATGCCTGGCCCAGAGCCTAGATGGTCATGGATATCTTTGCTTCTCCCATTTCCTAGAGCTCAGTACATAGCAGGCGTTCAAAGGGGAGACCTCCCTCCTTCTACTCCCCATTTTCTGCATCTGCCACTGATCTGTTTCTCCGGTGACCTGGCCCACTAGACACGTGGATGGACAGAAGTTTTATCACTATATCCTCTCCTCCCAGGTCTAATATCCACATTCTTCAATTATGTCACTTGGAATCATGAGTCCCCTCAACTTGTTGCCTTTCCCTCTAGCCTGTCAGTCCTCCAGCACTGTGTATATATAGTTCCATTGTTCTTAGACCTGCTTCCTTTCCACTTCTGTTACGGCTGCCCAGAGGAAGGGCCTTATCACTCATTTTCCCCCACTTCTTAGTATACCTTGCTTTTTCACCACCACTGTCCAAGTTCAGAGTGTGCTTGACTAGTGCTCAGAGTGCTTCAATGTTGTCCCTTCTTTGACTTCTGGTTTTCTGTGGGAAAAAGCATACTATATCCTCTTGGTGAAGATCCTCATGTTCTAGAGGAGTCAAAATTCTGAGTCTCAGAGAGAAGCCAATTATCCCAAAGCTCACAGTAATTATTGGGCAAGCTAAGAGCATACCTGGATCTTCCTAATGTATGTCATGCCCCATCCTTCCTCATGCTAATCAAACCTTTTAAAACATAGGACTTACTAGTCACTACTGCACTGTTTAGAGCCAGGGCCCATGCCCCATCCTGAAATGAAGATCTTCTGGCTAGTCTTGAGTTCAAGACTTCTCATGGAGTCTGGTCCATAAGATTTTCCACTAGTCTTCACCAGTGAACACCCACTACTGTATCTTAGTTTCTTTTGTTGCTGAGAAACAAAGCATCTTTCCATGTGTGATTATTTTCTCAGTCTGTATCCCTTTTGTTGGAATGCCTTAATTCATTTCACAGAAATTAATTTACTTCCTGTTCCAAATGAAACTATTTTCTAGGCACTAGAATACTAATAGGAAGTCATCCATAAGAAATCTGAAGTCTAGAGGCATCTCCCATCTTCTCCAATGCTTTGCTGTCATATCCCAAGGGCTTTCCTTTGGACTTTGTGACACACTGATCTTTCCATGTCATTGTTCAGGTTCTGATTCATGGTGCCCATATCCTCCCTGTAGCACACACAGCTCTCACATACCTCATATCATTCTGCTTATATTCATGATCATGACGAGAAGAGCACCAAGGAAATCCTGTGCAGAGAAGAATATCATTAACTCCCACGTAGCGTCTTAGAAATATGGGAGGGGTTGAGAGTTGAGAGGCATAGTCTGGTAGATATGGACTAAGGCAAGCAGGGTGTATATGAATGTACTTCAAAAATTGATAGAAGATACCACCTTCAACCCTATCAACTTTTAGAATGCTGGCCTATATTCACATAAGCACATAAGTATATGTACACAGTATGTGTAAATGTTCATGTGTGTAACAAAGATGGAGGATTGAAGAAAGGTGACAGAAAAATGAAGTTGATAAAGGTCAAAGGAATGCATTAACCAGAAAGTTGTTTTTGTTTGCTTAATTGTTTTGTTATGTTTTTGTGACTTCAAGATTACATTCTCCTTTGGTCCTCTTGCAAAATTACTTCACACATTTTTGAGGTAGACAACTTTACCACCAAATGTCTGTTCTGGGTGCTTAGCAACAATCAAGAAAAGCTTTGCCAAATTTAGCACCCCAAAATCTACCACTTAATAGTTGTTCACAGTTTAATAAACTATGCAGAAATCAAAATAAAGACATCTAAGTTTCATTTACTCAGTGAATCTAAACAAGACAATAAAAATATGTGTAGAGGAGTGAGGTAGGAAGCAAGGGTGAAACACCAAGTGTTTCAGTACTCCATCTCACTGACACAGCTCTGGGTCCCAGACACAGACCTAACTAGAGCTATCTTTTCTGCTTTATTACCTTGGAAAAAGCAAAGACCTTGCAATCCTCTTTCCCCTGCATCCTAAACACAGGTACAGCATCTGGCATGTGGTCCATGAGCAGCTCATCCTGCTGAGTGACTGCCTATGGCAAGCAACTACCCATACAGCCTTTCCATGTGATTTTTTAGCACCCTGAGCTGAAACTCATTTCCTATGCCCATTTAGGCACAGCTGATTTAGGGTGAATGATGCCAGAATAAAGGAATTTACTTCTTGAGAAAGCCTAGAATCCTTTGGTTATCTTAATGCTATGGTATATGTCTAACACTTTCTATGAAGCCATTGCTGCACCCAATGTTGATATTAAGAATGCATAGTGAGAGAAGATGCATCAAACTCTTAAGAATCTTGAGACTCCAAGGAGTGGGGAAGTCTGTTGGGAATAGGGGTGAGAATATCTTCTTGGAGATAGGGGGTAGGAGGGATGGGATGAATGACTATGGGAGGGTGGACCAGGAGGGAAGTAATAGCTCGACTGTAAAAAAAAAAAAATTGCACTATCCTCAGAATGAGAGTGGTTTGCCTATTTCCTCTTCTTTCTTTCAATTAACAATTCTATTTACAATGTATTTTTAAATGACAAATAATAACTTTTATTTATGGTGTGCAATGTAATGTTTTGATATATGTATTGTGTGGCAGCTCATTTGAGCTATTTAATATGTACTTACAGTTTATGGGTAATCATGGCTTTGGACTAAGCTTCTGCACTAATCTTAGCACACCAAACTGGAATTTAATCCCTCATGTTAAAATTTTAAGTTGCAACAACAAAACACATTTTTAAAAATTATTTATATTTCCTTCTAGAAATCAGGAAAGAGATATGGGAGGGAGAGAGAGACAAAGACAGAGAGACAGAGACAGAGAGGCAGAGACAGAGAGGCAGAGACAGAGAGAAGA
>CM052704.1:68320841-68389660 GCA_028551405.1 Uromys caudimaculatus | reverse complement strand
GAGGGGAGGGGAGGGGAGGGGAGGGGAGGGGAGGGGAGGGGAAGAGAGGAGAGGAGAATTTAAGCTCCCAATGCTGATCACTCCTATGATGAGAGAGTCCTTCCTTTAACTTTCATATGAAAAGAGATTTTGAAACTACCACTTTATTTCTCTAGTTCAGTTTCTGCTTTCCTCAGACTTCATCTCTCTGTAGTTACAGCTCAACTCATTAGAATAGTCATTATATTTTATACAATGAGAGTGATATGTTACTCAATTCTAGGACTTTAAATAATATGTCACTAAAAAATCTTCAAATTTGTCAGAATTTTTCTCCTTTGACACCCCCGTTTATCTTTTTCTTCTGTTACGTTATTAAAAAACTCAGGATTTTTTTTTTTTAATGTAACATCAAGGTCATGTCCAGGTGTCACCTTTTGATAACTTTTGTTCCTCATCTTCTAGCTCTTACCTTTTTTGCTGCCAGCCTTTCTGTGTTGTGCCCTTAGACACACATGAATTAAGATGAGTTACAGCTACACATAAAACCTACAGACTTTATTTCCATGTAGGAAGAACACTTTAAAACGGACTTTTACTAATTTTCCACATGTTGTTGTTTAATGTTACCACCATGGTCTATGAAAATCTCAATTTTCCTTTTATCTCTTTAACTTGATATCTGAGGACACTCTATGGCAAATGCCACTGACTGCCTTGAATTTCCTTCAGCTACCTTTTTGGTATTTTTAAGAGTCCATCTTGCTCTGGTATTTAAAGCTCAATTCCATGAAGCACTGAACAATGGAACACACATCTGCCCAAACATTCATTTTAATCTCTTATTCCTGACATACAGGGTGGTGTCATAATCCTCATTAACAAATGAGGAAACGGAAACGGAAACGGAAGCTTAAAAACATTAGCGCTCAGTCACTCAAGCGGTAAAAGGCAGCTTCCCAGTCAGAGCACCATTCCATCCTTCAGATAGGACAAAATTGAAGTCTGTGTCCAGTGCTATCACCCTCTGTTCTAAGATCTCCAATAGGAGTGTGGGGAAAACTAGGGCTAGTACCTTCAGAGCCCAGACTTCACCACCCAGACAGCCAGAGTCTTCCATGAGCTCATGCTAAGTCAATGCTCCCTACTTCCCCCACCTCTCCACCTTGTTCATGATAATCACTTCCCTGGGAATCATCCACTCTGAGTAACTTATACATATGCAGAGAAGCAGGGAGATACTCATCATCTCCTGCAACCACCCAGTTTATGTTAATGGGACCTAATGGTTTTCCCAATAGCAGGCATGACAGAGGGATGCAGCCCTTACATAACGATTTTTAGAAGACTAAAATCACTCTTTCTCCCAACCAGTTCAGTCTGAATATCATGCTGTGCACAGAGCAAATCAAAGGCTTATTTTTTCTGAGTTCAATTTAATGGGACCCTAAGATAATCAGTCACATCATCTGTCATTTCTCTTAAAACAAAGTTATCTGCATAGACAGCATGGGCTACTGCAACTCCTCTGCCAACCAGAACTTTCCAGAACACTCCCCTCACATCCCTCACACCCAGCACTGTCCTGAATGCCTTCTTGCGACTATCCCAGATGCCAAGGTTCTAAGTCAAAAGTCACGAGTGGATTTGGAAATCTAAGACCAACCCTTGTAAAGCGATGGGGAGGTGGGGCAGGGGAGGTGGGGCAAGGGTGAGGTCATTGTCATCCCCAAGTCCCGCCATGCCAAGAAGGAGGCTGCCAGCCCTAGGGGGTGAGTAAAACCTGAAATTTGAGGAAGGGCAGATGTGTTCTATTGTGACTAGAGACTAATTAGTACACCCCAATCCTAAGCCACCTCATGGCCCTGGGGAGAGATATGACATCTATAAAAGGTGGGCCAGCTGAGAGCTTCCCAAACATCTCGGTGTCTCTGCACTTGAGTCTTTGCTGAACTCTGGTAAGTCCACTGAGGTAGCGTTCTCACAGCTGCCTGACTCCATATATATTTCATCTCCTTGGAGCAGAGGTGGGAGTTCTGGGTAGTCAGAAGGGGAAGCTTTGTCGGGATACCTGCCTCTTCCCTATCATTTTATACCAGTCTACTTTGATCCTGCAAGTCACCTGACTGAAGATTTAGGGAGACCGAACTGAAACAGAAGAGGGTCCTACAGTCTCTACTGGCATGGAGTGGGGTTGTAGTTTGGCAGATGCTAAGGAGGAATCTGAAGGCAAGGAGCACAATTTCTGGATAGTCACTAGCAGGGTCGCCCTTCAGGGAGAAAATCAGCTTCTAGGGAAGAAGAGAAGTAGGCTGGCTCAAATCAGAGGAGGGAAAGCCCAGAAGTACAGAACTGCAGGGACAGGGCAATGAAGCCTTATAAAGTCCCTGCTTTGGAGACCAAGAGACCCCTTTTCTACCCACCTGTGCTGAACGGCTGTGCATCTGTGCCTCCTTGCTTTTCTGAATTGCTTTCTTCAAAAATAATCAAGAGTCTGGAACCAAATGATTCATTGCATCTACCTCTGGGTCTCTCTGTTCTAAAAATTCCATTATAGAATTGTTAAGATGTTTATTTTAAAACTTTATACATTCATTTGCTATTGTCGCTGTGCTAAGCAAGTGTTAGACCCTCTATGTATGGATGCTAATATACACATCTACACATACTGGCAAGCTTGGATGTATTATTACCTGCTCATTTAGACAGAAGGGTTTCTGTGGTATGGAAAAGCACACTGATGAAAACCAAAGGCTGTAGTAATTTAGGAAGGATTCAGAGCTTGTCTTGGGAGCCATGGTTTTTGTTATAACACATAGCTGTTTATATGTCTATATGTCTTCCTTCCTTTCTCTTTCTTGGTGTCTTTCTTCTTCCCTCTTTTTACATTTCCCTCCTTCCACCATCCTTCTTTCCTCCTTCATCCATTCCTTGTTTTTGTTTTGTTTTCAGAAAGAGCTGAAACAGCTTGTGCACATTTAGTTAAATTTAAGATGTGAGAATGTAAGCAAGTATGGAAGTACACATATAGACCACAGACACACACAGAGACACATACACACACACACACACACACACACACACACACACACACACACACACACACCCTAAATACATGAAACAATGAGGTTATGGTCAAAGCAACAGCATGTGATTGACAGGAATGTCTCCTGGCCTCAGGATCTATGGCTCAGACTTTCTCATTCTTTGTGTTTGTTTCTAGTTGGAAATCCAGAATGTCTCAGCAGAAGCAGAAGCAGTGTGCCCCACCACAGCAGTGTTGCCCTCCACCCCAGCAGTGTGCCCCCCCACAGCAATGCTGCCCTCCACCCCAGCAGTGTGCTCCCCCACAGCAATGCTGCCCTCCACCCCAGCAGTGTGCCCCCCCACAGCAATGCTGCCCTCCACCAAAGCAGTGCTGCCCCCCACCCCAGCAGACCAAGCAGCCTTGCCAGCCTCCTCCCAAGTGCCAGCAGAAGTGTCCGCCACCCCAGCAGTGCCAGAAGTCCAAGCAGAAGTGAACTCTCAGCTTGTGGCCAGAGGAGAATTCCCAGGAAGACAGAACATGAAGTTTGTTCTGATACCCGATATTCCCTCCAGTATCAGCCATGTGTACGCTCACCCCTGCTTCCGGATGCAGACATATTTCAAACTTGGTCTGCAGCTTCCTCAATCTCAAACTCTTCTTAATTAGCAGTTCAGTTTCTATCTCTGACAAGAATCTGCTTCTAAACTGTCTAATCATCTTCGCTGACATGTGTCTACATCACCCTGTTGGAAACCCAGGCGGCACGCCCAGACGCCCTTTCCCATCACCCTTCCCAAGCAATTAAAAAGAAAATTCCTCTGGCACCAAATGACTCTGATGATTCTGTTGTTGAAAACCCTGAATTACTAGGGATTTCCTAAACTCTCTGTGTATTGAGGGGAAAGGGCATGGAAGTGTGCACTGCAAAAATACCAGTACATTTTCAAGGGTCCTGATGGGGTAAGGTAGGGTCTCTTCATAGCACTGGAGCACACACACACACACACACACACACACACACACACACACACACACACCTTAGAGATAGGGATGCCACACAGAACCTACAAAGCATAGTGAATAACAAACAATGTGTGTGAGGTAAATATTCTATCCTTGGTAAAGAACCTGACCAGTGAAAACTACATAGGACTGAAAATGAATTAAAATAAATTCTAGTTAAGAACACACCAGAGCCTGATGGTTCTAAAGAAATGAAATCAGTCTCAAAATTCTCCCTTAAGTATAAGAGGCCAGTTTTTTTAAGCTAACCAAGTGTGCAGTTAAGACGGGGTCTAAGCAAACAGTGTACCCCCACCACACACGGACCCAGCTGTCACACTTGAGAATTTTATGAGAATTCAAGCTCCCATCTTTTTTCCAAGTTGGGGATTATCACAAGCTATTTCTCTGATTCATAAATAATTCAGGCACATAGATAATGTAAATATCTTATCACTATTGCTTTAGTTATCTGCCTTTATTTAGTTTAAAAAAAAAAAGGTTTATGTGAAGGGCGGGAGTGAAGAATTAACAGTTAAAAACACTGGATCCTCTTGCAGAAAACCTGGGTCTAGTTCCCTGGTATCATTCTTCTTCCCCTGTGGGCACTCATATAATAGACGGCATGTATGCAGGCAAAATACTCATATGCATAAGATCAAAATAAATATCTTTCGAAAAATATTTACTTTATCTTAAATTTTGTCTAGGAGGTATGTATACATAAGCCCAAGTGTCTGGACGCAGAGTTATAGGTAGTTGTAAGCCACCCAACCACTATGGGTGCTGGGAATTGAAGTTAGGTCTTCTGTAAAGCAGCAAGCACTCTTAACAGCTGCAGAGTCATCCATCATTCCAGACCCAACCCCCATTTTGTTCCACTGGACTTCAATGCTATGTTACAAAAACAGTCCACAAATTTGGGCATTTAAACCTTCTCTATACTCACATCTCTTATAATTCTATGCTCAAAGAGAATCTATGCTTCTGAGAATCCACAGAAATATAAAAAACCGAAAATGATACAAATTTAAATGTTTGGATTATCCCCAACATATATTAGAACCCTAGAGACTTCAAAGTTACCTTAAGATCAAAACTTTTAGCTTCCTTGGATGCAATAAGCTTTTTTCTTCATCATGCATTTATAGCCTATCAGCCATCTGCCCACCCATGCCTCATATATCAACAGCTTCTTCCCATTTGCTCATCCATCTGCTTACCCCTCATCCTCCATATATCAGTATGCCTTGACATACTGCCTCCTCATTTTCTCAGAATGTCATTAACATAATGCAAATGAAGAAATGTGGTGCAGAGTTCCCAGACTCTGGCTTAACAATTTCGTAAAAGTTGAGACACCAAGATAACAAGGAACAATCAGACAAAGAAGAATCTGATGAAGGAATGCTTGAGTTGTATACAGACTCACTCGTGGCCTTGAAGCATCAGAGAAGACACAGTGAGAACAACGCAATCTTGAGGGAAGGAAGGAGAACCTGGCCATGCTATAGTTATAACACCTAACTGATCTCGGACAATGTTTGTGCAGGGATGAGGGTAGGATTTTGATGGAGACAGGAGCAGGAAAGTTTAGTTAGGAAGGGAGGAGAGATCTCTAGAACTGCATGTTAGCACAAGCTAACCATTTGAGTGCTAGGTGTTCCCAGGAAAGCCAGTCTTCCCATCCTTGAATTCCAGAATGAGGTGGAGAGGAAGCATGGTTACTCATACTTGCTGAGGACCAAGAAATCTAGGTGAAAGGCACCAGTTTTGTGATCCATACCTCATAACCCTTACCCCAGAACATTACATTTAATAGAACCTCATCTGATGTGCAAAAAGTCAGCACTGATAAGGTATATAAAACCTAACTGAATTTCTAGATGATGTACCACACTCTCAGATGTCTGACTCTGGAGAAGTCACCAGATGTCTCCATGTCTCCTTGTTTTAACTCTTTGTTATCTTCTTGGAATTTCTTTCAAGTATGCTCTGATCCTTCTATTTTTTTTTTTTTAAATCCCCCTTACCCAAAAACTTAACTTTAAGACTTGCTTTAGTTTTTATGGGCTGCACTTAATATTTTCTTCTATTTATTATCATAATTTTCACATCTACAAGGGAAGAATGCTTGTTTCTATGTATATGTGCATGCTATTCATAGTCATATAGTGTGTGTGTGTGTGTGTGTGTGTGTGTATGTCTGTCTCTGTTTCTGTGTCTCTGTGTCTCTGTGTCTGTCTCTCTCTCTCTCAGTGTGTGTGTGTGTGCATGTATAATAGTGGTGGTGATACAGCTCTGCAAACACCATGGCCTGCAGAGTGTTGATCCAGAGAAGGCAAGAAGGGGAATTCAATTCAGCACAACTCCATAGTCAGTGTTGGTTCAAACTTCAAGAATCTGTCACCAGGTATTTAAGTACAGCAAATTTTTGGGGGGAGGGAGGAAGCTTCCTGGTAATAATTAACTCAGTTCCATATATATAAAACAAAGCTGAAGACATGATTCTATAAAAAATGTTACAAAGTACAAGTGACATCTTTCATAAAGATAGGTTCTATAGATTAACTGAGGAGACAGGCTCAAAGGAAACAATGTTCTTGTTAAGGGTTTCAGGGAGGATAGTGCTATACATTGATGGAATAAATATAGGGGTCTGGGGAAGCCAGTGTGCCCTGGCCATACAGATAATTCAGAAGCCAACAGGCTATTAACCACATTCTTTCTAAGCCTTCTAAGTAGAATACAGGTTATATATCTCTCTTTCAAGAAACAAACCTGTATGTTTAACATTCCTGCTTTCCCTATTGCTTATCTGTGAGCACTAAGAACTGTATTCCTCTCTCTTTAGTTTTTAAAAAGAAAATAGCAGTCATGATAGAGTCAAAGTTGAATGTATTACATCCATGTCTAGCCCAACTAATATAGATAGGTAAGCATAAGAGAGATGTAAGAATAGTTAACAAAAGACCAAAGAAAGAGGAAAGCCATCTTAACCATGATAGCCATTCAAAGGTCACTTGAGAGATGTTTTTGGTGGGAATTTGTGAATAATGGAAATAAAGCAGCAATGCAGCATGCCTATAGAAAGTGGTACCTTTGTTGCTATTTTTGTTAATATTTACCAGATTTTCAAAGAACAGTAATCTACAAACGTCTTTCATGCCTTTAGCGAAATAAAAGTGTAAGGATCAAGTGACACTTAGTGCATAGTAGGACCAAATGAGCAGAGCAATGTGAGAAGAAGCAAGATTTAGTATAAGGATGCAATTTAGTAGTCACCATTCTCTTTGAAAATAACCTTTTCAAACAGCTAATCAGGATGGATCCTGTTCTTCAAACAATCCCAGTCAGCCAGTTTATAAAGTCAATGTAGGTTGTCAGTGAGATCAAGATGTTTTTCTTGTGAAAGCTGTAGTTCCAAGAAAAAGAACTGAGAACAGAAAACCAAAGAAGTAGCTAAAGGGCAGAAGCTTGGCTGAGGCTGAGGCTCTAAGAACATGGCCACACACCTACTGTATCACATACTATTACTGGTCTCATTATTTCTGAGACAGATGAAGGGACTGTCCTTATTTGCTCATAGTAATAACATCATGTAGGATATACAGCTCAGATTCAAAGTCTGGACCTGCTTTATCTCTCGCAACACAAGTGTTCTTACTCTACTAGGAGTTAAGAGAAACATAAAGTCCAGACGTCCTTTCAGAATTTATCACCCACAGAACCATAAGTAAAGCCAACCAAGCCTGTTCTCATACAGTAACATACATACTTCTACAATGTGAATACAAATTTGTGTGCATCACACAGATTTTACCAGTGAGGTTGGTAGTAAAATTATGTCTTCAGCTTTATAGACCAACAAAGAGAATTGGGAGGTAAATGTGGAATAGATACTTGAAGGCCTCTGAAGAAGCCTCTTAACTTCCCCTTGATGTGGTTGAACAGGCATCCAGGGTAGCAGCAAAGCATGGTAGCCAGAGAGGCTTCTGCACTGGCTATTTGCTATCTGTGGCGGAACTATTTGGATATGTAACCATGAACTCAGCAAGTCACACAAACTAGAATGTTCCTATGAAACATCATTCCTGTGTTCATTTACCTTTGATACTTAAAAAAGTTGCATGCACATGTTGATACCCTCATACCTACACATTCCTGAGCCTTACCATGAAGATTCACCATGCACTGAAACAAAACCACATGCTTGCTGTATATCAAACCCAAATTTGTATTCATCCATCACTAACATACTCCCAGACACTCAACGCATAGATACATTCATACTGCCACTTTTGCTCATAATATGGCTCCAGAATCTGAGTCCAGTCTTCAACCCCATGGCTTATGTTTCATCCTAGTAGAAATGTCTAGCAAGATGCTTTAAATGAGTGTTCATAGAGTAGAGACCTCAGGATAAAGGGTCTTGATCATACTGGTTAGAAAGGAATATACACAGTTCAGAGAAAGAAAACTATTATACACACACTTTCACACACACATACACAGAAATATAGATAGATAGATGATAGATAGATAGATAGATAGAGAGATAGAGAGATAGAGAGATAGAATGATTGATAGAGATTAGAAGGAGGTTAAAAGGTGCCACAATTCCTGGAAAGATCCATGGGAGGACTATATGGAACCTGAGAAAGAATACACAGACCTCATCTTGGAGTCTGAGTGATCTGAGGTGAAGTCTAATTCTCTCTTCTCTTTGCATTAAGTAGTCTCATATAAATTACGTTCTGAGGTATTTAATTAGGATGATAAGTCAAACTTCAAGACCTGAATGTGAAGCTCAAGTAGAAATTCTTTTATTCTTTTGTCAGCCCCAAATGTATATTTACATTGTTATTATTTAAAATATTCAAATATAACATATAGACTATACCTTTCCTCTCCGTTGTGTTATTTCAGATCCTGCCCATCTACCTACCCACCAAACTTTATGTTCTCTCTTTCTCTCCCTCCATCCTGCTCCCCCAACACAAATCCAACACAACAAAGAACACACACAAAAATGAAAAATACCCAAACCATAACAAAAAGAAGCACACACAAAAATGGAGTCTACTTTGTTGAGTCTGTCCTGGAATGTGGCTGGTATAGCCAGTGTTACTCCAATGGATAAAACTAATTGCCCCTTTCCCATCAAGTATCAATTGTAAATAGCTACTTACTTAGGCATGTGACTTTTGTGCCTACTTCCCCTTTTCCATGCTGGGATTTTTGTCTGTCTTGATTTTTGTGAAGGTCTTATATATACTATCATAGTCTCTGTGAGTTCATATGTCTATCATCCATGTTCTCTCTGGAAGATTCTGTCTTCTTAGAGTCATCCATCATCTCTGGTTCTTTCAATATTTCCATCTCCTTTTCTGAATGGATCCCTGAGCCTTGAGAGGAGGAGTTTAACAAAGACATCTGATTTAGGAATGCTCCAAAGTCTCTTACTCTCTACACAGTTGTGGGTCTCTATGTTAATTCTCATCAACTACAAAAAGTTTTTCTGGTGTGGTTTAAGCAATGAACAGATCTCTGAGTATAGCAGTATTTCATTAGGAATTTTATTGCTATGTTCATTTATCAGAATGATTATAGTAACTTTCCTCATAGAGCCATGTCCTATCTAGTTCCAGTTTCTTGACCTCATTAACAGTGTCAGGTGTGAGTTCTATCTCAGGAATGAATTTTAAATCCAATCAAAAGTGGTAGGATACTTCCAAAACATTTGTGTCACTATTACATCAGCATAACTTGTAAGAAGGTCTCTGTTATAGGTCATAAATTGATAGCTGGCTAAGATTGGTGATAACTTTTTCTCCTTAAGCAGTATGTAAATACGTTGCAATACTATGAATGCTAATTAGTAAGGCTGAAGTTTCTAGTTGGGCACCAGCTTGATTCTCTATGTTGGTGGCATAGGTAAGTGATATCTTTGAATATAAGGTCTTGTCAGTTTGTGGAGGGTAGCCAGTAGCATTGGCAACAGCCAGTATGTTTGGTGGTTGTCTATGTGACCACTTTGAACAACTACTCAAAGTATAACCCATTTTTATGCTGGGACTTTTATTTGGTAACACATGAGGTATAGTTGGGCATTTTCTCCCTATTATGTGGTAATGCTACTTAAGCTCTAATACGAATTACAATATACCTATATTATATAGAGAGATGTGTGTGTGTGCATATATCTACATCTATCTATCTATCTATCTATCTATCTATCTATCTATCTATGCAGTGTCTAGATTAGTTGTGACATCTAGATTCATTAGTATGACTTTTGAAGGGCCTTTAATGTTAGTTGCCCCTCCCCATATTTCCTCCTTTACATCATTCTCACATTAGCCTCCTTGTTTAATCTTCCTACTTCTTCCATTATCCTTTTGTAACACTATTTTCTACAGGGAAGCAATGTTTATTTTTTAAAACTTTATTGGCTTATATTTATTATACATATCAATGAGTTTACAGACATTTCATGCAAGTACATCGTGTACTTTGACTATATCCATTCACATCCTATTCCATCTCCTTCCCCTTTGTTCCCTTCTGGTCATTTTTATCTTCCATAGAATTTCACATCACATATCTAAATGATTATTTCATATTGTAATATAAATTAGAGCCCACATTTGAAAGAAAATATAATATTTGTCTTTTTTTAGAGTATGGCTTCTTTCATTGACTATGATGATCTCTATTTTTGGCTCTTTCTTTCTTGCAAAGAAAAGAAGTTCATTATTCTATAAGGTTGAATAAAACTCCATTGTTCATACATGCTATATTTCACTATGTTCTAACCTAGGCTAACTCCATCATTTAGCTCTTGTGAATATTGCTGAATAAATATGGATGTGCATGTGCCCCTGTAGTGTGCTGATTTAGATTCATCTGGCATATTCCTAAGAATGGTACAGATGAATTGTAGTTTCCAGCACTGAGTCTTTGACCATCATGGTAGGAAGCATGGCAGTAGAAAGGGGCATGCTGCTGGAGCAGAAGATGAGATCTTTTATCTGGTCAACAAGCACAAGGGAAAGAGACAAAGAGCTAATTGAGAATAGAGTGGGCTTTTGAAACATCAAAGCCCACTCTAATGACACACCTCCTTCAACAAGACCACACTTCCTAATCCTATCCATCATCTGATAACCAAGCATGCAAATACATGAGCCTATAACGTTAATTGTCATTCAAATGATCACAATCAGTATTGTATTTCCATGATTTCTACTCCCAATTCCATGGTCTGAAGCTCAGTCACAAATCCATGACCTAATATTTTTATTAACAACAACAACAACAACAACAACACACTGAACAACTTTAGTGCTGCACATATGTATATGTGTTTTGGACTAACTACTCAGGATTGGCAATATATCAAGGAGCATGTCCCTGAAGAACACTAATTCTCCTTTACTTAGCAGCAATTAACTGATGGTAGGTCTTAGTATAGAAATAGGACCCTGTGAGATTTTCCTTCTTCACTTTGAGATGTTAGCTGGTGTTTTCATGGTGCAGGTCTTGTTTAGGCTATCATATTGTTGAAATTTCATGGTGGAACTCCCTGTCATATATATAAGACAATATCTTGTAGCATACTCCATGGTCTACTGGCTTTTCTAATATTTCCATCCCCTCTTCAACACAATAAAAAAGTTTGAGTCTTGTGTGTAGTGATCATATTGTAGATGTATCATATGGGAGTGACAATAAAAATGTTTGAGTCTTGTGTGTAGTGATTGTATTGTAGATGTAACATATGGGAGTGGGCACTACAAGATCTTTTTTTTCTCTGCATTTTGATCAGTTGTGGACTTCTGCAGTGATCTCCTAGTGAAAAGAAATGAAGGTCCTTTGTTGTGGAGTGAGAGCTTCTGTGGGGATAAAGATGTATATTTAGAATGTAGTTGGGAATTATACTTGTTTAGGAAAGTGGTAGTAGTAGGTTCTTTTCTAGGTTTTATTACCTCACTAATTGTGGGTGGTTGGCTCTGTTTACACTATGATGCATGAGTTCTGTCCCATTGATAGTATATTAAGTATACTTAGATGGCTAGAATATAAGTGCCCACTATTGCATCCTTGGGTTTATCTCATTATTCTGGTGATTGTTGTTGTTCCTAGGCTTTACAGTGGTAGGGCCATTGGTTTCTTTTCTTCCTTGACAGTTTGTGTAGTTGTTTTTGTTATAATGAAAGTTAGTCCTCAGGAAGTTAATCCAGACAGGTCTACTTAAATTCCTTCAAGTCCTATGTCTAACACAGTGTCTCTGGCAATATATTACTTTCAAGTTCTGGGAGGCAATCAAATGTAATGTTAGTAACCTATTTTCTTTAGTTAGTCTTTTGGGATCCTCCAACTAACAACTTGAAGAGAGGTTTTCCTATTGGTATTAGGAATTTTTAAAGAGTGTTTATGACTCTTGTGGGAAACCTTATCACGCAAGTTCTGTAAGTTAATTTAAACTATACATGTAGATACATATGTGACATGTATGTTCCTAGGTACATATAAAACAATGTTTCCTTAGTTTTTCAGTCTTCATTAGTGTTTGCCATCTTTCTCTCCTCCCTCCCCAACTGAAGACTCCTTAACATTTTTTCCATTTCCCCCTTCAAAGCACCAGTTTCTTAGTCTCTCCCTCTCTAGGGCTCCCACATACACCATGTTCTATTTATACTGCAGTTACTTTGGTTGATTATACTTACATATAGAGATTGAGAACTAAGGTCCATAAATAAGAGAGGATATGTACCATTTGTCTTTCTGGGTCTGGGTTAATTCACTAATATATATTTTATCTTCAACCACTTAGCTTCAAATTTAATTTTTCTTTGCATATGAATAGTGGTTTTGGGTGTATGTATTACATTTCCATTATCCATTGATTGAGAAATGTTTAGTTTGTTTCTATTTACTAGCCACTGTCAATCAAGTGGCCATGAATCTGGCTGATAAGCATCTGTGGAGTACTATGTCAAGTCTTTGGGGGGTATATGCCAAAGAATAGTACAGCTGGGGCATAATGTAGAACTTTTAGCTTTTTGGAAGTTATCCACATTGATTTCCATAGGGGCTACAGCAATTTAGTTTCTGTACAGCAAATGAAACAGTCATTTGAGTGAAGAGGAAGTCCACAGAGAGAAAGAATCTTTGTCAGCTATACATATGATGGAAAATTAATATTTATAATATATAAGGAACTCAATAAACAAGAAGTCAAAAACAAAACAAAATAAATAATATAACTTTAAAAATGGACTATGAATCTGAACAGAGAGTTCTTGAAGGAATACAATGGTTAAGACATATCATTAACATTGTTTGATATCCTTAATAATTAGTGAAGTGAAAATTAAAACATCTTTCAGATTTCATCTTACCAGAGTGAGAATGGCTAAGACCAACTAAACAACTGACAACAAATGTTGGCAGGCATGTGGGGAAAGGTGACCTCTCATTCTTTGTTGGTTAGATTGCTGTTATTTTCTAAGGATATTCTTTCTGATGGAGTGAAATGAAATCTCACTATAGTTATAATTTATATTCCCCTAATAACTAAGGAAATGATTTTCATGTTTATTAACCATTTGAAAATTTTCTTTTGAGAGCTGCCTAGTTTCCTTAGTCCATTTGCTCACTGGATTATTTAGGGTTGGGAGATTTAGTTTTCTGAGTTTTTAAATATATTCTAGATATTAACTCCTGTCAAATCTATAATTAGCCAAAAATTTCCAATCATTATGAAGACTGTGTTTTCAACAAATTGTTTCTTTGTTTTAAAGTGCTTTTAAAATACTATGCCATCCAGAGAAACCCTGTCTCAAAAAACCAAACAACAACAACAACAACAACAAAAACCTATGCCATCCCTATTGTGATTTGTTCTGATTATTTCTTGAGCTTCTGAGTCCGGTGCAGAAAGTCCTTAAATATACCTATATTTAGTGTTGCACTTAGGTTTCCCTTTAACAGTTTTAGGTCCTGCAGTAACAATTTTGAGTTGATTTTTGTATAGGATGACAGAAAGTGATATATTTCATTCTTCTGCATGTGAGTATCTGATTTTTTCTCACACAATTTGTAGAAGATGTCTTTCTATGGTGACTGTTTTTAGCATCTTCACCCAAAGTCCCATGACTGTAGTTTTATGAGTCTACTACTGGGAACTCCGTCCTACTCTATTTGGTCTTTGTCCAAGTACTATACTGTTACCATGGCTATATTATTATTTGAAACCAAGTGTTATGATATTTCTAGCATTGTTCTTTTTAAAACTTTTTGTACTAAAAGTTTCTGTACAGTTCTATATTGTAGGCTTCCCTTTCCAGATAGTGCCTTTGTTGCATTACACTTTTTATTTCTACTTTCACAACATGTGTGCATACAGGATCTTGTGTATCTATATAACAGAAAAAAAATTAGATAAATGTCTTCTGAGACAGGATTAATTCAGTTAGCATGTCCAGCATTGCTTTTTACTCAGAATTACTTTTGTCATTCATGATCTTTGTTGAATTTTGGAAATATTCCTTCTTCTTCTGTCATTAAAATTTACTGCAAAGGCAAGGAACTTGCAGATAGCAATTGACAATAAGCCATTTTCACAATACTAGTTCTGCTAATTCATCTTCTAGGGTTTTTTCTCTTCCTATTTCTGCTTTCAGCAATTTAATGGTTTTGTAAAGCATCGTAGAGGTCTTTCTCATCATTGATTGGGTTTATTATTAGGTACTTTTTTGAAGTTATTGTGAATGGATTTTCCTGATTTTTATATTTATTGTTGGCCTATGGGAAAAGATACTAATTTTTTGTATAAATTTTGTATCATGTTACTATGCTGAAATTGTTCATCAATACTAAGAGCTTGCTATACAGTCATCAAAGTCTCTTGACTATACGATCTTATAATTTTTAAACAGGGATAGTTTGATCTCCTCTTACTTTCCTATTTGTTTTTCATCCATTTCTTACACATTTCTATCGTAATAGTTAACAATTAAAACAGTATTGTAAGTAAGAGTGGAGAGACTAGTTTCTGATCTTAGAGGAAATATCATTGCCCTGAAAACAAGCCTGTACAGTTATATTGTTATCTGAAAATGCTGACTTCAAATCCAAATGATTCAGAGCAGGGGAAGAAGATAATTTCATATTAACAAAGGGAACAATACATGGGAAATCTCACAAAGCTTCACCATTCACAAAGAACTAAAGTCAACTGAGACAATCTTGGCACAGGAGAGATCGTTCTTCCCCAGGGAAGAGCACACCAATTGGTTGACCAACATTAAATGGTCAGCCCTGTAGACATACATATGTGTAATATTATAAGAACCAAGCAGGTTTATTTATAAATACACACACACACACACACACACACACACACACACACACACACACACACCAGGTGTGCTGGCACACACTGTTGATACCGGCTTTTGGAGTGGGGGCAGAGGCAATCAGATATCTATGGATTTAAAACAAGCCTAGCCTACGTAGTGAGCTCTAGGACAGCCAGAGCTATGTAGAGAGTCTTTGATTTAAAACATACAAACAAATAGAAGAAAAAGAGGAAGAGGAAGTGAAGGGCTAGGAGGAGGAGGAGAGTCCATAAATTTGAAGGAGAGCATTGAAAGGTATATGGGATGGTATAAAAGGAGGAGATAAAGAACAAAATGTTGTAATTGTATTATAATCTCAAAATAAATAAATAATAATAATAAAATAAACAGAAGCAGAAAAGGTATATGGGCCAGTAAATTGAGTCAATAAGTATAAAAGACTTGTCACTAAATCTGACATCCTGTGTTTATTCTCTGGACCCTATGGTAGAAGAAAATTGAATGGAATAAACTTTACTATAATCTGTACCACATTCTACCTAGCAGCTGCAGTAAGCATGTTCATCTCAGCAGCTCATGGAACTTGCTCCAAAGCAGAACATGTCTTAGAATACAAAGAAAATCTTAAATAAATATAAGGGAATAAAACCAATTTCTTCTTTTCTATCTCATAACAATGGAATAAAACCAGAAATCAACAGCAAGAGAAGCTATAGAAAATACATATGCTCAAGGATATTGTAAAACACAGTACTGAATACTGAATGGTTCACTGAAGAAATCAAGATGGAAAAACTGAAATATCTACATTCAAACGGAGTCTGAATGGTAATGGTGGCTTAACGTTCCATGCTCCCCGACTTCCGTATAGAAATGTGAGTCTAATTCCTGAGAGCTGGCATAAATGTTTTGGAAGACTGACTGAGTACCATGAACCAAGAGTTGTGAAACGAATAAACAAGCAGGAATACGTTTTTTACACACAGACAAGACTCTCAAACAGCAGTCACACTGAGCTAAATGGAATGAAAGTGACCTGAAAGAGTTTCAACAAAGCCTATAGCATCATCAGTGCTAGATGTCTCTGACGCTCTGAAGAGTTCCAGGTGATTAGAGTTGCACAAAGAAGTAGAAGGCGGAGTCTGCCAAACCCTGGCACACCCACAGGGAGGACTGACTCCAAGTGTCCTGAGATTCTTCTCCACAGACCCCTCCAGCACCTGGGGGTATATGGGAAATAATATAATGTGTCCAGCAGCAGACAAGGGTGGGCAGTACTTTACTCACCCGGGGGGCTTGAGGAGGGTTCTATGTGCTCTGCTTTCCAGGTAGCCCTTTGGCTGGAACCTCTTCTACCTACAAAGGCTGATGGGCACCAGGATAAACCCATGTTAGTGGACTTTAAGGTCACTGTAGTTCCAGATAGAGAGCACTGGAAAGAGAGTTTGAGACTTGAGTTGCTGCCTTGGCTTTTCCCCAGTCCTCTTTGGTGGTTTTGGTCGAGCCTGTTTCTTACTCTAGGTCTTGTTGTCCTTAACTTTTTGTGTGCGGTTTTATTTTATTTTATTTCATTTATATAATGCTCCAGTATAGGGAAATCTCTGCTTGATGGCAAGTAGTGTTTGGCTTGCTAGGTTAATGCTCAGCTTCATTCCAGTTCTCACTCAGTATGAAGTGACTCATGCTAATCTTTATTTGATATCTTCTCCAAGCTAGGCATGGTTGTGGAAAATTTTAACAGAGGTAAATTGGGAGGGAAAGGCCACCCAAGTGTTTCTACACAGAGGTGCAAAGAAAGCCTAGAGAAAAATCTGAGCTAAACGTGAACTCTGTTGCCTCCAGGGAACCAACACATACACATCTTTCCTCCTGTTTAAAAGCATGGAGTTGCTACCATAACAAGACTTAAGTCTTAACACGTTTATCCTACACAATAGTCATTATTGCCAGATAACATACAGATTTTAATTTTGAAAATGGTGAAAATAAGACTCAATGAGGTAACCAAAACTTGGCCAACACCATCCAGTTGTAGCTAAAGAACTGAGATTCATGTAAGTTGGTCCTGCCATGGCAAGACAAGTACATCATGGTATCATTTGTGTGTACAATCTAAAAAGTCAGAATCACAAAAGCAGAAGCGTTGGTTAAAGGCTACATGCTTTCCTGGGAGATGAGTTCAGAAGACTGCAGTAATAGTGTACCATATACTTGGAAATCAGTGAGTAGACTTGAAATAGTCTCATCACAGGCACACACGCGCGCGTGCGCGCGCACACACACACACACACACATCAAGCACTGTGATAATGTGTAGCTTGGTGTAGGCATTCAATGATGTATATATGTATATCTTTCCCAACATGTATTTCAAAACATCATATTGTATATACACATATATATATACATACACATACACACACACACACACACACACACACACATATATATAACTTTTGCTCAATAAACTTAATATTTTTAATTTTAAAAGGAAAAAAGAAAAGATGCCAACATTAGACAAATCTAAGAAAAGATATACAAAAGTATTCTATAACTTTATATAATTCTGAAATTATTCTAGAATGACACCTGTGTTTAATCTCTCTCTCTCTCTCTCTCTCTCTCTCTTTGTGTGTGTGTGTATGTGTGTGTGTGTGTGTGTGTGACTTTCTCTGTCCTGCCTTTCATGCAAGCCAGTGTTTTGACTTCCTTCACCCCTTGGTTCAGCTGAAAGCTTCTAGGACAAGGCTAAATAAGTTTTTCTCCCTTCCTCCAGCAGAGGGAGAAGTCTTGGTGAAATGCTTCATGCTTCTAATACAGGTATAGTGTCTAGGGATTAAGCCAGGAACTTCTTTTCTTGCTCATACTGACTTTGAGGAAATAAAATATAAATGGTAAAAAAAAAAAAAAAAGTTGTGCATGGGTTGTAGTTTTCCTCATGAAGTAAACTGAGAGAGTCATGGTTTCTAAGACTGGTAGACAGTTGTCAATTGCATTCTCCTTAAGGATTTATTAGAGTGTTTGTAGTCTACTCTGCATCAGGGCCTTTGCTTTGGCAACCTGCATGTAGATACAGTGTGTGTGTATGTGTGTGTGTGTGTGTGTGTGTGTGTGTGTGTGTGTGTGTGTGTGTGTGTGTAAGTGTATACATACATTATAATCTCTTTACGAACAGTCCAAAAAGAGTCACTAACTAACATAAAGTCTTTTTCCTCTTGAGGATTTGAAGAGTTGGCTCAGAAGATAAGAGAATATGCTACATAAGCATGAGGATCCAAGTTCAAATCCATGTAAAAAGATGGCTGTACACATCTGCAACTTTAGTGCTGGGTTCTCTGTGTGGAGAGGAAAGAGTGGAGCATCACTGGGCTTTCTGGATTCCAGGCAAATACCAGGTTAAGTGAGAGACTCTGCCTGAAGAGAATGTGCCCAAAAGTTGAACAGCTTTTTGAATTAAATATGTTTCTCTAGAGACCTCTATTAAGTAGCCTTGAGTACTTAATAGAAGATTGTTCTTTTTTCTCTCCCAGGAGACTAGTGGCTTGCAATCACAGGAAAGGTGCAATGAGGAGTGTCAGGGAACAACATGGAAGAGGAGGCAGAAAGGTGGCAAAACTAGAAGGCCAGGATGTCTGATTGGGAAATAATAGTTTTCTTATATATGACAGAGAAGCTGCAACCATGAAATCTCAAAACATGGTACCCTAAACAAGAACTGCATAATGACAACACCTAGTGGCAGGATGGAGGCTACTGCTCACCGTCCACATTGCTGCTCTTGAACTGGAGTCTTCCCCACTCCATGCCCACAGGCTGGCTCAACCCTTCTATCAGTCAAGCCCCCTGCCACCTACAACTAGCAAAGTGTCCTCAGAAAGGCTCTGACTTTGATAGAGAAATCACTGATCTCACTGCTAGGGGGAGTGTGGGTCATCCTAGGAGGCCACGGAACGAGATCAGGACCAGTTGAAAGCCATCTGGGCCTAATTTTCTCTGTCAGTAAAGTGAGGTGTACAGATCACAAAGGTCTCAACTAAGTGTCTCCCAGCCTGTGGATGAGTCACAGCGTCCTGAAGAACAGATGAAGAAAAGGTGTGCACACTCAACGCACCCAGGAGGTGGCACTCTGCCCTAACCACCTAGAGGGCTTAAAGGGTTTTAGTACAAGGCCTGTGGTCAGAATGGGGAAAGAGATGGGTTATTTAGCTTCCCAACCACAAACAGAAAGTCCTTTGGAGGAAATTATCAATTCCCTACAAACAGTCCTAGTCCTGAAATATGTTAGCTCAGGGTGGCTTTCCGATATTCTTTCCTTTCCCATATCTTATATGCCTCAGTTCTTCATAGCTGGTCAAAATAGGTATATACATGCATGCACACATATGTCACCATGGCTGTTGTGTATCCAATGGACTTTAGTAAGACTTGATTTGGTCAGCATCAAGTTTAACTATGAGGAGAAATTTCTTGAGAGAAAGAGAACAGTTCTCCGAGAGCCCAGTGTACTCATAAGGCTGAATTGTGCTCCAATTAACTAATGAACTACAAATCC
This sequence comes from Uromys caudimaculatus, assembly GCA_028551405.1. Taxonomy (NCBI): domain Eukaryota; kingdom Metazoa; phylum Chordata; class Mammalia; order Rodentia; family Muridae; genus Uromys; species Uromys caudimaculatus. Next base: position 68,369,730 of record CM052704.1, on the reverse strand, counting down.
CAATAACTCAAATAGTTTTAATTCTCACTTACTCTGCTTACTGCAGAGGATCACCTACATCCCTACTACACATGAATTCTGCTTCTGGATCCACACAAATAGAGCACCCTCCACCTGGAGCATTGGTACTTTTTATAGAAGAGAGAAAAGAACATGCTGAAACATAGTTCCTAATTTACATTTAATGGGCCAACACCGGGGAACAAAATAGCCCATAAAGAGGCTGAGAATGCCTAATACATTGGGGCCTTATATCCTGCAGAGGGCACAGAGATGTAATCTCTTCGATGCACCCACATAGGAGGCAATGATCTGACCACATTAAAAAAACAAAACATTCAATATGCATCTCACATGGACCAGGTACCATAGTACATGTGGTCAAAATGGGGAATTTTCTTGCCTCAAGAAGCTCCCAGTTGGTGTAGGAAAAGAAGGGCAGATGATCTATGAAAAAGCAACACACAAGGCAATAGGATAGGAGTTTCTTGTGTGGAGTGGGGCACCCATGTATTGTAGGATGTGACAAGTTCAAGGGAGAAACAGGCCAGTGTATAAAGTATGATCAGACACATACTAGGGGTGGGCAGGCTAGGCAGAGAAAGACTGGTTTGTGAGCAGAAGAAAGATAGCACATCATTTAAAAATTTAAAATATACTATATACTGTTCACAGTGCTTGTGATTGGAACAGAAAAAAGAGGGGGTGACTAGGAAGAGGCAAGGTGTGGAATGGATATGGAGGGGGTGTTCTGACACCTGTTGAGCAAATCCTGAGGTGATCACAATTCAGGGTGGCAGCAACTCAGAGCACTGGGAACCCAGGGTAAGAATTAAGGGTCTTGGTCCTTGCAGGGAGCTTTCTAAGGCTGATTCTGCTTTTTGCCTACTGCAGCTAGTTCCTTAAACTCTGGTTGGAAAGTGGGGCACTAGCCAGGGAGACTAGTTAGGCTTCAGTATCTGTCAATCAATCTGTTTTGTTTGGTTCATTTCTCAGCAACCATCACTGAGGTTGTCTGACCTAGAGGACAGTCTGAGCTCCGTCGTACAGAGGTCAGGAAGTTCTCAGGCTCCCCACATGGGCAGTGCTATACATAAAAGCAGCCTCTTCCAGAAAAGGAGCTTCTTTCATCATGAGTGTCTTGGCTGGATTTTAGTTGACATTACATCTGAGAACTCGGGAGACTTCATTTTAAGCAGGGTCTTGCCAATTTTACACTCACCTGTGCATTTCTTTGAAAATCCAGTTTTATCAAGGAAAATTAATAAGTAAACTTAGCAACAAATAAATATTTAACAACTTACAAATAATTAAAACTATATTTTATAATAAATAATTAAAAGAAAAAGACTAAGAAATAATTGTCCAGATCATGTGATACAATTCTATATTAAGTTTTCTTTTACATTTTTATTTATTCATATGTTATTACTTTGTTTGTATGATGTCTATGTGAGTTCAGGCCCACCATGGGGAAGCCAGAGGATAACTTTTAGGAGTGAGTTTCTCCTTCCATCATGTGTGTCTAGTGATTAGAGTCAAGTCATCAGGCTTGGTGGCAGGTGTCTATACCTGATGAGCCAACTTGCCAGTCCTAGTGTTCATTATTATTACAGCTTTCTTTCCTATTTCAAACCTTTTTAGTCCTCCCCCTACCCTGATATCTGATCACTCTTGATATTAATTCAGTTTCTTCATTCTTTATGGTCCCCCGGGAGTAGTCTTACCACCACAGCTTATCTTCAGCAGGAATATTGCTAGGTTAGTTTAGCCCTAATACCCCTAATATATCAGGGTTATTTTTATTGACTTTCTGTCCAAGGTTCCCACCTGCTACTTGAATATAGATTCCATCAGAGTATTTGCCTGTGTCATGTTTGGAGCTGAGCCAACATGCTCTTCCTATATCAAAACACATTCTAGTGGATCCTATGCCTATCCCAGGGTCCTGAATCAAGTTATCTTTATGATATAAATGTCACTGGACAATTTTTTATATCAGAAATGTAAATCATAGAAAAATTCCCAAACAAAAAAAGAAAGATCAGAAATAATTGCCAAAGTAATATGATACACTTCTTAGGGGTCCCTATTAAAAGGATTTCTTTTGTGTACTCTTACTCACCTGTTACTAGTGGAGTTTCCCTTCTTAACAGTATTCCAGGATCTGTTCTACAAAGCTAACCCCGAGCCAGCCAGCCAGTCATCAGGAAATCAATTGTTTAACAACTCTACCAGCCTGCTAGTTGGTTGGTCAGTGAGCTTCGTAGTCAGGTAGCTATACTGTGAGCTCATTTCTTGTGTATGCACTTAGCCGCATTTCACTCACCCACTGACTCACTTGCTGGGCAGAATCTTTTACTTGCTGGAATTCTCAATTACTAGTTAGTCTATTAGTTGGTCAGTCACCAGTGACTAGAGTGTGATCCTTTCTTGCTCATAGGGAACTTGTACTTTTGCTGGGTATAAAAATCATTCACTTATGTATAAGATAGCCAAGCATTCTTAAAGTAGAGATGGTCTTAGCATAGATCTTCAAGTGTAAGGAATATAAAGGCTAGAGTGTAATAAACATCAAATTGGATTTTAGAATATAAGATAGTTAAGAAAGTACTAGAACATCGTGGGGTCTGCTTATAAAGCCAAAATTAGATTGTAATGATGGCTCAGGAGCCATGATTGATCTGTTAAATACCTAGATTCTCCTCCAAGCTCCCACATAATAGCTAACAAGCATCTGTAACTCCAGTTCAGGGGATCTGACATCCTCTTTTATCTTCCATTGGCACTAGGTGTAGCTGTATCTAGGAAAACATACATGTAGGCAAAATACTCACTCACATAAAGTAGTAAAGTAATATATACAATTTTTGAAAAGTTAAAGGCAAAGTCTCTGATGATGAGTTTCTATTTCAGTTCATCCATAAACCTATTCATGCATCCAACTTTTTGCTCATATTTATGGAGCACATATATGTGTGACTGCCTAGATTATTAGATTATAAAAATGATTGAATGATGAAGACAAGTTATCTCCTAGAATCAAGGAACTTAGATTTGGTACTTAGTTTACAGACATCTTAGAGTTTACAAAAGCATCACCAGCATATTACATGTGAAACATTCCAAACATGTGGAGACAAAAAGCTTACTGTACTGGGAAGAGGAGGAAAACATATATTTTGTAAAGATTTAGAGAAAGGGGTTGTGGGGAAAGTAGTATTTAAAATATTTTCTAAGGTCTGGAACTATAATTCAGTAGTAGAACATTTGTCTAGAATGCACATATCCTTGAGTTTGATCCTAAGTACAGGAAAAATGGAAAGGAAAGGAAAGGAAAGGAAAGGAAAGGAAAGGAAAGGAAAGGAAAGGAAAGGAAAGGAAAGGAAAGGAAAGGAAAGGAAAGGAAAGGAAAGGAAAGAGAGAAGGGAAGAAAAAAGAGAGAAAAGATAGAGACAGAGAAAGCTGAAGGAAGACTGTTCTTGAGGAGCAAATTTCTCTGAGAAAGGGAGACATGCCAGTCCCAGACTGAAAGGTCCAGGCAGGAAGGTGTGGGGCAGATTCTAGAGACACAGCTCTCTTGCCCTACACAAGCAAAGGATGGTGTCAGCTTGTTCAGAGTCTCAAAATACCTCATGCCCCATTTTCTTCAAGAGTGTTGAAAACTCTCATTCATAAATCCTCACACATTTTGGGTTCAACCAGAGATTATGACAGCTTGTGATTACATCTCCCTCCTTCAGAAGACAGCATCAGTTAGGACTTTCTTTCTGGTTGACTCTAAACTCACCCTTGCTTTCTTGAATTCACTATTAATCATACTTAATCAGACATAGAGACTGTTAATGCTCAAGGAGGGCTCAGGAATGAGCTTACAACTCTCAAACTCTTACATTGAAAAATGGGAACACCGAGTCTCAGGAAAGTTATAGAATGCCAAGATCTCACAGCTAATGAAGTTTGAGTACCAGAAAAGCCATCCTGGGAGGGGTTCTTCCTCATTGAGAACTCCAAGTGAGTTCCACCACAAGAAAGAGAGATCAGAAGGCCTCCACCAGGCAGGTGCTGGCAGTTTTCCCAGAGACACCACACCCTCTCCATAGTGCTTAGGTTCTCATGCTGGCCATCTATGAGCATACTATTGGAAGTAGCCTTTTACCAAGCTGAAGGCTTGCTTTTCTTCCCCATACCCTTACAAAACTATTATTGTCTCAGGTCTTTTAGAAATGTCTCATGTGGCATGAGAGATGGAGAGAGAGAAGATAAATTTCTGTCTTACTCTTCTCTCTATTTTTCAAAATATCACTCAGAACACCTAAAAATGGCACTGAAGCATCTTATTTGCAAACATATAAGTCAGGGGGTAGAATGATTCCTTACATTTACAAAAAGGCCAGAAGTTCTCCTTGTAAGTAGCATCCACCATAGTGTTTGTTGATGGATTAAGAAATGATGGAGGCAGAAACTAGAGACTTGAAAGTAAAATGTTCTATGTCATGACTGTTGGTTACGTGTCAATCAGAAATTAAGATAAAAAGCAAATGTGACATGATTGTGACTGTAAAGATGAGCTGTCACTTGCTCAATTTTGAATATTAACTATATTGGCACGACAGCTAAAAATGCTGCAACTGTACCTCCTCCCCTGCCAAGTCTACCAAGCATAGGACACTTCAAAGAACATTTTGTGGTCAGCTAGAGCATGTTTTTGGCTTTCTTTTGACATATTTTTGGTAATAGCTTAATGAAGGTATTCCACTTGCCTCTATACAGGACCTTAACAACTTCTCTTTACCCAGAAGCCCTGAGTCAAAGTAGAGATGTATCTATTTAATGGATGGTAAAATGGCTGGCATCCACTGTACAAAGAGCCTCCCATGACAAAGTCTGTTTCCCAGTTGCCCCGTTGTTTATCTGCAGGGTGGGGCTGGAGTTTCTCAAGTTTTGACTCACCTTAAAAATGAGTCTTACCTATATCCTCACCTCCCTGACAGAGTCACAGGCACACACCTGTTCTCAGGTACCTGCTTCTTAGAGCTGTTAGAAATAGAAACTAGCATCCTGGGTTCAGTAATGCATGGTACTTAGAAGATGAGAGAGCAGCTATGACTCTGGATGAGCCAGGTGACAGTCCCATAGTTAGGTTGGGCCAGTGGGAGTGGAACTAAGGAGGAAGGGTTGACATTGCACACAGCTTCTCAGGGCCTGCCATGCCTAGAGGGGTTTGATTACAGGGAGCGATTTGAGGGGTGCCAGGAAGTCTCCCCTCCTCCTTTGAGAAAATAATTCACTGCCCCAGCAGGTTAAGGTGTCTAGAAACCACCCACAGCAGTTTTTGAAGACTTGGATTAGCTCTCTTGGAAGGACTCAAGGTCTGGCCACCAAAAGAAACACAATTTTCTCATCTATAAAGTATATTACAAAATTATCTTTGTTCATAGTCTTGGGGGCATTATGTATAGTGCTTTAGGCTTAATGACTGATAAAATGCATCCTATTAGACCTCTCTTTGGAGGCACAAGAATTGATTAGGATCCCTTTGAGGAAGAAGAAAGGACAGGCTTGAGCAACAGAAACCCTGAGTGCTAGAGAACAAGCCAGGAGAGAGTGAGGCAAGAAGAGGCAGGGACCACCACAACTACTTCTTAATTTATTCTCAGGGAACCCTCTGCTGTAATGGATCCATAGGCTTAGTCATTGGATTAGATGAAAACAGCTATTAACCCCCAAATCCTGTGATCCAACCAACTCTGGCTCTCAGATTAACCTTTGTGTGACCTTGGGTAGGGCATGTCCTCATTCTAAGTCTCAGTTTCCCTCTCAGTAATATAGGGATAGTCCAGATAATAAGGAAGTTGAATGCTAAGGTTTAGAGAGGTTTAACATGCTAAACACACATGAGATAGATTGTGGGTTGGATAGTTATCATGTATCAGGCATGACCCTTTAAATCTATCACATTTAGACTTTTGTCTGGCTTGAGCATCTGAGATGATGGTTGTGTTACAAGTCAAGTTTCTATCACTAGATAAAATTTGGAAAAAATTAAGAGTTTATTTATTGACAAGCAGGCAAATGATGAGAAGGGAAAAATAAAAATAGAGAGGCCTGTGGATGGATATAATGTTAAAATGATGAAGACCATGTATATGAGCACACATGTGCACACACACACACACAGAGACAGAGAGAGACATACAGACACTCACACACATACATACACACACACACACAGAGACAGAGACAGAGAGAGACATACAGACACACACACACACATAGAGAGAGAAAGAGAGAGAGAGAGAGAGAGAGAGAGAGAGAGAGAGAGAGAGAGAGAGAGAGAACCATAGCTTGCCGGTAAAAGGTTTGAGCATATCCCTTGATCTGTGATGCTGCCAAATGACTCTTGTAAATTTCTCAAAAAATTTAGGTCAGGAAGAACACAGAAAAGTGGGTGGAAGCAGAAGGTTCAGGGAGGGAGCAGACATAGCTAGAAAGCAGAGTAAGGAGGCAGAAAATGGAATGCAGTGTTGGAATCTGTAACCAAGAATATCACATTCTTAATATTGATAGGCTGTTGAGAAGGAGTTGAATGCCTGACCTGGAGGGATAAACTAAATGAAAGGTTAACTTCAAAATGAAGGTGAGCTAGAAGCACCATTTTCTTTGCAAGTGATGCTAAACTCAGAAAAACTCATTAATCATGGTCCCCACCCAAGGACAGTCATTTGTTCACTGCATAGATGCTGGTTGCTGTGATGTAGTGGAAATAAGCCCTGGACCAGGCACCCACCTGGCTCCACACCTACTAGCTGAGGTTGTTGAGCAAGTTATTTAACTTCTTTAGGACTGTTTCTTCAAACTGTGAAATCAGATTTTCATGATACAACTGAATTGTCATGAGGATTAAATGAAGCAGAGGGGTTTTAAACACATCCGAAAGTGCTTGGGTACTCCTCTCATCCAATAGCCTTTTACTTTGTCTAGGCAGAGGGAAACACCAAGGGACATGTCTTCAGAAGAAACCCAAAGCTTGGGGTGGAGTGTGTGTGTGTGTGTGTGTGTGTGTGTGTGTGTGTGTGTGTGTGTGTGTGTTGGGGTGGGGATCATCAGCCACAGCAATCCTGCTTTCCTTCATTACAGTCTGATGGCCAGGTAAAGGAGCAGAGCTCCTTTCTCCCAACCTGAAAAGGTTCATAAGAAGAATTGCTGAATTTATCAAAAAGAAATAGACTGTCGTGTTAAATTTATGTTTCAGATGAACAAGCACAACACTTATAGTATATTTCACACCATATTGAAGACATACTCTAGAAGAAACTATCATGCAATTGGATTTTATATCTTATATTTTGGGTGGCAAGCCTACCACAGGGAACAAGTTCTACGCAGCTCTGTGGCCATTACTAATATCCATGAGCAGCCACATCCAGATGGGTGGTGTGGAGGGAGGAGCAGTACCATCAGTGTGGCTGTTGTCCTCATCCGCTGCTTGTGCTCCAGGGGAGGATTCAGAATGCATACGAATGTCCTCTCTGGTTCAGTAAACACATGAGCATGAGACTGAGGAAAAAGAGGGCATGGATGGTATCTGTGGCTAGGCTTTCTCTCCCTCTCCAGTGTATAAGAATTGAAGTTCTTTGAATCATTTAGATTTGAGTCTAAATATTTTCTTGGGCACCTGCTGCCCATATAATGTTTCTCAGTTGCATCTGCAAGACAGTGACAATGGTGTTTGTCTAGACTAGAGGGAATAAGAACATAAAATGAAATAATAATCATCTTACGACTGGGCAAGAGGATTCTCCACAAACAACAGGTAGCAGGGAAGGAGATATTCATATTTTTGTCACAATTTCCCCAAATCCTGTCTCTTCCCCCACTTCCTCACCAATATTTATTATAGCCTGCAAACAATTTCTCATGTTAGTTATGTTTTTAGGTCTTAAATCCTGTGTGGTGAGATAGCTTGGTTGTTAAGGCAACAGACTCTTCTTTCAGAGGACCCAGGCTCTGTTCCCAGCACCCACATAGTGGCTAAGAACTCTGTAACTCCAGTCCTAGGGGATCCATTTCCACAGTCACTAGGCACACACATGATGCACAGATATATATGTAGGTAAAACATTCATACATATGAAATATATACATATATATGAATATGTGTATATACATATACAATTATACACAATATATGTATATATATTTTTAAAAGTCTTGAATCTTTCTGTTCAAGTCAACATCTTTAATGGGTTAAGTTAGCTCATCTAAAGGGACCCAGAGTGTTGGAAACATCAGGTGGGTGGTTTTTATCAAAATAGGCCAGTAAAGCAAGTCCTCGTAGGACGTGCAGGTGGGAGATGTGGGTGAGGAATTGCCTGGGAGGTGATTATCAGGGCCACACCAAGGGCCTGAGGCAGGTTGGGGCCCCTTATAAGGTTTCTGGGAATGGCTGCATATAGATTTTCTCTCAGCCTTCTCATTTGGGGTCCAACTCACAGCCTTTGGTAAGTAGGGATGTCTCTGTCCTCCTGGTTTCTCTCCTTCGTATGCCTTGAGCTGCTAGGCCAAGCTCCTCTCCTATTCTTGGGTAACTAGAAAAGTGACTTAGCCTCATGACTATTATGGAACAGTCACAGTAATTATTACCAAGGAAACACTATCTTCATTCTGCACCAAGGATAGGTGTGACTTATTTCCTGAGTTGAGGTTTGACCACTCAGCAGGAGGGATCTTGTCATTGGAACTGGTGCACATAGAGCTATGGCATTTTTTTCATAACACTGGGTTTTCTCTAAAGCATGTTCATGTTCTCATCTATCTGTTGGCCCCTATCAGCAAGCAGAAAGCTTTGGTCTTAGATTTTCAGAAATCTAATATGCTTGAATGTTGTGTTTCATACAAGGTGCCCTGTATCTTAGTTTTCTTATCCTACTGGTCTGCTTTCTGGGGTGTATACCTACCATTTATAATTTATATGGTGAGAAGTGCTTCCTGCAAAGAAAACCAGAAACATCCATCAATACTGGAAGGCCTCAGAGAACCTCCAGACACATACCATCCACTAAGGTTGTAGAAGTATGACTGGCCAGTCAGTTACAGATTTGCATCTAGAGCTTGTCCTTCAGTCTCCTGGACTGGTGATCTTTTCTTTGAATCAAGATCCCTCTTGATAAAGCACTGAGCCATAGTGTTCCCTTGTTTTCCATAAAGGGCCGAAGCTTCTATCCTACAGCCATATCCTGTGATTCTCCTTAGCATATTAAGGGTGGAGTAGAGATTAGAACCCAGACTTCTGTTACTGGTTCACCTATTCTCTAGACCCATTGTTTATGTTCCCTGACACTGTTTCCTGGAAACAGACACTGCTCTTATCGTCTTCCTCATACATCTCCATCATTTAACTTAGCCAACTGGCAGTTACCCAGACCCACACCTTGAATTTATAAAATGTCTTAGCTGCTTTCTAATCTTGAACTCAATATTTTTTATTTATTCTTAGTAAGAACAATAAGTCAGTTAAGTCCAGGGTCCATGGGAAGATAAGGAAGATAGGAACTCATAATAACACAGAAGGAAGATGGTGAGAAAAAATTTCACAGTAAAGGCAGACGAGTAGCTCATTTGTTGAGGCTGTTAATCATCGTTGAGTGCTAGTGGAAAATACTCCTTAATGAGACAGATGGGAGGATATATATGGGACCTTTCTCATAATGTCTTCATGGTGTCTTCATGGGTCTCCTCCAGATTCACCTGTTCCTAGAACATGCCTTTCCATCAGCATCAGAATCAGCAGCAGTGCACACCACAAGCCCAGCAGCAGCAGGTGAAGCAGCCCTGTCAGCCACCTCCTACCAAATGTCAAGAGGCATGTGTATCCAAAACCAAGAATCCATGTGTTCCTCAGGCCAAAAAACAATGCACAGCAAGGAGCACAGCTAACCCAGCTCAGCAGAAGTGTCCTTCTGCACAGCAAGACCCTAATTGCAAACACAAGTAAGGATGGACTGGCAACCACCACCTGCTTACCATCAGACTACTGGATGGAGCCTTGTCTTCCTTCTGCTTCTATCCCCACTGGTTCCAAGATTTCTCCTTCTACCTATGTCTAATAAATTTGGATCGTAAGTCTCCTTGACTCCTCATCAATCCCCTCATTACATGCACCCTTGTTACTCCAAAATTTCTTCTATATCCTACCTTGTTGTCTCCCAAGTGGGTATGAGAGAATATTCGACTGCTCCAGCCTCTTTATTGATCATAATTATGGCCTTATCCAATCCATATTACACAACAGCTTCTTCTAGGACTCTAGCCGGAGCTGATATCTCAATCTTTTTCCCTCCACTTCTTTCTACACCTGTCGCCCATTTACTCCACTAATAAACATGTGCTTCATGTAAGAATGATTGTGTCTGTTTCCTGGGCCGCCCGACTCCATTCATCATCACATTTCAGGAGGTGAGAGTGTGAATACATGTCCCTGGGAGTTTAGGAAGCAACTGTTGTGAGCATAGTTAATTTCTGGTAGCTAATGGTGGGGAGAAGATAGATCCTGATACATCTCAGATGAAAGAGTGAGGAAAATAAGCCCAGGTACTGGCTTCTTAGACTTTTGAGAGATTTCCTTGACTAACCAGATCTAGGGAAGACCAAGGAGGAAAGGCATCCTTTAGCCCTGATTAGAAATCCAACACACCTGGTTAATGTAGGCTTTCTTGCTTGGAAACTGCCATTCTGCAAAAGCAGACAAAACAGACACAGGTGACTGGAGCATTATACAAACAGGTGCAAATGACTTTTACATGGAATTGTTTGTTGTCTATTTTTTTATTCCTTTTTAAGATGTATTTTTATCTTTATTATGTATATGTGTGTATGTTCACATGTGTACAGGTACTCATAGATGATAGATGAGGGTTTCAGATTCCCTGGACCTCACATTACAGGTAGTTGTGAACCTTCTGATGTAGGTGCTGGGACTTGAACTTGGGTCCTTAGCAGAAATAGCAAGTGCCATTGGCCACAAGCCATCCTCCTGCCCCTAATTTTTTACTCACACATAATCATTCACTCACTTATATTAATCTACCATAAACTTATTATTCTGTTTTGCCCATGCTGGATCTCCAAACTATCTTGAGATAAGCTATACTGAGCCTAAGTCTACTCTTATGAAGTCAGAGATATTTTCTTACATGTGCGTAAGAGGGTTTTCCCCCCTGGGATGGCCATGTACTGAGAATTTGTGCAAAATAATTGACTTGGAAAGTTAATTTGAGTTCATAGAGTTTATAAAAGCTTATGTCCTTTTACAGCAGATGTCCTAACCTTCTTTGCTTTGGTATAAGCTGCTGGTATTAAAAAGAAGCTCAATACTCCCAGTTAGAAAAAGACACAAGTCCTTGAAAAACAGAACATTAAAAAGGAATAAGTTGGGAACTGTAGAGATGATTCAGTGGCTAAGAGTACTAGTTGCTCTTTCAGAGAACCCAGGTTCATCTCTCAGCACCCACATGTTGACTTACAACCATCTTTGTAACTCTATCCTGGGCATCTGACCCTCTCTTCTGGCCTCTGAGGGCACCATGGATGCTTGTGCTACAGCAACATACATGTTAGCAAAACAACTATACACATAGAATAAATAAAAATGTTTAAAATTTTTTAAGGTGTAACTAATCAGAGTTTTTTCTCCTTTAAGCTATACTCTTCTCAAGAATTTGCTCACGGATGTGGAATTTAATCTATGCCGTTAGTAATGCCAATAGCAAGTTCTTTATTGAACACACTGGCTTGAAAAATGAATTAATGATCATATCCTTCATTTTCTCCTTAAAATCATTATTGAGAGCTGATATTTCCAAATGAAATACTAAACGTAGTGAATACAACTATTAACTAGGAACCTAAAAACACGTGAGTGTTTATAAGCCCAAGAAAACTTTGATAGAATTTCTGATGTCTAAGCTCTGTATCCATGCATCCCTGACAAAATTCTCTTAAGGAACTGAAAGACTGGTTCTACTTAACAGCACTCTGTGACTTGTCATCAAAGCCGTAGGCAGTCTATAGAAAAGTTGGGTTTTAATGTCTTATCTATGTATCATATATAGAGTCTGGCAAGCCCTTCCACAGACTGTAGGGTTCTGGGGTTGACAGGTTTGCAGTACCTCCAGCTGTTTGACAGACAGAAACAATTGAAATTCACTAATCAGCGACTAAAGTTAACTTAACGGGAGAAAGAAGATACTGATGATCTTCCAACAATGCCCAAGGAAAAGTCTCATCTATCCGCCAATATATGAGAATCCAATGCCTTCATAACAAATTATTTTTGTGTTATTCTACATCACAGAGCATATTGATCTGTGTCATGGAAGAGACTGCAGAACATAAGGAGACATTATGCATCAGTAGATCAACTTCTTCACTGACCAAAAGAGACAACTGAAGAGTTTCCTCATTATTCCCATATACCCTAGAATGTGTAAACCCTTGTACTACAGATCCTCTGAAAAGACACCAAAACACACCGTATGTTAAGTTGGCTTTCACTGTTTTGAGAAAATACTTGTCAAAATGACTGAAAGGGACAAATTATTATTTGGTTTTAAAGAGTGCAGTCCCAGGTCAGCTGACTTCCTTCTTGCTTTCAGGTCTTTTGCAAGGCAAAACCATCAGAGCAGAGGAAATTTGATCATCCAGTGCTAAATAAAATGTGGGGAGGCAAAGAGGGAGGGATGGAAGGGGGAAGGATTTACAGAGAGGGAGAGGGACAGGAAGAGGAAGAGAGAGAAGGAATATTCCATAAGATATAGCAGCATACTAGTGACTCAATGACCTTTCCTTCAACAGATTCTACCTACTTCTGAAAATACCTATTACGTCCCATTATTAGCCTTAAATTATGAATTAATCAATCTATAAGTCACTTTATTAGATGACAGATTTCAGAATCCAATCAACTCTCAATGGTTGGAATTCATTTGTCAGGGACTAAGCCTTAAGACATGAGTGTTTTGGAGGATATATGATATTCATAATAAAAAGATTCTGCTCTTCTGAATGATGTCATAGCAGGACAGGCCACTGCACTCTTCTCCTATTCTCTCTCCTTACCATTCCACATGCCCAGAAAATCCACCCCACCCCAGAACCAAAACAAAGCTCCACCTTACCCATTTGTCACAAACCTGACAGGCTCAAATCCCTGCCACCTCCTCCTTTGGACAGGATTCCCTCAGCTGCCTCTTTCCTAGCCTTGGGAACTCTGGACTGTGGTGTTTCAGATTCTGATTCTGGTTCTGGCTCTGCTCCAAACTATATCTGTGAGTTTGAGTAACATTCCTAACTTTAGTCGATAAAACTATAGGATGAGCAGTTTCGTTGGATGCTTTCTTCCTGCTTTAAACTTAAGTGGATCCTAACATTCTTTGGGGCTTTTGCATTTCTATGGCTCATGTGCTCTATGCCTCCTGCTTCTCTCCACTGGGGTGTAGCTGTTATTTTCCTAACAATCAATACAAAGTGTTTGCATAACAGCAAGGCACAGAAATGTTAAATAAATGGATGAGTAGATGAAGCTCATCTTCCATGAGAAATTTCAGGTTGAGCTTTATGTGGCTTTTAAAAATAAAAATCTGCTTTAAATTATATAGGCAATAAGGAGAGTGGGGAAGGCTGTGAAAGTGGGTGACATCCGCTGCTACAGGAGCAATTAAGAGTCAACAAAAGACACAGAGAGAGTCCTCTGCCCCCCCCCCATTGGTCTAAAAGCAGTTCATAAATTTTCCTTTATGAGGTGGCACAAACTCCTATTTCCTGGCAAGGGCACAGATAGCAACCCTTATCATGGGGTCAGAGAGGCAAGATAACATGTTCTCCTCTCCTCTCCACCATGTTAGCTCCCAAAACAGCTATTAAAGGTTTTTCCTTTCATTTTGGTGTTTCTTCTTTCTAAAACAGCTTTATTAAAATATGACTCATATATAATTCACCCACATACAGTTTTAAAATGTATGTCTTTAAGTACATCCAGGGTTATAAAGCCATTACCACAATCTATCTCAGGGCACGTCATCCCACAAACATGACCGCATGCACTTCAGACCTCACAGCTCATTTTCCTCCCGCATCGCTTTCCTCCTTGCCCCTAACCTCAGCCAATTATCCTCTCCTCATCTCTTCACATTGGCCTATTATTTTCATGTATTTAAAAATACTCTTCTGTTCAACCAGAACTACACATTCCTCAATGTAACCCAGTCCACCTTCTCCAATAGCCATACATATCCCCAAGGTTATCATAGTTATACTCCCTGTTCCTGAATTCAGCCCTTTTAAGTTGAGCATGACTGAGGCAATGAGGCTGCTCTGTGCATGATTAAACCATTTCATACAAAACCTTCCATGTTATCACAAATTGTAGCATTTTTCTCTATTTACTGAATAGTGTTGCACTGTCTATATAATGTATTTTCTTCAGTCATTCATCAGCTGGTGAGCAGTGGGGTTACTCCTCCTCCTCTTCTAACTAGTGTGAAAAGAACTACACTAGATACTGGAATATGGAGCTCTATTCTCCATGTTGATTTCACTTTGTTTATAGCTATGCTGCATAGACAGTTAACTGAAACATTCACTACTTCCCAGGAAGGCTATACTGACTTTCTCACCAAGGATATGTTAGGGTTTTCTTAGCTCTGCTTCCTAATTGACATTTACATTTGTTTTTAAGATAATAGCCACTTTAATAGGCACAAGGCCATATTTCATCGAGACTTTAACTTGCACTTTCTTGATGATTACTGGCATGTTTGTTACATATCTGTTGGCCATTTCAATGTAGTCTTTTGAGAAGCTAATATTCAGTTTTTTTTAAACCTGTTTTACAACATGGTATTTTCATGCTGTTCAACTGGATGCCTTATAAATTTTAATATAAAATAATATTATTCCTAGTTAGGATGTATTTTCTTACATGATCTAAATGGTCTCAACTTGGTGGATGGCTTTCTTTGATAGGCAGAGGCATTTTAGCTTTGTATAAACCCAGTTATTTGTTATTGTTACCTGTGCTTTTAATAAGGACAGGGCCTGCTATGTCACAAACTTTCCTCTTTGTTTTCTTCTGGTGTCTTCATGGCTTTTGGCTTTGTATTTAATTCTTTAATCAATTTTGAGATGATTTTGTTCCTCTACAGGTGATTATTTGTAATTTTTCCAATGCTGTGGATTGAAAAGCCCAGTGTTGTTTCCCTGATGCTCTTTCCCCAGTGTACACTCAAAACCTTTGTCAAAATAACTTGCATATAAACATATGTACCTACTTCCTTGCTCTCTACTCCATTTCATTGATCTGTGACTATCAGTATCCCACTATTTTAGTTATAATAGCTTTGTAGAATACTTTGAGGTCAGGTAGTATTATGTATCTAGCTTTGGTTTTTGGCTTAAAAACACTTTGGTTATTTGGGCCTTTGTAGTTATATATAAATTTTAGAATTATATCTTAAATCTAATCAGTTCCTTGAGTACTCACTTTTTATATGAAGCTTCAGTTAATGTATAAGTATCGATATAAATAAAAATTGTATGCCTTTCTCCTGTCAATTTGTGTTCTGTCAGTTAAATTTTCAGGCACATATCACTGAATTTAAGAGGTAGAGAAAAATGTTGTTCTTGTCAAATGGCAGAAAAACAAATTTTGATATTATTTTGGTCCTGAAAGCTTTTAATTTGGCCTAGCCAGAAGGTCCTTGGAGACTGGCAATGGTCCTTTATCACAGCAGAGAGGTTCCATACCATGGACATTATAGTGCCCTGAAAGGTGACATGGGATCATCTCCTGGCCGTAGGCTACTGGATCTAGGCCCAGACCTGCTAAACGAGCCTGAGCCTGCTCTTTGATGATTCCCTGGAGGGAGAGTGAGGAACATGGGTGTGTGGAAGTACTTAGTCTTCCTTAAATGGAACTTAATTGTGTCACAAGGCTCCTAGTGTCCTTAGGCCAAACACCTACACTCAAAAGCACCTAGACTCATCAACATCAACATCTTCCCAGGCACCTTAGCACCCACCTGAACCTATTTCCACTTGTGGTGTTTTACAGGATGGTGGTTGTCCTACTTGAGTCAGAAACTAGAAGTTGACACTTCTTTTAAAGTAGGGAGTCTTCAAGACTAGTTTTATTGGTTCACTCTATGACATATACACATACAGGCACACATATACTGATTAAAGAAAACTATGCTGAAGCTTGGATAAGTACAATTTTAAAAACACTAGATGATATTAGTTGTAATCAAGAAAGAAAAGGCATTGTGCTTACACTCTACTGTTGCCCAAATTGTCTGACCCAAAAATTTACCCAAGGCCTGTTCTTAGAAACAAGATTCCATATTTCATTCTCTTAGCTATTTATCTCATTAGAATTAATATCAGTTCCTAATATTCTTTCATTAGGATTAATATTAATTCCATGCTAGAAAATATTAATGTAAAAATTAAATTGCATCCTTAGCAACATTTTAACAAGATTCTTATTCTTAGGTTAGTTTGGGAAGTTTTCTTCCTATGATCTGACTTTGTTCCAGGAAGTGCATAGAGCGTTATCTATTTCTTCACCAGACTTCTCAAAGCTGAACTTTCATGCTTACCATTTGATTGTCATTCACCAGCTATGTGTTCAACAACAAATGAGTGACTGCTTCAAAAATGAAGAAAATGAAAGAATTTTCTGAGTCACTAGAAGTGATTTTCTAATAATAGCTGAGGTTCAAACCCTGAGGAAAAATCAACTTGCTATCTGCTATCCATTGCTGTGTGCTAATCACCATAAAGTTGTTTTGCATGTGTAATTTCATGTAATAACAGTTCTGAAGGCAAATATTATCACTCCTAAGATACAGGTAAGATAAATTGAATCTCACAGTGTTGGGTTTGCATCTTGGCTGTCACCTGATTAGCAAAACTTCTCAAGAGAATTTGTGCCTCAGCTTCCATGTCTCTCTTTCTTATACTGCTATTGGAGAGGGGGTAGATAAGGATCAAAACAATGGTAACAATTATTATTCATAAACTCTCTGACATCACAAATAAAGCTTGATAGGCACAGAGTTGAGATTTCAAACCTGTAGTCTACAAGAGGACACCATGTGCTCTGAAAAAACTTGTTAAGGAGGCACAGCTACACAAATAAGAGAAGGAAACAACAACTGTACAAACCACACTGTTCTCCCAAGATTCCTTAATGACAGATAGTCTCTGTAGAAAAGTTTTAGCCTTGTTTGTCCTTCAACAGCCCATGGATTAATGAAGGCTCTGAGCAAGAGTGCATCAGCCTGACCTTCCACTGTTCTGTATTATCTCTGTATCTTTTGATCATCCAAACACAGAGTATTTCATCTCTAATCAGCGGAGATCTGTGATCAGGTCATGACCTGGCTATTGCTTCTCCTAAGAGTTACTTTCCATAGCACTGCACATAGTTGTCAGGAACTATAATACAGCACAGCTCATCTTTATGAACTCCTGGAAAGTTGATGATTTCCCTGCCTCTGTTTCTTTAACCAGGGCATACTCAGGTCATGGAATGACCAACATTGACTTTAGTCATCACCTGGTCTTATAAAGCAAAGATTATTTAGACATTGTCACTATCTAATAATTTGAGGTAAAGTTAGAAAGAGGTAAATCTGAAGGTTTTGTAAAAATGAGTGAGGGAGCTAATGAAATCTCAGAGGCCAAGAATTCTAGAAGAAAGATTCCTATCTGAAAAGGGAAGGGAAAGGGGGAGGACTGTCAACAGGAAGAATAGTTCAAAGTATTTGAAGCATCATTTCATTTCATCTTTGTAACAATTCCATGAGTAGAGTAAATCACATTTAAAAGTGAGAACATTAAAGTATATAAAGATGAGTTATGTTGCCCAAGGTAACCCAACTAAAAGGGTATAAAGAGCTGGGCTGGGGGTTGATTAAGTCTGCTTTTCTCTTCCACCACTTTCAAGCAAGAAGAACTAGGTTGAAGTTTTTATTCCACTCTACAGGGGTGGAAAGATAAAGGGAGAATTCAAGATTGGCCTGTCCCAAGGGAGAGGAGAGAAAATCAGGAATTCCAGGCTCTGCCCAAATTGTCTATGAAACAAGCTGTAGAGTCAGAAGTCTGTCCTTCCCACACCTTGCCCTTCCCCTGCCAGGGTTAGCAGTTGTCTAGAAACACCCTAGTGTTCATGTGCTCAGTCTTTACTGCCCGTACCACCAGGATGACAATCCAATCATTTCCTTTCTGTTTTGGCCAAAGTGTTCATGAGGATCCAACACTTGCAGAAGCTAGTGTTTCTTCCTTCTGCTGCTTTATTTCAAAGAAGATTCATGAGTTTATAGAAACTTAAAAGAACTTTTTTTGACACAACTGAGTAGCCAACAGTCTCTTTTCCTTGTTCTTCCTGGTAATCAGAGAACAAGAAAAGGTAATATTCTTTAAGGCTCAGTGTTTCTCAATTTGAATACACTTTAAATGCAGTCCTACAGAAAGATGAGAATCAGAATTGCAAAGAACTTTCTTTATACAATCCAGACACCCACAGAGGTGAATGGAGGGAGTAACTGAACCTGGAACCTGGGGAGAGTCTGACCACCCTGTAGTCAATGTGAATAACTTTGTAAATGAGAGGTGTCCAAGAGGCACAACTCCTATTCTCTTCAGTGGCCAATCAAGTGGCTGAGATGAAAGGGGCAAGCTTCCATCATGAGGAGAACAGCAGCCATCTGGGGCCAGTGGGAGATCCTGGGCAAGACTGGAAATCCTGAGAGATGTTTGGCAGCTAGCCAGTTTTCCATCTCCTTGTGTGGTAGTTTATGAGGTGGTACTCACAGTGGCCCTGGTGGCAGAGAAACTAAGAATACTGAGGGGGGGAAACTTCCTTGGCCAGCAAGTGGGATTCAGATGTCCAGAAGGAGGGCTAGTGCTAGTGTCAAGAGAAAAAACCAGTGCCTAGAGCTAGAGCCTGCCTTAGGGTGAAGGCAACACAGCCTGAGGCAGGAAGAAGAATCTACATGGGGCAGGTGCCCTTTGGTTTTTTGGGGTTTGGTTTTTCCAGACAGAGTTTCTCTGTGTGGAGTTGGTTGTCCTGGAACTCTGTAGACCAGGCTGGCCTTTAACACTGAGATCTGCCTCTCTGCCTCTGCCTCTGCCTCTGCCCCCTAAGCGCTGGAATTAAAGGTAGGTGCAGCCATTGCCTGGCTCCATAGAGGTCAGAGAAGTTTTCCAACTGTGTAGTGCCAGGTGTCAGAGAAGTGGGAAATAGGCTCCTTTGGAGCTAAGACTCTCTCTGCCTGAAGATAGCAGCAGGTATCACTGTGGAGTTCCTATTATTGGAGCTCCTGAGGAGGGAACTTGAGGAGAAACAACTCTAAGTCCAACAAGAGCAGACTGAAGTGAACCAAGAGGCTTGGTGTTCAGGTTTCTTGGTGGCTCAGCCACCAGCTCACAGAAAGGTGGTAATGACATTAGGAAATAATGATGTAGAGGGAAGAGGAAGGCAGCAGAGATATTATATGTCCTGTCTTGAGTTTCATAACCTCTCCTCAGATCATCCTGAAAGACCATAACAAAAGGCACACTCTTTTACTCCTAGCTACTGCTGAAGAAGACTCACAGCTGGAGCAATGGCTCAAGGATTAAGAGTACTTGCTACTTTTGCAGTGGATGTGGTTTCAGTTCCCAGCAACTACACAATGTCTTGCAACCATTCCTAACTCCCATTCCAAGGGATCCAACACTTTCTTCTGACTTTTGTGAATATCATATCAGGCCCACACATGGTGCATATATATACATGCTGACAAAACATTCATACACATAAAGTAAGATAAATAAAACTAAGAAAGAATTTAAAGAGGTCTTCAAAGTTCTCTTTAGAAAAAATGTCTTTCCCTTCCTTCCTTCCCTCCCTCCCTCCTTCTTTCCTCTGTTCCTCCCTTCTCCCTTCCTTCCTACCTTCCTTCTTTCCTTCCTTCTTCCTTCCTCCATTCATTCACCCATTCTTCAATTCTACAATTGCCAGTCACTGAGCAAATACTATAAACCAGGCAGTATGTTTCCATGAATGAGAACCAGTGCTGTTGGGACAGAGTCAAAGGATGATCTTGACTCAGGTTCACAAGAGGTGATCTAGCTGTGCAGCTAGCAAGTGCTTCAAAAACATTTAGATGTGTGTTTGTAGAGGGGAGGAAACAGAGGTGTGGGAAGAAGAAGAGGCATCACTACACCTGAGTTTTAAGATAATTTAGATGTTCCGAAAGTCACACCCTTCAACAGACAGTGCTTGGAATGTGGTTTGGAATCAGTGACGTTAGTCTCATGTTATGTTGATCAGAAAAAATTGCTGCTGCCAGGGCTAAAGGAGCGCTTCTTCTTATGTCCTCAGAACATACAAGTCCCTGTGATAAAGAGAATCCCTAGAAAATGACCATTGTAAAGGGACTGTACTTCTTGGTAGGTATTCAGACATGTGTCATTCTACACAGGCCACTGGACTTTCTTAAAACCCTCTCCTGAGTAATATCAACTGAATTCAAAATAGACCTTTTTTAAAGTTAAAC
The DNA here is from genome assembly GCA_028551405.1 of Uromys caudimaculatus. Taxonomy (NCBI): domain Eukaryota; kingdom Metazoa; phylum Chordata; class Mammalia; order Rodentia; family Muridae; genus Uromys; species Uromys caudimaculatus. The sequence goes on along the minus strand of CM052704.1, from coordinate 68,349,124 downwards.
TATTTTTAATTGTTTTATTTATTTACATTCCAAATGTTGCCCCTCTTCTCAGCCCCTCCCTCCAAGAGTTCTTTATCCCCCTCCCCTTTGCCTCTGAGAGGGTGCTCCCTCACCCCACCCCTACCTCCACCCCACTCACCTCCCACATCCTCCTTCCCTGGGGTATCAAGTCTGTATAGAATTAGGTGCATCTCTCCCACTGAGACCAGACAAAGCAGTCCCCTACTACATATGTACCAGGGGCCATGGACCAGCCCATGTATACTATTTGGTTGGTGGCTTAGTCTCTGGGAGCTCCCAGGGGTCTGGGTTACTTGATACTATTATTTTTCCTATGGGGTAGCCATTCCTTCAGCTCTTTCAATCCTTCCCCTAACTCCTCCATAGGGGTCCCTGGTCTCAGTACAATGGTTGGCTGTAAGTATCTGCATCTGTCTCAGTCAGCTGCTGGTAAAGACTCTCAGAGGACAGCCATGCTAGGCTCTTTTCTGAAAGTACAAAATTGAATACTATTCAGCTACTTAAAATGAAGATATCATGAATTTTGCAGGTAAATGGATGGAACTAGAAAATATCATCCTGAGTGAGGTAACACAGACCCAAAAGGACATGAGTGGTTTATACTCACTGATAAGTGGATATTAGCCAAAAAGTACTGAATAACTGTGATACAGCTCAGAGACCATAAAAAGTTTAAGAAGGAAGGCCCAAGTGAGGATGCTTCAATCCCACTTAGAAGGGGGAAGGAAATATCACAGGAGGTAGAAGGAGAGAGGGAGGGAAATGGAAGGAAGAGGGGAAGAGGAGGGGAAAAGGGGGGACAAGATTAGGTATGTTAGGAGACAGGATAGAAGGGAGAATGAATGGAAATATGCAGCTGTGGGGTGGTGGGGTGGGAGTAGGGGGACCAAAGTCGGGGGTGGGTGAGGCATGGGGGTGTTAACCTCTAGGAAGTTCCAGAGACCTGGGATGTGAGAGACTCTCAGGACTCTGTGAGAATGAACTTAGCTGAAATGCCCAACACTTTGGGGTGGAAACTGAAGAGACTACCTCTAATAGATAGAAAGAGTTCCCAGTGGAGGGACAGATTTACCAAACTACCTTTAAAATTTTTGACCCAGCCGGGCAGTGGTGCCACACACCTTTAATCCCAGCACTTGGGAGGCAGAGGCAGGCAGATTTCTGAGTTCGAGGCCAGCCTGGTTTACAGAGTGAGTTCCAGGACAGCCAGGGCTACACAGGGAAACCCTGTCTCCAAAAACAGAAAAGAAAAAAAATTTTTTTTGACCCAGAATTGTTCCTGACTAAAAGAGATGCTGGGACAAAATGGAGAAGAGACTGAAGGAAAGGCTATCCAGTGATCAGTTCAACTTGGATCCATCCCATGGGCAGGTACCAACCCCTGACACTATTACTGATGCCAGTTGTGCTCAAAAATAGTCATGGAGGCCTGGAGAGATACTCAAGATGCTGCTCTTGTGGAAGCCCTGGGTTTAGTCTTCAGCACCTACATACTGCCTCACCACCATCCCTAATTGAAGTTACATGGAATCTGCCACCTTTTTCAGACATCCATGGTTCCTTTATACATTTTTATGCAGGTAAAGCACTCATATACATTAAATAAATAAATCAAAAATTGTCATTTTAGCATCATGGCCTTTTCCTTCCCCTCTCAGATTCTGAATGACTGGAGGTTTCATGAACTATACTATTTTCCTGCCTTCTTTGAACCAGTACCCTTGAGAGCTCTCACAGCTATTTCTGTGCCTGTTCAAATAATGATATCCCCATGGTGATATGTGTTTCTTCTTCATATTTCACCTTTGTTCTAACAAATACTAACAGACTATCTAAAATGTGTCTGTTGTTTCTGTCCTAGGAACTCTCTGCAGATGAAGCCACTTTCCATGGTAAATGTGGAACCCCTCTAAGGGAGACCTGCATCTTTTCAACCACTGAGATTGCTGATTTAAGAAATCTTCTAGGGCTAGAGAGCTGGGTCAGTGGTTAAAGGCATTGACTACTCTTCCAGAGGTCCTGAGTTCAATTCCCAGCAACCACATAGTGCCTTGCAACTATATATAATGGTATCTGATTCCCTCTTCTGGTGTGTGTGTGTGTGTGTGTGTGTGTGTGTGTGTGTGTGTGTGTGTGTGTGTGTGTGTGTGTGTGTGTGTTCTACCTACACACACACACACACACACACACACACACACACACACCATACAAACACACATACATATACATATATGTATACATATCCACAAAGATTTTAAAATCCACACTTCCCAGGCCAGCTAGTTGAGAATTTTATTCCTCCTTATGCTAATTCCTAGTTTTTTATACCTTTTGCAGATCTAGAAATGGCTATTGTTTATTCCCAGAGCCTTGTAAACACATAGCAGTATTATTCTTACTTTACAGGTTTATCTTGGTAACTGCTGAGGGCCCCACCACAAGGCAGGCCAGGCCTCTTTCTGGCTCCTCACAGAGCCATCCAAACCCCCACTGTTGTCTCTAGGATGAAGGTGGTTACAAAAGGCATCCAGATTTTCAGGTATGGGGAAGAATTCAACTGGGCTAGAAAAGAGGAAACAGCCACAGCAGATGGTTGGGTGGGGTGTGAGAAAAGGAAAACTGATCAGCTCTAGCAGTTGGAAATTTCAGAAACAGGTTGTGGGGAGAGGGGGAGGGTGTGGTAAGGCAGCAAAGCAGGTTTTCCCAGGCTAGGAACCAGCCAGAAAGGGGTGGGGTTGGGAGTGGAACATACATAATTTTTAATGTGTATAGTTCCGTGGAGTTAGGAGAAAAATGTAAGAAAATGTGCATAAAGTTCTGAATCATCTACACAGTTAGCAGAGTCTATAATCCATTACTTCTGTATTTCCAGCACACACCTTCGCTAAGAGGTAGTAAGCACCCAGCCCATTCCCTCTTTCCTCTTAGCTTTACTTGTTTACAGGTACACAGGGTTCTGCCACACAGAATACCAGGACCGGCTAACTTAAGGAAGACAGCAGGTGTCAGGACCACTTCAACCCTCCTCCACACCAGCTCATTAACCCTCTCATCACACAAGCATGACACCTGGGCTGAGGAGGAGGGTGACAGGGAACCCAGGTGACATCATTGTCAAACTGTCAGTGTCATTATATCAGCTGGGTGGTTTCCATCACAAAAGCTGAGTCAGAGGGTGAACTAGGGGAGGAAGGTGAGTCATAGGTGACTGGTAAGAAAGGAAAACAGAGCATCTGGGGCAAGTCTGTTTCCTGGAGGTGTTCTTCTTATAAAAAGCCAGCTGCCCATTGCCTTCACACAGAATCCACACTAACAGAGAGCCTGCTCTTCTCGGAGTATTAGGTAAGTCTCTGCTTGCAGCTGGTTTGAAATTCTTGCTTATTTTTCACTATGGAAAACTGTACAAAGCCAATGTCTACGACAGAGTTGATGTGGGGTCTTTCTGACTGTTAGAGAACAGTAGCATTGTTTGCTTAAATTATAGCACAGTTTGGGTCTAGGAACTTGAGAGATGGTTCAGTTGGCCAACTTAGTAGCCAGCCATGGAATCAGAGATCAGGGCAGGAGAAGGAAGGATTCACTCAAATGTTCACTGAAGTTCACAGCTGGATACAGGCTAAGGCATAGGTCCAGACAGCTTTCAGAGTTATTGCATTTCTTACTGGTAGGAACATCATAGAAATTTAATTCATTAAAAGAATCTGCTAAAGAAATTTTTAGGCCAATATGTAACATACCATACTTATAGTCTGGCAGAGAAGGTGACATGTGAAATTGAAATACCATACATGACAGTGCTAGTGAAGGAAGGAATGGCGGGGAGGGGCTGTGCAGGGGGACGCATGGCCCAAGGACAGCCTCTCAGTGGTACCATGCACCATGGACTATGATGAGAGAGCATTTGATAGGCAGAGATGGAAATGGAGGAAATCTATAGGAAACCATGAGAGCATAAACTAAAACAGCCAAAGCATATGGGCACGGACTAACATGCAGCCATTCTGCAAGTCATACTCTGATTTATTTGACAAGGACGTTGGTATGTTGCTGCCTTTGGGTGACACCACTTCGAGTGACACCACTCTCCAGATGTCCTGGTGTGTAGGTTCACAACCCTCTCAGAAGCCAGCTTCTTTTGAGATGCTTTATTGCTTTTTAAAAAGTATTATTAATATTTTTGTTAGCATAGGTTTTAGCATGAGATTTTTATATGCATATGTCATTATACTTTGCTCTTTTCATTTATACCTTGGAGCTTCTTAAACTAGGAAGATAACATGACCAGGGAGAATGAGAGTAAGGAAAGAACCCACTGAGATGGACCAAAGCAAACCACACTTTGGTTCATCACCTTTAAAAAATCCAGAAATTATCACACTATGTTTTATTTTCAAGTGTAGAAGTCAGCATGGAGAAGGATTCTTTTCTCTAAAGGGACTTGAAATTAAACTGACTTGATGTTGAGGTTACCTTCTCTTTCAGTGAATCACTAAATTGTCTTTTCTGTTTCCAGAAACAAGTGCTATCATGAGTTCCCACCAGCAGAAGCAGCCCTGCACTGTACCCCCTCAGCTGCACCAGCAGCAGGTGAAACAGCCTTGCCAGCCACCACCCCAGGAACCTTGTGCACCCAAAACCAAGGATCCCTGCCACCCTGTTCCTGAGCCCTGCAACCCCAAGGTCCCAGAGCCCTGCCAGCCTAAAGTTCCAGAGCCCTGCCAGCCTAAGGTTCCTGAGCCCTGCCAGCCTAAGGTGCCTGAGCCCTGCCAACCTAAGGTGCCTGAGCCCTGCCAGCCTAAGGTGCCAGAGCCCTGCCAGCCTAAGGTGCCTGAGCCTTGCCACCCCAAGGCGCCTGAGCCCTGCCACCCTGTTGTTCCTGAGCCCTGCCCCCCATCTGTCACTCCATCACCATACCAGCAGAAGACAAAGCAGAAGTAATGTCCACAGCCCACCTGCAGACCTGATCATCAGATGCTGAGGCTTTCATCCTGTTTATGAGTCCCATGGCCTTGTGCTATACATGCTGTGACCTTTAGTCTTAATCCCTCCCTCCTAAAAAGTTGTCTCTCATCCTCATCCTCAACGGTATCCTGAGCCTCTTAACATTGCCCACAGTCTCATTGAATGGCTACTCTTTCCATGGCTCAAGATTCATCTTGGGGGGGGGGGATTAAGACAAGACAATGTTCAATATTCTTCCCCCCATTAAATATCTTTTAACTCCATACCTGGCTGTGTGTATGTACCAGTGACTGACTGAACTGTCATTACTTTCTCAGTATGAAGCAGAAACTAGCACAACAAAAACTGATCAGTAGTTCTATGGCTAAAACATGCCTAATTTTGTGATTGAGTATATGGTGTGTGTGTGTGTGTGTGTGTGTGTGTGTGTGTGTGTGTGTGTGTGTGTGTGTAGCTGTAATACACACAGAACACACTGGTGCAAGAGTATTCAAGGCCACTTGGTGTCTATTACTTTAGGAGACCACGGGGGGTTTCTTCCTTGATGCATATTTTGTCTCGTCACTGACTGTGAAGTCTTTGTCCCAGATTGTTCTTGTTCTGTTCAGTTGATTCTCTTAAAACTGTTTCAAAGAAACAGTGCTTGTGTATTCAACTTGCATGTTTATTTTCCTCCATCTCTCCTTTTGGACATCCACAACACATAGTGCCAAACATGGAAACATGTTCTGACCTCTAACATGTACCCACCAAATACACACAGGAGACAAACCCTTCCCACAGACATTGAAATACTTTCCCACGTGGTTAGATCTCCACAATCATGCGACCTATACTCGAACCACATCACTTCAGTCATTCCTCTCTGAGTTCCACTGAGTGCTCACTGAGGGCGGCACCTGCCCTACGAGTAGCCTAAGAAAAATGGTCCTCATGCCCCTCCATGTAAACATCCTCTCCCATCCCCCCTCTTCCTCACATTTATATACATTGTTATTGTGCTTTTTAGTTATCTACATGAAACTTAAGAGAAAATACATTAAATGAAAAGGGTTAAGGAAAAGTGTAAACAGGTTTCAGAAGACAGATTAGTGCAGGTAAGACAAAAAACATAAACTTGAGTGTGAGTAGGCTAGTAGGACATAAAATATTGGAACAAGGAACTGTTGAAAAGTGTCTAGTTCATGTTTCAGATACCTGATGGGGTGATAATTACTAAAGGTCACCAAGAAATTAAATTTCTGATTTATTGAACCCAAATTTATGGCTCTTGTCTTTGGTTTACCCTACTGTCCCTATTTCAGCTTCTCCTGATAATCAGAGGGTCTGTATTCATGAAACTGACTACAGAAGGTAAGAGGAAATTTCAGAGGGGCTTTGGTGTTTCCTGAGATGTGTCTAAGAGTAGACATGTAGCGCCTGTGGAGTGTACATGGGCTCCAAATTTGGAAAATGTTTAAAGATACTTGAGAAGCAAAAGACAAAAATTGATTGCCAAGGATTTGTAAGTTGGGCAGCTGGCAGTCTGGCAGAGAGAATGACCTCACATGTGTGCACATGGCATGAAATGATTTCAAATTATAGCTTGTTGACATGATGGAAAATGTCATTCGTGTCTCTAGGAACAGTCATCGTTGACAGACCTTGAGTTAGGACACTGAACAGAACACTAGATTTCAGAGGTATAAGGGAAAAAGACTGTGAGGGTTGAGCAAAATCAATCAAATTCTTTACACTTTAGGAGGCTGAGGCAGAAGAATTATAAAGGATTATAAATCCACATGAGATTATTCATTCATTCTGGCCACCCTCAAAAAAATTAAATGAAAAACTATTTTGAGGGGTAAAGTTTAGTGATGGAGCATGTAACTAGCATGGGTGAAACTACATTCAATACTCAGAAACACACACACAAATATATGCTTTGCACATCTTCTACACTCCACTGGAAATCAGTTATTTCTGACACATTTCAGTATTACACACAACATAAAGGATGAGACTGAGGCATCATCCCCATGGTAAAATTCTTGGCTGTTTGTGTCTAAATGTGTAATCATACCACGATCAAAGAAGAATAATCACATAAAAAGTCCCGGACAGTGTCAGGATCACAGAAAACACCACAATACACAGGATCATATCTGTGTGCGAAACAACGGGAGATGGAGGAGTAGATCTGGGAGAGGAGGAAAGTGTGTGTCATGGGGGCTGTGAGGAGAGGAAGGAGGGAAAACTGTGGTGGGATGTAATATATGAGAGAATAAAACAAAACAAAAAGCTGGCAGTTTCTTTCTGAAGGCCCTAAGCACTTTCCAGAAATTAGCCCAAGAGTGAAAATAGTAGGGCCATGTTTTTAAGTCTGTTGATTTGTTCTTCCTCCCTTCTCCCTCCCTCCCTTTCCCCCTCCTCCCTCTCTCCCTCTCTCTCTCTCTCTCTCTCTCTCTCTCTCTCTCTCTCTATCTCTCCCCTCCCTCCCTTTCTCCCTCCCTCTTCCCCCCTCTCTCTCTTCCCCTTCCCTTTCTCCCTCCCTCTCTCCCTCCTCTCTCCCTCCCCTCTCTCTTTCTTTCTCTCTCCTCCTCCCCCGATTTGTGCAAGTGAATGTGCAGGCTGGACACAGAGGCTGCAGCATGTTTGGGTGTGATAACCAATATCACTCCATTACTCTATTCCATTACTCTATTCAATTCACAACTAGTATGACTCCCAGATTTTTGAAACTGGAATCCCAAGATTACAGAGCACCAGGCAAGATTACAGGGTGAGCAGGAACAGATTCTATTCACCACACCCCCGCTGTCATTCCCTGTGTGAACAGTAGAGGGCAGTTGCTGCCTTTTGATGAAGAACTGGAGAACTACAGGTTCACAGGGTGTTTTGTCGACTGTTCCTTAAGCAGATAAACCATGAGTGCTTAGTTTCCTCTTTTCATGACTGCTGCTCATCTCTACATTAGTGCTGTTAGGAAGGCCACAGGTCCTCAGGTGACAAGCCTGGCAGAAACAAACAAAATATTGTAAAGGTTCATTTGTGTCTTTCAATCTGACTACCAAACTATTAAAAAAATTTACCCCAAAGACATGGAAATTTCTCCAAGAATCTCATGTTGAGAAAAAGAAAAGGCCCTGGCTAGAGGTATGACTTGTCTCTCTGGAAAGATATTTCACACAGTTCTAAAAATTTAGCACTTTACAGGATAAGATTACAGCCCAGACAATGAGGGACATATTTGACCAATCCTGCTTAGATGGCATATCCGTGATCAGGTATTTAAACTTTATTATTACCTAAGGCAGATAGATTTGGGACAGGGGGTGTCTTGTATGTTTTTGTCCCTCTTTCCAATGTGAACACATTGAATAAATTGTTTCCTACTTTCCACTATTAATTTGGGTCTTTTGACAATATTTTTAGGTTTTTCTATTTTGTTGAACATATATGCTATATGAGTGTTTGACTACATGCATGTAAATGTACCACACATGTGCCTGTTGGCACAGGATGTCAAAAAAGAGTCAGATCCCCTGAAACTGGAGTTTCAGATGGTGTTGAGACACCATGTGAATGCTGGAAACCAAAACCAGATAGATCCTCTGCAAGAAGAGAAAGTGCTGTTAAGCACTGAGCCATCTCACCAGCCCCAAGGTGGCTCTTTTACCCAGCAAAATTGGGCATGGGTGGCTGAAACTGGCTTTGGGGCACATAGGCTGTGTTTGATATCAGCCATGTGTACTGAAGGAAAAGCACAGTATCTGGCTTACACAAGAACTTTGTATGAGGTAGTTCATACTAGACTGCTGGCTGAATCTTCCTTAGCTCTGTTTAGGCGTCTCTTCTGTGGGTAACTGTGCCAACCACCTTCCTTCTCAGCTTCCTCCACAGGCAACTTCCTCCACTTCTACTTGACTCCACACTTCCCTTCCTGCTCTTCTTTTGCTCCCTGTCCATTTTCTGGATTATGTTTGACACTTGCCCACCCACCATACTTCCCCAGGGCCAAGTGGCCAGTCTGTACTGCTTGGTTATTAGACCTCCTCTGGTATTTGGATATCGATACGTTCAGCTCGCAATGTGCACAGCTCGTCCCAAACTACTCTGTACTTCCCATGTCACACACTCTACCTGGACTCAGATCTGACTTCCCATGAAGGCAGGGACAATCTCTGTATACACTGGACTCAGTCTGCACCATCAAGTTGTCCAAGTCATTGAATATTGATAATCCATCCTTTTGCTGAATGATTGATTGACAGAAACATCTGCCCTATGCATTGGCAAGGAAGTTTTGTTCTACCCAGTCACCCATGTGGCTCAGGCTCCTTGCCCTGTGTAGTTTAAACACCTTCCAAGTCTCTCTATTTCACACTGTTGTATGGACTTGAAAAGGCCTTCTTAGGAGCAGGAAAACTTACTCCTGGGGCCCAGAGGTGATCTTCATCACTGGGCCTACTGTCCCCTGGGACCAATGCATTTCTACAGTATTATGGAGATGCATCAAATCTGGAGTATAAATCATGTCTGTGATTGATAGAGAAAGGAAACACAGACATCAAGGATATTTCAAAGCCTTCAACAGCCCACTCCTTTATTCATCCATTGTATATTACCCCATCGCCACCCCTTATCATTTATAGGAAGTTAACCTTTCATCCTCCACTTCACTATTTGGGGTGATATATAGCCATTTACATCAGTTTATCATGAATCAGGTCTTCATAAATGAAAAAATCAGGACATTAAAACTGCAAACTATCTCTTCCTCATTGCCAGGGCAGTGTGGCATAGTGAAAAAAGGAAGGGAAACTTCAATATCATCCATGTGGATGGATGAAGGATGGGAGTCAGAAGCTCCACCTACTAAGTAACATAAGCCCACTGTGGGTGGACCCCCATGGGTGGACCCCATGGTCCTCTGTTAGCTGTGCTGGTGTCTTGAGCTTCTTTTGTGACCATTAACTTCTACAGCCATGCTTATAGTATCTTAAGGATCTTGGGGCAGCCTTTGGTAGGGCGTGCTTCTATAAAACCACAGTACTTCTAAAGGTCTTTTTACCCTATTTCATGCTTGCATGTTAGATTGGGGTTATGAACAGGGACTGCTTTCTACACATCATAATCTTTAAAAAAAAAAAAAAACCTTTTGTATTATTTTATATGTGTGGGTGTTTTTTTTTTTTTTTTACGAATACTTGTACAGCACCTGCACATCTGCTGTCTAGGAAGCTCAGAAGAGGGTGGTGGATCACTGGAACTGGAGTTGCATATGGCTGTGACCCACTATATGGGTTGTGGGAATCAAATCCAGGTCCTCTAAAAGAACATCTAGTGTTCTTAAACACTGAGTCATTTCTCCAGCCCTTGCAAGACAAGAAAGGCTTCATGATGAGCATATCGAGAGTCTCATAGAGTCAATGACACAACTCTGATATGGGTGTTATAGTGTCTTTCGTGGGTGCTGTGTCTCTCAAACATTAGTATTTTAGTTTTGTCTTAAGTGTACTGCATTTGGGTCCCAAATTTGCTTAGCATTTTTCTTTATCAGAACTGATAACTCAGAAGAGTATCAGACTGCCATTATGTAAAACTTACCATGAAGTGGTAGCATAAATATCCAAATTATGAATTCTTTTAATTTTGATCAATTAAAACATTTATCAAAATGGAAATGGAATAAGCTATTTTCATCAACTAAGAACAGAACTAATGTCTGCTAATGGTTTTTAGTTAGAATTAATATTGCTTTGTGTTCATCAACTAATAATATAAAAACTGGTATCTACTAATGTGTCTTAGGTTACTATTGCTATATTTTTATTTTTATCAAGTAAAAATATATGAACTGGTGTCAACAAACATAACAAATTTCCTCTTCCCAAAAGACAATTCTATATGACCTGAATCCACCTTTGTAACTGCCTTCCTCCTAAAACTGTAGAACTCCTAAAAATAGACATTTGGACACAGTAACATTTAGAGGCATCAAAAGACATCATTCAGTATATTTGCTCTAGACTATTTGGTATATTTTGGATCTGCAGCCCAGGTAGTTCAAAGTAGGCCCATAGAAGAGTTACAGTTTGATATCTCCTGTTCATCATAGATTGCAAAGCAACCATGGACCTCAATAGGAAATGTTAAGCCTGAAAATCCTTACACTTACAGCTCACCTTTCATCAATTCACCCCTCAGCCCTTGCTCTCTCCACCTTGGCCTCTGTACAAGCTTGGCTTGCTCTCAAGTTGTATTTTACGTCTGTCCTTATTTCATCCCAGATAGCTGTATCTCAATCCTTTCCTATCTCTGCTGAAATGCCAGCTTCCCAATGAGCTTAAATCTGATGGTGCCTTTAGCTTTCAGTCCCATCCTCATCTGATAACCATATACCTTATTTTCCACAGCAGTCACATGAATGGGAGAAAACATATACATTTTGTCTTTCTGTCTGACTTACTTACCTAATATGATTACCTTCACTCACATCTATTTTGATACATGACTCACAGCTAGTGGCTAGTGGCTAGTGGCTAGTGGCTGCGGTTGGTACTGTCTTCAAATTCAGTCCTTGCAGCCTCAAGTTTCTTATAAAAACTTATGACACACCATATAAGCCCTTAGGCTGGGCACTGATTTCTTTAGTTTTGTTTTTAAACTTAAATTACAAAGTTGTAGGTTTACTTATGACATTTCCACACACATTTATTGTGGCGGATCACCCTCCCTTTACCTAGTTCTCTGCAAAAGCAGCATGTGCTGGTATCTGCTAAGTGAGTTTTCCAGACCAAGAATACATCTTAGCATCCTTTCAGCCTAAAGTACTGTCTGCCCCTTGTGACAAGGTGCCCTTCTTGGAGGCAATACACAGATGGATCTCACTTTTTAATCAATTCTTATTTTTATTGTTTGATTGGAGAATTTAGATCATTAATAATCAGTTATGTACCAATTCCTGTCATTTTGTTGGTGTTACAGTATTTGCGATTTTCTTATCCCTCTGTGGCTTAACTATAATATAACTGTGACTTATTTTATTCTGTGACTTCATGTGTGCTTTTCTTCCTCTTCACTCTGAAAGATTGCTTCAACTATCTGCTGTAGAGCTGACTGACTGGTCATGAATTCCTTTTGCCTGTTTTAAATCAAGGAAAGACTTATACTTCTTTCAATGATGACAAATATGTTCACTGTGCATAGTAGTTTCAGTTGGCAGTTGTCTTTCAGAACTTGAAATGCATCATTGCAAGTCCCCATGGCTTTTAAAGTTTCTGATGAAAAAAAAAAACCTGATAGTATCCTGATGGACCTGCTTTATAATATGATTTACTCATTCTTTCTTGTCACTTTTAATCTACTTCCTTTGTTCTGCATACTTAGTAGTTAAATTATAATATTATGAGTGAAGTTATATTTGATCTTGTCTGTTTGTAGTTCTATATGTATTCCGTAACTAGATTGCCTTCTTTTCATCAGATTTTGAGGATTTTCTGCTATGGTTTTGCTGAAAATATTTTCTATGCTTCCAGAATAAAATTCTTCTTCTTCTACATTCATGATTCTTGGATTTATTCATTTCATAGTTTCCCAAACATCTTGAAAGCCCCTTCATTTTTTCTTACTAATTTATACTAGGTTTTGCTTAAATGTTCTAATTCTTTGTCTTTAGTCTTAGATATTATGTCTTTTCTGTGGTTCATTTTATCTACGAAGCTTTCCATAAAGATTTTTTATTTTACTTATTTTGTTTTTCATTTCCTGTATTTAAGTTCATTTTTCATAAATATTACTTCTTGAGATATTTATTTATTTACTTATTTATTATTTTGTATCTATATATGCATGTGTGGTATATGAGTGTGTGCATATATATATTTCCATGTACAAATGTTCACATGTATATGGAGCCCAACAGTTAATGTTAGGCCTCTATCTTTATCATTCTCCACTTTATTTTTTGAAAAGAAATCTCTCACTGAACCTAGAGTATTATAATTGGCTAGACAAACTGCCCAATAAGCTCTGGTCAGTGTCCTCTTCTTTTACCCAGTGCTTGGAGTGCACATGTGGAGCGCCATCCTGAGCTTGTGCATGGAAGGTGGGGATCCGAACTGAGGTCATCATGGTTTCATAGCAACCACTTTACCAACTGAATCATCTCTTCATTCCCATCCACTCTCTTCTGTATCTCCATCTCTTTATCAAATTCCTTATTTTATAATTCATTTAGATTTATTTTATTATTTACATGTGTGTGCCTCTCTCTCTCTCTCTCTCTCTCTCTCTCTCTCTCTCTCTCTCTCTCTCTCTCTCTGTGTGTGTGTGTGTGTGTATGAGTACTTACATGTGAATACACTAAGAAGCCAGGAAAGACTGTTGGATTCCTTGGAGCTGGAGTTATGTGTGGTTATGAGCCACTTGACATAAGTTTTGAGAACCAAATTTGTGTCTTCTAGAAGAACAGCTGGTGTTCTTAATCACCAAGCCATGTTTCCAGCCCCCAAATCTCCCTTTTATATCTTGCACTGATTTCCTATTTATATGTCCTCATGATTTGTTCAGAAGGTTATTTTCTTTCTGATGCTTTAAACAACTTATTGCTACTCTTTTGAGTTTATTGTCTGAGACTTCATTTACTTTACCCTCATGCGAGGCCACTACTATGAATTAATGAATTAACAATTTTGGAGGAGTTATAATAATATGATATTCTTTACACTTGTGATTTTACATTGTGAATTATGCATCTGAAGTTAGGCTATAGATTACATTTTACTTTAGTTTGTTTTTTGTTGCTTTTTTGTTTGTTTTGTTTTTTAGATTTTCTCTTATTTTTTTAGCAGAAGTGTTCACAAAGTTCAAGAGTAACTTAATTATTGTATTGTGATATTGTTTGCCTTCAATAGACTGTTGGATGAGACTTTCTGAAAAATATTAAATACTGTCGTTTAAAAAATATGATCTACAATAAGCACTACCAAAAGGTAACTATCTTCCCTTATGCCTATATTAAGTACAGTCCTTACTCCTCATCAAGGAAACTTCTCTTTGCAACTGAGAAATCACAGAAAAATCACAACCAATCAGAATATAGAGTTATGGAGCCCAGTCCCAGTGAATCTAGAAAACATGTCTTACACATAAGGTTCAGGTAACATTGTAGAAGAAAGAGCAGACAAATTCTAAGAACCAGAGGCACAAGGAGTTTTCTGTAAGGTTGTGTATCCCAGGAATATCAGAAGCTACACCCATAAAGTCTCACTAACAAGACTGCCTAAACATGAGCTGAATAAAGATGACAACAAAGGACATGCCAAGGAGAATAGGGAAAATACCATAAGGTCTCAACCTTACACAAAGGAATGTAGGCAATTAAAGAATGCTGAAACTGGGAGAATTAGTCTTACCCAGGAAGAACACATGAATTAGTCATCTAGTACATCTAGTATATTTTGGACAGTCCCCCAAATATGAATACAAGCAATGTTATACAGACCGAGTAGGAGATACACACACACACACACACACACACACACACACACACACACACACACACACACACATATCAACAATCAGTGACAAACAGGCCATGAATTTGAAAGAGAGCAAGAAGAGGTATATGGGAGGAATTGGGAAAAGGGAAAGGGGAAATTATGTAATGAAATTATAATCTCAAAAGCAAATAAAAGAAGTGATGAAAAAAGTAAACTCATAATGAAAGTATTGTCACAATCAAATACAAAATTTATGGTTCCTTAAGCACCAGTTGTTTTACCTAGTAAAGCATCTTCTAGTAGTCTGTGTTATCAGTTACTATGTGGATACTTAGAGAAAAAACTTCTAGGTAAGACTAGTGACCCGTATTGAGTTGACAGAGAAAAAAATGGAGGAAGAAATATGCATAGAAGGTAACGAAGGTGACATGAGACAGTTGAAATTTGACAGGAAAGAATAGGTTAACATATCTTCAATGATGTGTTCTGTCTGCAGAAGGTTCTGGGGCCAGAGCCCTCTGAGAATCATCATCAAAGAGACGAGAGAGAGAGTTCATCCAACAGCTGATGGGAATAGGGACAGACTACCACATTCAAACATTAGGTGCAGCTTAGGGAGTCCTGGGAGGAAGAGGAAGGATTGGAGAAACCAGAGGGGTCAGAGTTATCAAGAGAACAAGGACCACAGAATTAACTAACCAGGACTCATGGGGTTTGAAGAGATCAGAGAGCCTATACGTCTGACTTAGGTCCTCTGTGAATATGTTATGGCTAAGTAGTTTAGAGCTCTTGTGAGAATCCTAACAGAGGGTGTGGGGGCTGTCTCTGACTCCTTTGCCTACTTGTGGAATCCTTTTCTTACTATATTGTCTCATCTAGCCTTATGTGATTTATGCTCCTGGTCTTACTGTAGCTTGTTGTGCTGTGTTTCATGTCCCTGGGTGACCTAGCTTTTTTCTAAGGGGTGGCAGAGAGGGGGATGGATCTGGGGGAGAGAGAAATTTGTGGGGAGAGACTGGGTGGTGGGAAATGGAAGCAGGGGAAACTGCAGCCTGGATGTAATATATGATGAGAAGAGAATAATTTTTTTTTTCCTTTCAGTATCTCAGTTGGAGTGTGTTGCCTATGCCCTGGACCTACTGCCGCCCGGCCATACTTGTCATTGGCGATTGGGCATGAGGTGGCACAGAATCAGTGGCCTAGACTCTGGGTTCAGGTAAGAAACTCCACAGTAAGCTCCTCTAAACGCTACTAAAAGCTTCTTTTATACCCTCCAACTGTGCCCTATTAGTCACAAGACTGCATCTTTTCTAAATGACAGTTCCCCGTTTGGCTGACATTGTTTGTGTCAGCAATCTTTGATCTCTCAGGCAGTCTTCAATTAGGTCCTCCTGAAGGAGATGCCTTTGCAGCTGTGAGGTCTCTGGCATTTATGTAGATATGGCCCTGCCGTTCCTAACTACAGGAATGTGTGCGTCATAAAGCTATAACTCAGATTCTCGTAATCAGAGCTTAGGACATTTTATGAGCGGCTAGTCTCTCTGGGAACAAAATCATAGAAAAAAAGAATATGAGAAAATGATAGAATGTAACCAACCACCCTAAAATGACTATTTAAAAAAATATTACTGAACAATCATCCTCCATGGACAACTAGAACTTGAGTCTCGGGATTTTCTGAGAGAACAGAAAAAAATTATGTTATTGATATATTATCCCTGAGATGAAGAGAGAAGTATTTATATGTGACTTAAGATGGTTATGACCACTTGATAATAAAAGATGCTGAACTTTAAGCTTTCATACCATAAACACATTATAGATTCTTACAGACAGTTTGTAACCTGACATTGGAGCACCTGAATTAGGTAAAGAAAGAGCCTTGAGAAATGTTTAGAGATGGTCTCTACAGTAATGATAGCTGTAAGAACACAATCCAAAAGATGTGGAGAGTGTGCTAAAGAGGTGATTGGTACCATTCAAAAACAGGTCTCAAAAAAAATCTTAGGACAGTGAAGTTGGAAGAAAAACAACTCCCCACTCCCTGAGAAGAGAAAAGAATAAGAAAAACTAAGATAGCTAGAGATGTGAGACACATCCTCAATATCTGTTAGAGTTATCTTCTTTGAAATGAGGCCAGATTCTTGGACATAAGCAACACTGCCAAGGAAGAAATGGAGCTTCTCAGAAGAGTAAAACTGCATTCATGGTGCCGACCAATCGAACAGAATCAACAGGGTTAGGGTAAGATTAACTCAAACTGTTGAAGGCAGAAAGGCTTTAGCTAGGGAGATGACACATTATTCAGGGAACAGAATAAGGAAGTCTTCCCTCAGCTGTGGGCAATTTTATTTGAATAGATGTGTAGGTCTGTGAAAATGGGGAGGGCAAGAGTTCAGGAGAAAATGAAGGAGGAGGGAAGAAGGGAGTGGGAGAAAGAAAGAAGGAGGAAGAGGATAAGGAGAGAGGGAAGATTTCGAGTCAATGAGAAACATATGGCTCTCATTTCTCATAGGGATTTCATTTCCTGGCGAAAGAAATGAAAAAACAAAAACAAACAAACAAAACAAAAATAACAACAAAAATTCCCACCTATTTCTTCTAGAATCAAGATCCACACTCTAAGGGGAACATGAGATATATTTCCCAAGCTGAGTATGAGATCATCAGAGACACTGAGGAAACCAGTACCATTCACTAATGGGCTAATGGAGGAGCAAAAAGCAAGATCCCTAGTGGAGCAACAAATCTACCAGAGCTCCCATGACTAGGTTCCTGAGAGGTGTTTAAGGAGGAGGGAACCTGGACCTGACTCTAAAGCAGAGCTAATATGATACAGAAACTTGAGCTTAGGTGTGGTGTGGCTCTGTCATCGCCCCAGAAAGAAACAACTGGTCGAATCCCAGCAGAGATGGAATTAAATGCAAAAGGCAGACAATGGAAGCATGTGTTCTTGATGACCCTTCAACTTCTTTCCAGCTCATACGATAATGACTCATCTCCAAATTCAGCCCTATGGCTCTCATTGATTTGAAATCCTCCCTCTCTTCATTCTCTCCCTATTCCTTGTTCTTGTCTCTTTCTTTCCTCCACTCCTTTCTTCTCTCCTTCCTTCATTTCTTCCTGACTCCCCACTTTCACAGATCTACACATCTATTCAAATAAAACTGCCCACTGGCTGAGGGAAGATTTTATCCTTTAACTGGTTCCCTTGGCCCAGATTCTCTAAGCAAGAGGAACTAATATGATTCACTCAATCTGCATCCTCTGTGTTCACTGGAAGAACCAGAAATGCTGACTCCTCCCCCATCTTACTTCAATTTTTAAGAGGCTCTGTAAGATTAGTCTGAGCTAAAGACTTGGGGCCTGGCCAAGAAGCATGACTTTCTGGTCCCAAAAACAAACAAACAAACAAAAAATTTCCTCCTGTTTTAATCCATTATACCACCACTACCAGAAGTCCATTGTCTCCATAATAATCACACCCCAAAGAGTGGACACAGAATGCCGAGGTGATTATCACTGTAAGATATACATATACATATACATATACATATACATATACATATACATATACATATACATATACATATACATATACATATATATATAGTGTGTGTGTGTGTATAGTGAGAGAGAGAGAGAGAAAGAGAGAGAGAGAGAGAGAGAGAGAGAGAGAGAGAGAGAGAGAAAGAGAGAGAGACTTTCATCCTAAAATCAAGAGCTGTCAAAATGAAAATTCCACTTTCTTTGAACTGTGTGTGTGTGTGTGTGTGTGTGTGTGTGTGTGTAAAATGCTAGGGGTCATGCTCTACCAACACCCCTGGGCAATCCTATATCATAGTTCCTGGGCCATGTTCTACCAATGTTCCTGAGCTGTCTATACCTTGATTCCAGGGCCATGCCCTACAGATGTCCAGGAACCTGGCTACATGGATGTCTCAGAGCCCATCTATACCAAGGTTCCTGAGCCAGGCTATACCATGGTTACAGATTCAAGCTGTACCATACTCCCTGAGTCACGTTCTATCAACGTCCTTGTACTAGGCTGTACCATAGTTTTTGGAGCATACTATACCAATGTCACTGAGCCAGGATATATTGAGATTCCTGATAGGACTTAAACCAAGCTTCCTGAGGCATACCTTGCAACAGACAATACAGTTCCAGTGAAGCTGAAAACCAAGCAGAAGTAATGCAGTCTGACTCCCAGCAAGCCCACCACAAACTGCTGAACATTCTCTTCCTGTCTCCTGTGGTGTCTCTATTGTCTGGAAGCCATGTAACCATGTGTAGCCATGGTGAACATATTTTTATATCCTAAAAATTGTGCCATGAGCAGTGCCAGGCCTTTAATCTCAGCACTCCAAAGGCAGAGACAGGAGAATCTCTATGAGTTCAAGACCAGCTTGGTCTACAGACTGTGAGTTCCAGGACATCTAGGACTGTACAGAGAAACCTTGTCTCCAAACAACAGAACAAAACAAAAAGTGCCATGATACCTTCCCTATACCCTCTGAATTAGGCAGGAGTCTTAGTGCCTTGGGTAGTCTTCAGCTCCTTTGAAGAGTGATTCTCTATAGGAAGAAATGTATGTTTCCTGTTTTGTTCATGAAATTACTTGGAAATCCACTCTTGCCTCTGGGTGACATTTGCTGAATCTTACCCATTTCTTTGCCCCACCCCCCCTTTGTGAGTTAAGACCTAGAGACTGGTAAGGGTTGGAATAGATTTATTCTCAGTAGTCACCATGAGCTTCCATGGAGACACTTTCCTTCATTCATTTAACCTCTCAGACACTCTAAAACATATAGACAAGCATACATTCATAGAGATATATATTATTATTTGGCTGGTTAGTTCTTATTTTTCAACTTGATACAAATGTAGACATATCTAGGAAAAGATTAGTTGAAATAATGTCTTCTCACGACTAGCCTATAGCCAAGCCTATGGGGCATTTTCTTGGTTAATGATTGATGTAAAAGGGCCAAGCCACCTATGGGAGGAGGTGCTCCTGGGAACATGGTCCTGAATTGTATAAGAAAGCTGGTCGAGCAAGCTATGAAGAACGGGTCAATAATCAGAATTCCTCCATAGCCTCTGTTTTAGTTCCTGCCATGAGTTCCTGACTTGACTTCCCTTAGTAATGGAGAGTGACCTGAGAGTTGTAAGCTGAAACAAACCAAGAATATTACTTTCCAAAGCCCAGAGAATGAATATCTGTATTGTGCTCAGCCACAGATGGGACATCTATGTCACACCATTAACATTCAGGGAAATCATGAAGATGGGGAAGAAAAATTATAAGAGGACCCAAGGGAAATGCTGTCAGTTAAACTTCACTCATGAACTCACAGCAACTATACAGACCCTGCCCAACACCTGCAGAAAATCAATCCAGTAAATATTCTAGCATGGAGGGAGACTAACTCATGAAACACCACCCCTTGTTGAAGATCTATTGCCAATTGATACCATTTAAGGAAGAAAATTAAGTTTTGTTTAATGGTTGTGGCCCTTGGTAGGTGGATCAAGATCAAGAAGATGTCTCTAGACCCACCATGAGTGTATGAACAGTACAAATTAGACATAGTAGGTTATGAAAGGAAGGAAGGAAGGAAGGAAGGAAGGAAGGAAGGAAGGAAGGAAGGAAGGAAGGAAGGAAGGAAGATAGATAGATAGATAGATAGATAGATAGATAGATAGATAGATAGATAGATAGGAATAAAAAGTTGTAGGAAGAATGGGAGAGGGGAGAGTATAATCATAATACATTGAGTACATGTATGAATTTTCAAAGAATTAATAAAAATATTACCAAAAGACAAAACTAAAGAATAAAATAGGGGTAAATCTTAAACAGTGATTGCAAGGGTGAGGATATTTGATCCACCCCAGGCAAATAATCAACTTTGAACTTAGTGAACAATAATTCATTAAGCTGCAAAATATCAGGGGTGAGAGTTACATAGAACATCTATCCAAATCATCTTATTAAATATTTAAAGTTTTTCATATTCATAGTATCAATAGCTGTGCATTTTAGATACCATTTCCCCACTCTGGTTCAGACTACTTAACTATGATAAATCCTGGAGTCATCTCTGGGTTCTGGACTCTTTTATCACTTAAATAAGCAATGATATGGACCTATAGCAGCATGCCTATGCCTCATAGAGTAGATGATGTCATTCTCTCTACCAGTTTGACAACTACTCATCACCTTGTTGAACAACCTCTTCACACAGCTGTCACACAGGTCTAAGTAATTGCCAATGGAATCTGGGTTGGTTACACACCATACAGGAAACATCTGTCAAAATAGAGTGCTGCATACTTATTTTTAAAATATTGCCATAAAAGTTTTAGTGACATATAAAATGCTCAGATTATATCAACAAAATGCAGGCTTTAAGTAAAAGTGAAAAACCTCATTATGCTAATAATGTGTGCATATGTATGGGATTATACAGAAAATTCTGACATTAAACATGGCAAGATGAACTTGTCTGTGATAACATTAACTTTTTAAAAATAGTTTGTGTTTTCCCCCACTATATAGAGTTATTTCATTTTAAATAATATTAAAAATATAGAGGCCAGCAAATAAGTTGCTAAACTGTAACTAGAAGAAACTTCTCCTATCCATCCAGAGTGGTCTTAGGTTCTGCAATGATCCCAGATGAACACACTGTCCAGTGGCATAGACCACGCTTCCCTATTAAGAATGTTCATAGTGCCCTCTCTCCATGTTCAGTCTTCTGTTAAAGAACTTAAGAAAATCCAAAAATCCTTCACAGCAGTAGCTCAAGACTTTCCAATTTGAACAGTTGTTTTTATGAAGCCAGTTAAGTACTAAATGAAGGTCTGTCACCTTTCTGCCTATACATCTTGGCTCTTAACTCTTCCCTTCCATGACATGGCAGAATGTATCTCACTAGCTTAGTAATTCAGAAAGTAGCACATTGCTTCTGATAGCTCTGGAATTCAAACTATGCATAGTTCTGGAAATTTCAAGTCTACTTCTTGATTGATAACCCCTGTTTTCACAAATAAAGAAACACACACTTGGTTTCTCCTCAGGTTCATCTCTTGATTTACTCACCTTTATTTGTCTTTGCCCCAGTTGTAGCTATGATGGCTACAACTGCTGAAAAGGACTTCATGATGCAGATAGAAATTCAAAGAATTTTATATATTCTGAATTGCACTTCCTAAATTCTGAATCTTTTTTTAAAAAGTGTCACTCATGGGTATTTGGATCTATCACTCCTTTAATATATTTCTCTCAGATATAGAGCCCTTGCACTGCTCTACTTTTGGACGTCATTTGAGTTGCCTCACACCTGAAAGGTTTACATTTCTCCAGATCCAAGAAGGAAGTCTAGGGTCCAGGTCATATGAGGTCCTACTGATCCTAGACACATTGGTAAGCCCAGCTCTATGGTATACTGCAAGTTTGGCATATGTCAAGCATATCCCACACCATGGTCTCATAAGATTTATGAACACCAGATTCATGTCTGATTTCTCACATGATATGTCTCCAAGCCTTATCTGAGTTTCGTAGATACTTCATTTCTTCCACTACTATGTAGGCAGGAATTGGCAAGGCACAATCTTCCATTACCTTTTTTTGAAAAAAATAGAAACATGAATTACATAGATCCATAGATAGTACAATTATAGTTTTATAAGAATTGATGGAAACATTATTATTGTATCTGTTCTATACTATAACAACATTTTTCAGTAGCCCTGATTACTGTGACATAAAAAAACAAAAACCCTCTAAAAATGTTAATCTTAAATATCTCTAATTTCTAGAGTTTTTAATCTAATAAATCTTACAACAATTATAATTAGTCATTGTCTTATGAAAGGGATAACATATGAAAATAATTACTGATGATGATTGATTTTAAATGTTGGAATTTTAAAGCCTGAATCTCTATTTTATTTCAACACATATATCTAATTGACTTAAAACCACAGAAGTGTATTATTTTGATGCAATAACAATTGCATTTGCATTATCTGGAGACTCCATTTCCCTAGGGACCTGGTCAATTTTGCATTATGTTTTGAAAGACATTATGTTTTAAATTTCTCTACTTCACACTGTAGTGTGGTTGTGGAAAGTAAAGTATGGAGAAAGAAAACTTCTAAAAGCTTGACCTACAGGTGGTCTTCATCACTTTACCCATATTCTATTGGATAGAGTAGAGTTGTGTGGCTCACCTGAATGAAAAAAGTTTGAAAATATGCTACATGTGCCAGGAAAAGGTCTGAGGATGTGGATACCAGTGGTCTTTCAAAGCCTACAGTATACTCTCTAAACCACCAATTATATTTTGGTTCTGTTTCACTTTTTCAAAATAAAAAATTCCTCTTGAAAAACCTAGCATTTGAGATTATATTCTTCTCATCCACATTTTCAGTATCTGAGATCTGTGAATGACATCCAGGCTTCTCCATCATTTCTTCATAGAGTAAGTTTTCATGGGCCAGAAAATATTGACATAAATTGCTGACTTTTAGCCTGGAGAGATGACTCAGCACTAACAAGACCTGAGTTTAGTTCCTTGTGCTCACATATGGCAATTCACAACTATCTGTAAAATACACACACACAAGCACACACACACACACATGCACATGTACACACACATATATATGTCCATACACACATATACATATGCACATGCACATACGCATACATACATTGCATGCACACATACATACATGCACACACACATGTACATACACTTCACTGTGTCCAGAAGACTAGGTATAACTGTTCTCATTTGAGGGGATATTCAAGACCCAAGCTGCAGCACATGCTTATGATAAAGTTTTACTTACAATTAGGCTCAGGAAGAGATTAACAAAATAACTTGCCATCAATCTTATCCACCTTACATTATTTTTTCTCTCTTCATTAGGTAGAGAATCTTCACCTTTCAATTTAAAGAGAGCACATCATGGCTTTTCTCTTGTACATCTTAGCATTACAAACAGACAACCTATATTTTGAAGTCATTTTTATATAATATACGGGTTGTTTGAAGAAAGTCACTATATTATCGTGACGTAGATCCAACAACTGAGATGAATACTAATGGACTTAAAGTAGGATAATACAAATAGTGTGGATATGTTGGACAAAGAGGTGATTTATAATCTTAGAAGAATAGAGCAAGAAGGCATGAGACTTAATAATCCTACTCTAAATGAAACAGAGATAAAGGTCTATGATTATTTGGGGGGAATTTCCACTTAATATTTTTGAATAGTTATTTCCTTTGTATAACTAAACCATTTAAAGAAATAGCACCGATTAGCAGGAACGAAAGTGGTATTTTATTTGTAGGAGTGTATGTCTCAGAAGCAGTGCACTTAAGTCTGAGCTAATTGCTTCTGCATACTCAATGCCTCAAGTAGGGTCCAGAGAGATGAATGCTGAAGTAAGACTTGTGGCCAATTTGCAGAACTGCATAGCCTTCAGTAAGCATGGGAGACATAGCTACTCTCTCATTTTCATAGCCTCATCTCTTTTCCTCTTCCTGGAGATGATTGTGATGGCTGCAGAGGTTTTCTGGAATGAAATAATATAAAATCCTTAATTTTATTTTGTATGCACTATTCTCACACAAAGAATCCATTGCTTACATGTAAGTTCATGAGGAATATATTTTCAGAGAGGTGTTCATGTATTCAACACACACACACACACACACACACACACACACACACACACACACACACACATTTTATCCACATCACCCACCTTATATTATCTTCCTTCTTGATCTTGGAAGACATCAAAAACAATCTCATGAGTCAACATGCTTCCTTGAATTCTCAGTATGGTATTCTGAGCATCTTCTAAACTTTTTAGGAATAAACCTGAAATGAATTGGCCTTTCTACTTCTAACAGTAAATATCAACACTCAACTGAGAACTCTGAGGTGATTATTAGTTTTGATACTCAGACAATGTTTCCTACCCTATCATTCTTAATACTTGTATACTAAAGAGACTTCAAGATGATCTAAGTATCTCCTTCTAGTATTCCTTATTCCAGATATTTCCAAAACTTTTGGAAGAATGCTGACTGTAGCATTTCCTTGCATTTTCTTTTCCATTTATCCATATCCGTATGCAAATCTTCCTCATGAGCTTCTATTTAGGGCATTCAGTCTTGTTTTCCATTAGATATGAAGTTCTATGCAAGGGATCTAATATGAACTTTGTTTAAGATGTCATCCAAGTCTAAATATATACTTGCATCATGCTTCTGGATTTAATATTCATGTTTTTCACATATCCTAGGAGAATAATTTGGTTCAGGTCTTAGGTATTTGTTTCTCTTCTATCACTCCTGTTAATTTCTCCTGTTTTTCACAGGCTTCAGCTCTGGCATAGACAAGTCTATCCTTACCCTCAGTAGCTCTTTGTATTCATCATCACATGTGTTAGGCTTTCTTTGGCAAAATGAGTAAACAGCAACATGCTCTTATACTTTGAGCTAACTTCATAATCTTGACAGGTGCATATCTAATACTATAAACAGAAGTAGCGCAATGACACACAGGATATATGTATATGTATATTGCCTGATTATGGATAGAGGCATATCATTCATTATAATAAATACAAGGATTGTCCTCAGTTACCCAAGACTTGTACCCTAACACAACTAATGGAAGTTTCCAATCAGAATATGGGAGCTTTTATGGTGACCCTACATGTTAGCTCTCTAATCTATGGAGCTATACTCTATAGAGTATTTCATCTATACTTGATTTATAAACTAAAGAGTAAAATGTAAGGGAAATACTCAAGTAACTGGTATGTGTGTAGGGGAGAAGGGGGAGTGTTAAAACCACCAACTTGAAACATGGAATTCTGGTAGACAAAACATCTCATAATGGTTATGCTTATATAATTTTCTGATAAGCAAAATCCTACTGAATTTTTTTTATCTAAGATCAATATAAGGGTGCTGGAGGTAATAAAATTTATGATCTTACAGTGACCAAAGGATATTTCTAGAGCTCAGAGCAGATGAATGAATCAGAAGGCAGCATCATGCCTAATATACCTCTCTCTGACCCTAGACACCAATACCTCCAGTAATCTGCACATCACACTCCAAACGTCAAAAATCAAAACAATGAAGCAATGTGCAGAGAAGGAGTCAACAGGTTTAAAATAAGTATGAAGAAGCATCAGGAGTAAAGAGATTCTTGGAAAGCCCACTTGACAAGATTATTGATAAAGGCAGGCCAAAATGACCAGATATCAAGAGTGTGAAGTTTTCCTTAAATTAACTTGTCAGAATTTTTGGCAAAACTAGGCCATTTAAGTTCTGCAAGGTTGAGGACCAAGGTAGAGGCCTGACTGAAAAGAGGACTTAAGGAAGTCTATCTATGTTTACTCTCTTCTTTTGTTGAAGGAAAGATGCACATTGTTTATTCTTTTGAATAATGTAAGTCTATTTGTCAATCACTTCTTTTTGTTCACTAAAAAAATCTGAGCTTGTCTGTTAAGATTTGGTAAAAGGTCACCTGATGATGTTTCTAGATGTTGGGCTCAAAGTATCCCATGTGACCCTAAAGAGGCAGCTTGAGGCACAAAGGTAGCCCATTAAAGACCTGCTGTAGTGATAACTCATTTGAAGCTTGTGTCAAGTTGCCAGGTTTATTTAGGAGCATTTTTGGTCCTGGGGAGGACAAGAACCAGCTATGCAACACTAAGAATGCTAAAAAAGAATTTTAGAACCAAGTTTTATTCCTTATTGGCAGCAAATCACCTGAGAATTTTTCTTTCTTTTTTTTTTTTTCATTTTTTTATTGGTTATTTTATTTATTTACATTTCAAATGTTATCTCTCTATCCATTTCCCCACACACACAAACTCCCTATCCCTAACCCCACCCTTGCCTCTATGACAGTGATACCCCACCCACCCACCCACTCCTGTCTCAGCACCCTAGCATTCCCCTACCTGGGGGCATTGAACCTCCACAGGCCAAGGGCCTGCCCTCCCAGTGATACCTGATAAGGCAATCCTCTGCTACATATCCAGCTGTAGCCATGGGTCCTCCCATGGGGACTCTTTGGTTGGTGGTTGAGCTCTGGGGTGCCTGGTTGATTGATATTGTTGTTCTTCCTATAGGGTTGTAAACCCCTTCAGCTTCTTCAGTCCTTCTCCTAACTCTTCCATTGGGGTCCCTGTGCTCAGTCCAGTGATTGGCTGAGTGCTTCCCCATCTATATTGATCAGGCTCTGGCAGAGCCTCTCAGGGGACAACTATACCACGATCCTGTCAGCATGCGCTTCTTGGTATCAGCAATATGTCTGGGTTTGGTGTCTGCAGATGGGATGGAGCCCTAGGTGGGGCAGTCTCTGGATGGCCTTTCCTTCAGTCTCTGCTCCACTCTTTGTCCCTGCATTTCCTTTAGACAGGAGGAATTCAGGATTATTTTTGTGGTAGGTGGGTGGCCCTATCCCTCAAATGGGGGCCGTGCCTATCCACTGGATATGATCTCTACAGGTTCTACCTCCCCTGTTGGGTCCTGGGAACCTCTTGGCTCCCTTGCATCTGGGACTTTCTAGTGGCTAGAGACCCCCTCCCCCACTGCTACATACCTCCTTTCAAATTCCTGACACTTTGTACTTCTCCCCCCTTTTTCCTCTCCTCCTCTCTCCCTCCTAGATCCCTCTCTCCCTCTACTTCCCAAGATTATTTTATTTCCCTTTCTAAGTAGGACTGTAGCATCCATATTTTGGTGTGGTCTTCTTTCTCCTTGGGTTTCGTATGGCCTGTGAGTTTTTGCGTGGGTATTCTGAGCTTCTTCTTGGCTAATATCCACTTATCAGTGAGTACATACCGTGTGTGTTCTTTTGTGACTGGGTTACCTCACTCAGGATGATATTTTCAGGTTCCATACATTTACCTGTGAATTTCATGGAGTTATTGGATTTTATTTATTTTACGTATATGAGTATACTGTAGCTGTCTTTAGACACACCAAAAGAGGGCATCTGATCGATCCCATTACAGATGGTTGTGAGCCACCATGTGGTTGCTGGGAATTGAACTTAGGACCTCTGAAAAAGCAGTCAGTACTCTTAACCACTGAGCCATCTCTCGAGCCCAAAGTCTTTGTTTTTAATGGCTGAGGAGTTCCTAGATTTCTCTACAAATCAGATGACACATAAGCCAGGTACCAGGCTGTTGTTTTCCCAGGAAAGCCTTATTAGCATTGTTTCTCTAAAGGCAAGATCAGTACATGAAAGCTACCTGGTCATATCTGACTCTATGCCTAATTCTCAAATGTAACACACCCATCAAAACCTTTCCATGTAACCAGCTCTACCCCTTCTTCATTTTCAAGGTTTTTCTGCCCACTTAAAATCCTGAGATTCTATTTCAATTTTATAAATGTTTTTGTATTTTTTTCCAAAAAAGTTATTGAGTCTTTGAAAGGTATTGCATTGAATTCGTGCATCGTTTTGGCTTGTTTGACTTTCATAACAATGCAAAAATCTTTTCAATCAACGAACATGGAGATCTTGCACTAAATTTTTGTATAAAACAAAGTTTTATAGTTTTTGAGGTACAAGTCTGTGTCTCTCCATTAATTCCTAAGAAGTTTCTTGTTCTTGTACCATTTGGAGTGTAATTATTTTCTTAACTACCTTTTCAAATTGCTAATTCTTACTGCATAGAAATCAGTGTGGCAGACCCTCAGAAAAATGGACATAATACTACCTGAGGACCCAGCTATACCTCTCTTGGGT
>CM052704.1:68302806-68320741 GCA_028551405.1 Uromys caudimaculatus | reverse complement strand
GGTAGCCCCATGGAGGGAGCAAGAGCGTCAATGGGCCTGACCCTCCCCCTGGTCGTCCTGGAGTTCAGACCACTAACCAAAGAATACACATCTATTGACCCATGGTTTGGACTACATATGAGGCAGAGGAATCACCTCGATGGCCATCAGGGAGAAAGGAGAGGACTTTGGGTCTGAGGGTGCTAGAGGCCCTAGTAAAGGGGAATGTCAAGGTGGGAATATGGGAATGGGTGGGCGGGTAGGTGGGAGGAGGAATTCCCTCACAGATGCGGGGAGGGGGAGGGGATGGGGGTTTCCAAAGAGGAGACCCAGAAAAGGGGAAACATTGGAAATGTAAATAAAGTATCAAAAATAAAAAAAAAATAATAAAATAAAATAAAATAAAATAAAGAAATATAATTGATTTTTCGATGTTGACTTTGCATCCCATTGTTTTTCCTAATTCATTCTCTAGTTTTAATATTTTGTGTGGAATAATTAGGTCATATAATCTGAGAACACAGACATCTTTATCTCTTCCTATTCAGCTTAGGAACTTATACATCTTTCTCTTGACTAAGTGTTCTGACAAAACTTCTATTGGTATATTTGTTAAACAGCAGTAACAAAATCAGGGATTATTGCCTTGTGGCTCATCTCAGAGAAAACCATTTTAGTCTTTCAATACTTAGTAGCATGCTAGCTCTGGCTTTCCATATAAGACTCTTGGTTTCTTAAATATTTTTATTATTATATATTTATTTTGGTATAATTTTCTCCTATTCCCAGTTTTCTAAATGTTTTTATCTTGAAATATGTTAAATTTTGTCAAATGCTTTTTGAGTATAAGGAAATTCATATTAATCAATTTTTATCCCCTGCATTCTAGAAATAAATCTCACTTGGTCATTGCATATAGACCTTGAATATAATATAATGATATATGCTGATATTTTTCTGATGATATTTATTTCAATATTCGTCAGAAATACTGATCTGTAGTTTTCTAGTCATATGTCTTTATCTGGCCTCCACATATATCTATATGCATATGTAACCACACTCATGAAAACACACCTTGATAGGCACACCACACATGAATACACACAAGAAAGTATTTCATTTGATGTCTAATATATGTTGTGTCCTGGGAAACACTGACATATTTAATAAGTATAACTATTCTGTCATCTTATAAATTTGTTCAGTATGTGTCTGTTAGTGTTATTTTTTTGTTCATGTCCTATGTTTTCTTATTTATCTTATGTCTTGAATTTATCCACATTGACAGTGAAATATTGATATCATCTCCAGCTCTTATTATTATATAATTGTCTATTTCTTACCTTATTTCTATCCATTTTTTCTATTTACATGGTGCTCCAACATTAAGCATATAACATTCTTGGCACTGTATTATATTCGTGCTGTTTTAGAACATTTTGTTACTATGTAATATCCAATCTTGTCTGTACAGCTCTTTTAAAGTCTATTTTGTTTTATAAGTCTATGTTTAAATTTTATTTGTGAGTGGACCACACAAAAATATTTGTTAATATTTTTTTCATTCTTTTCAAGCTGTTTGAATTTTTGGATCTAAAGTGAATCTTTTCTGTACATGGAGAGTTTCATCATGTCTCTTTTAGTTGAAAAGGGCAATTAATTTACAATCAAAGTAGTTGCAGATAGGGAAGACCCAATGTCTGTCATCTGACTTTTTGTTTTATATGTGATTATTACTGTTTCTATCTCTTTCCCTGCATTCGTTACCTTAATTGACTTATTTTTCTTTAGATAATATTTCCTCTCTTCCTTTGTTTATATTCTATTACTATAAGTATTTCCTTTGTAATTGACATGGGGTCTACATATAACATCATGAAATTATACTCTAAAATCATGTAATCTTTACTTCAAAAACTTACCAAAACTGTTCCTCTATAATTCCATCCTACTCCTTTCACATTATATATTTACATTATGTGCACAGGTCACAGCAAAGAAAACAAAGAACGGAGTTAAATAGTACTTATTAATGATAATTCTTAAAATAGTACTGCCTTTACTAATTGTCTATATTTTACTAATTGTCTATATTGTCTATATTTATTTTTAGGAGAATACAGATATGCACAATGACCCTATATCTCCAATTATACAATTATACTGACAAACTATGCTTGATTTAACTAGTTCATAATTCAAGAGTCTGTCTAAAAACTGCTATCCCTATATTAAGGCTTAAGCACTAGGTTATAATTATTTTTAGTCCATTTCTGCTCTTAGTATGATAACATCCCTCCATCCCATGACATCCAATGTTGTGATAGGCAGCTTTGCCTCTGGACCATCTTTAAGGCAGTCCTAGAGAATCTATGGTAGGCCAGGGGTATCCTGTACTCTGGAGATTACTAATGGCTGTTCCTATGCATGGTGGTACAGGCAAAAACATGGTGGCATTGTTAATAGTTAAAAGTCCCCTGTAATCTGGCTGAAGTAACTTTCAAGAAACTTAAAGTGCCATCATCATCATCATAATCATCTTCATCATTATCTCTCTCTCTTTCTATAAATCTATATATCTATATCTATATATTCTTTTTCCCTCACTGGGTGTCAGACAACACAGATTCAGCTATGCTAACGCAGTCACATAGCAGAAATAATTAGGAGTTACCATGTATATTTGTGGTAGTTTGCTTGAGTGGTGTCTCCCATAGGTTCACACACTTGAACAATAGTCTCCTGTTTATAGTGCTGTTTGTGATGGTTATGGAGTTTTCAAATTATGGCCCTCATGAAGTTTCAGATGAGCATATTATTAGAAACTGGGCTTGAGAAAATATTTTGTAGTATTTTATGGTCTACATTCCAGCTGCCTTCTTCCTGAGTCCTAAGTACTTGCCTGGGTTTGGATTAAAAAATAATAGAATAATTTCTTTGGTGGAAGAAATTTTAAGACAGCATAACTGGTCTTTGGAACGGTTATTGTTGATGATTCTTGCAAGTATCTACAATGAAAAAGAATTAGAGGTGCAGAAAAAATGTACAGTTTGGTGTGATAAAAGAGAACTAGGAAGGAAAATGTGACAGCCAAAGCATATGCTTAAAGAGGCTCTAGATCTTACAAAAATCATCAGCATTAAGGAAAGGCCTGGTCTTCTTAGAACAGTGGGAAAGCTTAGCTCAAGACAAACATCACCCAGTTCTCCTTCAAATTTGTGGAAGGAGAACGCCCATGTGGTTGCTTTCTCCTAGGAAAAAAGTGTTTCAGTATACAAAAGCTGCTACTAAGAGAGCCAAAAGGAGTTTAGGATCCATTCCAAGTGGTCAGCTGAACTTGTCAGTGTGGTCCACGTGATACTAACTTTGGAGGCATGAGAAATACACAAGTTGTGGATTTTTCCTCGGGGGTTTCATAGGGGCATCAAGACCAGGCAACAGGGAAGTCTTTGCATGAAGGCCTTGAAATGGCAGGAGGCCATTGTGGGAAGTTATGAGAGTGAAGCCTAGTTTGAGACGAAGACTTTAAAATAATAAAGATGCTAGATCTATGAGACATCTGATATGGAGAGCTGAATGGAGTCTGTAATCAGATATATGTTGCAGACAGCAAAGCTGGAGGGTAAGCCATTTGAAATGAGACACAGTGCTATACAATTTGGTATTTATCCAACAGGGTTTGAATCAGTCCATGACCCAGTAACTTTTCACTATGTCCCCATTCTTCCATTTTAGAATATGAATATATATTGTATGCCATTTTATGTTAAATGTATGTAATTTTGGGGTCTTTTTATTGTCATTTTACTACTCAATATTATCTTGTTTAATACTCAATTTATTGGTTTGTTATTTAATGTACTAAAACTTTAATTTATAATATTTAATTAATTCTATATTTAATATCATTTTATTATTATTTATTACAGTTAAGAGACTTCCGTGAGTCATGGAAGAAACTTGAATGTTTGGAATTTTTTGTTTGGATACTTTATTTACATTTCCAATGTTTCCCCCTTTCCAGGTTTCCTCTTTGGAAACCCCCATTCCCTCCCCCTCGCCCACCTCTATGAGGGTATTCCACCTCCCACCCACCCGCCTACCCACTCCAGTATTCCCACCTTGATATTCCCCTTTACTGGGGCCTCTAACACCCTCAGGCCAAAAACCTATCATTCCCCTGATGGCCAACAAGGCCCTCCTCTGCCACATGTGTGGTCCGAGCCATGGGTCACTCGATTTGTATTCTTTGGTTGGTGGTCCAGTCTCAAGGAGGACCTGGGGGGGGGGGGTTGGGCCAGTTGACACTGTTGCTCCCTCCATTGGACTGCGAACTCCCTCAGCTACTTCAGTCCCTTCTCCAACTCCTCCATCTGGAACCTCTCTCTCAGTCCAGCGGATACTGTAAAGTGAAACTTGGTTATTATGAACTTTTGGGCTAATATCTACTTAGCAGTGAGTACATACCGTGTTTGTTCTTTTGTGACTGAGTTACCTCGCTCAGGATGATATTTTCAATTCCATCCATTTGCCTGCAAATTTCATTAAGTCACTGTTCTTAATAGCTGAGTAGTACTCCATTGTTTAAATGTACCACATTTTCTGTATCCATTCCTCTGCTGAGGGATATCTGGGTTGTTTCTAGCTTCTGGCTATTATAAATATGGCTGCTATGAACATAGTAGAGGATGTGTCTTTAATACATGTTGGAGCATCTTTTGGGTATATGCTCAGGAGAGGTATAGCTGGGTCTTCAGGTAGTATTATGTCCATTTTTCTGAGAGTCTGCCAAACTGATTTCCAGGGTTGTTGTACCAGGCACTGAAGGAGCTGAGGGAGTCTCCAGCCCCATGGAGGGAGCAACAGTGTTAACTGGCCGGACCCCCCGGTCCTCCTGGAGGCTGGACCACCAACCAAAGAGTACACATGAAGGGACCTATGGTTCGGATCACATATGTGGCAGAGGAGGGCCTTGTTGGCCATCAGGAGGAGGAGAGGCTCCAGTAAAGGGGAATGTCAAGGTGGGAATATGGGAGTGGTTGGACAGATGCATGTGAGGTGGAATTCCCTCATAGAGGTGGGGGAAGGGGAGGGGGTAGGTGGTTTTCAAAGAGGAGACCTAGAAAGGGGGAAACATTGGAAATGTAAATAAAAAAAAAAACATGTGATCATTCAGCCTCCTAATTCTGCTGCCATGATATCTCAGCCATTGTAAACTCTAAGTAAAAATATTTTATTCTTCCATAAGTTGCTTTTGTTCTCAGTGTTTTATCACATTGACAAAAGGTAACCAATGCAAAATCAAGGTAAGTAACAGGCTGGTGAATGAATTAAAAGGACATTATGTTTGTAGCTCAGGTTTATTCTTCATAGGTTCATCTTAAAATAATATAAGGAAAAGAATGATGATAAACTCTGATAATGGCAAATTTTATTTTATAGTTATCCCCTAGATTAGAGACAGATGTCCAGGTATCAAACTAATACAAAATCTTCAAAGAAAGGGAGAAATGTGATGCTCTACAAAAACACAACCTGAATTAATAGAAACATGAAAATGCCTGATGATACATACGAGACAAAAAAGATTATAAGACAAAGGCAAGAATTAGAAAAACTAAATATGGAGAATTTAATTTTTTTTGAAGTGGAAATATCAACAAAGAGATAAAATAAAGTTCCAAGGTCAAATAATGGCTGTGGTCTCTCAAAATAGGAGACAACCTCTGTTTTCTCTTTTGGATTGTATAGTTTTTGTATTTGTATTAAGGATTTTAAGCATTTTGATTTAACTTTTGTTATGGTTTAAGAAACAGTAAACTACATACTTTTACATGTGACTATGTATCTACCTCCATCCTCCTTATTTATAAAAAAAGATTCTTTTCACTAATTTAATGATCTTGGAACCTCCTTGCAAGTAAGCTAACCGTTTTCAATCCAGTTTCATTAACCTATATATGTGTCTCTATGAGAGTAAGAAATATTTTAGCACAGTTCCTCTGAACCAAGTATTGAAATAGCAAAGTATGTCTTCCTATTTTGTTCTTTTGTAACTTTTTTCTTTGTTATTCTGTGTGAAAGAAGACCTTGGAATTCTTCAATCTGGGGACGGACTGAACATCTGAACTATTTTGATTCATATCAGTGATTTTTTTTGAACATTTGGCATAGTTGGTGCTAATGAAATAACTTATTGAATGTGTTTTTATTGTTCACTTAGATGTTTCCACCATGTTGTATCAATTTGGCTTCTAGGAGGGCTTTAGAGTGAGTACCTAGTCAGTTTCAATAGAAAGCAAACACACCCAAGCTTGGTGACCTTCCCTGGAAACACACTCTTATGAGTTTTCAGTCACTATTGCTGAAGGAATTAAGAGCTGTCCATGTGATTGCAATGGTGAATGATTAATTGGCAACTCATACATAGATCATTCTGGATTCCACCCTTTGAACTCATTTCCTTTGCTGATTTTTATCTGTGTCTCTTCACGGTCATTTACCATAAATGTTATAGTGTATGAACTGAATAAACTCAACAGTTGGGAAGTCACAGCACTCTACTTGACATTCTAGTTTCAGGGCCTCTAGAAAAACTTGTAGGTCAACTCCAAATATTTATGCTAATACCTCAGTCAACTTTTGTCTAATTCTGGAGCAAACATTTATTAATATCACTGAAAAATTATTTGTACTCTCCCCTTTGTTCCAAATCAAATACATGCATGTTAAAAATCTTAGCCTAGATTGCTGAAATAAATATACATATAGATTACTCACAAAAGTATTAATAGCAGAAAGGAATAAGGAGTAAAATTAGTTAAAAGCAGGCTGAAGAGATGGCTCACAGCTTAAGAGATCTTATTGCTCTTACAGAGGACCCACGTCTGATTCATGACACCCATGCAAGGTTTCTTAAAACCTCCTGTGACTCCAGTCCCAAGGGGACCTGATGGCTCTGGCCTCCATGGGCACTGGGACTCAGGCATACACATATGCGCACAAAGAATTCAAAATAAAATATAAATATTTTATAAAGACAAAGTAGTAAAAAGGAAAAGGAATCATAAAGATGATGGTCACATACCAACAGTAACTAGGTCCCATCCACAGGCAGTCTTCTGAGAATGCATAGAAACTATGTCTCAGAGACTGTACTGGCTAGTTTTGTGTGTCAACTTGACACAAGCTGAAGTTATCACAGAGAAAGGAGTTTCAGTTGAGAAAAATGCCTCCATGAGATCCATAGGTAAGGCATTTTCTCAATTTGTGATCAAGGGGGGAGGGCCCCTTGTGAGTGGTACCATCTGTGGGCTGGTAGTCTTGAGTTCTATAAGAAAGCAGGCTGAGCAAGCCAGGAGAAGCAAGCCAGTAAGCAGCATTCCTCCATGGCCTATGCATCAGCTCCTGCTCCTTGTCCTGCTTGATTTCCAGTCCTGACTTCCTTTCATGATGAATAGCAATTGGAAGTGTAAGCTTACTAAACCCTTTCCTCCCCAATTTGCATCTTGGTTGTGATGTTTGTGCAGGAATAGAAACCTTGACTACGACAAATTGGTACCAATGTAGTTGAGTATTCCTGTGACAACCTGATCATGTCTTGGGGAGGACTGTGGAAGGACTTTGGAACTTCGGGCTAGGAGATCCATTCAGTGTTAAGAGCTTTGTGGGATGTTGTGTAGGAGCTTGGAAGATAATGTTGAGAGCAGTGCAGAAGATGGAGGCCTGGCTTGTGAAATTTCAGAGGGAAGATTTAAGACTCTTATCATGGTCATTGCTATTTTGACTGTGAAGATTCTGTGTAGAACTACTAAAGCAAAACCGTTGCATTGCTGAGACTATTGATGCTGGTTAGCTGGAGCTAAGATATTAGCAGTGATTAAGAAAAGACCAGCATCATTGGGGTGAAATCTTCTGAGAAGTGCTTGAGAGCACAGAGGCTGCATTCCAGAGATAGCCAGGGTTGTACCTTGTGCTGTGGCTGGACTTGGTAATGTGTAAGAATCACCCAGGTGGTACTGGTTTTGAAGGCATTAAGGAGTCGTGAAGAGCAGCTGAGGCCTGGGCACTGTGAGAGGCCATGGAAGGCCATTGGTGAAGATGCAGCCTCTGTTGCAATTGATGGCCCAGGACCGAAGGAGTTATGCAAAGAATGTGAGGCTTGGCATCATGATAAAGCCTAGTTGCAGCAGAAGACAGCAGTGTTTTGGAGATACCAGTATCATGAGATGACCACCAAGAACAGCAGCAGCAGTGGAGTACAGGCATCTGGAGCCTAGAAGACAGTGTGAACCTCAAGATTGTGTTATTTACTGAAACATCTGTTTCTAGTTGTGGTGTGGCTCAACCCATTTAACATAGACCTTTAATCCCTCTGGCTGGAATACAGATACATCCTTAGTACACACCTTTAGTCCCAAACAATGAAGGTAAAGTTAGTTTGTAGAAAGAAGTAGCCATGTTTTAAAGTGATGTTTAATTGAGTGGCAGATAGAGTGAAGAATCAGAGAAAGATTTGACAGAATAGGATATGCCCAAATTTTATGAGAAGAGAAAGAAAAGCACAGAGAGATAAAGAGAGGCAATTTATCATAACAGTTATATAGAAAGAACAAACTTGACATAGGTGAAGATAAAACAAGCCAGAGAGTGAAAAGGAGCCAGAAGAGTAGAACATATTGCCAAATTTAGTACGAGGCCAAGCAGAGTAATTCAGGAGAAGCCAAGAGAAGCCAGATTGAATAAGTCAGCTTGGAGAAGATTTTGGTCCAGAACAGCCAAGTTGAGCAGGCAAACAGAGTTCAGAAAGACCTAGGAAGGGGAGAGCTTATTCAGTAGCAATTCTCAGAGGCTGAAAACATTCTAAGTCTAGATAAAATTCTACAGAGGATAGAAGCTTCCAGGGATGGGCAAAGGTTAGCAAACAGAAGCAATAAGCCCTCCAAGTCAAAAATCTCCCAGGTGAATAAAAGTTTTATTTACAATGTCTAAAATGAAAACTATGAAATACTGATAGAAGAAACTGAAAAGGATACAAATACATGGAAAGATGTTCCATGCTTGTTGGTTGGAGACATTCATCATGTTAAAATATCCATAAAATACCTACCAACACATCAAAATATTGAAGTACAAAAAATCCTGAAGTTTGTAAGAAACCACAAAATTTACCAAATAGTCAAATCTATCTTGACCACTAAACTTAAGGTACCTCAGTATTTGAATTGAAAACAAACTACAAATTGTTAGAAATGAAAACTGTATGATACTGACATAAACCCATACTCCTTGATCAGTGGAGCAGTATACAGAACTTAGAAATAAACCCCATACATTTACAATCAACTGCATTGAACAAAGAAACAAATAACACAACAGCCAAGGCAGACTCCTCAGTAAACAGTGCTATGCAGACAGTATACACAGTGCAGAGGAATTACACCAGAATATATATCCCTCACTAGTTATAGATATCACCTATGAATAGATTAAAATACTTAAATATATGGCAAAAAATAGTTGTAACTACTAGAAGAAACCATGGGAAATTCTTCAAGACACTGACCTGAGCAAAAATTTTTGATATCACACAAAACACAAACAACAAAGTCAAAGTTAACAAGTGGAATTAGATGAGGCTCAAAAGCTTCTGGAAAATAAAATATAAAAAAAACAGCAGTGCTAATTAACAACTTCAAAATGGAAAAAAGTACATTTAAACTGCATATCTAATAGATATTAATATGCAGACTATACAAGGAATCAAAATCATTCAATAGAATTCAATGACCTAAAAATTCAATAAAACTATGGGGAAAAGTATGGAATTTGAAGATGTTAATAGATAAATTTTTTAGAAGCTCAGCACCCCTAATTATGAGAGAAACCCAAATCAGGACGACAAGGAGATAAACACATCACCCCAGTAAGAATGCTATTACCAATAAGAGCAAGGAAAATTCACATTCATCTTTGGTGAGAATGCAAGTTAGTATAACTTGTATGAAGTACAGAAAAGGATGTAGGTAGACCTACTTTACAACCCTTGTAATCCCACTACTAGACATTTCCCTCTAAGAAACAAAATCAACATGTTAATGAGATCCCCACATTCCAAACTTATTGCAGCCCTGTTTAAAACTAATAGATGAAGGAAATGGGATCGTATTTGACCATAACCAGGAATGAAATCATTTCATTTCTGATAGTATGGATAGAACTGAGATCCTTATGGTAAGTAAAATGGGGAAGACAAATATTACAGGATTGTGCTTATATGTAGGCCCTAAACCACATGAATTTATGGGAGTTAAAAGTAGAACTATGATTATCTGAGACTGGAAAGAGCAGTAGGGATGGGACTGTATAATGGCACCACGACATAATTAAGTGAGCAGTGATGCATAGCATATTTCAAAATGACTGAAAGAGAGAATTTTGAATGCATTTGTCCTGAAGAGGAAACAAGAAGTCTGGAGTGATATAGACTAATAAACTTGATTTGATTTTTACCCAATGTTTTCATGAAGCAAAACATCACTTTTTACCTCACGATGGGGAATATGATGTGGTAATCAAAAAATTTCAACTAAAAAATTCCTGTCAGTCTAGAATTTTAAGGGCTTCCTCCACAGCAAAAAGAGCAGGTTTCCAAAGCATACCTTTAGCCTATTGCCCCCTCTCTGGCATGACTCCACTGACACATGGGTTCTTCATTGTCATTTCCCTCTGAACTTCCAGAAGAACCAGATATACCTCCACATCCACTCCAAATACTGAAAAGCTGAACTGGATTAGTCGATAGACAGAGTTGTTTCTTGTCCAGGGCATCCAGGTAGCACTTCCTCTTGATTTAATGCGCCACCTCCCAAGAAGCTTGATCCCCATTATAGCAGCCACACCATAAGGATGGACAGTGGAATCAGGCCAGGGGACATCACCGTCAGACACTAAGCATGAACACAATGTTAAGCCACAGATTTGCATTCACAAAAGCTGGAATGTAGGCAGAACAACCTCAAAGATCTACTTCCTTAAGGAAGGGCTCATTTTCTGTATAAAAATCCAGCTGAGCAGAGATCCCTCAACAAATCCAAGAGTCCAGAGGGCTTCAGCATCTAAGGTAAGACTCCCTGTTAGAAATTTCTAACAGTCTGTGTTGTTTATTGTGGTTGGGAACTTTTGACAACCTAAACTTTATCTCCTTTACTTTCACTGCACATGTTTTGACTTATCTCTCATGTTATAGCTGTAAGAGTGAGGATCAGAAAGGGGGTCCTTCTATAAAGAGCAGCATTATGCTAACAGCCAGTCATGGGCCAAGGCACATCAATGTCCTCTTGTTGAGAACTTTCATCATCAAAAGTACTGCACAGTGCATTTGGATGCTCAAATCTTAAAATATTCTTTGCTATATGAATCTATGATCCATCAATGAATATAATAAAGAGAAGTAATTCTCTAACATACAGGATAAAAGTAATTACTGGAAATAGAAGAGTCATATTCTTACTAAGACAAAAGAAGGAAGAATACTTGGAATTGTACAGAAGCCTGAAGTGGGGAAGCCATTATGGGTGATCCTGCATGAACAAGCATCAATGTAGTCAGAACTCACAGTAAAAGCATGTATAGAAAAAGTGTGAATTGGGGCTCAGTTGTGAGTCTTGTAGGAATGAGGACAGCCTTCCTGTAAGAGTTCCATTCTAGAGTTCTTTGCCCTGTCATTCTCTGAGATTATAGAAAATCTGGAGATCCCCAGCAATCCTAGAACCCCACTGTCACTTTGAGTTGTGTTCTGTTTACGGTTTGTACACAGTTTAAAGAAAATGGAGAAAAAAATCAAAGAAGGGCTTCACTCACACAGTTGTGGAAAACAAAATAACAAATTCAAGACACCTGTGAAGAAGAAGTAGTTTTAATGTACCATTCTGCAGAAAGGAATGCCAGCAGAGAAAAAAGATAAAGGTGTCTGCAGTGTCAGATTGTTACAAGATCTTAAGAAACTCTTGACCTTTTTTCCTGTAGGCCAGGACTTGCTCCCTTCACAAATTCTTCTGACAATTGGTTTAGGACACAGAGCTTTATCTAATTAATAATAAGTATTATTATACTTATAAAATAATGCATTTATTTTTATCAAATAATATTACTAAATCAAAATAGCAATATTATTAAATGATTATCACAAAGCAAACTGCTTGTGGTTATCTAACTCACAGACAAGCAGGGGAGAGGGGGTTCTATGTCTTTTGTGATCTGCAACTGGGAAGAATGTGAAATCCACATCATACTGTAATTGACCATAACCATTTATTTCTTATACAGAGATGATCAAGTTGCCTTAATCTTTTGCCTTGAGAATGAGTAACAAATATAAAAGTAACCTATGATTTCCATTCAACTCAGAGAAATAGAAGAGTCTTTAATTTATAGGGAAAATGCAAATAGGAAATTTTGGGATTTTACCTATTCCCTCAAAACACTCAATCGGATGTCTTGTATCTAGGGTCAACATCCTTTGAAGCATGAGTTCTTACCAGCAAAAGCAGCCCTTCGTCCCACCTCCTCAGCTTCAGCAGCATCAGGTGAAGCAACCTTGTCAGCCTCCACCACAAGAAAAATTTGTTCCCATAGACACCTCTGAACCATGCCACACAGATGTTCCACAACCAGGAAACACCAAGATTCCAGAACCATGCAGCACAAA
Organism: Uromys caudimaculatus; assembly: GCA_028551405.1. NCBI lineage: Eukaryota > Metazoa > Chordata > Mammalia > Rodentia > Muridae > Uromys > Uromys caudimaculatus. Next base: position 68,308,050 of record CM052704.1, on the reverse strand, counting down.
AGTGCCTGAGCCAGGCTACACTGTTGTCCTCGAGCCAGATTATACCACAATTCCTGGGCCATGTTCTACCAACATCCCTGGGCCAGATTGTACCGTGGTTCCTGGATCATGCTCTACCAACATCACTGAGCCAGATTATACCACAATTCCTGGGCCATGTTCTACCAACATCCCTGGGCCAGATTGTACCATGATTCCTGGATCATGCTCTACCAACATCACAGAGCCAGATTGTACCACAGTTTCTGGGCCATGCTCTACCAACATCCCTGAACCAGGCTGTGCCATTGCTCCTGGGCCGTGCCCTACCAATATCTCTAAGCCAAGCTCAGAGCCATGCTCTACCAATCTCTGTGAACCTGGCTACCTGAATGCTTCAGAGCCTACCCACGCCAAGGTTCCTGATCAGGGATACACCAAGATACCTGACCAGGGATACTCTAAGGTACCAGAGCCATGCCAGACCAGGGTTCCTGAGGTGTGCCCCACAACTGTCACCCCAGGATTAGCTCAGCAGAAGACCAAGCAGAAGTAATATAGTCCATAGCCAGCCAGGCTCTTGAAGAGCTGACCACCTGCTGCTGAAGTCTTTCCTGTCTATTTCTGTCACCATTATCTGGTGACCATGCAACAATATTTTGCTACAGTCTCTATTTGTAACCTAAACTTGCATGCTGTTGTCTTCTCCATATCTGCCAAGGTATCTTCAGAGCCTCTGAGTTGAGCAGAACATCTTCAATGCTCTCTGGAGTTCATCTGAAGAGGAACTCTAAGTGATTTTCTATGGGAAAAAGGCATGTTTCTGCATTAAATCATTACTTTTAACTCCACTTTTGCCTTTGTGTGATATTTGCTGAAATGTTTTCTTTCCTTTGCCTTTCTTTGTGAGTCAAAGTCTATATACTGATAAGGGTGGTATGGATGTAATCTCATTAACATTAATTCTGTCACAATGCATTCACAAAAGGCTATGAGGACACACATTAAGAGGCTCTCCATGGGAGAGTGTTTGGGTATTGTTTACTAGTACTCAAAACCTGTTCCTTTGGAACACTAGCTTAAACAAGGTCCTTCTGTTCTTCACTGAGCCTTACCTAACTGTTTTCTCTGCCCTATGCTACCTCTTATCCTCAGGATTGAAGTCACCATTCAATGAATAGTTACTTTTATACTCTTTCTTCTCAGTCTTCATTCTCTCATTTTTTCCTTTTAATTAGCCTCGATACATACCAATCCTCTCTCCCTGCACATCTCTACACACTCTCATGATCACTTGCACAAATTCTACCCTCATTTACTCAGGCAATGTTCCCTTTCTCCAGACACTCAGCACATAAGAAGTCCTGCATCTGGAGACACAAAAAGCAAGGAAAGTACAGTGTTTGCCTTAGACAGATCTGTTTCCTCTAGCGATTATAATATTCTGTGCCCTTTTTAGACACACATGCATACACTATGCATTCCTTCTACGTTTCCCACCCTCCTTTTTCAGAGTCTATCTGCCCAGGAGTAATGCACAGGACAATTTATCCAGTGATTAAAACAGAGCATAAGTTTTAAATGAAGACATGGAATCCACAATCTAGATGAGTTAGGAAAGTGCAGGTCACTGAGCTTTGACATCCCAGGACTAAAAGTGGGGCTAGAACAGCTACTCCATTGTTCTACCTACCAACCAACCAAACAAATAATAAAAATGATAAATATGTGTTTGTGTTTCACCTAGAACTCAGAATTTCAGCCCCTTGCTATCTCCTATGAGATAATCTTGGTTTCAGGGATGACAAACAGGTGAGTCTGTGTACAGAGCACAGGGTAATGGAGAGACATCTCTAGCAGTAAGCAAAACATAAAAGCTGCAGAAGTCCCTAGGGAACAAGTTGTGTTCTTAGTAAGTCCCACAATGTCAGAGGTAATGAGTCAGGTGTCAAGCAGAAGCAGCATGTTACACAAGTACTTCAAGTAGGTTTCACAAGCATTTCTGAAATATATGGAAACTCAAGAAGAAAACTCACTCTCCCAGTCATCACAACGTGATGAGAAGTTGTTAGACCGGCAGGAGAGAAAGACTCTCTTGTACCTGATAGGCGCTTACATGCTGAGGTAGCTTCACATTACCACAGGGTTCAGGGGTGGAAAACTTTAGAGATGAGTCCAGGATGAATCACTATTAAGTAAGCTAATTCTAAGAACAGATGCCGAGTGGGTGATATGAAGCTACTGTGAATATAGAATAATATACTTTCATTGTGCTTATTGTTTAGAGCTATTTCAAAATATTTTAAATATATTATGTATTATTATATATCAACTTATAATATATAATAAAATGTTATCTGCTATATTTGTTTACAGTGTATTCTGCAAAGTTCTGTAGCATTGATGCAATATGCAGTATACACCTTTGTTAAGATACATGGATTCAAATGAGCTTCTGAAACATGTAAAAACCCTAGTGCTAAATTCAGCAAAATATAAGTAATGGTTGCTCATTGCACTTTTTGTTAATGTTCATTTTTGTCTGTCTTTCAGAATAATTTGCATTGTGTGATGCTATCTTGTATTTATTTTATTACTTTTATTGTGATACTTCATATAAGTCAGTTGATTTATTAGTAATCTCATGGAAACACATGTATTCTGCCCTTTCAAAAGTATTCCTGGGTTCTTCAGCATAAATCCCCTACAGGAAGAGCAAGGATCTTTCTGAAGAGTCCTTGCTGAAAGAGTTCCTAGTAGCTTTACTCTCCACACATAGAATTTTTTTTTATTATTATTCTTTAATCTCTTTTTACAGTCCAGACTTTATGCCCCTCCTAGCCCACCTTCCAACTGTTCCATATCTCACACACACACACCTACACCCCTATCTCCAAGAGGATGTCCCCATCCACCCCCACCCCACCAGACCTCCGATCTCCTTGGGGGCCCAAGTTTCTAAAGGGTTATATGCATCTTCTCTGACTGAGTCCAGACCCAGAAGTCCTCTGCTGAATATGTGTTAGGGGCCTCATATCAGCTGGTGTATGCTGCTTGGTTGGTGGTCCAGTGTTTGAGAGATCCTGGGGGTCAGTCCAGGTTAGTTGAGACTGCTGGTCTTCCTATGGGGTCTCCCTCCTCCTCAGTTTCTTCCAGCCTTTCCCTAATTAGACCACAGGGTTCAGCAGCTTCTGTCCATTGGTTGGGTGGTAATAGCTGCATCTGACTCTTTCAGCTGCTTTTTCAGCCTTTCAGAGGGCAGTCATGATAGGCCCCTGTTTATAAGCCATAATGTTTGTAAGACAGTAACAGTGTTAGGCCTTGGGGCCTCTACTTGAGCTGGATCCCACTTTGAGCCTGTTACTGGACCTCCTTTTCTTCAGGCTCTTCTCCATTTTTTCCCTGCAGTTCTTTCAGACAGGAACAATTCTGGGTCAGAGTTTTTGACTGTGGGATGGCAACCCCATCCCTCCACTTGATGCCCTGTCTTTTTACTGGAGGAAGACTCTACAAGTTCCCTCTCCCCACTGTAGGGCATTTCATCTAAGGTCCCACCCTTTTAGTCCTGAGAATGTCACACCTCCCAGATCTCTGGTACATTCTAGAGGGTCCACCCATCTCCTGTCTCCCGAGGTTGCCTGTTTCCATTCTTTCTGCTGGCCCTCAGGGCTCAGTCCTGTTCCCCTCAGCCAACACTTGTTCATGTCCCCCTCTTCCCTTCTGTTGCCTTTCCCATCCAAGTGCCCCCTTCCCCCCTTCTGTGATTGCTTTTTTTTTTTACACATACTTAATAATCACTACATTTTATTTGTTGTCTGCATAAATTCCTGTGAATGTATGAGTGTCATGCAGTGTGTGGAGGTCAGAGAACAACCTTCAGAAATTGGTTCTCCTACACTGTGTGGTCCCAGAGATCAAACTCAGGTTGCCTGTTTTAGATACAAGCCCCTTCACCCACTGGCTTTATCCCCGGCACTGTTCCATATTTTCATCCCAGCCTTCTCCTATGGAACTGGAACGATCCAAAAACTGACACTAGCAGCTCGAAAGTTCCCAGCCCAACCAGCTGGCCAGGCATTTTCTATAAATCTCTTACTTTTCCACCGAACTGTGACGATTACTGTAACTAAAGCAATTGGGTTTCTCTGGATTCTTGCTTTTTCTGCCCTATTGACTCTATAATGGCCAGGGGAAATGTTTGCCCATCATCTGTCATTCTTTAACTGGCTACTCTTTGGGTACCTCAGCAATGACCAGCCCAATCCCAAACGGGGACATTCCAATCTTCCTCCCATACCACTTCCTATGAAAACTGGGAGAAGGCTCCCACTCTATCACATGAGCCTGATCTCTCCTCAGAACACACCCCTTCTGTGCTGCTGTCTGTCTGTCCGTGGCATTAATACTCTTCTCATAACCTTTTTACTCCAAAGAGTAATCTTTCCTCAGTATCCCCTAAGAATCCTAAACTCAAAACCTTCAGACTTCTCTGTGATTAGCTGGTGCTCTCTTTCTCCCAGTGTTAGGCTAATGGTTTGGAAAGCAAAACAGTGCTTTGGCATGAAAAAATCTTGAACTTCAAGCTATGTGTACACAATTTGGCACATATCCGGTTGACATTTTAGATTACTGGATCGCTATCATAACTTCTACACATCACAAATGACATTTGGTTTTTCCCATGATTCTGCTTTTGTTTTCTACATCTTTGTTTCCTCGTTCTTTTGGGCTCATAACCTCCATGGTTAAAAAAGTCTATTTTCTTGTTCAGGTAAAACTGAGTTATTGAAACAGTCTCCAGTACATCTGTATTTCAGACCTGGAAAAGTCTCTAGGTATGTCTGGGTCAATCACTCTCCCAAACTAATCCTCAGTTCAGTTTTGTTCATTTTTCCCAGTTCCATCCCCTCTTCCCTGCCTGTGCTCCATTATGTCCGAGAGTTGATCTCCTTCCTCAAATTTACCACCTCATATACTCCCAAAGAATCAACCACCTAACCTGAGCAATTGATGGAATGTATCACATTGCTATACAAACTGCTTACTCTTTCCACACTACTCATCAAATTTATGATTCCTGGATTCACCTGAGAGTTCTCCTAACTTGAAGCCCATAAAGGCAGGACTCTTTGCAGTCTAGCTCAGGGCTCCTCTGTCAACTCAAAGCTTAGCCTACTGCCCAACAAATGGCTGGAGCCATTTAATGTTGGCTGAAGTGTTGAGAGGTTTATCCCTTTGCTGAATAATCAAGTGGATTTGATGACA
>CM052704.1:68290113-68302706 GCA_028551405.1 Uromys caudimaculatus | reverse complement strand
CACACACACACACACACACACACACACACACACTACACATAAGCAGATACACAGACACATATACAAGTATAAATGTGTTTACATTAAACAAACAAACAAAAAAGCAGAGCTAGCATGGCTCAGCAGGTAAAGGTGCTTGAACCAAGCCTGACAAGTCTGACGATTTGAATTGAATTTGATCCACAAAACCCACATGGTAGAAAAAAAGAACCAACTTCTGTAAGTTGTCCTCTGATCTCCACATGCACACCATGGCACACAAGTACACAGACTATAAAAGTTATATATATATATATAATATATATATATATATATATATACACATAATTTATTATTATAATTATAAATATATAGTTATATATAATTTATTTTTATCTCTGCGTATGTGTATATAGTGTGTGAGTGTGTGTGTTTGTGTGTGACTTGTGTTCAGGTGTCAGTTAAGGTGAGAGCAAAGAGATAAATGAAAAGAGTTAAGTCCCTTGGAGCCATAGCAACAGGTGTTTGTCAGCTTCCTGATGTGGTTACTGGGAACCAAACACATGTGCTCTGGAAAAGTAATAAGCACTCTTAACCATTGAGCTATCTCTCTAGCCCAAAAATTCTTTAAAGCAACTTAATGAAGAAAGAATTTATTTGGGTCATGATTTCAGAAGGTATAAACTATGATGGGTTAGTTCCATTGTCAAGGAGCATGTGACAGAGCCCCTGGCAGCACGACCAGAAAACAAAGAGATACATGAAAACCAAAAGAGGATATAACTTCCAAAGACATCCCTTAATAGTCTATGTCTTATAGTTAAGTCCCAGATTTCAAGAATTCTACAGACACCCAAAATAGGGGTATGTACCAGAATTTTTAGGCAATCCATTGTATCTGGCATGAACCTGGAGTGATAGCACCTAAGCCTTTGAAGTGCCTTTCTTCCATCAAGCCTCCCACTTAACTCAGAACACCAACCAGCCACCAACTGGGAACCAACTGTTTAAACACTTGACATTGTAGGAGATATTTCACATTCAAACCGGGGCACTTCACCTCTGCTCCCACAGGATCATGATTATCCCATAATGTAAAATGCATTTGATCAAACTTCAAATTTTCATATTGTATGTACTGCCTAGTTTTATGTCAACTTGACACAAGCTAGAGTCATCAGAGAGGAGGGAGTCTCAGTTGAGAAAGTACCTCAATAAAATCCAGCTGTATGGCAGTTTTCTTAACCTCCATGAGAGGTGACTTGCCCATTTGTGATTGGTGCCATCCCTGGGATGGTGGTGTTGGATTCATAAGAAAGCAGGCTGAGCAAGCCATGAAGAAAAAGACAGTAAGCAGTGCCCCTCCACGAACTCTGCATCGGCCTCCAGATTTTTGCCCTATTGGAGTTCTTGTCCTGACTTCCTTCAGTAATGAACTACAATGTGGAAGTATAAGTCAAACACAGTTTCCTCTTTCAGTTGCTTTGATCATCCTGTTTCATCACAACAATAGAAACCCTAACACAGCCTTAACTGTTTCGACACTGCTGAAACATATAAACAATTATTTTAAAATTGAAGGAAAACTCTTGATTTTGAGCTGATATAAAATAAAACAAATTATATACAGTTAGAAACAAGATAGAGAGGACCAGACCAAAAGAGACTGAAACTCAGCAGGGCCAACATTAAACCCTTTAGCTCTCTGCCAGCACTAGATAGTGTGATGACACTATCTCAGTTCCAACAGACTTAAGCAGCACCAACTTCTAATTCTGTCACCAGCAGTACACCTGGGCTCCCTCTTGGGGCTTTTCCTACTTCATGCAGCTTTCCCTTGCAAAGATTATATATATATATATATAATCTCCACCATCCTAGGGACTCTATTGCAGGTTGAGGTCATCTTCAAAGCTTCACTCACTGTTGTCCTGTTTGGACTTCCCTCAATAGTCTCGGTTTTTCCCTCTGGGGCCTCCCTTGGATGACTTTTTAACTTGCATTCATGTGCCACCTGGATCATTTCAGTTCCATCAGCCTAAGCCAGAATCAATTCCTTCCTTCGACACCACATCTCTTTCAGCATCCCAAGTGCCTACACAGTTGGCCACGCCCCTAGGCCATTGTCTCCCAAGAAGGCCTGTAGATGACACTTTCTTTTTGAAGGAAAGTATTTCAGATACATATACATATTTTATTTTAATTTTTTCATACAATGTATTTTGACTATGGTTTTTTCTCATACTACAACTGTTCCCATGTTTTCCCCACCTCCCTACCTACCCAACTTCATCTCTTTTTCTTCATTGTTTTTCCTCACCACTCCTGCCTAAAACCAAAATAAAATGAAAATCAAAACAAACAAACAAAAAACAGTAAGGCAAAAATATGGCCAAACAAAACTAAAACTGTTATCTTTCAGAGAGGGATTACACACTCAAAGCACACCTCCCATTGCCCCATGGTAAAGTGCTCAGTTTCTCTTTAACGATGGGATTCTCAACTATTTGTTGTCCCCTTTACAACGTTAAATGCAATTATGCTCTTTTCTAGAAAAACTGATGTAGAAGAAACCCAAAGTAATAAAAATCAATGTTTTAAAGTATTTACTAATAGATTTGTTTAGGGGACATTAACTCATACAAATGGGATTTATCTAAGGGAGCACTGTCTCCAAAACACTCCAAAGATAAGTAATGTTCCAACCAGGCCTGTTAGAGATGAGCGAAATTTAGGACGTTAGGATGTAAATGCTTATTCAGCAAGATTGACAAGCCATTAGGCCCTGGTTCCCATAACAAAGATACATCTCTAAAGGCCAGCTTGGGGGGGGGGGGGTAGTGAGGATTACAATGAACAAGTTCCTATCTTCCATTAAGTACCCTATTTTTTTTAATCAGGAAAAACATATTTCTGACAGGTGGGCAAGATGACCCTGGATAACAGTCATTCATAAAATGGCAATACCATTTTACTTAAAATAACATTGGTGATATCTTTGCTGGGTAAACCCGGGCAGCTACACTTTCAGTCTCCTGTCTCTGTTTAAATTTTTTGAAGTGTAACCTAAGGCTAGACCAGAAGGACATTTAAGTATGGCAGTGTATATGAAATGCGTAAGTATAAGATGTAAATGAGCTATCTTCTGGTTGAGGCTTGTTCCCTTTTGTGCATTAACCAGAACAAGTTGTGCACTAATATTAGTGAGTTTTTTTTCTTTATTGATCTCTAAGTGTGTGAAATGATTTCTCACTTGGAAGGCATATTAATTATATAACACCATAACTTCTCACATGACTATCAGGAGCTATTCAAACACATGCTCCTGAGGAAAAAAATTTGAGTTTAAATCATATCAACATAAATCACTAGGCAGCAGTGCTCATTGCTGCAGACCACCTGCTCTCTCCTGGCTGTACCTACAGTAGACTTGAAGGGTGTGCCATGCAATCTGGAGGACAGAAAAACCAGAGTAAGTTCCCTTTCCCGAGTTGAACAGAGAGGCTCCTAAGTTTGAGCTTGTCTGTTTATTCATCTAAATTTCATTCATGTGATCAGAACACTCTAAGCCAGTTTCTTAAAGAGACAAATTATAGAAAATATAGCAGAATTTGTTTAGACCAAAAGATATAACTATTGACAATGTTTCAGCCTATATTTTATGAAATAAAAAGTAGCAGTATTAGATTTCTATATTTTTTAATTATATTTTAATTTGATTGGCATATATTGATTTATCAAAATATATATCAATTGCCTTTTGTACACAGAAATTGTTGTGTTTCATGAAATGCGGCAGTATAATGAGTTGGGAGATATTATCTTGGCTGGCCCGGCCAGGGTATCCTCCTGAAAGTCAAGTCATGAGACAGACCTAGTATGAAGAATGTTTATTGGTGGGAAAAGTAGGGAAGCTGGAAAATGGGTACAGGAAAAGAGGGGGGTAGAGAAAGAGAGAGAAGAGAAAAAGAGGCCAGCTAGCTAGGAACAGGTGAGGAAGAGGAGGAGAGAACAGGAGATGGAAAGAGAGAGGAGGGAAGAGAGAGAGAGAGAGAGAGAGAGAGAGAGAGAGAGAGAGAGAGAGAGAGAGAGAGAGACCTTGCTGTCCTTATGTGTCAGACTGGCTTGCTCCTGGCAGACTGCTACACAAGCTGTTACTAAGTAGCTGTTGGGCAGAGCCTAGAGGAACAGCCAATACACGCTGTAATTTTATCATATTCACCCCTCTATTGCCTTTTCTCAAATCACCCTCCCAATTCCTTCCCATCTTCACTTCTCCCTGTCCTTCTTTGTTATCCATACCATTTCATTCCCTAAATTCTACACCAAGAGAGAATACATCACTTATCTTTCTGACTTCATTCAAAAAGTCCATCTCCAGTCTATCCTTTTTCTTTAAGGAAGTGATATCATTCTTTCCGGCTCAAGAAGTCTTCATAGTGTATGTTTTCTACATCTGCTCATTAGAGTGGTGGACAATTGGCCTGGGTGCATAGCTTGGCTATTCGGAATAATACAATGATGAACGCAAAAGTTTGCAAGCATTCTGTTTTTTTCTTATTAAAATTGTTTTAATGGGTCTCAAAATTCTGTGACAGTATTTTGGTCAAGTTGTTTCCATTAAAAAGTACTGATTTTGAAAACTAATAACTTAAAACTGCAGGCACACACACACACACACACACACACACACACACACACACACACAAAAGATCCACAAAACATTCTTTCTGAAGATTTTACAATTCATTGTTATTATTAACCAGTCTTTTACTATTAAACTTAAATGACCAATTGAGACAAACAGTTCTGTGACCATTCTTCCATCACTGATTAAGACTGGGGTGGCAGGTGTTAGGGATAATATTCATTTAGCCTTCTGAGCTTTCTGGGCAGACTTGGTGACTTTGCCAGCTCCAGCAGCCTTCTTGTCCACAGCTTTGATGAGACCCACAGCAACTGTCTGCCTCATTTCACGAACAGCAAAATGACCAAGCGGAGGATAGTCAGAGAAGCTCTCAACACACATGGGCTTGCCAGGGACCATATCAGCAATGGCAGCATCACCAGACTTCAAGAATTTGGGGCCATCTTCCAGCTTCTTACCAGAACAACGATCGATCTTTTCTTTAAGCTCAGCAAACTTGCATGCTATGGGGGCTGTGTGACAATCCAGAACAGGAGCATAGCCAGCACTAATTTGGCCTGGATGGTTCAGGAAAATCACCTGTGCAGTGAAGCCAGCTGCTTCCATTGGTGGGTCATTTTTGCTGTCACAAGCAACATTGCCACATCTAACATCTTTGATGGACACGTTCTTTACATTGAAGCCCACATTGTCCCCAGGAAGAGCTTCACTCAAAGATTCATGGTGCATTTCAACAGACTTGACTTCAGTTGTTACATTGACTGGAGCAAAGTTAACCGCCTTGCCAGGTTTGAGAACACCAGTCTCCACTGGGCCCATGGGGACAATGCCAATGCCCCCAATTTTATAGACATTCTGGAGGGGCAGTCGCAGAGGCTTGTCTGTTGGACAAGTTGGTGGCAGGATACAGTCCAAAGGTTCCAGCAATGTGGTGCCACTGATACTGCCATCTTGTGTGTGACTTTCCATCCCTTGAACCAAAGCATATTAGCACTTGGCTCCAGCATATTGTCACCATTCCAACCAGAAATTGGCACAAATGCTACTGTGTCAGGGTTGTAGCCAATTTTCTTAATGTAGGTGCTGACTTCCTTAACGATTTCCTCGTATCTCTTCTGACTGTATGGTGGCTCGGTGGAATCCATTTTGTTGACACCGACAATTAGCTGTTTTCACACCCACGGTGTAAGCCAGAAGAGCATGCTCATGGGCTGCCCGTTCTTGGAGATACCAGCTTCAAATTCACCAAAACCAGCAGCAACAATCAGGACCACACAGTTAGCCTGAGAAGTGCCTGTAATCATGTTTTTGATGAAGTCTCTGTGTCCTGGTGCATCAATGATAGTCACATAGTATTTGTTGGTCTCAAATTTCCACAGGGAGATGTCAATTGTGATACCACGCTCGCGCTCAGCTTTCAGTTTGTCCAAAACCCAGGCATACTTGAAGGAGCCTTTTCCCATCTTGGCACCCTCCTTTTCAAGTCCACCACATTTGTAGATCAGGTGGCCGGTTGTGGTGGACTTGCTGGAATCTACATGTCCAATTATGACAATATTGATTTGAGTCTTTTCCTTTCCCATTTTTGCTTTAAACTAGCAGTGGCTTTCACAACACCTGCGTTCTGATGGCAAACCCATTTCGAAAAAGCGCAAGCATTCTTCATTGTACATGTCTGTTATTAAATTTAAGAAAATGAAATCACTAACATTTAAAAATCACTTATAATACATTTATAATCCATTTACTCATGGATATATTACTTAAAAAGAAAGTTCTATTTAAAATTTTTTACAGTTCCAATCCTGCTATATTTTGAATGTAAAAATATCTCCACTGGCTCACATATTTGAGCACTTAGTCCCCAGCAGTTGGTGCTGTTTTGGGAGGTTGTAGAACCTCTGGGATCATGTTGGAGTTGGCAGAATAGGTCAGTGGGATTTAACTTTGAAAATGATACCTACTCTGGTTCTGTCCTGAGCTCTTTGGTCCCTGGTTGGCCACAACGTGAAAAACCTTAAAGTTCTTGTCACCACAGACCTAGCTCTGACTCTACCATGTTTCTAACATTATGAACTATGAATGTCCACTGAAATCAAGAATTAAAATACTTTTTTAAAAATTGCTTCTGTCAGGTATCCTATTACAGCAATAAGAAAATAACTAATGTGTTTACTATAATCATTTTTATTTAACTATCACATCCTAGTAATTAATGTAATTACTATTGAAACAAAGAAATAAGTAACAAAGAAGAAAAATGTTTCTCATTACAAGTATTTTGTCAGGATATCTTTGGTGACAAAAATCTTAAAAATATATGTTGCTCTGTATAACAGAATTCTATTTATATTTATGCCAAAGTCCACTGTGGAGCAAAAATTATTGTTCCTCTATTCTGTTATTCATAATCCATGTCCTAATGTTTCTATTGCTGTAATAAACACTATGAAAAAAATCAACTTGTGGAGGAAAAGTTGAGGAAAGTGGGGAGAAAAAGATGAAGGCAGGAACCTAGAGGCAGGAACTAAAGCTAAAACTATGAAAAAATACAACTTACAATTTTGCTTCCTCTTACTTGCTCAGCTGCTTTACTTATACAGTCTAGGCCCAACAGCCTAAAAATGGTACCAACCACAGTAGGCTGGGTTCTCTCACATCAATTTAGATGTGGTAGGTAGACCTTGGCCTATGTAGGTCTACCAGTCATTCAAGACTATTCAAGATAGAAGGATTCTCATGAACTCTTACAGCTCTATCACAGTCCAGAGTTTTGGTTACAAATATCTATTACTTTTCTTCTTTCTGTACATAACCAGACACACTTGTTACCTAAGAGACAGACCTCAAAGACCTGGACTATTAAATATCTTGGGGTAACTCTAACTAAGCAAGTGAAAGACTTATGTGAAAATAATTTCAAGTCATTGAAGAAGATATCAGAAGATGAAAAGACCTTCTATGTTCATGGTTTGGTAAGATTAACATATTTTTTTGATACTTTATTTACATTTCCAATGTTTCCCCCTTTCTAGATCTCCTCTTTGGAAACCACCTACACCCTCCCCCTCCCCCACCTCTATGAGGGAATTCCACCTCCCACCCACCAGCCCACCCACTCCCTTATTCCCACCTTGACATTCCCCTTTAATGGGGCCTCTCCTCGCCCTGATGGCCAACAAGGCCCTCGTCTGCTACATATATGGTCTGAACCATGGGTCACTTCATGTGTACTCTTTGGTTGGTGGTCCAGCCTCCAGGAGGACCGGGAGGTCAGGTCAGTTGACACCTTTGCTCCCTCCATAGGTCTGCAGATTCCCTCAGCTCCTTCAGTCTCTTCTCCAACTCCTCCATCTGGAACCTCACTCTCAGTCCAGCCGTTACTGTAAAGTGAAACTTGGGTATTCCGAACGTTTGGACTAATATCCACTTATCAGTGAGTACATACCATGTTCCTTCTTTTGTGACTGAGTTACCTCATCAGTATGATATTTTCAAGTTCCATCTATTTTCCTGCAAATTTCATGTGTAAATGTACCACAATTTCTGTATCCATTCCTCTGCTGAGGGACATCTGGGTTGTTTCCAGCTTCTGACTCTTATAAATATGGCTGCTATGAACATAGTGGAGCATGTGTCTTTATTACATGTTGGAGCATCTTCTGGGTATATGCCCAGGAGTGGTATAGCTGGGTCCTCAGGTAGTATTATGTCCATTATTCTGAAGGTCCGCCAAATTGATTTCCAGAGTGGTTGTACCAGCTTGCAATCCCACCAACAATGGAGGAGTGTTCTTCTTTCTCCACATCCTCGCCAGCATCTGCTGTCACCTGAGTTTTTGATCTTAGCCATTCTGACTGGGGTGAGGTAGAATCTCAGACTTGTTTTGATTTGCATTTCCCTGATGACTAAAGATGTTGAGCATTTCTTTAGGTGCTTCTCGGCCCTGCGAATTTCCTCAGTTGAGAATTCTCTGTTTAGCTCTGTTCCCCATTTTTTGATGGGGTTATTTAGTTTTCTGGAGTCTAACTTCTTGAGTTCTTTGTATATGTTGGATATGAGCCATCTATCGGACATAGGATTGGTAAAGATCTTTTCCCAATCTGTTGGCTGCCGTTTTGTCCTATTGACAGTGTCCTTTGCCTTTGACAGAAGATTTGCAATTTCCTGGGGTCCCATTTGTCGATTCTTGATCTTAGAACATAAGCCATTGGTATTGTGTTCAGGAACTTTTCCCCCTGTACCCATGTGTTCAAGACTTTTCCCCACTTTCTCTTCTATAAGATTCAGTGTATCTGGTTTTAAGTGGAGGTCCTTGATCCACTCGGACTTGAGCTTTGAACAGGGAGATAGGAATGGATCAATTCACATTCTTCTGCATATATACCGCCAATTGAACCAGTACGATTTGTTGAAAATGCTGTCTTTTTTCCACTGAATGGTTTTAGCTTCTTAGTCGAAAATCAAGTGACCGTAGGTGTGTGGGTTCATTTCTGGGTCTTCAATTCTATTCCATTCATCTACCTGCCTGTCGCTGTACCAATATCATGCAATTTTTATCACTACTGCTGTAGTACAGCTTGAGGTCAGGAATGATGATTCAACCAGAAGTTCTTTTGTTGTTGAGAATAGCTTTTGCTATCCTGGGTTTTTTGTTGTTCCAAATGAATTTTGGAATTGTTCTTTCTAAGTCTATGAAGAATTGAGTTGGAATTTTGATGGGGATTGCATTGAATCTATAGATGACTTTTGGCAGGATGGCCATTTTTACTATATTAATCCTGCCAATCCATGAACATGGGAGAGCTTTCCACCTTCTGAGGTCTTCTTCAATTTCTTTCTTCAGAGACTTGAAGTTCTTGTCATACAGATCTTTCACTTGTTTGGTTAGAGTCATACCAAGATACTTTATATTGTTTGTGACAATTGTGAAGGGTGTCATTTCCTTAGTTTCTTTCTCAGCCTGTTTATCCTTTGAGTATAGGAAGACTACTGATTTGTTTGTGTTTATTTTATATCCGGCCACTTTGCTGAAGTTGTTTATCAGCTTCAGCAGTTCTCCGGTGGAGGTTTTTGTGTCACTTAAGTATACGATCATATCATCTGCAAAGAGTGATATTTTGATTTCTTCCTTTGCAATTTGTATCCCTTTGACCTCCTTTTGTTTTCTAATTGCCCTAGCTAAAACTTCAATTACTATATTGAATAGGTAGGGAGAGAGAGGACAACCTTGCCTAGTCCCCGATTTTAGTGGGATTGCTTCGAGTTTCTCTCTATTTAGTTTGATGTTGGCTACTGGCTTGCTGTATATTGATTTTACTATGTTTAGGTTTGAGCCTTGAATTCCTGATCTTTCCAGGACTTTTATCATGAAGGGATGTTGAATTTTGTCAAATGCTTTTTCAGCATCTAATGAAATGACCATGGGTTTTTTTCCTTTGAGTTTGTTTGTGTAGTGGATTACATTGATGGATTTCCAGGTATTGAACCATCTCTGCATCCCTGGGATGAAGCCTACTTGATCATGATGAATATGTGCTCTTGGATTCGGTTTGCAAATAAGGGAAATTGGTCTGAAGTTTTCTTTCTTTGTTGGGTCTTTGTGAGGTTTTGGTATCAGTGTAACTGTGGCCTCATAGAAGGAATTGGGTAGTGTTCCTTCTGTTTCTATTTTGTGAAATAGATTGAAGAGTATTGGTATTAGGTCTTCTTTGAAGGTCTGATACAATTCTGCATTGAACCCATCTGGTCCTGGGCTTTTTTTGGTTGGGAGACTTTTAATGACTGCTTCTATTTCTTTCAGCATTATGGGACTGTTTAGATGGTTTATCTGATCCTGACTTAACTTTGGTATTTGATATCTATCTAGAAAATTGTTCATTTCATCCAGATTTTGCAGTTTTGTTGAGTATAGGCTTTTGTAGTAGGATCTGACGATTTTTTGAATTTCCTCAGAATCTGTTGTTATGTCTCCCTTTTCATTTCTAATTTTGTTAATTTGGATCCTGTCTCAGTGCCCTCTGCTTATTCTGGCTAAGAGTTTATCCATCTTGTAGATTTTCTCAAAAACCAACTCTTGGTTTTGTTGATTCTTTGTATAGTTCTTTTTGTTTCTTTTTTGTTGATTTCAGACCTGAGGTTGATTATTTCCTGCCTTATACTCCTCTTGGGTGCATTAGCATCTTTTTGTTCTAGAGCATTCAGGTGTCCTGTTAAGCTGCTAGTGTATGCTCTCTCCATTTTCTTTTTGGAGGCCCTCAAAGCTATGAGTTCTCCTCTTAACACTGCTTTCATTGTGTCCTATAAGTTTGGGTATGTTGTACTTTCATTTTCATTACATTCTAGGAAATCTTTAATTTCTTTCTTTCTTCATTCCTCGACCAAGTTATCATAGAGTAGAGCATTGTTCAGCTTCCATGTGTATGTGGGTTTTCTGTTGTTCTTTTTGCCATTGAAGATCAGCATTAATCTGTAGTGATCTGACAGGAGGCATGGGATTATTTCAGTCTTCTTGTATCTGTTGAGGTTTGTTTTGTGACCAATTATATGGTCAATTTTTGAGAAAGTACCATGAGGTGCTGAGAAGAAGGTATATCCTTTTGATTTAGGATGCAGTGTTCTATAGATATCTGTTAAATCCATTTGGTTCATAACATCTCTTAGTTTCACTGTGTCTCTGTTTAGTTTGTGTTTCCCAGATCTGTCCCTTGATGATAATGAGGTGTTGAAATCTCCTACTATTATTGTATGAGGTGCAATGTGTACTTTGAGCTTTAGTAAAGTTTCTTTTATGAATGTGGGTGCCCTTGCATTTGGAGCATAGATGTTCAGAATTGAGAGTTCTTCTTGGTAGATTTTTTCTTTGATGAGTATGAAGTGTCCTTCCTTATCTTTTTTGATGACTTTTGGGTGAAAGTCGATTTTATTTGATATTAGAATGGTTATTCCAGCCTGTTTCTTGGGACCATTTGCTTGGATAATTTTTTTCCATCCCTTTACTCTGAGGTAGTGTTTGTCTTTATCACAGAGATGTGTTTCTTGAATGCAGCAAAATG
Organism: Uromys caudimaculatus; assembly: GCA_028551405.1. NCBI lineage: Eukaryota > Metazoa > Chordata > Mammalia > Rodentia > Muridae > Uromys > Uromys caudimaculatus. Next base: position 68,291,024 of record CM052704.1, on the reverse strand, counting down.
CTGGGTTCTCTTTATGGGTCCAGTCTGTCAGTCTATGTCTTTTTATTGGGGAATTGAGTCCATTGATGTTAAGAGATATTAAGAAATAGTGATTGGAGGTTCCTGTTATTTTCAATGTTATTTTTACTTTTATGTGGCTATCTTCTTTTGAGTTTGTTGAAAGATTACTTTCTTGTTTTTTCTAGGGTGTAGTTTCCCTCTTTGAGTTGATGTTTACCATCCATTATCCTTTGTAGGGGTGGGTTTGTGGAAACATATTGTGTAAATTTGGTTTTGTCATGGAATATTTTGGTTTCATCATCTATGGTAATTGAGAGTTTTGCTGAGCATAGCACCCTGGGTTGGCAGTTGTGTTCTCTTAGGGTCTGTATGAGTTCTGCCCAGGATCTTCTAGCTTTCATAGTCTCTGGTGAGACGTCAGGTGTAATTCTGATAGGCCTGCTTTACATGTTATTTGACCTTTTTCCCTTGCTGCTTTTAATATTCTTTCCTTGTTTGTGTATTTGGTGTTTTCACTATAATGTGATGGGAGGAATTTCTTTTCTGGTCCAATCTGTTTGGAGTTCTGCAAGCTTCTTGTATATTTATGTTCATTTCTTTCTTTAGGTTAGGGAAGTTTTCTTCTATAATTTTGTTGAAGATATTTACTGGTCCTTGAAGTTGGGAATCTTCACTCTTTTCTATACCTATTATCCTTAGGTTCTGTCTTCTCATTGTGTCCTGGATTTCATGGATGTTTTGGATTAGAAGCTTTTTGCATTTTGCATTTTCTTTTACTGTTGTATCATTGTTATCTATGGTATCTTCTGCTCCTGAGATTCTCTCTTCTATCTCTTGTATCCTGTTGGTGATGACATCAATGACTCCTGATCTCTTTCCTAGGTTTTCTAACTCCAGGGTTGTCTCCTTTG
>CM052704.1:68261444-68276479 GCA_028551405.1 Uromys caudimaculatus | reverse complement strand
TCCTGAGCCCTGCCACCCCAAGGTTCCTGAGCCCTGCCACCCCAAGGTTCCTGAGCCCTGCCACCCCAAGGTTCCTGAGCCCTGCCACCCCAAGGTTCCTGAGCCCTGCCACCCCAAGGTTCCTGAGCCCTGCCACCCCAAGGCTCCTGAGCCCTGTCCCTCAACTGTCACTCCAATACTAGCCCAACAGAAGATGAAGCAAAAGTAATGTTGTCCAAAGCTGTTCCTTGGGGAGATGATCACCAGTGGATGCTGAGCCTCAATTTCCATTCTGTTCGAATATACTGTGCCCTTATATCACAGCCCCACCTCTCATTTGTATCTTAGAATTCAGTACTACAAAGCTTTTTTTTCAACCTATTAATGTGGGGCCTCTAGGTCTTGGAATTCAGCTGAGGACTTGGTAGCTGAGCTAGTTTGTCCTCTCGGAATTCTTTTGAAAACAAACCAAGTTACAAGTGATTGGGTTCTATTATGTTCCTATTAAATCCCCGTCCACTCCTGAATATTGTCTGACTCAATGGTGCTTTCCTTTTCCTTCTGAAGCAAAGGCTATTCACAGACAAGAGGACATAAAAGGGCTCCTTCAACTGACATCTGACCTTGGCACTAACATCCAATCCTTGCACTGATGGGTGGGAAGCACTTCTCACTGAGGAATCCCAGGGTGCCAGAGGAAGGTTATGCAATGCCATCAGAGACTTTGCTTAGGTCACTCAGAGGTAGAGGAAGATTCACCTCTTAAAACTAAGTGAATCACTCTGGAGTTTAAATAGTACCTGCCCACGCTGAACCTGACTTATCTAACCCTGAGTGCTCTGTCCCAGAATTAGGCTTCTTGGTTTCTAGTTTTAGTTAACTGCATTTATTCATTTCAAGAAATTTTCTAACATAAGTGAATCTGCTCCTTCTTATTCATTTATTCTACATATCCAGAATTCAAATTTCCCCAAAATATGAAGACACCGTCATCATAATTGTTAGCTCAGGCAGTCCTTTTCTGTTTGTGTTAGGGAACCTCCTAGGGGGATGTACTTCACACTCCACCCCAACATTCATTGAAACACACACACATACACACATGCACACTCATACACTCAGAGACACTCACATTCATATACACTCAACATGAACCCACTCACACACACACACACACACACACAAGCACATACACACAATGTGGAGACACATGCATGTACACACTCACATATAAACAACACACACACACACACACACACACACACACACACACACACACACACACACACTTCTGCCCTTGTAGATTAGCAAACAAGACCTGGTTCACCAGATACTCAGATTGGAGCTTATATACTCAAAAGGAAGACTTATATCCCACCAGGAAAAATTAGCCACTTCCAGGAAGCTAAGAGAAACTTCAGAGGCCTAAGTAACAAAATTAGCTATTCATGTCACAGATAAGTATCTGTAATGCTTCTAATGGTCCTGTCAGAGACTTTTGCATAAATATCAACTCTACCTTGAGTGTCAGAAGTCCTGTTGTTCTTATTGATTTTTGTTCTTAAGATATCTGAATCTTGGCTCGCTTCTCACTTTTACAGGCAGAGTGAAGTTTTTGGTGATGCTGGCCCAACTAAGTGCAGTTTGGAAATAACACATAAAACTAAGGAAGGGACATTTCATCAAGGGAGGCTTTCAAGACAGGTGTGATTCCAAGCACTGTGGAGGTAGAATTGAAATAAGACACCAAAAGAAGCACACACAAGGTGCCACGAAGGGATAATGATGCTGTATATGGACCTGCCCATACCTCAGGAAATGAAAGGGTAAGCTTCCAAAGAGAACATTAATAGGAAAAGCTGCCCTGCCCTTTGAATAAGTAGAAGCCCTGGTAAAAAGGTGAAACTTTATCCTTTCAATCCCCAAGAATGTTTAGTTTCTTAAACACAACTACTAGAAGTTTGTATGTCTTCCTTTCTTCTAATTGCATCTTACTATGAATATGTGCCTTTCTCATACTATAAGGAAATTTCTTTCCTCATGATACAACAGAAAATTCTACTCTTATTCTTTAACATTTAATATTAGATGACTGCACAGAAGCACTCCAGGAAAACATTATCAATTTTATAACTGCTCAATTTCCAAAGAACACTTTCATCACACTGTCCTTTGAAGCACCTATGACAGTGTATCTCAGCTTCCTTAGACAGGACTCATGCTCTACTCCAGAGAATCAATGATGAAGGCCTACCTTCAAGGTGTTCCTAATCTAACAACCTTAATAATCTTGTGGTTATTACAGTTTAAACTTAATGGAAGACTCATATGCTTTTCATCCCATTTGGACACCCAGGATAATATGCTAGGAGTAACTTGCCTAGGAGGCTGAGAATTTGATAACTGAGCTGCATAGCAACAGTGACTCTGCAAATCTAACTAAATACGAATCTTTCAAATATGGAGTCAGAACATTCAGGTGAACACCAGTGACAGGATGTGACATTTTGTGGGTTGTTAGAGAAAGAATGTGGCATGCATGGAGAGGAAACAGACATTTTCATATCTTGACCCCTGTCTCTCCTTTTATTCTGTACTCCCTATGTTTTAAGAACTGTGATAGGCATTCCACCTATTCCCCAAAACTTTCTTTACCTGAAATGTTATATAGAAAATTGAGTTTAATTAGAAAACTTCGGAATAATACATTTAAAATACTATTTCCAACTCTAATTACACTTAAGCCTCATACATATATAGTAATTGTGGGCAGAGGCTGCTGATTAATGAGTATTTACTGAGAGCTAATTCATTCTCAGGCGTTGTGCTAATCTAATGAAGGTACTGATAAAATTCTCTGCCAGGAATAAGGTTATGACATAAATTCTACTTCCCTGAATTGGGACAGGAGAGAAGAATTCAATTTCTGAATACTTAAATAGTTTGTTCATCAAAGAACCAAATAGTAATTGTAGACAATAGCAAGAATTTGAAGTATTTTAAAAATAATATTTAGTACAGCCTCCAGTTCTGAGACTAATGATCACCAGAGACTGGCCAAGATATTCTTTGTAGTTTGAATGTTGTAATAGTCAGGGTTCTCTAGAGTCACAGAACTTATATGTAGTCTCTATATAGTATGGGAATTTGTTAATGACTTACAGTCTGTAGTCAAACTCCCCGACAATGGTCAGCAGTAGCTGTGAATGAAAACCCGAGGATCTAGCAGTCACTTAGTCCCACAAGACTCGCAGGAAAAGAAGATTGAATCTTCCTCCTTCCAATGTCCTTATGTAGATCTCCAACAGCAGGTGTGGCCCGGATTAGAGGTGTGCCCACAACCACACCTGAAACTTGTGTCTTCCAGTCTCAAGATCCAGATCACAGGTGAGCCTTCTAATTCTGGATTACAATTCACTCCAGATATAATCAAGTTGACAATCAGAAATGACCACAACAAATGTAAAATGTCATCATCTATATAATCTCATGTGCTTGAACCCAGAGGTTATAACTGTTTAGAATGTTCTAGAACCTTAAGTAGGTAGAGCTTTACTGGTAATTGGGAATGGAATTTGAGCTGTAAAACATGGCCTTACTTCTTGTCTGCTCTCTGCTTATTGATCTTACATACAATGTGACTATTCATCTGCCACCACACCTCCACCATGATTGAACTCTCTTAAACTGTAGGCAAAAATAAACTATGACTTTCTTAAGTTGCTTCTTGTAAGATATTTATGTACAGGAAAAATAAAAGTAAATAATATGGAATCAAATGAGAGAAAAATGAGGCATTTTCAATATTCAAATAATATTTCTATACCATCACCAAAATTGTTTATTCAGAAAAAGAAACATCAGTGACAATTGTCCAAGTTTCATAAACTCCTGTCCAAGTGACAGGCACACTGAGAAGTCTCCTCTGAGGGCATTGGCATGTCAATGGCTATTCTTCCCTTCTCAGCATCAGGAATACTAGACTACAGAGGAAGGACCATTTCCAGTAGTCCCTTGAAAGCAGCAAGAGAATACACTCAGGGAAATTCCTTCCCAATCAGAGATCATCACTGGTACGTGGAGGGAGGGTGAAGGGTGGAGAAGATTCTTCTGCATCCATGAGGTTTTGAAGGGAAGTTGGAGGTGTTGTTATGGAAGTACACAATGGATTCCCTTCTATTCTCTTGGACTTGATGATTGCTAAAGCTTTCACTTGTTTTTGGGTGGACATTTCTGCTGGCATGGTGGAGGAGGTTGGACAGGAGGGCATTTCTGCTGGCATGGCCGAGGAGGGCATGGCTCAGGGTACTTTGGAGGAAGACAAGGCTCAGGGCACTTTGGAGGAGGGCAAGGCTCAGGGCACTTTGGAGGAGGACAAGACTCTGGGCACTTTGGAGGAGGACAAGGCTCAGGGCACTTTGGAGGAGGACAAGGCTCAGGGCACTTTGGGGGTAGGCACACAGGAGGAGCCTGGCAGGGCTGCTTACACTGCTGTTCTTGGTAAGACATTGTACTGATGTCTCAGGATCTGAAAGACATTACATGATATTTCTCAGAAAAGGTGATTCTTATAGAAAAAGCTCAAGTTTTTAGAATATTGAATAGTAATTCTCTCATATACACAAATTAATCCCCCAACTCTTCTTTTAGGATGTTCTTAATATTCCATTCCAATTTCAAGATTTGTTTCATTTAACTTTGCAAGTCCTTATTTGGTTACATATCCCATACCCAGAAACATCTCTGTTCCACAGAGCAAAGTAGCATTGCTTGCATAAAATAACATATTTGAAAATAGCAGCACCAATTTCTGAAACCCTAAGCAATTTCAAAACCATTTTTTCACAACTAACACCTGTTAAATCCCAGAATTTAGGGTTCATATAAGAGGAAGCCTGAAAAAATACAAAAGTCTAATGCCAACTAAGACATACACCTTTTTAAATTGCAGCAAAATTCTCTGTTCTGCCATCTTCTTCAAAGCAACCCTTCCCTATTGTCTTGATATTTCATATAGGTGTCAACACCCAGACACAAAAACAAAAACAAGCTAACATAGAATATCACTCTACAACATTACTAAATTTCACATTGGTAACATTTAATCCATGATAACAATTTGGCAGCCCAAACTGCCTCTACAAATTAAAATACATGAGAAGGCCATAAACACAGATCTGTTCAGAATGTCAGACTCACCAGGTTCTCTGTAGTACAAGGCTTGTGTACCAAGTGTGTTGCACTCATTCATCTAAGCACCATTTTATAGGACTGGCTGCCCCACTCAGTAGGATGTAAAGCTAATTCATTCTGGGCTGGTCCAACAATTTGCTAACCAAAATGCAAATCCATATATAACTAGCCTAACAAGAAATCCCTAAAACAGGAAATGTCCTGTTCTTGGACTTAGTCATTGGGTGACGTGCAGTGACTCAGAAACCATTCCTTCTTTCTCAGTGCCAGTATTTTGTTGCAGCTGGAAAATCTGGGGTTGGGGGTGGTTGTGGATTGCCTGGTTGTCAAAAGTTATTTTTCTTGTTTTCTGACAGTATCCCTTTCATCTTTGCTGAGTCGACAAGTCATCTACTCTAGCTGCTTGTCATTTTGTAGCACACAAATTTATTTACTTTCATAAGACTAATACCTGGTCTGCCACTTAAATGTGTAATTTGATGACTGTTTGTGTTTAAAACTATTTAATCAAAATATTTGGAAGCCTTATCCTTTCACATTCTTTCAGTATTCTGGAGACTAAGTGAAAACAGGACACTAAATGTTTAATGTGCTGTTGTTAGGACCTTCTTTTCTTGATGAAGTGACTAAGAAGGCTTCCACAATTCAATGCAATCAAATTTTAATTTAAAAAATAGAAAAAGAATATAAAAATAATATCAACTTGTTCTTAGAGAAGGAAAAATAGAATAAAGAAGATAAAACAATGTTTTAACTAGTTCCAGCGGTGTTTCAGAAACACCCACCGGCACTAAATCAACCTCAATCAAGTACATTAGCTTCCTATGGCTGTCAATTTTTCTGAAAGTAAGGAAAGATTCAGTTGAGAATGCTATTGTCTATGTCCCTCCAGAAAGAGAGTCATCAGTTCATCACCCAAGGCTAGGTGACACCACTGGTGCATGGCTCACACAGGCTGGTGCAAATACCACAGGGCAAAGTCAATAGCATTCATCCAGTAGTTCTCTTATTGCTCTCCATATTCCAATCACATCTAGAGCATCATCTGAGGGAAATGCCTGATTTCTGATATACAAAATTAGGAAAATAGCTGGGCAGCTTGCATTGTAGCGTCAGATAACATCATTTTGGTTACTTTTGAGGCTCCTGTTCTAAATACCTCATAACAAAAGGAGCAATGGGTTAAAGAGTTAAAGGTAGGGTAAACAAGTAAATATGGAAAAGGATAGCTAACACTAAAGTCAAGTTGATAAAGCCATTTGGATGCCTACTGCTAAGGAAGGTTCCTGAAATTTAAACATATACATATATAAAAAGCATTTTAATAATGATGGCACAATATTCCATCTTGTTATCTTATACTAGTAAATAAAACCCCCAACACCAGGAAAAGTTATCTCTTTTGAATTGTTGGTCAGTGAGGTTCCATAGACCACTAAGCATTATAAGCTATTGACAGTACTCTTGGTTGCACTCATTGTTTGACCCTCTACCTGTCACTGAACATAGCACATGCTTGAGTCACAGAATAAGGACAATTCAAGCAGATTCAAGAGACTCACAGAGAAACCTTGTCCACACTAACTAGCTTTCATGACTCTGGAATTTCATATTCATACTGCCAGAGGATAAAAACAGTCATCAGTCTCACCTATCTGTGAAATCTACAAGCTAAAGTGACTGGCCTAAAAAGAGACACCCACTGGTGCAATGATGGCATGACTGTTATGGGAGTAACCAACTATTTTATGATTATTTCTAAAGGTCTGTTCAAAGGGATAGAACACATCCCTGGTATTGGTACTGTTAACATAGCCAAGAACCTGTGACTGGGTAGGTCATAGACCCTACAAGTGAATTATTATTCTGCTAAAAAAATATAGCACTAAAATAACTCCTTATGGCTTATTTCTATACCCACAGATAAGTGCATCATTTATTTCTCATCAGAGAAGTTTATTATTGAACTATATTAATAAACACAGAGCTTCTCAATTGGTCAATGTGCAGAGATTACCGAAATTGGGAGTCAGCAGTGTTTTTTACATTGTTAGAAGGAGTGGAAAGATTGTAAGAGTATTACAGATCTATATATGAACTCACAGCAGCTGGGAAAGCATGCATAAAACAAATGCAAGCTCAAGCTAGACAAAAACTCAGTGTGAAGAGGAGATGAACTTAAATATGAAATCTTATCACTAGCAGATGGACTATTTGCATTTGATAGCCACTGGGAGAAAGTAAGTTGGTTCTCTTTACTTAGACGATCCCTGGTAGGTTGACCACACTCCAGAATAAATAACACCTCCATGACACCTTGAGTATCACAATCTGTACTTGACAGACAGGTGAAGGAAAACTCTAAGTTGGGTTGGCAGTGAGGGGACATAATCAGTTTTTCTCTGCATTTTGACTAGTTGTAGATTTGTATAATGGTTTCAACCAGCTGTGCAAAGAATTTTCTTTGATGAAGGTTGAGAGCTACACTTATCTGTGTGTAAAAGGGAACATATATTTTAGGCAGTTAGGAATTATACTAGTTTAGAAAAGAGGCAGTAGCATGTTCTCCTCTAAGATCCATTACCACACTGCCATGGGTTGTTGGCTATACATAAAATGCCAAACATAAATTTCCTCCTATTGAGTGAGTTTTACATCCACTTAGATGGTTGTTGGTTACTGCCAGGCTATAAGTGTCACTACTGCACCTTTAAGGATACCTTACTTGACAGTCATTTCTGTGGAATATAGATGTTTCCACTGATAGGTGTGTCTATTGATTGCTGTCTTCTCTTGGCAACTTTCATATATGCTTCCTATACTATTAAAACTAGTATTCAGGGAGGAGAATTTTGAGTTATATTCATCTTGAATCCTCTGAGTTCTGTGTCCAAAGGACACAGTGCCCTCAACAATAGGAACTTCACCTTCTTGGAGGCAACCAAGGAAAACAGCAATAGCCTATATTGTTTTGGGAGTTTCTAGGACTGCCTTAAGCAATGATTCAAAAGGAGGATTCTTTTGTTTGGTAGAGAGCCTATGCAAATTAATGATAAGGTCAATAATATGACTGAAATAAAAATGTTGGTAAAGATGTGTGGAAAAAGGAATCTCCCTTCACTGTTGGTGCAATTGAAAACTGATCCAATCACTTGGGAAATCAGTGTGAGGAAATCTCAAAATTCTAAACGTAAATCTCCCATGTGACCCAGCTCTATTACTCGTTGGCATATGACCCAGGGACTTAAAATCCTACTCTAAGGATATTTGCTCAGCCATGTTTATTGCCACTCTACTTACAATATCTAGGAAATGAAAACAACCTACATGTACCTCAACTAATATGTGGATAATGAAAATGTAATATACAATGGAATCCAATTCTACTATAATAAGAAAATTCTACTATAATAAGAAAAACAATGAAATCTAAAGATAAATGAGTAAAACTAGAAATCTCATATTGAATGCAGTAGCCTAGACCCAGAAAAACAGTCAACATGTTCTTTCTAGTTTCTGGTTCCCAGCTTCAAATCTTCAAATGAATATATGGCCTAATGTCATAACAGAAACCAGGGAAGTGTCCAGTCCATAGACATACCCATGGAACTCAGCCAACAACTGATGCTCTAATCACCATCTCCCATAGTTATTTCCTGTTTTCCTCCTCAGAAACCCTTCCCAGATCATCTCCACTCCTTTGTACCTCCTTACAGATTGTAGAATTTCTTTGTACTAGGAATCCTACTGCCACTTCACCTGACTGGAACCCAAGTAGGCTACCTGTGCTGTCTTTCTCTTCCTCTAATTTGGTCTCTCTTGGTTAGTCTTAATCCTTTCCATGTTATCCATCTCAGTCTTTTGTAGCCTACCTCTATCTCTGTGGGACACAGCCATCACTTTAGATACAGAACTACAGTGCCTCTTGTTCTTTCTTATTGGCCTCACCAAACATTCCTCCCAACACATCTCTGTTTCTTGATGACTTGGCAGATATTTGAATTGTAGTCCCAAAGTCACCCTGGTTCTTCCTCACTAGTTTACTTAGTGATTCTTTCCAGCCCATTTCTATTACTTTGTGACTTCCCTTAAACCATCAAACTATACTATACTAGGGTCCACATAGTCACTATATTTGGTTGGGGCCCAACTTGCCTACCTATATCTCCATTTCCTTCTCTTCCATTCTAGTTTCTCTGAAGAGCCCCTAGTCAAGCAGTAGGTGCATACCTCCAGCCTTCCCTCAGCCATCTCTCTTGCCTTGGCATTCACCATCATTGATGATAGATTGAAGCCATTCCTGTTTCTTCCTTTTGTGGAACTGAACCTCAAGTCCCATTAAAAAGATCTCCAGAGGCAGTCACTCCCCTTCCTCTCCTACTATATTTTCATTTACCTGACCCACAGTAACAACAAAAGACTTCTTAGAACTGAAACCAGAGTTCCAACTAGAGATCTGAACCTTAAAACTCAGAGTAGCTTTAAGACTGAGAATCGGGCATCTGCTTGTCTACAACTGGTGAGATTGGAGTAATGGCCAAATAAACGAACACCCAGGAGTGACCAGGCACATGCAGCCAGAAATATCACGAACATCATAACTTGAGTTATTCCTAGATCCCAACACAAGAAGGCAAATATGAACAACAAAAACAACATTCCTCCTCTGAAAACCAGCACCTGTTATCATATGAAAAGCAATTTAATTGCAAGATAAAGATAAGGACTTAAAACAATAATTATGAACATAGTCAAGGGTAATAAAGAAGATATGAATAAATGCCACAGTGAACATAATGGAAACATAGGGATTTGAATAAAAGGAGAAACATTCAAGATAATAACTAGAATTTAACAAAGAAAAACCAAACTGAAGTAATGAAAAACTCAGAAAGTCAAACAAACATCTCAGAGATAAAAAGCCTTACCAATAGATTTAATGAAGTGGAAGAGATAATTTCAAGTCTTGAAGTCAAGACAGAAGAAATAGAAAGTCCAGTGAAAGAAAATGTTAAATTTAAAACATGCTAAGTGCAAAGTAGACATGGAATTTCAGACACTATAAAAAACAAAATGTACAAAAATAGGTATGGAGGAAGGAAAAGAAACTCAGGTAAAAGGCACGGAAAATATTTTAACCAACTCATAGTGAAAAAAGAGTCCTACACTTAAACAAAGAAATAACAATCGAGTTGCAAGAGGCATACTAAACATCAAATAGACAGGACTAGAAAATAAATTTATTTCTACACATTACAATCAAAGCACTAAATGTAAAGAACACAGAAAATATACTAAAACCCGCAAGAGAAAAAGAGCAAGACACCTGTAATCGCAGGCCCATTAAATAAAAATTGGTTTTTCAGTGGAGAAAAAAGGGCCTATATGGATATCCTACTAGCTCTGAAAAGATCACAGATGACAGCACCAAACACTATACCTCATAAAACTTTAATTACATATTACAGAAGAAAAAACCTTCATGATGAAAACGAATTTAAGACATTTCTCTTCAGCAATACAGTTTTATAGAAGACACTAGAAAAAAAAAGTTGGTCTGAAAGCCCCAGAGGAAACAAGGAATAAAGAATCCTAGAACACTTAAACAAAACAGGACTAAAAAACACCCCCCCCCCACACTACAACAACAAAATAGGAAAATAAACACTGTTCAATAATAACATTAAATTGGTTTCAATTCACCAGTAAAAAGACACAGACTAACATGTTAGATTAGAAAACAGAAATTTTCCTTTTGCTCAGTCTAATACACACAACTCATTATCATAGTCAGATGTCACCTTGGGGTAAAACTTATTTCAAGCAAATGGAAACAAGAAGCAAACAGGAATTACTATTTTAATATCTAAAAAATAGGCTTCAAATCAAATCTAATCAGAAGTGATAGGGAAGGACACTATATACTCAATTAATTTAAAACTCCACCACAATAACTTTTTACACTCTTAAATATTTATGCTCCAAATGCAAGGATACCCAAATTCAAAAGAGAAACAATATTTTGTCTAAAATCACTCATTAAACTTCATACAGTTGTAATGGGTGACTTCAATACCCCACTCCAACAAAAACTAAACAGAGAGATTCTGGAGTTAAATTACACCATAAACCAAAGGGACCTCTAACTAGAAGCCTGTAAAACATTCTATCTAATCACTAAAGAATACACTTTTCTATCAGTAGCCCATGGAACTATCTCCATAATTGTCTATCAGAATACAAAGCAAGTCTTAGCAGATACAGGACAATTAAAATAGCATTCTGCATCCTATCTAAAGAAGAGGTGCCTATCAAGCTACAAGAATCATAAAGAACACCAAGTAGATAGGACCAGAAAAGAAATTTCCCATGGCATAAAATAATTAAAACACTTAATGTAGAGAATAAAAGAAAGAATATTAAAATCTGTAAGAGTAAAAGACCAAGTCACTTAGAAAGGAATGTATTAAAATTTAATGTCAACAAAAGAAATTGAAGAAAGCATAAATTTATGGAAGCTAAACAACTCCCTACTAAACAAAAATTGGGTCAAAACAGAAATCAAGAAGGAAAAAAAACTTTGAGAACACAACATACCAAAACCTATGGGATATAAGGAAGGGTCATGTTCATAGCACTAAATGTCCCTATTTAAAAAAATCCTGAGGAGATCTCATACTAATCACTCAATGATATTTAAAAACATAAAAATATCATACCTGGAATAGATAATAGAAAATATAATCAAACTGAGACTGAAATAGGTGAAATGGGAGCTTAAAAAAATACAAAGTATCAAAGAAAGAAAGGTTAATCCTTTGACAAATTTAACAAGAGTGATTAGCCTTTAGCCAGACTAATGAAGAAAAGGAGAGAGAGGGAGGGGTCCAACTTATTAAGATTATGGATAAATTAGACATATTACAACAGACACTGAACAAACACAGAGAATCATTCAGACATATTTTAAAAATCAATATTCTACAAAGCTAGGAAACTTAAAATATATGAATTTTTTTATATATATATGACCTACCAAAGTTAAATCAAGATGAAATAAACAATGTAAATAGACCAAAACCTTTTGTAAAATAGAATTAATAATTGAAAGTATCTTAAATACAAAAAAGTTCAGGGATAGATTATTCAGCACAAAATTTTATAAGACCTTTAAAAAGGAATTAAAACCAATATTCATCAAATTATTCCACAAATGTTCATCAAAAAATTCCAAAGGAACATTTCCAAATATTTTTAATGAAGTCACTATTGCATACCAAAACCATACAAAGACTCAACAAAAATAAAAATTGTAGCTCAACATATATTATGAAAATAGACAGAGAATTTGGATGAGTATCCTTGTTTTCTAATACCCTCTATTCTAATATTCTATAAAATAAATAATCCTAATATAGAAAATCATGCATTAAAGCCTAAAAGAGTCTACCATGAAAACTTCTACTGTTGATAAATACATTCAACAAAGTAGTAGGGTACAATATTCACAAACAAAATTCAGAAGCCTTCCTATATTAAAATGACAACCATATTGAGAAGAAAATCCATGAAACAATATCTTTCATAATAGCCTCATGATTATCTTATAATGATTGTAACCAAGCAAGTGAAACACTTGTTTTATAATTAAAAGTTTTAGACAATAAAGACATCAGAATAAGGAAACACCTCCCATTCTCATAAAGCAGTATGGTTCATATTTTGAACCCATTTGAAAATGGCCATCTTACCAAAAGTAATTTACAGATTCAGTTCAATACATATCAAATTTCCAACAAAATTCTTCACAAAAATAGAAAAGCTGATATTAAACTCACATGGAAAGATAAAAACCAGGAACATAAAACAAATGTGACCAATAAAATAAATAAATGTTGGAATTATCACCATCTCAGATTTCAAATTATATTGCACAAGAAACTTTACTAATAAGAAAAGTATGATATTGGCATAAAATAGGCACATTGTTCACTGGCATAAATATTATGACCTCGAAATAGCTCCACACACCTATAGTCACAGTTGCTGCCTGTAAAATTTCCTTCTGGCTAAATTGTTCTTGTTCCATGGCAAGAGAAAGAAGAGTTCTGTTGAGATTTCAGGGATACATGTCCATCGATATCTCTGTTCTTAGTTTGTTTGTTTTTTATTTTGGATATCTATAGTGAGAAGGAAACCTAAGCACTTGAGAGACATCTGTGCATTTGTCGCTGCAAATGCACAAGGCATGGGATTCATCCCCAGCACTCTAGAGTGGAGTAAGCTTGCAACTCAGCACTTGAAAAGTGAAGTCAGGAAGATAAGAAATTACATGAGATCCTATTTCAAAATAAAAAGCATGCAATCTGCACTGTGTTCTTCTTCAGATATCACATTCCTAACATGGGCCATTTTAAACTGGGTCTTGAGAATTTTAGCATATATATATATGTTCCAGATATTTGGTATGCTACTTAACAGTTTTAATAAAAAAAATTTTGTTCTCCATCTTCCCACAAGTATGGAACCCCATTGTTCCATAAGAGGAAATAAACTATTGTGACATTAAAGGTTGTCAAAGGTTCACAAATTCTGCATTCCATAGTCTAGCTGGAGTGCAACTTCCTTCCAGGACAAGTGGACTGCCAGTGATGATGGCACTGGGTAGGGTGGTGACACAATCATATTGCCTTGGATTTAATCCTATGTCAGCCATATGGTGAGCCATTCAATACCTGGGTTAACTCTGTTATATTCACACTAGGGAGAAAGTGAAGTTGACAGTTGGATTTAAAGGTGTTATTCTAAGTGATCATTTGACAATTGAATGCCAGAGAGGAATTTGAGCTAAAGTGAAAAACCTTTTGTTTTGGGAGTCCAAATCTAGTGACAAACTGGTTGAGAGAGCAAATAATCATAAAACATGACCATTGTTAAAACAGAGGGTCCACCAGGAAACATGAACTTCTCCTAGGGAAGAAGTTAAAAATAAATAGACGTAGTCCTAAAATTAGCTGTTGATTTCCCAGATAAATAATGACACATGAGTGGTATTTTGGCTTAAAAGTTTCACTAAGTTGTATTGTTCTTAACTCCTTGTCCTGAGACATCTGACCCTGGAATCACATTTATAGGAAAAATGAGGGGTTTGGTGTTGTTAGCTCAATTGACTACACTTGCAGGGGTGGCCCCTGGAACTGAGGAGGGAGTATTTCATTTAGAAAAGCCTTCAACACAGGTATGAGTCAAAATATGGTGGTTCTGGTTGTAGGGTGGAAACGAGACACGAGAGTAAGCACACATGTGTACCTGGAAAAGCTATTCCACTGCTGCGAAAGATCGTGCCCATGACTCAGGATACCGAGCAAAAAATTCCACTGAGAGCATTCAGAGGACGAGAGGCCCGTGCATATGTATAAACTAAAGCTCCCTAAGGGGTAGGGACACATTTCTTCAATTTCAAAGAACATTTTATTGTGTTTTGTTTTAATTTCCAGCACTGTCAGTGGAACACTGTATAGCTTCTCTTCTTGTTCTTAACAGGAGAGAAATTTTTTCCGTGTTGATAAGCTTCTTTGTCATAACATTTTCCACAGAAAATTCCACTCCTCTGCACAAGAAAGATATGTTGAGAGTTGTAAAAGATATTAGAAATGCATAGTTAATGCTATATGTTTTTAAGGTCCTTAAGTCCCTTAAGCACCACCAAGTTTGTAAACCAAGAATAACTTTAGAAAATCAGTCTCACATCTCTATTTAAGGGACTTGTAAATGAGCAAGGTACCTTGGTGATTTAGGAGAAGAAGCGTTTTTTTGTTTGTTTGTTTTGGTTTTGTTTTGTTTTTTTGTTTTGTTTTGTTTTG
>CM052704.1:68228757-68243130 GCA_028551405.1 Uromys caudimaculatus | reverse complement strand
TGGATCCTCTGGAAATGGAGTTACAGATGGTTGTGAGTCAGCATGTAGGTGCTAATCACCTAACCTGGATCCCCTACAAGACACAAATGAGTGTCCTTAATAGCCTAGCCAGCCACCTCCCCAGCCTTGCATCTGCGTTTGTTTTCCAATTAGATTCCTAGTAAAATCCCTTTTGAAAGACCCTTTATATTATCTAGTATTAAAAGTTAAAGCTTTGTTTTTCAAATCCAAGGCTTATTTGTTCCTCCTGGCAGCCCCATGAGGCAGAAATCAGTGTCTACACTTCACAGTAGAAGCCACTGGGGCTCAGGATGTGTGTGACTTACCCAAGGATGTTTTGCTCATTCCCCAAAGAGCTGCAGCTCAGGCCCTTCCTTTAGGAAGCCTCTGTGGGGATCAAAGGACAGGAACACTTGTCTATATTTTGAAACCATTACAATGGAGAGCCAAGCATGTTCTCTATAGGCCCTGCTTGGTGGTGAGGGGAGCTGAGAGTGGAGAGGAGATAACTCAGTGTTTGCTGCATAACCACGAGGATGGGAATTCCATCCCAATACCTATGTATTTAAGAACAAACACACAAACAAATCCAAACAGGCATGGGGGTGTGTACCTGTAATCCCAGTGCCGGTGAAACCTAGATGCCTAAGGTTCAGGAGAGACCCTTGCTTCATAAAAATAAGGTGAAGAATGATTAAGGAGGATATCTAGCATTAATCTCTGGCATGTGCACGCGCGCACACACACACACACACACACACACACACAGATACACACAAACCAAAAACAAACAATATGGTACCCAGTTTGCACCAGGTTTAACAGAGGGTACCAAAGAAAGAGTATAAGGGGATGTCATCCGATTTTATTGGACTCACAGCTCAGTGAAGAAGACAGAAAATAGACACATGATTTACACATGTTCACTTTGAAATAAACATGTTTCTTGCTCTGTGTTCTAGTCCCTTGGCAAGCCCATTTATGTTCAATACTTAGGCAGATCTCTGAGTTAGAGGCAGCCTGGTCTACAGAGTGAGTTCCAGGACATCCAGGCCTACCCAAAGATACCCTATCTTGAAAACCCACCAAAAAAACCCAACAACAAACAACAACAACAACAACAAACTGTTTAGCTACTTTTAAAAAAACAAACAAAAGTGTTTATGTGCCTGTATGTTGGTAAGTGAACATCCATGCAGGTGCCTGAGGAAACTAGAATTACAAGCAATTATAAGTCACTCATCATGGGCAATTAGGACCTAACTAAAGCCAGGTCCTCTGAATAGGAAGCTCTCAGCCACAGCATCTTCAGACTTCCAGTGTGGATTGAAGACCAGCAGCTCTCCAGGAATGCTCCACCCTTCTGCACCAGAATGAGACTGCAGAGACATCCAGCGTGGTCTGAGCAGCTACTAGATTCTAAGCCTTCCCACCCAGCTGTACCCTCACTCTTTGTTTTAAGGCTCTTTTGAAGTTTCTCAGGTGGGCCTTGAACTTGTGATGCTTCAGCCTCCCCAATAGCTGGGATTCTAGGCCCATGCTATTGTCCTGCTTTGTTTCTTGACACAGCATTTATAGACCTCTAAAAGGTTGTTTATCATTTTCTTCTCTACAATGCAATCTCCACGAGGGAGGATTTCTCCTGTCTTGTTTACTGTGTCGCTCCAGGACCTGCCATGTAGCTGGTGCTCAATAGTTAAAAGAGAAATGCACTCCCACGTGGAATCTGAATTTTACCACATCCCAAACCCATATTTTCCATCCTAGTGTTCTTCGTTGTCTTATTCAGGCGTCCTCATCTGTCTTAGGGTTTCTATTGCTGTGAGGAGACACCATGAACAAAAGTAACTTGGTATTTCCCTTCTACTCTACATCACAATCCATCACTGAAGAAGTCAGGGCAGGACCCTGGATGCAGAAGCTGATGGAAAGGTTGTGGAGGAGTGCTGTTGCTGGCTTGTTCTCCATAACTTGCTCAGCCTGCTTTCTTATAGCTCTCAGGGCCGCCAGTTGAGGGTGGCACTGCCCATAATAAGCTGGGCTTTGCTACATCAATCATCAGTCAAGAAAATGCACGCAGGCTCTTCCATGGGGCAATATTGTGGGGGTATTTTCTCAATTGAGGTTTCCTCTTCCAACATAACTCGAGTTGGCATCAAGTAGACATAAGCCTAGCCAGCACAAAGTCTAGTCACAGAATTCTTCCTGAATTTTTCCTTACCCCTTGTTGTGTTTTATAAAAAGAAAGAGAAGAGGAAAGATATGGTTGGTGGAGGCACAGTATGGTGTGGGGGAAGGGAGAGTCTCTGTGGGCCCATGCTGAGGCATCCCTTTCCTCTGAGGTACCAGCCACACAAAGGAAGGTATAGCATAGAATAGGGTTTATTGAGGACATGGGGAGGAGAATTGAGGGAGTAGAGGCAGAAAGGCAGGGCAAGGGGAGAGAGAGAGAGAGACAATGAGAGAGAGAGAGAGAGAGAGAGAGAGAGAGAGAGAGAGAGAAGGCTGACTATGAGCATGTGGAGTGAGAAGGTGGAGGGCAATGGGATGAGGGGGGAAGAGGGTAAGGAAGCAAGAGGAGAAGAGAAGAGAGGAGAGCAAGAGAAGGAGGAGGGGGCAAACAGCCCCTTTTATAGTGAGTCAGGCACACCTGGTTGTTGCCTGGTAACTGTGGGGCATAGCCTATTCGAAATGCCAACAACCCTTACTTCACATGTCCAGTTGACTAACAAGTTCTATTGCTTTTACCTCAAAAGTGAACCTCAGCCAGCTGTGGTGACACATGCTTGCAATTCAAGGACTTGGGAGGGTGGGGCAGGAAGATCGCTGAGGTGAGGCTAGCAATATCTGGGGTACAGATGTCTCCATCTTTCCATCCTACTGTCTCCCAGCTTCATCTTACAGTACTATCTCCTGGACACCACATTGGCAGGAGACAGGCTTCTAGCCTTATTTGCTGCCAACACAGTATACTTTGATCTTATAAGTTTTTCTTTAGGTTTATTTTCTATGTCTGAGTGTCTTGCTTGCATGTATGTCTGTGTATCATGTACATACCTGGTGCCTGTGGAAGCTACAGGAGGGAGTTGGGTGTCCTTGAACTGGAGTTTCAGATGGTTGTGAACCACCATGTGGGTGCTGGGAACTGAACCCTGGTCCTCTGCATGAGCGACAAGTGCTCGCTCTTAAGCATTGAGACAGTTCTTCGCCTTACTTGTAGAAGTAACTGACAGTCTGGGTATGGTGTTGAATGCTGTTAACTCAGCTCTTGAGAGGCTAAATCAGGAGGATGAGAAATCAAGGTTAGCCTGAGCTACATAGTGAGTGGGTCTCACTGTGTAGCTCAGACTGTCGTGGAACTCACTAAGTAGACCAAGCTGATCTTGATCTCACAGATATCCTCCTGCTTCTGCCTCTCCAGTGTGCTGGGATTAAAGGCTCATAACACCTTGTCCACTTTTTTGGGCAACACTCAGGACTCTGACCACTGCATTAGAAACAGCAGCAACAAATGAAACAAAGTGCAGAAAGAGGGGGGAGGGCAGAAACAAAACCCAAACAAACAAGAAACACTGTGGTAGTTTGAATAAGAATGGCCTCCAAAGACTTATAGATTTGAATGCTTGGTCACCAGAGAGTGGTACTATTAGGACATATGGCCTTGTTGGGAATTGTGTGGCCTTGTTGAAAGAAGTGTGCTACTCTGTTTCTGTGTGGTACCACCATGCTCCCTGCCTTGAGGATAATGGACTAAACCTCTGAAATTATAACCCAGCCACAATGAAATGCTTTCCTTTAGTATCTTATAATGGTATAAGAATTACCATCGGCCAGGCATAGTGGTGCATGCCTTTAATATCAGCATTCAGGAAACAGAGTTCCAGGCCAGCCTAATCCACAAAGAGAGTTCCAGAACAGCCAGGGCTACACAAAGAAACCTTGTTTTGAAAAATCACAAACAAACAAACAAACAACCACCCACCACCACCACCAACAAGTTGCCACAGTCATGGTGTCTCTTCACAGCAATAGAACCCTGGCTGAGACAGATGTTACTGTTATGCCAAGTTGTGGGTACTCAAAGGCCACTGAGGAGCCAATTCCAATGTAAAATACATTAGGATCTTTATTAGAGCTCATTCCCATTGCAGTGGGTCAGAGTGAGAGCCCCAAGTCTAGAGGTTCAGGGTTTTTATTGTGGTTACAGCAAACTTGGGAAATTTCCATACAGGTCAGCAAGTTAATATTTTAAACAATGCATTTCTGGTGTAATCTTCAGGAATGGAATTTGAGGGCAGAACCACCTGACAAACAGGATGGTCAGGTTAACTGTTCTTTGTAGGGTGTCTTAGGTTATCTCAATGTACCTTGGTCCTGCTATTGTAGCCTGACTGCCTGTTGCTAAGGGGGGCGGGGGGTGAATTACCACAGGATGCTTGCTCAGGAGAACTCTGTGATTGTCTTCCTGCAATTGGAGTTTAGGCCCTGGTCTCACATAAAATGGAGTGTACTGGCTAGTTTTGTGTGTCAACTTGACACAAGCTGAAGTTATCACAGAAAAGGAGTTTCAATTGAGACAAAAGCCTCCATGAGATCTAGCGGTAAGACATTTTCTCAATTAGTGATCAAGGGGGGAGGGCCCCTTGTGAGTGGTACCATCTGTGGGCTGGTAGTCTTGGGATCTATAAGAAAGCAGGCTGAGCAAGCCAGGACAAGCAAGCAAGCCAGTAAGTTACATCCCTCCATGGCCTCTGCATCAGCTCCTGCTTCCTGACCTGCTTGTGTTCCAGTCCTGACTTCCTTGGGTGATGAAAAGCAGCATGGAAGAGTAAGCCGAATAAAACCTTCCTCCCCAACTTGATTCTTGGTTATGATGTTTGCTCAGGAATAGAAACCCTGACTAAGACAAATTGGTACCAGGAGTGGGGTATTCCTGTGACAACCTGACCATGTTTTGGGGAGTACTATGGAAGGACTTTGGAACTTTGAGCTAGAAGATCTATTTGGTGTTAAGAGCTCTGTGGGATGTTGTATAGGAGCTTGGAGGATACTGTTGAGAACAGTGCAGAAGATGGAGGCCTGGCTTGTGAAATTTTAGAGGGAAAATTAAAGACTCTTATCAGGGCCGTTGTTATTTTGACTGTGAAGATTCTGTGGTTTTGGTTATTTGGGACTGAAGGATCAGCTGTAATTAACAAGATACCAGAACTACTAAAGCAAAACCATTGCATTACTGGGACTATTGATGCTGGTTAACTGGAGCTGGGAAATTGGTGGTGATTGGAAAGAGACCCAGCATCATTGAGGTAAAATATTCTGAGAAGTGTTTTCTAAGAGCACAGAGGCTACATTCCACGGATAGCCAGGATTGTACCTTGTGCTGTGGCTGGACTTGGTAATGTGTAAGAGTCACCCAGGTGGTACTGGTTTTGAAGGCATGAAGGAGTCGTGAAGAGCAGCTGAGGCCTGGGCACTGTGAGAGGCTATGGAAGGCCATTGGTGAAGGTGCAGCCTCAGTTGCAATTGATGGCCCAGGACTGAAGGGGTCATGCAAAGGAGTTGAGGCTTGGTCACTGTGAGAGACCGTGGAAGGCCATTGGTGAAGGTGCAGCCTCAGTTGCAATTGATAGCCCAGGACTGAAGGGGTCATTGCAAAGGTGAGGCTTTGTGCCATGAAGAGAGCCTATGAGAGGCAGTTGGTAAAGTCTACTTGCAGCAGAAGACAGCAGTGTTTTGGAGATGCCAGTATCATGAGATGACCACCAAGAACAGCAGCAGCAGTGGAGTACAGGCATCTGGAGCCTAGAAGACAAGGTGTGTGCTACAAAGGGCAGAACTGGAGAAGTGACTCAAGCTCTTGGAGGAATCCAGATCATGAATGGATCCCAGACATTGGACAGTTGGAGTTTGGCTTTGCTTTCGATTGTGACTGGGCCCTGATATATTTTCCCTCCTGAAGTAAGAAGGTATTTTAGTGGAGCCCACAGTTAAGAGACTGAATTTTTAAAAGACTTTGAATTTTAAGAGATTAGATGTTTAAAAGGGGCTGAAATGTTAATTTGTAAGTATTTGCAAAGACTTTGGGACATTTAAAGTTGTTTAGATCTTGGGGATGAATAAGGAAGCAAGTGTCAAGGCTTATTGGTGATGTGTTTGTGTGTCAAATTGACAAGGGGTCAATTGTACTGGCAAGTTTTGTGTGTCAACTTGACACAAGCTGAAGTTATCACAGAGAAAGGAGTTTCAGTTGAGAAAATGCCTCCATGAGATCCAGAGGTAAGGCATTTTCTCAATAGTGATCAAGAGGGGAGGGCCCCTTGCGAGTGATACCATCTGTGGGCTGGTAGTCTTGGGATCTGTAAGAAAGCAGGCTGAGCAAGCCAGGAGAAGCAAGCAAGCCAGTAAGTTATATCCCTCCATGGCCTCTGCATCAGCTCCTGCTTCCTAACCTACTTGTGTTCCAGTCCTGACTTCCTTGGGTGATGAAAACCAGCATGGAAGAATAAGCCAAATAAACCCTTTCCTCCCCACCTTGATTCTTGGTCATGATGTTTGCTCAGGAATATAAGCCCTGACTAAGACATGGAGTTTCTTCAAAAAAAAAAAAAAAAAAAAAAAAAAGGAATTCGTTGGGCTTTACAGTACCAGGGACTGGAATATTGCTGTGACAGCCCTGACCATGCTTCCTGTTGTCAGAATGTGGGCTTTGGGACTTTAGATTAGGAAAGCATTTGAACATTTTAACTGGGGCACAATAGGCCATGCTAGAAGAAGAAGGGAAGATGGTGGTGCTGAGAGCAATGTAGATTATGATGGCCCAGCTCAAGAGATTTCAAAGGAGAAGGTATTAGTAAGTGGCCTACAGCTTGTTCTTAGGATATTTTGATGAAAATATGGCTGCCTTGTACACTTTTTTGAAAAGTCTTCCTGAGACTGAATTGAGGAGTTTTTGGATGAATGGCATTGACAGAGAGATTTCAATCAGCCTAGCATTGACTGTGTCACAGAGTTATTAGTGACCAATCTTATGTGGATCCATAATGAAAAGAAGCAAGCTGAGCAAGCAGAAATACAAAATGTACAGTCTAAAGAGAAAAGGGGCACCAGGAAGTGTAATGGAGCTAAGTCCAGTGCTCAAGGAGATTAAAAGTAAAAAACAAAACCAAAAACAAAACCAAAAACAAAACAAAACAGAAAAACCCAAAATGCTGTTGCTAAATGGAATAAAGGGACCTCAGGGCAAGACCCTGAGCTTAGCTTCCAACTTGTAATTATTAGAATGTTGGTGTGTTTACTATTTACATTCTGTTTACTGCCATGATGTACACGCGCATTGAGCCTCAGTGCTCTGAATTCAGGGTTCACAAGCAGACCTCTTGGCTTCATGCCTGCGTGCTTTATTTGATTCATTATTTAGCTGGTTGGATTTGAAAGGCTCTTGGCTCATGAAATTCAGCATTCTTTCAGCTTGAGGCTGTTGCTGCTTGACTGTAATGCAGCTCTTGGGTCATTCATTCTTCTTTCTCTCAGAGCCCTGTAGACACTGCTGCCTGTCTGTGGCCCTCAGCCATTTCCTGGGAAAGGCTCACATGAACCTAACCCAGTTTCCTTTCCTGTAAGCAGCTGGCTTCCTCTTCTCGGATTCCCTCTCTTCTTAAATTCTCTTCCTTTTCTTTTTCAACTATTTTAGTGTTGGAATATTCTAGTTCTATAAAAAAGTGAGAAAAAAAATATTCAAATATGTTTTGTTGAATTTGAACATTTTTCTGTGTTTGCTTCAAATCACTTAAAGTAAATAACTAAAGCTCACAGACCCATCTAAAAGCTTTTGTTGTGTATACCCATGTACATGTGCCCCACATCTGTGGCCATTGTCCTGAATTAGAATACGTATATTATTCTATTACTGACAAAATTATTTGTAGTGCTGGGGTTAGAACCCAGGACCTGAACATATAAGGCAAGTTTTCTATCTTTGAAAAGAATGATTGGAGCACACACATACATATTCCTAACAACATAACAGTTTTACATTGCATGTCTTTGTACTTTCCATGAATGGCATTATTAAACCAGTGTGGTGCTGTGTGCTTGCAACTCCAGCACTTGAGAGATGGAGATGGGGGATCAGAAGTTCAAAGTCACCTTAGCTACATGGTGTATTCAAGGATAGTCTAGGGTGAGACTCAGCCTCCAATTTTATATCAGCTCAATGAACTCCTGTGTGGTGGGACCAATCTGTTCCATGGCTGCTTGGAAGCAGAAAAGCAGTGGCTGACAGGAGCTCATTCACTGGTGGCTTTAGAACGGATACTTCCACTGTTATTTTATACTAATATCATTGAATTATGAGAGCCCATTTTCTACTTCTTTAACTTGAACTTAATTAAACAAATGCATTTGCTAGTCTGTCCTGTCTTATCACCTCACAGAGTGTAATGTTACCCCACTTCTGGTCATACTCCCAGAACTGGTGGATCTCGCAGAAACATGGACAAATAAACTGCAGCATGTGCTTCAGGTTTGGGATGGCTCTTACTCCAGGGACCCTGCTGGCAGGAGGCTCCCTGCTGAAAGTGTTTTAGCTTCCACATGCATTGTAAATTACCTGTGGCTCAATGCCTACTCTGTCAGTGCCAAGATGGTACATAAGACCAGGTTGGATACTTTCTGGGGCTCCTAAGCTCAGTACAGTTTCATCTGTCCCAGCAGCCTCTGGGGCTGTGGGGAACCTGCTTGCCATCATTCTCAGGCTTTCTAATCCTTGGCCTCTCTAATTCATCACTATGCAACCTGGGTTTGAGTGTTCCATCTCACTCAGACAAGCTGATGCACAGTGGATCTGCTTCCGAGTTCCTCTGTAGGACGTTTGTTGCTTTTAGAAGTGTTTAGAGTTTGCCCGGAATTGACCTCAGGACTTCTGTAAGAACAGCCAGTGCTCTGAACCACTGAGACATCATCTCTTAAGCTCCCCCCACCCCTCGTTGTGTTCTTTATGCTAACTCATATAATTTTAATCACCAATATGTTTGCACTATTAAAAAAATTTTTTAGATTTATTTGTGTGTAAGTTTGCACATTAGTGTAATAGGTTCCAAGACCTCAGTAAGCCCCCAGACATGAGCACACCTGACTCCGTGGTGGAAGAACCATGTAGGCTGTGAAACTCAGCATTGCCTGCTGAGACCAAAACAAGACCTAATCCCTCAAACTCCATAGTTCTGAGAAAGTCTCTAAACCTTGCTTTTTAGTTTCTGTAGTTCTGTTTCTGGCTAACTGTTCTTTTAAACTTTTAACCCAGGACACAGTTTTTGTGCTTAAAATCTCACCCTGAGTATACTGTGGGACAGGCAGGGAAACACCACAGCTTCTACAGTGAAATGTTTTTTATGTTTTGTTTATTTTTATTTTTACTTTTTGGGGGAGATTGCAAGAGCAGAGAGGGTGGATATAAAGGGACAGGGAGATGATTGGGATTGGGGTGCAGGATGTGAAACTCATTAAAAAATCAATAAAAAGTTTTAAACAAAAGCTCATACAGAGAAAGGCTCAGGGTTACACTGGGATCCCAGAACACCCAGTGTAGTCCTTGGCCAGCTAATCAAGACTTTCTATTGCTTTAAACCCATGTCCAAGCAGTCTTCTCTGGTGGACACCCCACAACACTAGAGTGCCTGTGTGTGTTCGTGCACATGTAAGCGTGTTGCAATTACACATGGAGGTCAGAGGACCACTTGCAGAGGTCAGGTCTCTCTTTATCCAGGGTTGAACTCAGGCCCTCAGCCTTGGTGGTCTTTCCACACTGAGCCACCTCTCCGGTCCTCTCTTCATTCTCTTTACTGACTTCTCTCTTAATTTCTGTCACTAATCTCTCCTTTATCTTTTGAAGACATTTATTATCATACTTGAATTTCCTGGTCCACCTGTGTCTATAATCTGTAATCTTCATCACGTGTCTTTTCATGGGCTTGCTTTAGCAGAGCATCCTCTCTCCTGTGTCTGCTTCAGTGAAACGTTCCTTCATGAGTCTGCCTTAGTCTTTCACCTGTGTCCACTTCAGGAAAACACTCCTTCATGTGTTTGTCCCAGCAAAACACCATCCAACACAACTGACTCTCCAAAGAACCCTTAAGTTTACATGACAACACCCCTGTTCTCAAGATAAGAAGCTGGTGACAGCACAGTGGGAAGGTGACCCTGAAGCTTGTGCCCCCTCCCAAGCTTCTTCTGAATTGAAAGCTGAACAGACCATTCCAGGATGTCACCCAAGTGGTCAGATTACAGTCCTGCGAAACCTTGTCTAGTTAGCTTCAATGCTTGTTTTTCTTACTTATTTATATGTATGGGCGCTTTGTCTGCATGAATGTCTGTGCACCATGAGGATGCCTGGTGCCTCTGGAGAGCAGGAAGGGGGCATCAGACCCCTGGAACTGGAATTACAGACAGTCCTCTGTGGTTGCTGGGAATCTAACCCAGAGCAGCAAGTGTTTTTAACCACTGATCAATTTCTCCACATATACCTCCCACCCCGGTTTTTGTTGTTGTTGTTGTTGTTTGTTTGTTTGTTTGTTTGTTTTAATCTTTCTTGGGTAGGTTTATGTGGCTTGTTGATTTCTCTATGGTAATAAGCCTTTGGTGCTGGCCAGTGAGATATGTTTTCTCTGTAGAGACACTGATTTTAGATAACTAAAAAACCCTCAGTCTCAGTTTTAGGGAAAAACTGGTTAGTCTGGTTTAAAATGCCTAAGGCCATTACCAGTTTGACACCACTTAATACAGTTAACTTTAGTATTTAAAACTTTTTATTTTAAGATAGGGTCTTTTATTGCTGGGGCTTGACCTCAAACTTTCTATGTAGCTGAGGCTGGATTTGAACTCTTGGTCCTCCTGCCTTTGCCTCCTAAGTACTGAGCCCTGAGATTACATGTGCATATAACCATACTATGCTCAAAATTCTTCTATTCTCTCTGTCTCTCTCTGTGCCGCCATCTTTGTCTCTCTTTCTCTCTCCATTTTTTTCTCTGTCTCTCTGTCTTTTTGTCTTTCTCTTTGTCTCTTTCTGTCTTTCTAGGTTAAATCTAGGGCATGCCAGGTGAGTACCCTATCACTGAGTCATATCACCGGCCACTTTCTACACTGGGTTCTTGGCTTGTCTGAACCACACCAGCCCTGCAAGCAAAATTCAAGTACCTTAAGAGGTGGGTCCACCCTTCACTTTCTCTAGGAAAGCTATTCTTCTCCCAGTTAGAATGTAAGCAAGCGTATAGATTTCCTTGCTGTTGACTTCTTTTAGCTTAATATCTCTCATAGGGACAAGGGTTTTTGTATCACGTAGGGGGGCTTTCCATTTCCCAGCTGCTTGAAAACATTAACTGAAGCCATCTGTCCCCAGAGCTAGAGCCACACATCCCCAAGGACAGCGGAAGGGTTTGGGGATTCCTGTATCATTTATGGGGGCTTTCCATTTCCCAGCTGCTTGCAGACATAACTGAAGCCCTCTGTCCTGCAAAGCTAGAAACACACTTCCCCAAGGACAGCTGTAGGCTTAAGGATTCTTGTATCAAGTAAGGGGTTTTCCATTTCCCAGCTGCTTGCAGACATAACTGCAGCCTTCTGTCCTCCAAAGCTAAAGCCACGCCTTCCCAAGCACAGCTGTGGTGTTCATCTCTCACACTCTTGTGCTTCATAGCTCCCCTTTGATGTGGACCTTGGATAATTTACTTTCATCTGAGTTTAGCAACAGACTAAGAAAGGTATTACTGTTATGCTTTAACCACATGGAAATGGCAATCTATCTTCTTCCTTTCATTACAGGGGAGAGTGCTAACGCCACCCTGTACAACACAATTATGCAGCTGAATTTCCTTACCTTGGGGGAAGTTGCAGGGGTCAGCACAGGGCGAGCCTCATCCTGGAAACCCACCTTCCTGATAATGGTTTCTCCCCTGCCAGACAAGTTTCCATCTTTCCTTCTCTTTACTTTAAAGACTCTTATTATTCCCCATGAATCTAAATGTGTGACTGTGTGTTGGCATGTGTGTGGGAATGGGAGTGGCCCTTGGAGTCCCCCTGGAGCTGGAGTGACAGGAGGTTGCAGTATGCCTGCTGTGAGTGCTGGGACCTGAATTCAGGTTCTCTGCAAGAGCAGTACCTGCTCTGAACTATGGAGTTATATCTCTAGACCCTAGCTTTTTTTTTCTTGTCATAAGAATTTGTATTTTTTTGTATGTGTGGAAAATGGTGCACTTATTACATATGGATAGTGAAGTATTTATTTTAGATTATTACTCTTATCATTTGTTCTCAGCAATATCAATTACATATCGCTTTATTTTTTATTTTATTTTTTATTTTTAATACAGGTCTAGAGAACAGGGTATCCCAGGCTGACCTGAAACTATCACTCCCCCTGCTTCAGCCTTCTGAGAACTGGAATCGGGAGCGTGAGCCACCATCTGGACTAGAGATTGTTAGACTCTTCCTTTCTTCCCTTCTTCCCCCTTCCTCCCTTGAGCCTTCCTTCCCCTCCTCCCTTTCTTCCTTCTCTCTTTGTTTCCTTTCTTTCTTTTCTTTGTGACAGCATTTTCTCTGTATTCTAGTTTGGCTCCAAACTCTTTTCTGTAGCCCAGGTTGGCCTGAAATTCTCCATTTCTCTGCCTTTGTCTTCTGAGTGCAGGATACAGGCATGCACCAGTCTACCTGAATATTTATTCCTTTTTGGTGGCGATGGGTGTCAAACCTCGAGCCTGGTATATCAAAGCATACTGTCACTGAGCAGTACCAACTCTGTATTTCTCCCCATTTAATTTTGATGATTTTCTATTCTGACTGTTGCATCCTTGAAGGTCTTCTTTCTTTGGTCTCATGCAGCTCACGCTGACCTTGAACTTGCCACGTAGCCAAGGGTGGCTTTGCACATCTGATCCTCCTGCCTCTGCCCCCCAAATGCTGGGATTACAGGTGTGTACCTCCACTCCCAGCTCTGCCATGTTTCCTGGAGTTCCCAGAGTAACTTTAAAGATCTAAGTCAGATCCTGTCATTCCATTATTTAAAATCCTCCAGTCCCTTCTATCTGGATTTAGAATAGAACCCAGGCCCTTTGTGCTGTCCACACAGCTCTGCATGGGTCCTGCTGACCTCCACCCCATACCTACTATTCGCTCCATTGCCATTGATGACTCTCCTCGACCCCTTTATACCCAGACCTCTCATCTCTGGGCCACTGCCTGGTGCGTTCATGTGTTCTACTTCCAATGCAAGGAACTCTGCAAACCTTAGCATGTCCTTTCTGGACCATGGCGCCTTCTGGAGGTCAGCACCTGTGATTAGCATTGCACTTACAGTTTTATTCACAGCACTTGTCACTTGTCCTGAAGTGTTGGGGACTGAACCCAGGGCCCAAAAGTGCCAGATGAGCATCTCTGAAGGACACCCCAGTCTTGGTTCACAGCACTTGATATAATTTGTGATTATATGTTTATTTCTTGACTTTTCATGAGTGTATGTTCCACCAAGAAAGGGAACATTTTTTTTTTTTATTTAGTCGTCAATTTAGTATAGTGCCAGCACATACAAGTATCTGTTGAGTGTATAAATAATGAATTAGACATAGGTATAATAGTGCACACCTGTAGTCCCATCTACTCGGGAGATGAAGATAGAATCAGGCCTAGAAGTTCAATACTAGTCTGGGCCATAGTAAGAGTCCAGTCTCTTGGAAAAAATGAGTTATATCCTTGTTTAAGGGCTTAAATCATGTAGAGGTTGATAGAAAGACCCAGAAGGCTTCTGAGCAAGTGAATGGCAGAATCACAACTCTGTAATGACTGCAGAACTGGAGTGTCTGAGAAGATCTAGCCATGTGGAGGGTGTTCTCCCAGGAGAGGCTGGTGTGAGGCAGTAGCCACAGGCGCAGAGCTCAGCTGGGTAAGGTTCCAAGGATAGCCCAGAAGCATGTGCTGTGGGCCCAGTGAAGACTGTGGTTGTCATGGTATTAGGTCAGCTTGGAATTCTACCAGCAAGGCAGAGATGATGCCTACTTTGTGGCTTACAGTGTGGAAACAGGAACAGTGGAGACTCCACAAGACCTGGGACAGGGGGTGGGAGCTGGTTAAGTGTAGATTCTGGTCCTCTGACTTTTTGGAGCTGTCTAAACTGTAGGATGATGAGAAAGAGGGAGAGCAAAAGAGACCAGTGAGAAATGGGAGAGAGAGAGAGAGAGAGAGAGAGAGAGAGAGAGAGAGAGAGAGAGAGAGAGAGAGAGAGAGAGAGAGAGAGAGAGAGAGAGAGAGAGAGAGAGAGAGAGAGAGAGAGAGAGAGAGAGAGAGAGAGAGAGAGAGAGAGAGAGAGAGAGAGAGAGAGAGAGAGAGAGA